>JAAONU010000001.1:8462589-9134133 GCA_012932295.1 Cyclina sinensis
TGATCATTATTCGGTGCAATAGCCCTTTAAAGAATCTTAATTCAACAATCATTGCATCATTCTCTGTTTTTGATCTGTGCGCTGTTCTGTTACTGATTACCATCGGTTTGTGAGTTGGCTCCCTTTCCCTGCCTTACTTAGTGTCCTACTTCCTGTATCTAAAAGAACATGCCTATTGTTTATCTCGTTTCGGACTTACAGGTCTGAAAAAAAAGCTTTGCTCTTCTTGAGATAAATAGGAGAAATTTGGAATTAAGTAGCTTACAGGACTGGGGTCTTGGCCGCGACACCTTTCTGGTACATTGTTGGTAACTTTAAAATAACTAGGTTCCTACCTGATGACTAAAAAAAACCATTTCCCTTGTTTCAGAACCCTTTGCTTCTCAGTATTAGAAATGTAGCGCATAAGTAACATAAGGTTCCAGTGAAAATGATAGTATTTTCCCCTGTAAATCCTGAAAGACGTATTCTCTGCACGTAAATGTTTACTAATTTCAGTCTTTGGTGATTTTGCAAGCCAGCGTTAGATTCCGCTTTTAGAGCTAGTGAGCGATCATTAACATGTTAGATTGCTACCAGTTGCTTTATCTTGTAGAGATACTAGATAACGGACATGTACTCTGAAAACCTGAAAATATAACGTGGTGTTATATTTCTTTCAGACTGTCAGTCTTGACAATCTTTATTTCTCGGTGGGGGTATGAAGCGACACAAAGATACATTTTACTGCGATTAAACAGTCTTTTGATTAAATGAAATCTTTACATGGAAATTGAATAGAATTGGTGTCTGCTTTTACGTTTCAAGTTACGTTAAATCATGTCTTCTCAAGTTTTAAAATATAAAAAAGAGCCAACAGAACTTTCATTTTGTATTTGAAATGTAAATGAAGATTTAAGCATGTGTCCTGTTTGGTTTTTTAGACTCGAAAAGAAAAAGTTTAGCTGAACATTATTCCTTTCAATATTTGACTAAGGATTTATTAAAAAAAAAGAAAAAAAACAACACATTTGTACTGGCGTGAAAGAAAAATATTACATCCTACTTCATTTAAAATGAACACACATTTTACATATCTAATTTGATCTTCTTCATTGAAGCTGACAACTTTGAAACGAACCTCCTTTATTTAAAATGGTGTTTGTGAAGACATTAACAATATATCATGATGTATAAACGGACGTGTCCAATTCTGAAAATAAAGTTAGTAAATACACGTGTGTTAGAAATATACGTATGTACGTGTTGTTGTTGTTGTTATTGGTTTTGTCGTTTCATGACAATTGTACACGAAGCGTTTAATCTGTGGTTAGACATTTGTCGGATAATTAAGTGATATATGTATATCAATTTTCGTATGTCAGTACTGGTTATTTTTAAATGTATGTATCACAGTACAAGGGTTTTATATTATCTGTTTACAATTTGTTTTCCGCTGACGCGGTTTCTGTTTAAACCAGATACTTTTTTTATTTCTGTTTACAAATGAAACCAATTATCTACTTTAATTGGTTTTGTGTGTCTAGTTAAATTGTTTCATTTGTACTCCGCTAATTTGAAATTCTGTAATTGGTGGTCTGGCTTAGAGATCTTTATGGTAAAATATTCGTAGTAAAACGTGAAACTGGATTGTTGTTCACTGACAAAAATAGACGTAGTATTGCCATTTGTTAGATCATGGAATCTTTGGTACTAGTTTCAGATTAAAGAGCTCAGGTATTCCGGCGTCGGCTAATAGAATACATCAAAGAGAAAAATGTCAGCGGTACTTTTGATTTTACGTTTTGACCTTTAAGTTGGAAATTTTCTAATTTATTAGAAAGTTTAGATACAAATGATAATGAAATGACGGAAGCGTAAATCTAGATGGTTGATATGAAGTATAAAATGTGCTTTTATGTGTTTTCAAAGCACTGTATTAGTATCTCTAACCTAGTAAGAGGGGGTTTGATCAATCGGCTAACGTAGTAACATTATTGACCATCAAAACTATTAAAAGTCTGTCAATTTTTAGTTTTTCTATCGTCGGTACCTGTTTCCTACATGACAGACGGTCGTAGAAGAGTTTACTTATTTTAGCCAAGGTAGGCATGATACAGAAAGCACCCGGCTCCAGAGACACTCCTGGTTCTTTTACAGGTTCAGTGTAAAACTCCGATACATTTGACATCTTCTTAATGTCAGAACCGGAAGACATAGTAAATATGAAACTTGCTTTCATAGATTATCTTTTTATTGATTTCGAAAACAAATGCGTTCTAATATGTTGCATATTGAAGTGTACAAGATCCTTACGATCAATTCTAGAGACCGTGACGACATTTGCCCTATAAAATGAAGATGCTTTACCTGTGCCTGTTGTGCACTTCTTTTCTGTTGTAATTACTGTTCTATACAATTCGATTGTTGTCTTTCTGTTTGTCAGGTTCTGCACCCATATCTACACCTTTTATCAGTCTTTTGACCTTGAAGTACAGTTTCAAGCAAGTTATCGTGAAGTATTGATATTTTATCATATTTCCATATCATTTAAATCATAATATTGGTCGATTCTTACATGAGCGTGTACACTTAAAGTAATGAAATAGTGATAGTTTTATGTGAATCTGAAACTAAAATCTGCTATTTTTGAAATTTATCACATTATGAATAATTCATATTGTGTAAAAAAATGATTTCAATTATTATTCATTAATATGTCTCAGCTTCATTATAATGGAATGTGACGTTTAATGTCATAAAAAAAACTTCCATAAAATTACATCACAATTCTTTTAAGTAGCTGTCAGTTTTCTTTTTTAAAATTTTATACTGATTAATTCAATAAAGCTGTGTTGTTATAGCGAACAGCGGCCATGATGACGTCAGCATTTCGGTAAGGAATAAACTCGGAACTCTGTTTTCCTTGGTGAAAATCGAAAATATTACCAACTGTCTGGAGATGTGCCTCAGGGGATTTTAATGTGTGAAATATTGGTCAAGTGTCATCATTTTTCATATATTTGGTCTTTTTTATAGCTTTAGTAATCCGTTTTGCTTTTCCCAGAAGGGAGTGTTAAAATGTATTTCTAGTGCATTGTCTGTGTACTCTGTATCTTGTTAATCATGTTACGGTACTACAAATTCAGCTTTTTTGCAGCGATATTACGCAAAAAGCTTTCTCGAAAGGTCGGTACTGCTACTGCATAACGTGGATAATTGTCAGAATAAAACATACAATTCAGGTACACTCTACTGTCTATCAATCCAATTGTCTGGCCTAAAAAATATGTTGAAAGATAGAAACGACCGTCAGGTTCTGAATCTGCTAAAACTTACTTCAGAAGTAGGGATAAAATTCACCTACAAGTCGCTTTTAAGAGTACCTCTGTCATTGGCTGTTAACCTGAATGACCTCCTTAGCATAGGTGAACAAAAAGTTTGTTATAATTGAAAAGAAAACTATTTTTAAACTAAGCACAAGAATGAAAGATAAGCCGAGAAATAAGAGTTAAGTTTGTTATTCCTAATGGTGAGGCATTATATTAGGTTTTGAAAGTGTGGCACACCTTATGATGGTGCCGTGGATAAGGTTTGGATATCTCATTCCTAGTGATGAGGTCCCGGATTAGGTATTAGTGTTGCACTTAATGATGAGGTCGCTGATTACGTTTAAATGTCACACGTGTTTTAGTGAGAGAGCATTTTTGGTTTTGATGTCGCACAAAAATGATGAGGTCGATGATTGCGTTTTTAATGTTAAACTTCTTTTAGCTAGGTCGCATATTAGGTTTGAGTGTCACAATTCTAATGGTGAGGTCGCATTTATAATTCTAAAAGAGAGACCAGTTAAAAAGCTTGATTGTCACACTTCTAATAGAAGTCGTAATTTAGATGTGAGTGTCACACTTCTAATGGTTAGGTCGCATTTAAGGTTTGAGTGTCACCCTCCTAATGGAGAGGCTGCAAATGAGGTTTGAGTGTCATATTTCAAATAGTGTGGCCAGATTTTAGGTTTGAGAGTCAAAATTCTAATAGTGAGGTGGCATATTAGGTTTGAGTGCCACACTTCCAGTGGAGAGGCTGCATTTTAGCTTTGAGTGTCACACTTCTAATAGTTAGACCGCATTTAAGGTCTGCGTGTCATAATTCTAATGGTGAAGTCAAATATAAGGTTTGAATGCCACTCCTTTAATATTGAGACCAGATGATAGAATTGAGTGCCACACTTCTGAAAGTGAGGCCGAATATTAGGATTGAGAGTCAAACGTCGAATGGTGACGCCGCATTTAAGGTTTGAGTGAAATAGACCGCATGTAAGGGTTAATGTCACATTTCTAATAATTAAACTGCAGTTTAAGTTTTAGTGTCTCACATTATTGATGAGGCTGTAGATTATGTTTGAATGTCACATGGTGTATATGCTGATAAGGTTTGAGTGTCGCTCTCTGAATGATGAGGCTGCAGGTTAGGTTTCTGTGTTGTCATAGCGGTTAGGTCACGGGTTAGGTTTAAGAGTTGCACTTCTCATTGTGAGGCAGCAGATTAAACAGCACAACTCCGTTGTGATTTTTGACTCTCTGTTATGGTACGAGTGTTGAAAGAAAACTCAAGAAGCATTGAATCAGACTAATACACATAAATTCTTACAATTTTCTTCTTTAAATTCACTAAAGATAATTATTGTTGCGCCAAACTTAGCAGTGTATAATTATTGAAAGCAAGACGGACGTATATTTGTGCAAGTTTTATTGTCACGATCTTGTTCCACTAAGATTTAAGAATGACGAGATAAATGGTAGGATCACGTTATTATACTATTTTAAACACAGTAACAGATGAACATTTAAAATCTTGAACTTTTATCGCAGATACTTTTAAATTACTTATTAAATCGTACAGAAGAGTTTTATGGCAATGGCTGACTTTCATGTATCAACAATTTTATTTCTATGCTCGTCACATTACTTTTGGTTGTGGATTTAATCCGGATCACGGCATTATTTCAGTGTCATAGTTTTCACCAAGGTAATTTCTACACTGTTTTAATGATAATCGGCGTATACTGAAAACTTGGATTCAGAAGGTTTCCCCTGTTATCTAAGTTACAGTATGGTAAGGAGAGTTTTATGTGGTCATGTTTTAGATTTTCCATTAATTTTCGGGAGAAAAAAGAAAATCATATAAAAATAGAAAAAAGGTACACAGATTTTAGAGTAAAATACATAAGTAGATTATCAGAGAATTCGAAGCATTTCTCTTTGGTGACCTTATAAAAACTGCGAAAATGCATGAGCTGTTTGTTTAAATTGATAAATTCCTATTCGTATTTTTGTTTCGTTAAATTTTCTCTTGTTCTTAAATTTTAAGGGGAAACAGTTAAACTTAACTACTCTTTGGTTCATTTTCATTCTTATGTCTGAAACGGAAGCAACATATACTACCATAGAACATACTAGTGATATAAACATTTTTGTTATTTGTAAACTTCTTAATAGGAAATAAAAAAACGTGCTGTTTTGTTTTAGTAATTTTCCGTGGTTGCGGTGGATAAGTTCGTAATTGCGATTTGTGACGTCAGATAAGAGCGAAATATTTCCTTCTTTTTTGTAAAAAATTACTGTCTCTAAATACATGTACTTGATTAATGACCATTTTATGTGAATAGGTTACAATTGTTTGCAACAGTTGTACTTCTCTCATCAGTATTTGATAATTTATCTTCGACTGCAAAATTTTGTCAAAAGGTTTTCATATTTTATAAAATTTGCATAACAGCATTTATTACCTCCTTGAAAATTGAAAACAATTTGTTTGAACGTGACAGATTGCATTTGCAAGTTTTTAGGTTACAAGAACAAATTCATGTCATCAATTATATAAAAAAGAACTCTCGTAAATTCGTGAAAAAATTTTGTTTTCAGTGACTTTGATCTTAACCGATTGCCAGATTTGCGAGATGTATTTAGATAACAAAAAACAAAAAAGCCTTTTTTATATTTATTTCCCTATTTTCCTAAGGGGACAAAAAAGGGGCCCTTGTCAATCAAAAATGACGGGAAGGAACAAGGAAAACTGAAAATCATTGGGAAAATTGACTGTCGAGGATTTCATACATAAGTCGCCTCGAGGCTTACACGCTAATAAATCTATATAGCTTTATATTTACCTGTGAAAGTAATTATGCGTAAAACGACATTATGTTTTACTATCATAGTCTTACTGTCACATCCTATTCAGTTATCGAATCTGCATTAAAGCGGTCAGTGATAAATATTTAATTCGTTTATAATAACAGTAGCGATATATTTGTTTTTTTTCTATAAATCGGTTACATTTGAATTTGATGCAGATTAAAGCACTTGTGGGGGGGAAAGATCGATCTTTCTAAACTAATATCGGATATCTGAAACAGTGTCATGCTATCATAGGCGACAATCTATGTTATAACGCTACTTTGAGATATTGGATTTACAGGAGAACAGTATTGAATAAAAGCGCGAGGGCGTATGACGTTGAAACATTAAGATCTATTTTTGGATATCAACTACGTCACAAGTTATGGCACTGAAATTGACATGATTCTAAAAAGAGACTGGAGATTCTCATCAATTTGAAAAGTGATTTTCTGTGATACGGCACACTGTTGAAAATAAGCCGCAAGTTTGAAAACATTAAGTTTCATAGGATTCATTTGGTTATTTACTTCTGTTGCGACGATTGTCAAGTCACTTAAAGCGAAGTGGTGTATAAGGTAATCTTTATTTTGTATAGAAATTGTGATGTACTTTTCTTGTTGTGCGTCTTTCATGTTTTTTATTTTCATCTCAGAGACTTTTAAATGTTTGGCCGTATGACAGATACCTACGCGTTGAGTAAGTTAAGTTTCATTTAATGAAAGATTTGCAAATAGTAAGATAAATACAAAACTGACTTTATTTTGTGATGCAAGTTAGATAATGGGATCATAAAAAATCGTTGTTGCTTTAGTGGTGACAAATATACAAAGTGTTCACATGTTACTGAGTACATGTACTTAAAAACATTCCTTGCAAAGATTTTACATCAATTAACATACATTTATTAACGTACATATAGTGCTATTAACGTAACTTTCTATTTACCTTTTTATCAATTAACATACATTTATTAACGTACATATAGTGCTATTAACGTAACTTTCTATTTACCTTTTTATCACTGTGGTTGTTACTTTAAGTTTTCATATCTTTAAGATTTAAAGGTCGATAATCATCTCTTTATACATCCGGGAAATCATCGTGACAGTTTATATTGTGTAATAAATCTACGAATTAAATGACGTTTTTATATGACTATATTCTTTGAATAGAATGTCATATAAACATATTAATTGTTAAGATTTAAGATCGTTTGCTAGTCGTAAATGAAAAATAAGAATTTTTTTTCAACTGATTTATGAAAAATGATTAGTTTTGGTCGGGATTTGGGTGAATTTTGTTTCTCTTCCGATAAAATAATTAGGGAGAACTTGATCAGTAGGATGAATCTGAAATTGAAACGGGGTATGCACGCTAAACGTGCATTAGTTTGAAATATGCTTGATTATTTTTCCTATTGAACACTCCCGTTTGTTTCGGCTCTGTCTAATCGGAAAATAGATAATACAAACGTGGTATATTTTTAGTTTTTATAGGCGGGTAAAACTCGGTGGTTATTTCCAGATTTAATTATAGACAAGAGTGTGTATAAAGCAAAGATTTAGCTTCATTTGCTTACAATTAAAATGTACTAGTATTTGAACATAATTTGATAACCTGCCTTTATTGGTTCTGCACGTCTTCTAAATTTATTTAAATATCAAATTTGTCGAACGTTTCGAAAGATCGGTTTTCTTCTATTTTAGGAAACTCGTGACCTCACTTAAACATTCACTCTCACGTTGTAAAGAATAGGTAAGATTATCGCTTTTGTCATTCATGTAGGCAGTTTTGTCAAGCTTTTCAAAACATTTGCTTATATAAAGTGTTAATTCATACGTCATAGGTGTATAACTGTTGTAGAAGTTTGCAGCTCTGCGTAAGATGTAAGATCTTCTAGGTCAGGGTTCAATTTCTAGTTCCAAAATCTGATGATTTACCGGTGAATCGATATTATATTATTTGCACGCCATGATTTTCTGGAGACAAACTCCGCAGTGTGAGAATGGGTTTTAAACCTCAAAACTAGTTAATTTCAAAGCAGATACTGTGTTTTTTCGTGTAAGACAGAAATGATACGCCATCGGGGTATGAACTTTTTAAGCTTTCAATGAAATAGTAAATTTACTGTTACCCTTTTTTATCCCCTTTTTCGATTTTGAACAGATAATTCTTTTTGTCTTCCTGTTTTCCAGTACTGTTAAAGTCAATAAAACAAAATAAATTTTTTATAAAATTATTTTAGGTGATATAAAAACATACTGAACATTAATTGGCTATAGATAAAAAAAATGAAAAAAAAATAAATGGAATCATAAATAAAGCAAATTACAGAAAAAAAACGTTATGAAATAAAGGAAAACGCGTTACATTTTGTTTTCTCGCGATTTAAAAAAAGTTTGTTTTTTAATGCAAAATGCATGTTTGAAATTGATGTGGTGGTTTTCAGTAACCATTAAGTTTATAACTGTCTCTCTTATCCGTGTTTATCTCAATTTAACATTCACTCACACGTTGTAACAAAACCGGAACTTTTAACGAGCTAAAATTAACTCAACAAGTTTTATATTAACCGCAAACCGGGATCTGCTGAATTGCCGAGCATTTTAGACGCACGTGAAACGGGGTCAAGGTTAATCTAAACCAAAACACCTATATGATTTGCGTATTCTTTATAAACACGTGTTCTGGTGTTTTCCGAAGGAAACATTGTTGAAAAAGTATTCAACTTTTTTTTAAGTTGCGATGGATTAACAAAGGAGGTGTAATGTATAATGAAATATTTCTAAGTGGATATTAAGTGTAACATTAGTTTGAGGGCGCCTGTAAGTTTTGTAAATATAGATCGTTTTTTATCATGTGTTAACATGGGACAAGTTCAAATAATGTTTGTCTGTTTTCATTATAACTAGTTTAATATTTCATTTTCTACGTAAGCATACATAAACACACACTGCTTACAGTCCGTTTCGCTCAATTGCAGCGGTTGTAAATTTGTGGTTGTAAAGTTGATTATGTCATGATATTTACGACTGATTATTATCGTTGTCGTCTCCGCAAATATTCGCTGATGACCGTACGTTGACCACCGTAATAACCTCTATTATTGTAAATATCGTACACAATATGTCAAGGTTACACGATTGTTACAGTTATTGCATTTAAAGCATAAAATACGCTGAAATAGCTAAAAACTTTAGCTGAGGAGTTTGGACGTGCTTTATCACACAGGGTCATTGGTTTACAGGTTTTTGGATGAATTGCTTAAACTGTACAGGCCAAGTTAACTGCCAAAAAGCGGTAAAAATAGGGTAGATTTCTTATTCTCACGGGATGGTTATTGCGTGTTTCCACAAATTTACACAACAATGGATGTGAATTTCATATCTATTACAAAATGTTGTAAAAGATATTTGTGTAAATAGCGGTCTGACTCCGTCAAGTACAATTTTAGAACTTATTTGTGTACAGCTGTCAAAAATGCTGTATCATTTCGCTCCTTACATTTGTGAAAAAAAAAAACAATGTTCATGAGCAAGCCATGAAGGTTGGGTAACAGTACATGAAAAATATAGTGTGTAAAAAGTTGTCTTAAGTGTCATTTATTCAACCGCTGTGTTAAATCAATGCTTAGAACATTAACAGCCAGATACTCAGTAGGAGCTTAGAGAAAATGAAAATATTCTGTGCTCTGTATTCAATGTTTGTTCTGTAAAGGATATAACTTATCGACTGAGATGTCGCGAGGGAAAAGACCTCGCATTTTAATTAGTTTTATGGTGCTGATACAACACTCAACTACAAAAAGTTCCTACAAAATTACTAGTAATTTATTTCCCAACGACTTTGTTTTTATTTTCGGTAAATGAATAATGGCGAAATTTTATCGAAGAGGACTGCACGTGCCGTAGACCCGCTGCGCGAAATTGATAATTTTTTTAGCTTTGAATTTTTCACGGTAACATTTCTGACATGATCACTTCGTTTTCCAGTGCCACAAGACACAGAAATCATTCATTGTTTTAAATCAAACACGGTTGTTTCTGATGACTTGTGCTAGAAATTATGCGACCTTAAGTGACAGTGACGATTCCGTAATCTACAATTTTCGTACTTATTGGTCTTTAAGATAAAAGCTTCATTTCATTTTAACCTGACAAGCATGTACACGTGTCTTGGTCACAATGTTAACCTGACAAGCATGTACACGTGTCTTGGTCACAATGTTAACCTGACAAGCATGTACACGTGTCTTGGTCACAATGTTAACCTGACAAGCATGTACACGTATCTTGGTCACAATGTTAACCTTGGGCTATTTACATTATCTGGAACCAGCAACGTTTTCTAAGAAAAAGTTGGCTTCTTATTATTACAAATGTTTGCTTAATTTCATGTGGCTTTGCATCAACCGGATGGTTCATGGAAATCTAAAAATAACATTTTTCTGCGTTATATATAGCCCCGGATAAGTTCAACCGGATTTAAGTTGGTAATTTTTTTTACTCTAAAAATGAAATAATATGACAAAACACAACCTGACTTGACGTGATATGACAGAACAGAACAGAACAAACAGTTTATTCAAGACTTGTACAGTTAGTACATAATCATTATACATATACATAAATAGTACATATAATAAAATGTCAGAATGGAAAAATCAGCACATTGTCACAAATTCATATTTTGAGAGGATGAACTGTATTTAGTTGGTAAAATAGTTTCCCATGTTATATGTATTGATAACGTATTGAGCTCCGGTGCACTTAATAAACCGATGTATCGACTGTATAACTAAATTGTTATGTTTGTTATGCTACGGTTAACTTAAATTGACAAATTATCAGATTGAAAACGTTTGCAGATAAAGTTTAAACCAGGACACTACGGAAATAATATAATACCCAAATGTACTCTATAAATCTACCAGCCTTTTCATCTGCAGCTATTTTTCGTCTGCTATACGTTTGAAAAATTACATAACATTATTAAAAGATGAATTTCGTTTTCCATTAAGCTTAAAGAGAATACAGTAATTATTTAACCTTGCAGGCACAACACAAATAAGTGAGCTAAATCCTGATTAATCTTCAAAAATTTTGTTTTGGCAGTCAGTGATAAGGGGCAATGGAGTGCATGTAGTGAGCTGTCAAAGTTTTACTTGTTCGCGGTCGTTTAAATTACGTACCAAGACGTTATTCGCCCTCTATTTTAATCCTAAACCAAAAGAGTACATCTTTATAGCCGTAAAAGTAACACTTTTACTCCGACTTTCGAACATTTCTTTTTTAACCTCAAACCTCATACGTATTGCCCACGGTAATAATTTGTCTCAAGTATTGAAAATACTAAAATCCACTACCGTACAATACCGTACGCTTTACTACCGTACCTTTTGCGACATTATGGCCAGCCTCTCGTTTAAGATGACACAGGAGTGTCAATGTGACAACTTTTTCGACATTTCCGGCAAAACGTGCAAACGATTCATTCAATTTCTGTCACTGTAATTTGACCACAAGGGATAGTTTATAAATACAACATTTTATAGTGTATGTCCGTTCTAGTACATGTATATAGTCAATATATGAATATGCATTGAATATCTACCGTCGTTGTATAGAAACTTTGGCACTATTTCTTAAAGAGTAGAGTTTATAACGGTAAATGAATAATATACTGACGGAAAAATATAACTGTGCACACTAAAATACTTAATATCTTTTATTAGGTATAAAATTATTTTAGCAGATTTCTTTTGTGTAATTCACAAGGTAATCTTGTTTCAATAATACTGCTTTTCGCGAGTTGCACGTGCAAAATGTATAGCCCGTAACGGTCGCGCTTTTTACGTGTTTCTTTATGTTAACATCCTCGTACATGCTGTTTCGAGTTATTTTAACCGTCAAATTATAGTGAGCTACCCAGCAGTTCAGAAAAACACCTTAATTTGGATTTTAAGTCTTTGAAGACAATGCCACGCATCTCAGAAAATGATCGCCTACGTGCCGTCGGTATGCTCCAAGCAGGCATTGCTCAAAATGCGGTTGCGCAGCGTTTTGGTGTTCACCGAAACACCATATCAGCACTTTGGCGACGATTTCAGCAACGTGGCAACGTCCGTGATCTACCACGTCCAGGGCGTCCACGTGTGACGTCAATCCGTCAAGACAATTATATCCGGCTTACACACCTACGGAATCGATTTCAACCGGCACATTAACAGCACGAACAATTCCTGGCTTGAGACCTATCAGTGGACGAACTGTTAGAAACCGATTAAGAGAGCACAGCATTACTCCACGACGTCCTGCGATACGTCCTACTCTTCTCTTACGTCATCGACAACGTCGACGTCAGTGGTGCAGACAGTATCTAAGGCTTCCAAGAGCATATTGGAATAATGTTCTGTTTACTGACGAGTCGCGGTTTCACTTAGAAAGTTCGGACGGACGAGTTCGTGTATACAGGCGTCGCGGAGAACGTTACTTGGATCCCTGTGTTTTTCAACGTCAACGTTTTGGTGGTGGTGGGTCCATAATGGTTTGGGGAGGTATCTCATCTCAAGGCAGGACCCAGCTTGTAATTGTTCGTGGCAATTTAACGGGTGTTCGTTACAGAGATGAGATTGTCATACCCCACGTGCTGCCATTTCTTCAACGTCAAGGGCGTAACATGACGTTTCAACAAGACAACGCTCGGCCACATGTAGCACGTGTAGTTACCGGGTTTCTGGCTCAGCAAAACGTGAGTGTCTTACCCTGGCCCGCTGTTTCACCAGATCTTTCACCAATTGAGCACGTTTGGGATGAGATGAAGAGACGCCTCCGTCAAAGACGTAACCAACCTCTCACGCTGGACCAACTAGCGCAGACATTGGTCAACATCTGGAACACCATTCCACAGGCAGTTATCGCCAACTTAGTTGCCTCTATGCCTCGTCGCTGCCGTGCTTGCTTGAACGCCAATGGAGGCCACACACGATACTGACCTTGTGAAATCAGATTTCATACCTGTCAACTTCTGCGCCTTGTTACTGTAAAAATTGTTTTACATGATGAAGTGTTTGTATTGATTGTTAGAAATAAAACGTTGATTGGCTAATTTGCAAAGTTTTATGTTACTATTCCTAATATTAAAAAAAATTCTATACCTTGAAGTATGCACAGTTATATTTTTCCGTTAGTATATATTCATAATAATGTATTTATAATTTAGTGTAATAGCTTTATAATAGTTCTCTTTTTCACATAAATATAGTCATAACTAATAATAAGGTGCGTATTTACATTGTAAAATCAATCAATGACTCTGTGTTCTCATGTAGAGTGTAGATCTACGAAAGTTTAGTCCTGGTTGTTAAACTTAATAATATGTAAACTGTCCATAAAAGATAAGCAGTCTATAAGCTTAAGATACTGGAAAATGATATAACATTGACATAGTTAAAGGTGTACATTGTATACATGTACAAGAACTAAATCAGTGATTCTGGTAGCATATATTTAGCTTATCTAAGTTTTAAATTCAGCTGAAGTTAACGGAGTTTTAAGGCATTTTAGGAGATTTCCGCTTTAACAGACGACGGCTGTACATGATATACAAACATTGCCGTACATACTAAAATGTATACAAACAAATTAAATAAAAGAATCCAAACATAAAATACGTTAAATATAACAAAGAAACACAAACCTGTTCTTATAGATAAAGAAATTACCACTGAATTAGTAAGGTATAGCTTTATTAATTAACTGTATATTACTTTATAGAGCGTTGTACCTTGAAGAGTGCCTACCGTTATTAGAGATGTCTGTAGCTTCTCTCTTTGTGGTTAATTAATACATTGGATCGATACCTTGAGGCTAATTACGCAGCAGCAGTATCCTAGCTTACATCTTATTTGGAATCAGTTTTATTTACATCTCCTCTCATTTTTTTCGTCGAAAGGTTTTCCTGAGCGGATATGGATTTCAGAATAGAATCTGTCTTCTATTTTCGTCCTTATCTCCGTTATTATCAAATCCCAAGACGTAACACTGGACGAAATGTCAACAGGAGTCAAGAGAAACTCGTCACGAACGCTTTTAAGTACTCTTCAATAAGAAGTTTTCTTATAGGTCAGTAATTGTTAGGGATTGATATTTTAGAATAATGTTTGTCTTGTAATGCAGGTTTGTAAATTTCTGATGTCATTTTTTCAGATTATGCGTCACGCTTCAGACGAGTCAAAAGAAATGACGTCACAACTAGATTTCCCAATGGCAGAAGAAATTAATCCGGATGACAGTTTTTGGGATTATACTGGATATAAGTCGCTGATGGGTTGTTCTAAAAGAGGTCAAAGTTCAAGGTCACAGGAGCCACCTTCGCCATCTGATTCCGGAGGCGGGTTGTCGAATAGCGAGGATTTTAGCGAAAGGAAAATGAAGAGCCCAAAGAAGTCGTCAAAAAGGCGAAAAGGAGTAAGCGCGCGCGAAAGAAACATGAGACGTATAGAAAGCAATGAAAGAGAACGACAAAGAATGCATTCATTAAATGACGCGTTCGAAGGACTTCGTAATGTAATCCCACACATAAATATGGAAAGAAAACTGTCAAAAATAGAAACGCTAACACTAGCGAAAAACTATATCAAAGCATTGACCAATGTGATTTGTGACCTTCGGAATGAAAAGGCTGTCTTCAATGACATATATGAGTGTTCACAAACAGACGTTCTTAATTCAATAGATGGACTTACAAGTGACGCCGGAAGTGTTGACGTCGCGAGCACAAGCGGAAGTGAGTCTTCTTCAAACAATCGTGACATGGATCTTGATTCTAATTCTGGTGCTGATTCGGATTTATTCGCTGCATCTCTAATATAAAAGTCATGTGACTCATTCTCATAGTGTAAAATAGTAACATACATATATTCGTAACAAATATACATATTTATTTATTTTTATGAGAAAAAATAGATAATGAAAAAGTAAACATTATTTATTTTCGCTATGGCACAAAGTACTGTAGACGTAGAGAAAGAGATATTTTGCTATCATATAAGATAAAACTTGCGTTGTGACTTTAAGAGATTATTTGTGGCACGTAATGTGTTTTGTTTGACGAAGTTAATAACACATTGTGGCATTCCATTCACAATTGTTGCTTTAATATTGAACATGATGGCTTCAAGTTTGATTAGAAACGACATAGCTAGTGGTAGTGACACTGTTATCAGTTTAGAAAACGAGCAGAAAATCGCTGTCTATGGTTACAGCGTATTTGCATGCTGCAGGAAATAGGCATTCTTGCTAGGTCATTTATCATTTTTTCCGAGCGATCATTCCATTCCAGGGGGAATAAAGGAACCGCGGTATAATGGAGTTTCTGTAGCTATGTAGAGACGCGGAGATTTATGTTCATACTTTATTCTAGTGGATTATTATTGATTCATCGCCCGGCATTAAGAATGGATTGTTACGGGAAATGACCATGTCTATATTAAGAAACCTGGCCGCCTACGTCTGTGGTGACAGATATTTGTGAGAATGGATGCTTCGTTGGATTTTTTAGCGTGGCTATAAAAAGTTCTTTTTTTCAATTCCATTGTGAGAGAAAGGATTTCTTTTCTGTTCAAAAGATTATTTTCTTTTTAGCTTTTATATTTGCCTTTAACTATTATAACTGTTAAGTGGTTGTCGCCAATGCATATGTGACCCTATTTCAAGACAAGTTGTGTATGCTTTGGTAAAGAGATATTTTTGATATCCTTGCTTTTCATTTAACATTATTGAGCCTTGTGTTTATACATCTTTATATGTGCAGATATCTTCGGTCTCACATCTTTTCTTCTGTTTTGAAATTTTGAATTGTAACACGTTTGTAATACCGTGGCTGGTAAATACTCTTGTTCTAACAAAAACAGTCACCTAAAAGGCTTAATGCCTGTTGTCTGACACGATCTCGCAAAAAAAAATTCTTAAGATAAGAAATGTCAGAACTAGGAACATCTGTGTTTAAATTTGAACATAGCTGAAAATCAAGATTTAAAAAATTGACCATTACTTTATAGATAGTTTTATTGTTTATCTAAAGTGTATTAATACATTTTTATTGTCTAACGTTTGTGTATTTGTTTTAGAAGTATATTCCTTACAAAAACACGAAATACCCTTTTTAATAATGAGCAAATTCGTTTTAGAAAGCTTTCATTGTGAACAGTTACCTAAGTTTAAATGAATATCTTATAGAGGAATTTGAAATTCTGATCATTATTTCAGATACGAAAATACCCAAGCTTTCAGTGCTTTGATTAGTGACTTCCGGATCACCGTGTTTCCGGATCACCGTGTTTCCGGTTCTTTCAATCCTTTTCTACATACTTGATAGTTCTTTAAATTTCTTTGATATTGAAAAAAGTGCTGGATGTTTAATCTGATTTAGTTTATTTGTATATTTTATGCTTCAGAACATAAAGTTTCAAAATAATGTTTGACTTTTTTAAAAGCTCCCATATATTTCAGAAACAATCATTTTAGTACAAAGAATGAGTTTTTACGGATTCTGTGCTTCATTGATTTTAGAAGTCTCAATAAAGAATGACTTGCACAACGTCAGATTAATCGTTTTCTCTTTGAAATTGATAAATTTCAGACCGAAGCAAATATTATTGTTGTTTTTTTTCTTCCGAGATTTCATAAAAGTGACGGTCGCTGCCGTATAACAAACTTTGAAAACAGTGAAGGCAATTTTTGATTACACATTACATGCATGATTTATTTTTTGCTAAGAATGGGAACAAAACATTATGCTTTGTTAAAGACAAGCCGTAAAATCTTCATAAAATCGTAATTGTTTCTTCTTTACAAATGTTTGTCTGTATAAAGAACTGTCACCTTAATCATGACGAATTGTACTGTTGCTGTTTTTTTTATAAACCAGACACCCTCCATATCACCAACTATTGTCCCGCCACAAAGGAACATACTCCCTTAAAAGTACAACAGACACTGCTAAGTCATTGCGGACAGATTTAAGACCCTACACCCAGCATGCATGCAGTGTAATAATTCTTGAAATGTAGTTTTATCACTTGAAATGTAGTTTTATTACTTGAAATGTAGTTTTATTACATATGTTGTGAAATTAAGCTCAGCATGATTTTTCATTTCATGAAATGAAACGCAATCAAAATAACCACAAAATGGCCAGGTAACCAGGTTTTCTTTTGTAATGTATGTTTAATGAAATTGATTAATGGAAATTCTTTGCTGTCATTAGTTGTTTTTGAATTTGAAACTTGACTCTTTCCTGGAAAATCAACAGTCGAATTCAAACTTAAAGGTTAATGGAAAACATTTAAAATCGTACTGTTTTACCTTGCTAGATTTACAGTGGAATTATAGCCTGTATCAGTTTGTACATAGCCTGTGTCACTTTGTAAATTAGGCTGTGTCAGTTTGTAAATTAAAAGAACTAAAAATCTTTCTCTTTTGACCTTTTAAGATTGAGTGCAGAGGTAAATAAGGCTATAATGGCAGGCGATTGAACATTTAATATGTTGGCATTTTAAAACCTGTTTTATTTCCATTATAACATAATATTAATATTAAAATTTGCACTTTTTACACACTCGTACTACCCTGTGATAAACCACAAACTCTTTTAAATAATACTTATCAAATATGTGTCTCCTACAGTTAGTAAATAAAAAGAACTTAAAAACCTTCAATATTTAATGTTAAGGTGGCGTGATCGAAACACGCTGTCACGACCTTGTTTCCCTCATGAATGATACTATTTATTGTCTTTCGAAAAAGGTTGCGATATTTGCAGCGCCAAAGAATCTGAAGACTTGTGTTTAGAACCATTAATGCACATTGATTTAAACTTAAATTCACTTAAATGGAGATTTAAATTTGCTTAATTTGATATGCTGTTTTATGTGAAAACCTTTTAACAATGTAAAAATGTGAAGTTACAAGCAAGAATCTTTGGGGTTTTTTTACAATTAACTTTTAGAGCAAGTACGTCAATATTTTCATTTCACACTAAACATCAGTATGTATATTTATATCTAGAAAAATGATATTTCTTCCAACATTTTCATCATTAATTTTTCTTCTGGCAAGGAACTTTTTTCATTTTCGACGAATCTTTTGTCTTCTTTGGTGGTTTTCTGTTCTGCTTTTTTTCATATTTGTATACTGTCTGGAAAACAAAACGTGGTATAATTTCGTCGAGCGCCCTGTCCATTATAAAATGCAACATCTCTCAAAGTGTATGCTCAAGTACCATGTCTACTGTATTCAGGATTTATAATCATAATATTTGTGACAATATATAATTTTCCGTGTGAGTTCATTGATAGATAAGCTGTCCAAAAATCGATGCAGTCGCTATTTTTCTCTCTTCTTTTTTTCTAGTTTTCCAGAATCAGTCTAATACTTTGAATCACCCGGATGTGGAAGCTTTCGCGTTGTTCTCGTCAGAAGTCAAATAAGTAAATATTTCTGATCTATGAAAAAAATCTAAATCCCCATATCAGACAAATTTAACAAAAGATGTTACCGCATGTTTCAAAGCTCGAGCTCGATCAAAGCACTTCGACAGATCGAGATCTCCCCTAGTTAGAAGACATGTAAATACGTCAACTACCACGCCGACTTTAAAGGTCAGATATAAGTTGACTAGAATAAAAAAAATTAACTTTTGGAACATGTCTACAATTATCTTTCTATTATTTTTCATTTGTTTTACTGACTTGCAAAATTTCGTTTCATCTCAATTGTTTTAACTTTGAACACAGGATTAATAGTTTGTACATTGTGTCAAAAACAGCATCAATTTTCTTTGATTCAACACACATGTTTTTAGGCCTAAATCTACATAAAACACACATGTAATAAAGCTTATTCGAAACTTTATTGAATATTTATGAGTTATGACCTACTATTTTCACTCCAGTTTTCAGACACTATCATTTTTAAGGCCAGGGTTGCATAATCAATCCTGTACAATGACAATCAACCCATTCATTGTCGTTTTATATACTGTGATGGCTTAATGCTGTGACTGTATTCATTGTTGAGAATAGAATTGCACTAAAAGGGTTGACAAGGTACACCTTGAATACTAATTACGTTAATAACATACCATGCTCGCGTGTATTGACTAACAAACTATAACATTTTGCTAGAAACCAACTATATGTGATTTAATATTCATATTGAATTTCATACACAAAACCAACTTTAAAGGTGACTCAACTGCACTCATAGAATTACTATATATAGAATGTCAAGGTCGAATTGTAAACACTATTAGATTTTTATAATGTGTCTTGAATTGCCTATTTCTACAGGAACGCGATATAGATTCTCAAGTTTTACCCTAATAGTCTGCTTTTAAAATTTAGATCGTGGAAAAAAAGCATTATATTAGTGCATCAAAACGTCTTGTCAATTATCTCAAATTGTAGGAGACACGCAGAGAAACAGGGATTCTTAAAAACACAAAGTTATCAGTTATAGAGACTTAATGTGCACTTCTGCAATTTTAATTCACGCTACTTTTTCGAAAGCTCTTGAAAACTTTGTTATTGCCGAACATGTTTTGTTTCACACGGTTGATTTGCATGTAACTTGAGACAAGCAGAATAGGATTTAACCTGCAATATTCTTTGAACCAGATAAAGTATACTTGGGCTTATCAGTTGTATACTGTTATTCCAATTAATTCATAAGAAAAATGTATATTGAGATTAAGAGCCATACTTTCCTTATAACATTTGTTTGCATTTAACTCAGTATTGCCAGAATGCATTAAAAAGGCTAAATTTTAAAATATAAGTCCCAACAAAATTGTTGTTTTCTAAACTGTATCAAAATCTCAAATATTGTCAACAAATAATAAAAAGGCCAGCACGTTATCACTTTCCGAAAAGTTTAACCAAAGCAAGTTCAAATATCATTTGTGCAGTTCCTGTTGTAAATAATGTTATTTCAAACTTCGAAATTTCAACCCTACTTTGTAAGACCGCCATAGGTATTTGTCCAGGTTTTGGCCTCTTTTATGCTTGGTAGTGGATTTAGTCATTTTGAAACGCTTTAGTTATGACAAGGAAATTTTCATTTGCCGTAAAGCCAGGATGAGTAATTTGTAGAGTCGAAACTCCTGCCTAGAGTGTGTCTGAACTAATGGGCCGACTTCACCACTCGCTGTAATGAACTGGTGTCTAAGTAGGGAGAAACGTTCGTTAAATATACTGCTTTGAATAGTTTTAGGAAGGTATTTGCATTGAGTTTTACAGATACAAATTACACTGCTTGTCTAAATTAGAGACATTGTCTGAAAATGCCTTTTTATGCAATAAAAAAGGAAATGAAGTTTCGGAGTCATAAACTATTGTTTTCTGAGCTTTAAGAAGGTGACACAATTTTGAAGAAACAAAATCTTCCATTGAAAGGATAACTGTGATTTTTATAAATGTATTTTTTTTAATCACTAAATAGGAAAGAAAACACGGAAATCATTCGAATACTCATATTTTTTCGAAATCAAATATATTAGAAGCATGTTTAAGTAATTCCAGACAAATTTGATTATCGCTATGTGTTTAGAAACTGATTGTTGTAATAATGACTGCAGACTGCGCAGACACATTTCTACAAAGATAGATAAAGTATTTTTCTGCGTAGACTTATTCTATATTTATATAAATCTATCTGTTGACGTTAGAACTTGTCAGTATCATTCCATCCCCCGCCCCGGCCCGCCCCGCCCCGCCCCCTCATAGGAATCGTCTATCATTATAAATATTTCCACTATTTTCACAGAGTTCTGCTTGTCTTGCCTTACATTTTTACATGTATCTATGTATGTATGTGATCTATGCTTGTAACATTATTTTGTTAAGATTCATTGTTTACATTACAATTTAATGAAAATAAGTTGTATTTTTAAAATAGGAATTAGGGATTAATATTTAATGTGATCTTTTGTTATAATTGTTACACTTTTATTGCCTAATTATTATTCAAGATTGAAGTAAGTGTAAGATAGTTGTGTGAACAATTTAATTCACCAGTAGCAGTCTTATAATAAAGCTACGGAAACCTGTCGCGACCTTGACATTGATAGTTCAAGAGTATTACGAGAGAGACAAGCTCGCATTTATACTTTCTCATAATTCTGTAACGTCAGCAACTAAAATTTGACGTCATCATAAACATAATAATTCAGATGATTCTATATTATATCAGACATCTTTTTTTTCCTGTTGGCTAATTTACATTGTTGGTTATTATCTTAAAATTCTATTTTCTTCCTGCTTTAGTAAATGTTTATGGATTTTTGTTTGTCATATATTTTATAAACAATAAATATATATGATGAATATACGCATATGAAGTATACAAAGCATGTATAGCCATAGTCATTTATAGCATATAGTTTAATCCATATGTAGCATTAGCTGCTGTCATTATGAAATATTATATTATCAATAAAATATCTATCTAAATATTATAAGCGTTTCTTGTGATATATTTGCTGTACAGATCCGATTTGAAAACACATGCTGAACATTAGCACCATGGCGATGCTATACAGTACGTAAGTAAAGAGTACCTCAAGTTGTTCCTTCCGTCTCGAAAAAAAATCTTATATCAGTTATATATATGTGCCTTTATTTAACTCTGACAATACTGAAACGCTGCAGTTAATGAACCATAATACTTTCCTTGTCATTGACTCCAAATACCTTCTTCTGGAGACATCAGGTGCAAAAGCTGACATCTGCTTTTTGTTTGAAACTCTTAGACTTTTCCACTCAACAGTCATTTGTTTATTTATGCGGCAAATAAGGAAAATGTCAAACCATCAGTTACTCTATCACATGGTGGCAAAACGCCGACGTTAAAGCAAAAATATTGCCATGACTACTTCGGATAACAAACAACACGAAGTCAGGCCATGAAAAGTATTCGCCGAAAGAAAGGTTAAATTCACGCATGATTAAATATAACATAAGAAATAAAAGAAAGTGTGTGTATAACATAACACAGTTAGTTCCTTTTTCTTTCTCTCGATCGTTAATGTTAAGACCTTCTTTTTTCTGTTAGCTTTTGTCTCTCAGAAACGGAAAATAAATAAATTTATTATATATCTAATAAATGTAACCAATCGACAATCTGCATTTGTACCACGTGACCGTCCAATATATTCCCGTATTGGATCCAAAAAATATATATTAATTTCATATTGGACGGTTGGGTACATGTGCACTAAACGATGCTAGTCGGGTTTCCGATTTCAATCTCTAACGAATTAAAGACCGGGAACCATGCGTGTATAAAGACGCTTGTTAGTATATGTTTAAAACTGCTTGTAACGCGTCTAGCTGACCAGGAAGCGTTGTTTTGTTTTGACAGAAGTCAAAATGTTGACAGATGAAGAAATTTCGATTTTATCGACTAATTAAACGAAAGATATATAATAAAAAGGTTATTATACATTTAACTGTACAATACGGAATATATTTGGACTCGTACACAGCTTGAAAAGTCATATTGGACTCGCCTATCGGCTCGTCCAATATGACTTTTCAAGCTGTGTACTCGTCCAAATATATTCCCGTATTGTACAGTTAAATGTATAATAACCTAATAGTATGATTAACTGTAGTCTAATGTATTCATACAATAAAGATTTATAGTGTCTCATTTCAGTAAAAAAAAATCGTGAAATAATCAAGCTTTGTTATCAAATATGAAACCTATGTAAGTTCGTTTAATTAAAGCAATTATTTGATTACAAATATAGTATCCTGGCGACATATGTTCTTGACATACATGTATTCTCGAGCTAATTTTATATATCGATTTATTTTATTTTCGCCGGATGTAAACACATGAAGATCAACACAACATCTGCAACAACGAAGATACTGAAGAATGATAAATCCAGTTACAAGACTTTGTCCCACTGAAACATACATACAGCAAAACTATACTTGCTATGTTTCAGACGCCAAAGCCCCCCCCCCCCCCCCCCCCCCCCACCCCCCCCCCCCCCCCGACCACTCCCCCATCCCCGTATTTTCATCATTTAAAATTCATAGAATCAAACTGTCATCTTGATTTATGTAAAAACTCTATGTTTATACAAACCTATAAAAAGACAGTTTTGCCAAATTATATTCGGGAATCTTTTTAGAATAAGCAGCTTCTTCAAGTTATTCACCTGTACTATTTTACTAGTTTGCTTCGGTTTCGATCCGTTCTGTTCATATCCATGTAGCGGCCGCCTAGTGATGACCATGTGACGTTCAAAGACTGTCTGTCTGAATGGTGCCTTGTATATCAGAGAAAAATCTGTTCAGTAGTAGAGGCGTCTCAAGTCTGGAAAGCTGACTTTTTCAGTAGGATGACACTGTAATAAACATACACTTTACTTTACATTTATTCTTGCTCAACAACGAAACACATCTCAAAATGCAAGCAATTATTAGTGTTAATACTGATTGTGTCCGCTATATTTGTGACCATATCATTTTCCGTCTGAGTTCGTTCGGTATATTAACAATATCAAGAATCAATGAATTCACTTTCGTCATCCATACATTTTCTTGTTCTTAACAGGGGCGGATCCAGGATTTCAGGTTGTGGGGGGGGGGAATTTTCTGCCAAATTTGTGTCCGTTTTCTACCTCATTTCAATGTTTGTGTTTATGCTAGAGTATACTGATTTAGCAATACCACAAGGGCCTCTGATTATTCAATTCAATGTTGAACAATAAATTATACATTATTTAAAGACATATTCAAAATAGACCTACAATAACACCTATGGTCCTGGAATTTTAGGTGGGCGCGCTGGGTGCGCCCCCCCCCCCCCCCCCCCAACCCCGGATCCGCTAGTGGTTAATGTATTGTTGTTGTTGTTGCTGTTTCAGTTCCAAGGCCCAAGGCTCACTATTATTCCGGATCATCTAGATATGACACGTTCAACGTCTTCTTCGTGGCTTTTTCAGTCATATCAGTAATACGAGTAAAACTCGTGCTTATGTTTCCAAAATCCTAAATTTACATTATTTGACCACTTCAGTTACAAATATTGTTCGAATAAGCACGCCTAGATAGATTGAGAGCCTAAGAAAGAATGAATAAAGAATTACCTCATGAGAATACGTAAGATACCTCATGAGAATACGTAAGATACCTCATGAGAAGATACCTCATGAGAATACCTAAGATACCTCATGAGAATACGTAAGATACTACAGAGTCGTACAGTTAATAAAACAATGGAAAATATACTTGATAAATTTTACAACAAAGTTTTGTTACAACAGCAACCTTACAATGAGAAAAATGCCTTTACTATTTGTAATATATTCGAAAAGGAAGAGGTTTAATTTTCTTGAAATCAGATATATACTTTCAGAAAAAACATAGCTGGACGAAAAGTTACAACTACAAACATTTAACGAAATTAAAGGTAATTTTAAAATCTTTGCAAAATAATAACAATAGATTTTGGTTATTTATTGATCTAGTTATGTATAACGTAGTGACAACAGAACACGACGCTGTGTCTTAGTGATTTTATTTTACACAAAAATACAGGTTTGAGTGATATCTCATGGAACTGATCTGCTCTCACCTCTCTTCGCAAGAGTATTTATAACAATTCTAAATGCCAAGTAAAAAAAAAAGACATTCAATTTGTAAATTCGAGCAATTCTAAATCAGTCAATTATTTGTGCAATATAAACATTAACCCAATTATGATAACTTTCCCAAATTATAAGCAGATTATTCAAATGTCAACTTTTCTGATGCAACAGTTAAACAGTCTCTGATCTAGATGAGACAGGTGATGCTTAAAACGCAATTTAAAATATCGAAATCTAGTTGAACAAAATTCAGCATCAACGCTTATTAATCTACATCTACAACACAGTTCAGTTTGTAGAAATATACACAGAATTTTTATCACAGAAATAAAGTCTTTTATTAACCTTATTAGCAAATGATCTTAGGTAACACTATCAAAGGGTCTCTCGGTGGGTTTTGTTATATATAGCCTAAAATATGCTTGATAGTAGGTCTTTTGACAATTCTGAAACGCCTAACAAATGGAAATGGAAACCTCGCCTTAATGCCAGAGTGTATAACGCGTACGGTTCAGAAACCCCGTGTCTTCGAGCTATGAAAACTAATTATGTTATCTTTTACAGTTATTTGGAACTGACATCTAAGTCAAGACAAATGCATTAATTGAACAGATTACTTGGGATGGTTCGAAAAGTTATTGTACAATTTTAAGAGATACAAATTCGATCGCTGTTAAATTCCTTTTACGAAAATAAAGAATAAACTATGCCATGTGCAATTTATATCATGTATGGACAGTTAATGTTTCAGTACTTTCAGACGACAAAACTGATTAGAAAAGAAAATATGCCAATAATTTAATATGCATTATTTTGGAATGAAAAAGAGCCACCGCAAACGGGGGCAACCCTCGACTTTTTCCTGTTTCAAAAGGCAAACACATCGAAGGAAGCACATTGTGGTGAAGGGTATTCAAAGCCAACATTATTTGAAATTACTAAATGCAAGGTGATACTTGAATTCTTCAACATGTCAGCGTTGTCATGAGTGTTGTGTTGTCCAAGTATGAATCAAATCTGTCTATTGATAACAATTATATGAAAATTCAATAATTTGACCTTGACGGTCAAGACTGTTTAAAGGTCAAGGGCATACTTGATTAATTCAACGTGTCGGTTTGGCGTTAGTGTTGTTTTGTCCACGTATGAATCAAATCCGTAAATAAATGACAAAGTTATGGCAATTTAACCAAAATTCAATAATTTGACCATGACAGTCAAAGTCATCTTATGGTCAATGCCATACTTGAATTAACAAACATGTTGGTTTGATCGTAATTGTTGTTTGCCGAAGTTTGAATTAAATCCATCCATTAAAAACAAAGCTATGGCCAATTTTAGCAATATTCAATAATTTGACATTGAAGGTCGAGATCAAATAAAGGTCAAGTTCAGTTTAACCTTCTTAAAGGTCCAAAGGATAGTTATGAGCAAGTTTGAAGACAATACGTCCATTAATAACAAAGATATAGTCAATTATAGTACCGTCAAGGTCATTTAAAGGTCAAGGTCATAAAATTATTTAACATGTCGGTTTTGTTCTCAGTGTTGTTTTGTCCCAGTATGAATCAAATCCAAATGAAACAAAATTCAATAAAATGACATTGAAGGTCAAGCTCATTTATGAGTCAAGGTCAAGTTCAGTAAGGTCTACTTGGAGGTCTTGTCCAAAGGGTTGTTGTTTCCAAGTATGAATACAATCCATTAAGAAATAGAAAATTTATGATCAATGATAAAGTTTTCGGACGGGAACGGCAACGACGATATGACTGTAGCAATAGCTGGACTTTTTTTTCTTCGAAATTGTCGAGCTAATAAACGACGAAAATGTTCAGGTTATACAAGATAAACCTATTATTGTCTTGTGTTTGTCAACTGGTTTCCAGTTCCTTAATGGCTGTCGGTCGATGAAAGTTCACTTACGATACAAAAACAATAGTCTTAACCATCTGAACATATGCCGTGTGCAAAATTTGTAAAAGAGCTTTGCTATTTCAGTGAATGTCTGCTGTTAACTGGGTTTATTTGCTTACGTTTAGCAAGTGTTATACCAGGATCATTTTGATTTGAGAACACACTGACGCAACAACATTAATTACCAAAGCGATAAAGCATGACAAATGGCCACACAGACCAGAAGTTGATACGAAGAGACAAACACGCCTAAGGTATTAATATCATTTTGGTTCATTCTGAATTAATTATCGATCAAAATTTCTTTCAATACGGACTCAAGTATTGGGTTTATTGTAACAACAATTTATAATCATTTAATTTGTGACAATATAATTCAATATGACTTCTTTTTATGGGCTACTCCAAATATCGATGTAATGAGTGTGCTGCCGCATTCTTTATATACGCTTTTCTATTGTGTAAATTTGTTTGGTCATTTTCTTTAGATTAAATATTATTTCAATGAAATGTAAGTGATTTGTATTCTTGTAAGAATATGGATTTTAAGGAGCTTTTTAGGAAATGTTTCACGTGTGTTATATATTGCTTGACAAGTTATACATCAAAAATTGATTTGTTTAGTTTTGTTCCGGTCCGATTTCAGGACTGGCCACAGGAGAATAAACACGCGTATATTGCATTATTCATAATGATTCATGATATTTCTTTATTATTGAAAAATCACAACAATTGAAAACCTTTACCTTGAGCAAAGATTTATGCAAGAGCTGACATTTCTTTTATCGTGTATGTCTGTTATAAATTATACAATTATTAGACATTTCCCTTAGGAATTTTTGTTGATTTAATTAGAGAATTATGTCGCGCTAACATTAATGAGAAAACGCCGACGCTCAGGTCTTTGATAACAATACGCTACTTTGTCAAGGACGTTTCAGTTTGGAAACAACTTGTTCACAATAGTTAGATTTGTAGATTTGTCGCCTTGTTTGTGACAATCTTAGTTTACGTTTTCCCAAGACTTATTGTAGATTTAACAAGAAAAAAAGTTCACACTAATATATATTTAAATATAACATGAGTACAGGAAGATTTTATAGCATCAGCAATACAAACTAGAAATGTCAATGAAAGACGACATTGCCCCAGAAGTGGTGCTTTGTCTTTGAGCTGAGGACCAGATGAAGATAAATTGTAGTTCCTTCTAAAAAAGAGGGTTTTTTTGGCATTTTCGCCTTAAGATGAGTGTCATTTTGGAGTCAAGTTTAAATAAAAAAAAATGTGCCTAGATGAAGATGGATTGTAGATACTTCAAAAAAGTGTTTTTTTTTTTAATTTAACCTCGACGTCAAGGTCAAGTAGGGATCGAGGCCAAAACAATATATGCTTTTGGAAGATTTCTCCCAAAGGTTTGTTGTGTGCAAACATGAACTAAATCTGATCAGTAACAAGGGAGTTATGGCTAATATTAAGGATTTTTGACATCTGGACCTTAAAGGTCAAGGTCATTTAAATATATGTCAGTGGGAAGGTCTTGTCCAAAGGGGTGTTGTGTTCAATTATGAAGTAAATCCATTTATTGATAAGGAAGTTAGGGGTAGACAGCTGGATTTTTGATGTCTATGGCATTCAGAGGTCAAGGTTAAGCAAATACAGGTCAGTGGGAAGATATTGTCCAAGGGGATGTCGTGTTCAAGTGTGCAGTAATTCATTTACTTATAAGGAAGTTATGGACAATGTTACAGTTTTTAGACGAAATGACGAACGGACTGACAGACAGTCAGGTCAGAAACTATATACTAATTTTGCTCTCCTTTGGTGGTGATAAACAGTAAATTATCTGTTTTCTTTCCCAATATTTGATGTGGAAAGACTAAAGATTTTGCTCCTAGAGTTTATTTAAAAATGGAGAAATAGGGAAATACATACCAAACATGCCAGAAACAGTTTATCTTACAAGGTGGAAATTAGATGTACACAGTAGTAAAAGTAAGTTCACAAGCAACTGGCTTTAATGAGTTTTATTGTGTTTTTCATTGAATCTCATTAAACTAGACATTCTTGATTCTGACAAGAAAAACAAACATTAGATGGATGATGCCAGAATCGTAAAATATTTGTATTGACATAGTCATTATTGTATGGCTTAATTGTGTTAACATCTGCAATTAGTAAAACTCGTGACTTCCTATTCTTCCTTAACATGTATTAATTTTCTAGCACGAAAAAGCATCAAGATAGTTAATGTTAAAGGAGATAGTTTAGATACCTGTGATGAATCGTATTTTATCAGACACTGTTCTTAATCCGCGTTAAGGCATAATATGTTTTTTGCTAGCAAGAAGATGATTAGGTCGATATATTTAAAAACAGTTCATGTATATACAATTCATGTTCCTGGTGCATCAATGGTAACGTTCACTCTTGCATGAAAAGTCAAAGACACTAATTATCCTACATTTTTTCTGGCACCCGAAATGCAGTTTTAAAATGTGTTATCAAACTATGTACTGTATAATTTCCATTTAAAGAAGAAAGCTTGTAACTTTGCCAATAATAATGAAAAAACGGTCTCAAATTTCAGCCTTTTTTTGTTCTGTTGTCGATTCTGATCTGCTCTATTCTGACGTTTCTAATTGCCGCATAATGAACGTTCCTTTTTGCGATCTTTATATTTTGAATCGCGAAATACTTTAAATGCAAGTTCTTTTGTCATGTTGATTGTGTTCATTTATGATCATTACATCTGTGACAACATAATTTTTCACATGTCCAAAATGATGGATCTGTTGTTCAAATATCCATGCATTGGGACTTTCGCTTTCGTTTTTATTCTTCAATTTTCTTCAGTTATAGAAGCAAAAAGTATAAATGTAAATTAACCTAACGTGATTCTTCTCGCAGGAAGATCCTTTACACATACATGTTTGAGAATCTGTTTCTTCCATGTTGTAATCATATGTATAACTGTTCGGCTAGTTGTAAATACCGTTATTTTGTCAGTGCATTAATAGGAATTAAAATCGCAAATAAATTATAGACATAGAATTTCAAAACGAAAAGTAATTATTCTATTCTTATTTAAATTCTTTTTATTTCACTTCATAGTTGTATGAATTTGTTATTAAAGACGCTCATTTATTAAACAGTCCATCTTTTATTTCATTTACTTGGCCAATAACAATATGAAATATGTCTGAAATTCTTGTTATGTTTTTATCCCACGCCGTAGGCGGAGGGACATTAGTTTTAGCGTTGTTCATTCGTCTGTCCGTCCATTCGTACGCCCGTAGTCACAACTCAGAAACGGTTCGGAATTTTCTAATAAAAGTTGTTGTGGATATTAACTAACATAAAGAAATTCAACACTGCACGTATCACTCACCGAGACACCAGCATTATGGTCCTTTGTTTGCTTAAATTCACAAAAACTGTCCGTCCGGAGCCACATTTTGGAAACTATTTGAAATTTTTAAATAAAATTCCTTGCAGATCTTTACTACGATAAGAAAATGAGGCTCTCCAAGTATCACTCACATAGTCCTAGGAACACCAGAGTTAAGGCCCTTAGTTTGCCAAAATTTCACGTAATTTTAATATAATATATTATGTCTGTGTTTCTAATAAATTTGTATCAGCATAGTGGGCTTATACACGTGCAAGTTCTGTTGGGTTTGTCATGTTGAACTCAGAGTAAATTTTAAAAAAAAGAAATCTTGTCCTTAGCCATACTTCATTTATGTACTTTATATAAAGAATGTAAACTTTTTTTAACATACTTTTTTTGCACATTGACAACAATGGATGAGAAATTTAAGGTATATATTTCATTACGCCAAACAATTCAACCATCACAATAACATAAGCTTATCAGCATTATACAAGCAAATTATGCAATACCTATATCTGTCAGTTCGTCCTGTCTCATAGTTTAGTAACCAATGGATGATTTCTCATGAAAATGTATAGGAACTGAGCACTAGCAGTACACCGCAGTAGGAAAACGTGAAGTTGGCAGTGGCAGTAAGAGCAGTAGCAGTGGGAAAAACGTAAAGTTGGCAGTAGCAGTACACAGCAGTAGCAATAGGAAAATCGTGAAGTTGGCAGTAGCAGTAAAAGCAGTAGCAGTAGAAACAACCGATGGGTGCTCCCCTTAGTAGCTCTTTTTCATGGTAGTAGTATAAAACGGGGCGGGGGATCATACCTTTTGGCAGGATTTGAATACTGCACATGCATGAAAGGGGAGATAAACTTGACGACATGTCTGACCTGGAGATTTGCCCTTTGGGAGACTGCACATGCGTGAAAAGGGAAGATAAATGTGACAACGCATCTGTCACGAGGGATCTTAACTTAAATTGCGTCAAGATTCCTGAAAGTCTGCGAGAAACAGTTGTAGACCGATGCAATGGACTCCTGGGGTCCCTTGAGGTCAGAAATGTCATAACCTCTATTGGCCCCAAAATTTAGGAAAGTTTGCGAGAGTGCCAGAAACAGTCGCAGACCGTTGAACTGGATTCCGGACGGTCCCTAAACATTAATAATGACATTTTCTCCATTAGACACAATTCCTGACAGTCTGCGGGATTGTCTGAAACAGGCGCAGACCAGTGCAATCGAACCGGTTGTGTCTCTAGACATCAAAAATGACATTTTTGGAGCGAAAATTCCTGAAAGTCTGCGAGAGTGATAAAAACAGTCGCAGTACGGTGCAATGGACTCTGGGGTGTCCCTAGAAAACAAAAATGACGTTTTCTCGATTGGCCCCAAAATTTAGGAAAGTTTGCGAGAGTGTCAGAAACAGTCGCAGACCTATGCAATAGACTCGAGAGAAATTTTTCCTACTGCTACTGCTGTACTGCTACTGCCAGCTTCACGTTTTTTCCTACTGCTTCTGCCCTTACTGCAACTGCCAGCTTCACGTTTTACCTACTGCTATGGCTCTTACTGCTACTGCCAGCTTCATGTTTTTCCTACTTCCACTGCTTACTGGTAGTGTCAAATTCACGTTTGATTTAACTCTACTGCCAACTGCTACTACTTAATACTACTGCTAACTTCCTACTAGTCTCAGGAAACTTAACACTGATGAATTATCATTCTGGGATGAACAGGCACAAAGTTAGTTCCGATTAGACCAGAAACACAAGAATTGAGACCCTTAAATTATTTCTTTACATATTGTAATATGGTGAGGTATATCGATTTATATAGGGAATAAAAAGAATCTTCTTCTCCATATGCCTAGAGCAATATAACTATCCAGAATAGTTCATCAAAGGGGTATTGATTTTGTGCACTGAAGTACACTATCTCCCTACGATTGGATCTGAAGACGACCTTTCAATTCTATCTTCTTGATAACCTGTAATTTCCAATATTGTTATGTATATCCCAGCCAATGAGACTGCATCTTATGATGCATCTTTTTGGTTTACCTGTACACACGGCTTGTTAATTTTGACTGTAAACTTATTATATTTAAATCTTCAGAGACGGTTGGTCATGAATATTTTAAAAACGTACTTGAGCATCGGATAAAATTTATCGTTGATTCATATAAGTTTATTAAAGTTTAGGTATGTATTTTGATAAATGAATATTATTTTATTAGCGTATCTGCGTATGCGAGGACTGATCCCCACTTCAGAACCAAAACTGTTGAAGCGTTGCTCTGACTGATTGATGGAAAGGTGACCTTCTATCGGTCGTCTTCCGATCCTAATAGAGTAGCGATTGTAGGATATAATTTTAATCAGATTCGATTTTGCGCTGTCTGTCTGCCGGTCCATCTGTCTGCCTGTATGTCTGTCTTGTCTCATAACGAAGAGGCCCTTACATAACACATGAATGTATTTTTATGAGATTTAACACAATTTTGTGTTGTCCATCTGCCCAAAACTTACAGTGTGTAGGATTTAGAGTAATGCACCGTGACTCAACAACTATTGTCACCTTTGCCGAGGTAGAAATGTATCTTAACATAATAAATCTCATAACTCAACTAACATTCTAATAAAATCAACAAAAGTCGTTTGTATATCTTGGATTTTTAGCTCACCTGTCACATAGTGACAGGGTGAGCTTTTGTGACCGCCTTTCGTCCGTCGTCCGTCCGTCCGTCGTCCGTTCACAATTGTTGTCCGCACTCTAGCGGTCTTAATTTTGGTGCGATCTACTTTAAACTTGGTCAGAATGTTTATCTCAATGATATCTAGATCAAGTTCATAACTGTATCATCTCACCCTTAAAACTAGGTCACTAGGTCAAATTATAGAAAAAGCTTGTCCGCACTCTAGCGGTCTTAATTTTGTTTCGATCTTCTTCAAACTTAGTCGAAATGTTAATCTCAATGACATCTAAATCAGGTTCGAAACTGGGTCATGTAACCTTCAAAACTAGGTCACAAGGTCAAATTATAGAAAAAGCTTGTCCGCACTCTATTAGTCTTAATTTTGGTCCGATCTTCTTCAAACTTGGTCAGATTGTTTATCTCAATGATATTTAGGTCAACTTCGTAACTGGGTCATGTGACCTTGAAAACAAGGTAACTAGTAACTAGGTCACTAGGTCAAATTATAGAAAAAGCTTGTCCGCACTCTAGCCGTCTTAATTTTGGTCCCATCTTCTTCAAGCTTGGTCAGAATGTGTATCTCAATGATATCTAGGTCAGGTTCAAAACTGGGTTATGTGACCTTGAAAACTAGGTCACTAGGTCAAATTATAGAAAAGGCTTGTCCGCACTGTAGTAGTCTTAATTTTGCGCCGATCTTCTTCAAGCTTTGTCAGAATGTTTATCTTGATGATATCTAGGTCAAGTTTGAAACTGGGTCATGTGACTTTGAAATTTAGGTCACTAGGTCAAGTTATGATAAAAGCTTTTCTGCACTCTAGTGGTCTTAATTTTGGTCTGATCTTCACTTTCATTACTATAAGATCTTGGTTCCTCTCTTCAAATTGCCATATTGCATTATTGGTTCCAGAGTTATGGCCCCTGAAAGTGCCAAAATTAACTATTTAGACCTTTTCTGCACAATAGCAGCTTCATTTTTTATTTGAATTTAATCAGACTTGTATAATACTTGAGTTAATATAAGATCTTGCAGGGTTGCCAGGGGACTTGAAAAGTCAGGGAAATTTGATTTTTTTTTCAAGGTCAGGGAATTGTCAGGGAATTTTGAAAATTGGTCAGTGAAAAATAAAAATTCAGAAAAGTTAGTGAAAAGTCAGGGAAAAATAATTTTGAAGGGCTAATATTGTTCTATTTTATTAAAGATTGCATTTACACATTTTTTCCGTTATGAATCTTTTTCTTTATAATTGTGTACATTGTATTTTAATAAAAGTTCTAGTATTATAAATAACATTACTTAAAGACTGAAAGTCTCTGCAACCCTTACAACCAAAAATTAAAATAAGTATGTGTTACACTCGAAACCCATGTTCCTCCCTCCAAGATCCATGTCACAGCAACCCTCTGAACTTAGTAAGTTCTGCTATATAGGCCTTACTGCTGATAGTTTGTGTCTTGCCCATATATTTTTTGCATCTATGGTTGGATTTTAAAATGATTAGCAGAATTGGCAATAGAGTGAACATGTGTCATGTACATAATCCCTGTTTGGAACGGTGTTCCAACATTCAGTTCACAGCAACCTAGTATTTTGTATAACGGCAGGATTTTTTAAAACTTCTACATTTTTCAAGATACTGCTTTGAAACTTTAAACATGTTAGGTATCATGTGTATACGTGCCTGATATATCTTTTATGAGACTCAGTCCATTATAGTCCACGTTGTGCTTAAACAATCCTGATGACGCACGACATCTAGTGAAACTCTACCAAAGATGACCCCATGGTCATAATTGCCTGCACCCTTTGAGTCAATTAGCAATTGTATTTGCATCCACTGACTCTTGCAACCATTGAGCAGTTGTTGGCAGGTGAGCGACCCAGGGTCCCATGGACCCTCTTGTTTTTTAATCCGTGCATTTGTATTTTAGAAAAAGAGTAAATTTCCAATTTCACATGTCCTTTAAGTAATAGCGGATATAAATTCAACAAATTTACTTGTTTAAACTTTAAATTGTTTTTGTTTACCGACAATGCCTGATGGCTGAAATCCTAAACTATATCAGCTTAACTGATTTATTATTTTTTGTATTACATAATTCAGAATACATGTAACATATGAAATTCTCACGTAGCAGTCGACGTACATTTGAGTAAAGGAGAGGTAAAAACAACTCTCATTAGAAAGCAATTATAACAAAAAGATTCCTTGTTACAGACGCGAAAGGTTTCATGTTATTTTATCAAACCAACTGTATATCATTTATTTATAATAACATTTATTAGTATAAGTGTTTTTGACAGTTTCTAAATTTAAACAAAAAGGTATTACATGCCCAAGTTCCCGATCAATAAGAGTGAGGCATGGGGGACAACTGATCGCCCCAAATCCCCATCCCACAATTGCTACAGAGGTGCCTAATTTTTTATGGAAACTTGAATTCCGTATCCGTAACTAGCTGTGCCCTTCACTGCCAAAGCTTCTGGGCCTGGGTCTGCAGTCTACAGAAATCAACCCCAGAATTAAAACGATACAGCTGTATTGGTGTTACAAATTAGATGTTAGACAATTAAGATGTGGTAATGGACGAAATCACCAGGACTACCAAAATTCTAATCTGTTTCGTGTTCATCAAATTACGGCGATCTTAAACATTTATGTTCGGGTACATATTATACAGTTTATAAGGGGTATTTATCAATTTGCTGGCGATTTGTTTTTACCACTAGTCTAAGTCACGTGACCAAAGTAGTAAATCATCTATCGTTGTCCTTATAATATTTAATTTGTGTTTGCATCTGAAAAAAAACAACAAGTAACATAGCAACGTGATAAGCAGAGAAAACTAGTGTTATTAAAAACATGTTTATTGATATTTCTTTACTGTAAAGACATAAGAAACATGAAAAAATAATAAATTGAAGAAAGACAAAAGTCTGTTGCAAACAAACCTCATTTGTATGTAACACGGATACATTTTGATATTTTGTTTTCTAATTTCTTTATGTGACAAACAATATTTTATTACATCCGGCTTATTGTAAATAACAACAAAAGTAAACACATTTATACAGCAAAATTGTATTTTAAAAGAAAGATGAGAAAGGAAATAAAAAAAGGATCTTATTGAAACTTGAAATAGCATTTTAAAGCATACCTTTGTTAAATGTTTTATTAGAAGATTTATAACTGATTGGGTTACATTTAAAAAGGAACAAGTAAACACATGTCGCTCGTCTTTATAAATAACATTAACATATTAACTGGATGTAAACAAAACACCCCTTATCTTGAAAAAAAACAGATTCAAGACACAGTCAAAATTTATTGTGAAGCCAAAGTGATTGAAAATTTTGTGATTATTTAGAAAACATTTTTTTTTAAGTTTTCAATCTTAAAATCTATTTTAGCTCCTGTGGCACAGATCTGTAATAGACTAGAACCATTTGAACAACTTTGATAGAGCTTTATGCAAGAGATATTCTACGTAAGTTGTATCAAATTTGGTTTGGTGGTTTCAGAGGAGATGTCCTTCGAAGTAATTGTGGACGACAGACGACGACGTACCAAGGACAACCATCGATCCTGAAAGCTCACATTAGCACTATGTTCTTAGGTGAGCTAAAAGTGGTTCAAAAGGTATAGGAGATATTGAGCTGACACAAAATTGAAAGCTGAAACAAATGACCTTCAACTGTGACCTTAACCTTGAACTGACATGACTGGACTATTGGTTTTGCACATCATCTCAGTGAGTTAAACATCTGACCAAAGTTTGAAGAAAACCAGTTCAAAGGTATAGGAGATATGGAACGGAAACAAAATGTTACGGACACTGATTGATACAATTGACCAAAGTTTCGAGAAAATCGATTCAAAGGTAATGGATATATTGATAGGACACATAATTCAAGGCTAAAACAAATGACATTCAAGTGTAACCTTGACCTTGAAATGTCATGGCTGGACCAAGCGTTCTACACATTGTCTCAATGAGTTAAACGTTTGACTCAAGTTTGAAAAAAAAATCAGTTCAAGGGTATAGGAGATATGGACCGGAGAGTAAAATGTTACGGTCAGAGAAACAGACAAAAAGACAGACAGACAAATACACGGGCAAACGGACGGGGGGTAAATTAGTCATCTCTTTCATAGAAGGAAACAGCAAAAAAAACAAATAAAATTATTTTATCAAGGGATAAACACATCATTTAAAGTTACATTTTATTAATTCTAACTGAACTTCATGTCAGAAAGAAAATCAATTATAGGTTAACTGAAAGACTCATGTGGATGGATGATTATTGATAACACAAAAACAAAACAAATGACGCCACGAACTATCTCAAATTATTAGCTGAATGTAGACCTTAAATTTAAAAATTTGAATAACTTGATTGAACGTTATGCAGATTTGAATTTCGACATTATAAGCGGGGATCTTTGTTTAATAATTTGCTCTTTCAGGACATATTTCTTCTTTCTTTTAAGATAAACCGGTTATAAACGTACAAACCAGTGAAAAATATATTCATTTTAAGTTGAGACAACTAAACAAAATGTTCCACATGTTACTTTTGGCTGAAGACAAAAACTATCGAAACCAACTTCTGTATTTCTTTACATTCTTTATTGGGTCTAAAATATGAAATCAGATCTTGTATCATTTGAACTGAATATTCGCAACCTTTGACCTCTGTTTTCTATCTACTCCAGTGGTTAGATATTATCATTTTGCAAGGTCATGGTTGCTTTTTCTATAGTTTTCAACGTCAATCAACATGTATTGACCAAATATATCATTCGTTATTATTTATAAGTGTTATTATGTGACAGTTGTATACAGTTCTTAGTGGGTTACAAGGTACACTCTGAACATTAATGGGGGTATGGGTGGGGAAGTATGAAAACTGTGATAGTTACTAGAACCTATATACATATTTTGTGTGTTTATGTATCATTTATTTCCCCTAATACGAATCACCTGTCATTATATATATTTTCACTGCTTTAACAAGAGTCTGCTTGTCTAGTCTTTCTTTTACACACAAACGTGTGTATAGGTATATGATGATTCGAGTATATGATTGTTTCAGTAATTTGTCAACATGAAATGTTATCATTTCTCTTGGTTTTCTTAATCTGACCATGCCCACAACAGCAGTAAACTTTGTGAGCATCTACAGTAGTGGAAACCTAATGACTACTGACAATAAAACACAAAAAGACTACTGAAATGTGGTATCAGTCATTGTAAAAATTAGCCCCAACTTCTGGATGAAAGTAAAATATCTTTCCTATTTCGAAATGTATCAATTGGGCTTCGAATTAAATTTCTTTTCTTTTTCCTTTAATATTCTGAACATTACAGAAACAGGTTTACCGTGTAGTTTTGAAAGGAAAATACTGAATAATTGATACATTGCTTCCCACTTACTTTCTGTGTTTGATAGAATTGTAACATTCGAGATATATCTTAAACAAAAGAAATTTAATATAATTCAAAAAAAGGGAAAATGATATATATAGGAACAAATTAAGCGTATCTTGTTGTATTTGAGTTTAACAGATAAATCGCTCCAAGTCGCTGGTGCATATGTTATGCAATGATAACAGTAGGTTAAGAATTGCAATAGCGTACCAAGTCGTAAAGTTCGACATTCATATAGAACATTTTATCTATAGTTATTTGTCTAACATCAGTCGGCGAACAAGTTCTTGCATTTGTACTGACTCTATGAGTGGTTTCTTAAATGGTGTATGCGTAGGAAGGTTTTGAAGGCGGACAGTCTTTTGAAAGTGATCGCTCGATTAATATAATGTAGAAACATTTATACAACAGAATCATGCAATACTTACTTATGACAAGGTTATAGGACTGACTACGGGAGAATACATATATGCAATACGCAAGCTTGGATAGTCTTATTTATGCAATACGTTAGACTGAATGGTCTTATGTATGCAATACGAAAGCTTGGATGGTCTTATTTATGCAATACGTAAGATTGAATGGTCTTATGTTTGCAATACGCAAGCTTGGATAGTCTTATTTATGCAATACGTTAGATTGGATGGTCTTATGTATGCAATACGCAAGCTTGGATAGTCTTATTTATGCAATACGTTAGATTGGATGGTCTTATGTATGCAATACGAAAGCTTGGATGGTCTTTTTTATGCAATACGTTAGATTGAATGGTCTTATGTATGCAATACGAAAGCTTGGATGGTCTTATTTATGCAATACGTTAGATTGAATGGTCTCATGTATGCAATACGAAAGCTTGGATGGTCTTATTTATGCAATACGTTAGATTGAATGGTCTTATGTATGCAATACGAAAGCTTGGATGGTCTTATTTATGCAATACGTTAGATTGAATGGTCTTATGTATGCAATACGCAAGCTTGGATAGTCTTATGTATGCAATACGCAAGCTTGGATAGTCTTATTTATGCAATACGTTAGATTGAATGGTCTTATGTTTGCAATACGCAAGCTTGGATAGTCTTATTTATGCAATACGTTAGATTGGATGGTCTTATGTATGCAATACGCAAGCTTGGATAGTCTTATTTATGCAATACGTTAGATTGGATTGTCTTATATATGCAATACGCAAGCTTGGATAGTCTTATTTATGCAATACGTTAGATTGGATTGTCTTATATATGCAATACGCAAGCTTGGATAGTCTTATTTATGCAATACGTTAGATTGGATGGTCTTATGTATGCAATAAGCGAGCTTAAAAAGTAGTTTTTATAATCTATGAAGAAAGACAACACCATTAGAAATCCCTACTGTGGGCACAGTTTGACAAGAGCTAACATTGCCTTTATATTGTATATCTGTTATGAGCTACTAAAATCATTACACATTTCCCTCAGGAGTTTCTTGATTTAGAGAAAACACAAAAAACGAAATGTCAAAACAATAATGAAAACACGCCGACGCTCAATCTGGGATAGATACTCACGACAGGAACTTTTATTGAAAAACAGCTTGTTTACAATAGTTAGATTTGCTATCTGATTGTAAGATTGTGACAAATAAATAGACTTGAATTATTTAATCCCTTATGGAATGGTCAAGTTTACGTCATCACATATATGACATGAGAACAAACAGATGATGTAGCATTAAGAACAAACATAATGTTTTCTTGGAAATGGATGGAAAGACACAAGTTTCCTTTTAAAGTATGGAAAGTAGAAAAAAGCATAAGAAACATCTTAAAATGTAAAAACTAGACAAAAACACTGGCCGGTTAAGGTCAATATACAAGAAACAGACTGTACTGAGTATAGGAGACGTGGGTTAGAGCGCCAGACTCCCTAACAGGATGTCACCAATTGGAATCACAACAGGAAAGAGGGTCACTGGTGACTTCCAACATTCCATACTTCCGGTGCGACAACATTCTTGAACGCAAGAGACAGTGATACTTCAGCGGATTAGAATTGATAAGTTTCATTGATTTATTAACGTGTACATTTTGTCAAATCTGTAAATAAATCTATGCTTTCTTTTCCTCTACTTTTTTTCCTGATATGCTTTTTTCCATTTTTTTAATTAGTATAGGTGTTTTTGAAAGTTCGTAAATTTTAAAAAGCTACCCTAGAATCAAAAAACGATACAGTTGTATCGGCGTCACAAATTTAATGCCAGACAAATACGATGAGGTGATGGACAAAGTTACCAGGATTCGCAAAATTCAAAATCTTTCTCGCGTTCATCAAATTACGGCGATCTATAACATTCATAAGTATAAAAATGTTCGGGTATATTTATTGGAGAGGTGTCACACCTCTTCACAGTGTTGGGGATAGGGGCATGCGGGATCCATTTTTGCATATCGAACTGAAGTAAAACCACAAGATTTGAAATCAATATTTTTAGAACCAGTCTCTAAAAATATATGTGCGCATGCTCTGTTTGAAAATACAAATTCAGGAAAACTAACAATTATCATGCATGTTGTTAAAGTTTTCATCTTAATGACCTTTCACCTGTTTAACCTTTCCAATTTAAGTAGCTGCAACTGGGTCAAAGAATTACGAATATCTGGGAGACAAGACATGACTACTTGAATTATTCCCGTGTTTTCATCCGCGAGAGGAAGAAATTGTCGATTTAAAAATAGCTGATATACTGATCAAGATAGATATAATTTTTCAGAGTAAGCTGATGAACCTCCATGAAAGAATAACCTTCTAATCAATTTGCTGTCGTCTATTTTTTATTGTTAATCTGAGTCACGTAATCAAAGTAGTAAAACAGCCAATTGTTTTCCTTACAATATTCAGTATGTGTTAACATCTGAAAAAGTAATACAAGTAGACATAGCAACGTGATAAGCGCAGAATACTAGAATTTATAAAAATTTGAATTTATTGATATTTCCTTACTATAAATGCGTTAGGAACATGAAAAGTACCAGACTGTCAGATAAAAGTCAGTAGCAAACAAACATTTAACATTTCTTTGTAACACGGATACAATTTCATATTTTGTAACTTTTGTTATATCTGGCATCTCATTGTAAATAATAACTAATGTAAACACAGGATTAGTACAACAAAACTGTGTTTGAAAGAAAGATGAGAAAACTTCAAAAAGGATCTTATTTAAACTTGAAATAATATTATAATGCATTTATTTGCAAAATTTGTGGTAATTTTAAAATGGAACGAGTAAAAGAAAAGTATTTGAGAAAATTATTTAAAATTATTCATTTTTTCCTCTTTTTTTTTTTTTTTTTTTTTTTTTTTTTTTGCTTATTTATTCTAACTGAACCCCAAATCAGAAAAGAAACCTGAAAGCTTCTTCTGGTGGATAAATAATTATTGATAAAAAAAAGCAAAGGACGCAACATATTATCTCTTAATGAAGGACATTCCTGATAACAAATAAACTCCCGTACTCAAATAACATCAAAAGTAGACCAAATTGCACATTGGTCCTTTCAGTTTGAATCCTCTAACTTTATCCTTGTTTCTGATTGTGATGGTCTTGACTTTTATATATTAAATAAAATGAAGTTAAGATTATCAAAAAAAGATAACGGTGTTCATAAAAAAGATGTTGCTAAACTTAATGTGTAATCTGACTTCCATTGTTGCAAATAATTCGGCTTAATCAACACTATACCAAAATAGACAATAGCGATAAAAGCAGAGGAATCCAAATGAAAGGACCAATGTAATATCAGAGAGTATTCAGGGTAGATAATCCACTAATGTCCCCATTAACGGCCTTTTTTAGATTTTTTTGTGCACACTAGATTATGCAGTGGTGTCATAATTGGTTCAGTAAATTATGTTATTTTTTGTATGATTTCGTGTTAATAATATGTAAAAAATCAAGGTGCAATTATTAATATTTAATTTTCACTTTTATTATGTCGTCTTATATGCTTAAAAGTGGGTATATGTGTGTATTCATTTTTTTCCAAGTGTTAATATTAACTACTTTCTTGTACTTTTTCATATTTAGTAGACTTATATCTAAAATATCAAATATAATCCTCGTGACATACTTTATATATTTTGTTCATGTGTAAATTTATGTTCACAGTTTTGTTTATACCTAAAATTGTAATCTATCCTATGGTTGACTAAAAAATATCTATTTATTTATCTGTTTAATTATTCGATCTTTTAGAGCATATTTCTATTTTCTTTTAAGATTTGCAGTTATAAATGTACAAGCCAGTGACAAAAATATATGTATGATATTGCCATTTTGTAAGGTCAAGGTTGTTTTTTCAAAACTTGTAAAGACAATCAATATGTCTTGATGTTATATATCATTCATTATTATTTTTAAAATGACAGTTGTATTCATGGCAGAGAATACAGTTGTACTTACGGGTTACAACGTACACTATGAATATTAACTGGGGTAATTTAATGCAGTATAATGAAAACTGCATATGATATTTAACTAACAATCTAAATACATATTTGAGTGTGTGTATATGTATCATTCATTCCCCCTAATACAAATCACCTGCCATTATATATATGATTCCACTATTTTAATAGAAGCCTGGTTGTCTTGCCTTTCCTTTGCACACAGACAGGTATTTGAATGTATGTATATGATGTATGAATATTTCAAAACTGTGTCTACATAAAATGTTATCATTTCTCCTATAATATGTTTACATTGTATTTTCAGAAAATTTGGTTTCAGGGTTAACTATTGAATGTTATCATATTTTTTATGTTTGTAATCCATTATTTGACAAATTGTTCTTCAAGATTTAATTTGTTTAGTTTAGCGTGGAGTTTTCCTTTTCTCATAACGAAGAACAACTTTTTTATCCCACAGGTATTCATTTGTCCCATTCAAAAACAAAGATCGACAGTTACTGTATTGTAAAAAACTTGATCAATGTTGAAACTTCTTTTTTTTTATATTTTTCATTATCCTTTGCCGAAAGCCAGTTTACTACTTGATTAAGAAATAGTCTGGTGTTTCTAAAACTAGGTCCTTTTCATTGTTATCTAATTCGGTAAAATTATATTTAAAAACCACCAAAGCAGTGTTGTCGGGAACCAGTCAATTTTGTCTAGGGTTTGTGCAAAGGTATAAATAAGCTGGCAAAGCTGTCTGATTTGTTAAGAATGGAAAGGTTATTCTGAAAATCATTTTTACCAGGAAACAATACATATATTGAAGAAAAAAATGCAAAAAGCAAAAGTGTTGTGGACATCTCTTTGCTAATTTTTTGTCGTTTTAAAATGAACAGGAAATTTTGACAGAAATTAAAAATACTTAAGTGACTCGGGAGATCTTTTAAGGGAAATTTTAATTGTCATGCTATGAAAAAATCTGGATGAAATTGATTCTCATGATTGCTTCTTGCGAGAAATCAGCTAAGGTAATATCTTCAGAAGTTAATTAAAAGAGATTGGGACTTGATGCTACAATGAAATACTGTAGGATTTGACCTAAAAATAACCTCAATGTTGTTGATTCTCTAGCACTGAATGATAACTAAATGTGTTAACATTTCCATTTCATTGAAATATTTCAACTCATAGTCCTTCAGAAAGTTAGTTAACCCAGTGTGATAGGTTTTTAGAGATATTTAGCCAAACTTTGGTTAAAACAAACTGTGTGATAGACTGAAATGGATATTTCTGTCATATTTTGCTCCTAGAACTAAATTTATAATTGAAAATGAACCAGCTTCGTGTTTTATTGCATTTGTAATGCGTTATATGTGTAAATAATCATTTCCTTGGTCAGCCGTATATATTTGAAAATCTTTTTTCGTAAATGTTACACAGACCTTGAAAATAAGTGCGGATAATTTAAACAAATATGTCTTCGGTATTATTTTATTGTTGAAAATGGTGCATTATCCTATGCGTTCTCATTTAAATTTAGCTTCTAAACAATGAAGATAGCACCTGAAAAGAAAAAAAATACAACAACCCTAACGTTAAATCGCTGACAATACAATAAATTGTGGAAATGTCATGCAAACTAAAGTGCTGATTAATACAGAAGTTACAGGGTACGGGTTTTCGAGTACATATTGTGTAGATTACCATGGATATAAAACGTGTCTTCAGCCTTGCAGTTGTAAGAAAACATCAGAATAAACTACAAAATAGAAATATTGAGATCTTGTACTGTTTTTATTTATTACAGGTGCGAATTTTCAAAATAAAAACGTTATAAGATGCATTGAATAATCTCCCTTTGTTTTGAAAAAAAAATGCTATTTAAAGCCTGAATGCTTATCTCTTCTTGAGTTTTAGTCAGTATTATACCGTTTCCAATTTAATTTGATCATAAAATGTTATTTACGTAGTATGTAAAGTGACGGTTTTGCGCTTCAACTTTGATGTAAAAAATACAAAAGTACGATAGTATTGCTTCAGAAAACCATTATTTCTATATAACAGGGGAAAACCATGAAAATATTGCCTCAAATGTTTATTTCGTATTTCATGAATAAAGCGAAAAGGTTATATAAATACAAATAATTAAAGTTGTTTCAAAAAAAATGCGTAAACAACTGTGAGCTTCAACACGGGACTTTTATAGTTTTTAGTTTTATTCAAAATACCAGAAGAGTAGAATTGGCACATCCGTTTTTTGTGCACTCTTTATTTTAGAAATGACCTACCAGATTGCTTATTATCAATTAATTCCATATTTCTCTATTTTGGGGGGAGTTAGGGTACACTGTCTTTTATTTAGTTGATAGAGGCCTCTGGTCCATAACAACGCAGTATCTACACATTAATAATTTATCACAATGGTTTGTGCACAAAACATCATTTCAAGACAAATAAATGGTCTAGCTTCTGCAGCATTAGTGCTATATACATTTCTAATGACATTTGCCAAAATAATTTTTGATCATTGTTGAACCAAGGAAGAACAAATGTCTGTAAAATGTTCATTGATAGAGCATGCTGCTTCAAGGAAAAATTTCAAACATCAATATTGACACTGCCCTTAAATTATTTAAGGTTTTAGTATGCAGTTAAAGAAAAAAACAAAGCTATGCTTGAATACAGAAGAGGTTGCTGTATAGTGTTATAACGTTATGGAGTTATGATATCCCTGATATGTTATATTTAGGTAAAAGGGATGTTACGGACCTTTTTCAAACCTGGGTTTAAAAAGGTAACAAACTTATGATAAAATGTAGACATTAGAACGCTTTTACCAAGAGATTTAGTATATATGACAAGCATCTTAGTTGGAAAGGTATATCAAAGAGCAAAAATCACTCTTTTCCTGATTCTGACCATACGCACTACAACAATAAAGTTTGTAAGCATTATAGAATGACTGCTGACAATGAAACACAAAAAGCTTGAACTACTGAAATCTGATATCAGTCATTGTAAAATTTAACCCCCACTTCATGATGAAAGAAAAATGTCTTTACTAATTTTTAAATGAATCAATGGGACTTCGAATTAAATTTCATTTTTTCTGTCCTATTCTGAACATATTACAAAAGAGGTTTGCTGTGTAGTTTTGAAATAAACAACTGAAACGAGTTTAAAGACATTATAGCATTCGAAATATATCCAAAACAAAAGAAATTAAATCTAATTCCAAAACAAGATAAAAACATCACAGAACAGATGCAATCTACGCCCGTCAGCCTAGGCTGCGAACAGATGATGCCAGACATTCCACATGGCACTGTACAAATATTTGGAAATCATCAAAGTCAGCAAGAATATTTTAAAAACTCTTTGTTGAAACGACACTAAAAGACTCTTATCAATATACTATAAAATATTTATATACCAAAAAGGTTTTAAGAGGGGAGATAATTAAAAAATGAGACCTGACAGAGATATATTTCTTGCACACTGTGCTTCTACTTCTTTCCACATATCTTTAAGTTTCAAGTCAATCCTTTTCATAATGATCAAGTTATGCTCTGGACAAAAATTGATTATAAAACCAAAGAAACGTTTATGACTTAAAACTGAAAAGAGTATAGTAATGCTTCTTGGGCAATGCACTTCTCCTTGTCTTCAGCTATCTATATTTTAAGCTTCACGTCAAGTCATTTCATAGTTTTAAAGTAATGTCCCGGACAAAAACTTACTATGAAGGGAGATGATTAAAACATTAGACCAGGTAGAGTTGTGGCTCTTGCGCAATTTCACGACAATCCCTTTCATAGTCTTAAAGTTATGCTCTGAACAAAAAAATCATTATAACTATTAAAGAAGGGGAAATGGCTAAAAAATGGAAGAAGAGTTATGCTTCTTGGGCAATGCACGTTTCCTTGTAGCCAGATATCTATAACTTAAAAGTTCTGGACGCCGGCGCCCGTCACGGGGTTCCCCATAACAAGACCGTATAAAAAGGAAAACGTAATATATCAGAACAAAATAAGCATATCTTGTTGTATTTGGGTTTTACAGATAAATCGCTCCAAGTCGCTGATGCATGGCATGTGACATGCAATAAAACCAGTAAAAACAGAAGAATTACCATAGCGTCTTAATCGTCTTACAGGTTCGACATTCCGGTGGTAATTATTTTCCATAGTAAAGATAGTCCATAGTCTAACATCAGTTGGTGAACAAGTATTTGCATTTGTGTTGAATCTCTGGGTGTTTTAAATGGTGTTTGCCCCTGGACTCTCTGTTTTCTACAGTGATCCCTTAACCATTAACCTGCTGGAAACGAAATTGATTAGCCTTTGCCACCAGTATAGAGCCAGGTGTTTGCCCCTGGACTCTCTCTTTTCTACAGTGATCCCTTAACCCTTAACCTGCTGGAACCGAAATTGATAAGCCTTTGCCACCAGTATAGAGCCAGGTCAGCCTGCATATCCGTGCAGTCTGACCAGGCTCTATACTGTTGGTAGCTCAATTTTTGTATTTTGAAAATGAAATCCCTTAAACTTTGAATGGACTGTTCCAAATTCAAAGCTGGACAAATCAATTACAAAAAATTCAGCAGGTTCAGGTTTAACTTGTAAAATGTTGAGACACTGACATCAATCAATCATGCACGACTTACTAATGGTAAGGTTTTAGGAATGGCCACAGGAGAATACATTTTTATGCAGTAAGCGAGCTTAATTGAATAGTCATATTTATGCAATAAGCGAGCTTAAATAGTCTTATTTATGCAATTAAGATAGTTTGAATAGTCTTTTTAGTGCAGTAAGTGAGCTTGGATAGTCTTATTTACCATTTTTGATGAATGACTACACCATTAGAAATCTCTGCTGTGGGCAGAGTTATACAAGAGCTAACATTTGCTTTATATTGTATATCAGTATGAGCTACTTCTGTCATTACACATTTCCCGCAGGAATTTCTTGATTCAGAGAAACGGAGAAACGAAATGTCAAAAACACGCCGACGCTCAATCTAGGATAAATACCCGCCACCACGCCAGGACCTTTTATTGATAAACAGCTTGTTTACAATAGTTAGATATGCTTTCTGGGTGTAAGGTTGAAACAAACAGCCTTAAATAATTTAATGTTTCCCCAAGACTCATTTGTACATTCACCATAAAAAAGGTCGAACTTGACGTATCATCAAAATATCATGAGAACATACAGATGAAGTAGCATTAAAACAAACTGTATGTTGTCGCCTTCTTCTAAATAGTTGTTGTCGAAAGACAAAAGGGTTTTCTTCTTAATTTACTTAGTGTAAAAAGTAAACAAATATAGTGAAAATAATGTCAAAAGAATAGACAAAAACACTGGTTGATAAAGGACATTATACGAGAAACAGATTGTACTGAGAATAGGAGACGTGGATGAGAGGCCAGATTCCCTATTAGAAGGTCACCAATTGGACTCACAACTGGAGTGAGAGTCACTGGTGTCATCCCATACTTTCGGCGCTAGATCTTTCTTGAATGCAGGAAACAGTGATTCTTCAGCGGAATTAGAATTGATCAGTTTTACACAAATGATTTCAATGGTTGATTTATTAGCGCGTTGATTTATCAATTTTTATTTTAATAGAGAGAGAGACTGTCTATAATACGAAGCGTATGTCGGTTTCAAAATAATTTGCAAGTTAGAGCGCCATTTGTAGACGCAGGAAGACGTTTCTGTGTTTGAAGATAAAATATCAACAATGTTTGTTGTTAGAATGCCATGATCACATATCAATGACTTGACTAGAAATAATCAACAGGGCCAGGAGCCGGATGCCAAACACTGAGAGGATCGGGTGATTGTAGCAAACAGGATTTTTAATGATTTTAGACAGCACATTTTTCAGTGAAGTCATAGGGAAAATTATATTGTCACAGATATAATGATTATTAATCGTTGATTAAAAAGTTTGCATTTAAGCAGTGTGCTGATATCGAAATAGATACAAGGGAAGTTCGAAAACAGCATGGAGCAGTTTAGTTATGTTTACAATAAAAGAAAACAACCAATAATGTTTTTAACCTGAAAATTACTTTATCCGAACAAAATAGTTTTAATGTAACAGGTGAGGAGCTATGTATCTAGATACATACAGACGTCTGATAAATAATGTTAATCGCAAACTTAGGTTACAGATTTTGAGGCAGAAGAAGGCACAACTAGTACCGGATGTAACTTTATAAGGACACTTCTTGGACAACAGGGTGGGAACACTTATAGGGGACACCTTCGGCAGATTCTAGCTCTCGTTTTATAATTGCGTTGTATTGGGGCTTGATATGGAACAAAAGTGTTTTAACCAATTAATCATTTCACTGAATTTACATCAACTGATTTTGTTTTAAAATTTATCATAGTAAAAGGTCGTAAAGATGTTCAACCAATGATATTTTATCCTTGATAAATGCGTTCCTGTACTATGTCTTAATTAGACTTTAACATTTAATATGTACACCTGCTCTTTAAATACTCTATATAGAAATAAATACCCATTGCTTTTGCTTTCAGTTATACTGTTGTGCTTAGGGTTTATCAGAGAAAACATGCTGTGCAATGCTACCAGGATGTACATGTTCGGTTCAATAATTTGAGGAGAACTCTGTCAGCTTATCTGCAGCTCTGCTAAATGACTAATTTGCCTGAAAGGATGGTTGCTCATTTCGAAAGCGTTTTCCAAACTGTCCGAAAGGATTTTTTTAGACAATTATAAGAAAATGGCGGTTGTTTAATTTTCGAATAATAGTTTAATTGAGAAAATATAAATGGAAAGTCTTCTTCATCATAAATAGTCATACGAATATCGTTAATGTAGAAAATTGCGTGAAATTTTCCTTTTTTAAATGCAAAATATTTACTTTAATCTTATCGTTTTTGAATCTGAACCCGGATCTGTTTAATTCTCTGTTAAACGGAAAATGTCACGGCAAATGTCACGGTTAATGTCAAAGACGTGTTATGTCATTTCATTTATCGAGTAATTATTTGATAAGAGTAATGAGCTGAAAACCAGGATCTGGGTAACGAGACAAATTGTAAACAGTGAAAAAAAGATTTTCAAATCTTGCTGTCGATATTTTCATGCACAGTCGTTATATATATCATCTTGTTAAAAACCATTTACACTTGTCACGCAACGACTGACATTTTTCTATAAGAGATGTGTTAAGAAAACCTTTCAGGGTGAGGTTGGATATATGTAATGTATTAGAGGGACATAGGAGGACAAACTTGTTGAACATTTCAAGACATGTTTGTCTCAACGCATGAAAGGTCATATACCGAGAACGTCACAAATTTGGAATCAATATGTATACAAACTTTCTGTTTGAAGTGTTATTTACATTTTTCAATATATGTTCATTTCTGGCAATGTTTTAGTCTATTTTAGCAATTTTGTTTCATTACTGTACTTAAAAGAAAATAAAATGGCATATTTTTTCACTTTCACTGCATAAATCTAATTAGATATCCCTAAAAAAGTGTCTCTACACAACTGACACTTCCGCACTGGTTTTCTTTGAGAAATGAATTATGTCATTACAATCAAAGTGTTAAAATTTCAGGGACGTAGCTACGTGTATTTCAAACCTACACACACTTGGAAGCAGTTGCCCTTTAGAGGATGGAGGGGTAGGAGGATGGTGAGGCTAGGGGTTGGAGGAGTTAAGAATGTCAAAAGGCTAAGAGGGTGGAGGGGCTCAGAAGGTGGAGAGGCTAGGAGTGTAGAGCGACCAAGGGGTCTAAGAAAGTGGATGGCGAAGAGGATGTAAGATCTAAGATAGTAGGGGCTTATAGGGTGGAAGGCCTAAAAAAGTAGGGAAAGTAGAAGTATGGAAGAACTGGGAGAGTGCAGGGCTCAGAAGATGTAGGGGCTTAGAAGGTTGGAGGCCAAAAGAGTTGAAGGGCTAAGTAAGTGGAGCAGCTAAAAGATGGAAGGTATCAGAAGGTGGAGGGCCTAGAATGGTGTAAGGGCCAAGAGGGTTAGGGAGTAAGAAAGGTGAAAGCATAGAAGGTGGAGAGGCTAGGAGGATGGCTAAGAAGGCGTAGGATTCAAAAAGGGTAAAGGTGCTAAAAGGTGGAGGTTAGAAGATGGAGGGTCTCAAAGAATGTAGGGACTAAAAGGATGGAGGAGCTAACAAGGTGGAGGAACTAGGAGGGTACAGAAGCTTAGAGTGTAGAGGGGGTATTAAGACAGAGGGGCTAAGAGGGTGGGCAGCTTAGAGGATGGGGTGAGGTAAAATAATGGAGGTGTTTGATATGATCCCTACAACGCAAAAACAAGCATATAAAAACTTAAAAGAGTAACATTTGATCTTACTTTTTAACGTAGAAGGTATGAAATGCTGAATGAAAATGATATTAAATAACACGGCATAATTTGTTTTATCATTTGTTACATGATAAAAAATCGCACGTGTTTTGAGTGTATCATTCATTTCGATATTTGTCTTTACGAAGACGTTTTAGATAAAAACTGACAAAATCAAATTACAAAAAAAATGTCGAAAAAATATTGTTTTGACCACGTTGTTCGTCACAAACATCAGGTATTTTACTTACATTGATAAAACCTTACCAGAATATTATCGGCATGGAGAATCTAGATAATGGTACAGTGTTTAACAGAGTAATAGTGTAAAACTTAGACTAGTGTCGGACGTAGTGACTTGCTAGAAAGCTTATATAGGAAGAACGTCTGACATTTTGGAAACTACGTGTATACAAAACGTTAGAATTTTCTTTGGAGTGTTGTTGAAATAAACAGCACTATCAGTTAATTCATCAGATACTGTCCAAATAAACATTTATTTATGTCGTGTCCAAATATAAAAATAACGAAATAAAAATCCCTTAAAAGCTCGAAAAATCTTTGCTTTATTTTCTTTTAAAGGGTCGACCTTCAATGATATAAACACACAGATAACATCTTCAAATTACAGACAGGCACAAAAGGTAATTTAAGTACCTACAATTTAATAATGACTGATAAGATAATTTAGTTTAAATTTTTTATCGATTAGGAAGCAAGTTCTTCCAAATTATATTAATCCCTTTAGATGCATACTTCCTACGTTTAAACCACTACTGGCGCCTAAAGTGTGGAATGTGGATAGCCACCTGAGACTCTTACCCCTTGGTTTGTTTCGAACCAGCGACCTACGGATCTTGAGTCTGGTGCTCTATCCGCTCGACAACTGCTCCCCTGCTACTTCAAAAATAAAAGTTGTTTCGGGATAGATGTTTAAGTTTTTCTGGTAACAATGGCCTCCTATCTATACAGTCTAAAGTTCGTAACGCAAATGCACCAATTAAATGAGGAAAAATTATTATTGTATCTGATGCTGCTTCGAAAACTTATCAAGAGTGACAACTATGATTATGGTTTGTCGTTGATAGCAATGTTCACAACAGATCTACTATACACATGATTGTCCGGTAAGAAAGAAAGTTTAAAGAGAAAATATTCCAATAATAGAACACCTACATGAGGTAGCCCCACTCCATTCAATTTGTATGCTCATTTTTTTCATTAAAGAACGTGCGTAGGTGCGTATCGCTGGCTACGCCTCTGGTCTAATGAAATAGAAAAAATGTAATAACTGCTCCCTCGGTACAATCAATAGTTTCTTGCATGCACTGATTAAAATTCTGACTCTCAAGTGAAATGTTTTATTGAATGTAGCAACAATAAGAAGATTTTAGATTTCTTGGAAGCGGTCATGTGATACAGACAAGTTGGCTTCAGTATCATAAAAAATATTGAAGGCAAACGGCACTGATTGCTAAATTTAGACAAGATGGTTATTTTCTATCACAGTTAAAGGCGTGCTGTTCCAGGGCGACCATGTATTTTATTGTAGAACAAAAAGGAAGCCTTAATGCTGCTAAATTTAGACGAAGCGATTAACTTACATCACAATTACTTGGCTGCTACGCCATCACATTCTCCAAGTGAAATCTGAAGTTTAAATAAAAGTCCATTTGATAATTTAATATTTCTTTGATTTATGCATGTATACTTAAATCTAAAAATACAAAGTAGAGAGAATTTAGGTTAGGTTACTTAAGATACTTCAGTAAGTAACTGTTTCAGATATAACAAACAAATACTTTAAAGTATTTGCCGATGATATACGTCATATTTTTTATTATGTCATAGTTATTTAATTGGGTCATTCTCTTTAAAAAATGATAATTTAAGGAAGATCCTATGTTTAAAACTGTTTCCTTTGGCTTATATCATCCAAAGTAAGAGTGGATTTCTATAATGATTGATTTTGGAACATCAGACGTCTCGGTTAATTACTGTTAGCTATCGTCTGTGTAAACAATTCTTTTCCATTAAGCAAGTGACAGATGAGAACAGCAATGCCTTCAAACATTATTTCCGTTCATAGCTTACAAACACATCCGCGCCCGTATACTTCGGAGAATAACTCCTAATATCAGACTTAAGTTTGCAGAGGAAATTATGTTCAAGGTATACCTAACTTCATGTGCGTTCTCAATGTCATTAAGTATATCTTGGGATTTGCCTATCATTAACTTATTATTTACCTATCATTTACTTATCCTTTAGTTATCATTAACTTATTATTTACTTATAATATAATTATCTATCATTTAGTTATCTTTTACTTATCATTTACTTATCTTTTTGACAGGCAAATTATCAATTCATTTAACTTTCTCCAACAATAATCAAAGCGTTTTTAAAAGAAACTAAAACCTACAGCCTTTTTTTCTCTTTCTTTTAGAACTAAAATCAATAACTCGGAATTGTTTTTAAGCCAGACAAGCAGGCATAAACAGATCATAAATATAGTTGAAGACATACTTAGAAAATTGCCTATTCTAGACAAAATACGGAATGTGTTCTTAATAAACTTTTAAACGAGCTATTAAAATTTTTAATGGAACCAAATGTTATTTCATCCCGCACTTAAACTTAAATACGCGAATTTCTAAGTTAGCGATATTAGAGTCTCACAAATATAAGACTAGAGTTAATTGTTAAGTGCACAAAGCTGGGTCATACAGAGAAATTGAATAATATTCGTTTAAATATTGTTATATTTTTTGACTTTGCCTAATAAGCGCCTGCAATTAGTGGGAGAATATATTGAAAGTCATACTTTATCTGATTTAGTCCTTGAAAGAAAATATCCGGTTATAAAAACTTAAATGCAATACGAGATGTGTGGTCTTCTTTGTAACAGGAACAATTGGTTTCTGCATGCGATTAAGCATATAAGGTGATTTAACGGATATTATACCAGTTATAGAGCATTGATGGTTTGAATCTAGAAACACGTGTTATTGGTGACCATTATATAAACACTTTTTGCGAGAGTAATGACAGAAAGTTTAAAATGTCTCGTTAGGAAAATAAAATAACGCAGTTGGGTCCAGTACAAATGGATAAAAAAAAAGTCAACCCGTATCAGTAAAAGCACTTCTACTGTAACTGATCCCACATCTTCGTCACAGTCAGAATATATCTGAGGTAAATGTTTCCATTACAACACTAGCGATCTTTTTCGCAAATGTTTCACTTAAGAATTGTGAGAAACCAAAGCGAAACTTAATTCTTACAACATAATATAATGTCAAAATGAAATAATAAATTCTGACATTCCAATACAAAATTTACTTTAGACTCAAACTAGTGATAAAATTCATTATATTCTATATTTAATTCAATTTTCAAGGAATGTTGTCCCATAAAAACAAAACGAATATAAAACACAGTCTAAGTATGAAACTAATGAAATAAAGGCGGCAATAAATAGATAAGAACAACTTCAAAAGCAGACGTGCTTTCGTGAAAACAAAAAAAGGCAAAAAACAAAAAATTTAATCAATGATTTAAAAAGTAGGAAGAATAACTTTAACATTGATTTCTGAAAATAAGTCGCCAATATTCTTGTTGTGAAGTCTGAAACATATTTCAGAAGGGGATAATGGAAAGTTTGCAGACATAACTTTTTAAAGCTCTTATCAGTTGACGATTCCCGTAACTCAGAAACGTCGAAACAGTTTTCTGTAGTTCAGAAGCTAATAGATAATTTTGGAAACAAAAAGTCTATTGTTTTAGATGGCATTGGACCGACGATTCTAAAATACTGTGGCGAATACATTACTTAGTTCATAAGATTACTGTATATTCCCAGAAGCACTGAATCAGGTATCAATAATTTCTGAACATAATGACTCGAACAGTTACACATCTATTTCAATGCCAACAATATTGAAACTTTTTTAACAATGATTAAATCGTTCATGACAAGCAATCTAGATCGAGAAAATTACGTTCTCTTTACAGCATTTTAACAAGACTTTTAGATTCATGGTTAAAATATACGGATTTTGGAAAAAAACATTTTACACTGACTTAAGAAAGATGGTTGACCTCGTGGACCATAAAATCTTACAGTATAAATTGAAACTGTGTCAGTTTTTCTAAAGCTGTAAAATACTTTGAATTCTATCTGACCCTTTGGATATCCAATCAATACTTCCTCAACGATCCTTACTTAACCCCTATTTGTTCCTTCTGTATTTAAATGATATGGTTTACTTACCACCTGATTACTATACGGATGGAGTCTTCAACACATATCAGCAAAATGGAAAATAAACTACAAAGTCGAGTTCAATTAATAAACCAATGGTGCAAATATAACAATAATCAACAATAGGGCAGTTAAAATCGTAAAAAGTAAGTGCATGCCAAAGATATTTACAAATCAGAAACTTTAAAGAAAGAAGAAATTTGATTTACATATTAACGATAATGTAAAGAGTTATAAGTTTCTATGTATATTCATTGACAATACCATGTCTTGAATATATCATAGGACAAATATATGCAGAAAGTTTAACTCAAATATTGAACTATTGAAACCTATTATTACCTTTGAAATTATATGAAACTTCTATACTATAATTCATAAATAAATCGACTGTTGGTTATTGTTGTACAGTATCGGGAAAAGATCCAAAACGTGTAATAATTGATATACATAATTTGGAAGTGTACAGGTCGGATCACTGTAAATATGGAAGTGTGCAGGTCGGATCACTGTAAATATGGAAGTGTGCAGGTCGGATCACTGTAAATAATTATTACTGCAATAATTGTGAGAACTGTTTTAAATATTTGAAATGATTTATACAAAGATATCATCTCCATTTATGACTTGTTTAAGAATCTAAAAAGAAACAAATTGTCCATAATATTTGAATGATATACATTTCTACTAAAACGATAAATATATTTTAAGATCAAATACCAGAGAAGATTTTGAACCATGAAAAACAGCTTCCTAAATTATAACAAAAATATACTTTAAAGTATAAGAAATCTGCCAAATATAAATACAGTTCCAATATCATTCATGCCATGTGATTTAATTCATTACACTCGATAAAAGGAATTTTAAAATGTATATTCTATTTGACTGTAAAATTCGTTAAGTCACGAATGTTTGTCGTGTTACGCTATTATTTATGTTTCATTTCCTGTTCAAAAGATTTTTATTTCTGTTATGATTTCATAATTATTTATTTCTTTTACTATCTTTAGACGACCGCAATGTAAATATAATATTGTGCTGACTTTGTCTATTCATTTGTCATTTTGTGTAACCGTCGTTAAATAGAAAAAAAGGTAATGTATATACCTTTAATGCAGAATTTCAAATTCTTCTTTTTTCTAGAAATTTTATATTAAACATACAACTTTGTAACTTTGTAAGGGTTTCTGAAAAAAAGTGAGCATTAAGAAAAAAGAAATAACATTCAAATCAAATTAACCTTATAGCCCTATTGCAAGAATGTAACCTACCTTATAAGTAAAACTAGCAAGGCAAGGCCATTAACATGATTAAAGACAATTATTTCCTGGACGCAGTACGAATAGAAATCTATTTTCTTGCTCGCGATAAGTAATTAAATTTCCAGTCAAATTCATTACTGTGTTATTTTCTTTTTATGACATAGCCAAAGTCTTATTTGCAACGAATGATTACTGTTTTGTCTACTAGATACTGTTGACTGTAAAGTTTTCTACCAAATGATTAAATTTGTAAATGACCTTGTTTCTGAGTATTTCAGTTATAGTGTAGTACTGTTTTTCTGCCATAGTGATAGCATACTGGGTACATCAAATGTGTTAAACATTTTTCAATTTGTAATGTTTTAATAGGAACACAGTTTCCGGTTTTGACAAAACAAACTTATGGTTTCTGTAAAACACTGTATTAGGTTATAAGGGAATCGGTCAGTCTCTATTTGATGTTCCGTGGAGCGCCGCACAACATGTACCAGATATCAAGCATGGTGTTTTCCTCAGTGTCAGGCATACGCGTTGGTAAATCAGATAGAAAGACTGCATGAAAAAAGTTCCTTATCTGGTTAGTATGCGTGTCATAAAAATTAGTTAAGTTCACACGTTTATAATCACAATGTTATCTTTACACTACACAAATACAACAAATATTTGTCAACATTTATGATAAAATTATTGTTTGTGGTGTCTTTTTTAATTGATCTATAAATAAATTTATGCAATCATTCCCTCTACTTTTTGGCTGTTTATGGAGGTTTTGTTTTTACTGTGCTTTTTCCTGATATGAGTTTTTCACTTTTCTGCTCGTTACAGTCTCACGAAAACATATTTGACCTGTTGTGCTATGATTGTTATCAAATATTTTCCAGGCAAAACAATGATGACAGTCCTTTTTCTTGTGCCCGCAGGCCATATAAACTATGGAAGATTGCTTGAATGCATATCGATGCTGTAAGTAAAGTATATAATGCCTATTTATGATTGTTTCAACACTTTTGAAAGGGCCAGTCGCCCCAGGCTCATGAAACCTGTATTTTCTCGAACGTATTTACTCCACGACTCCAAATGATATAACGGTAAACATTATTCAACCAGTTTGCAGCCTGCTCCATAGGCGGGCGTATTTACGGCTAGACCACGTAGACGGTTAAATGTCTGGTCATAAAGAGGTCCAAAATAATGATAATATTATGAACATTTTATGAAACTGTATCAATGGAACTGCGCCAATGATATTATGTTTTTGACTTTGTGGTCAGTGTAGCTTGTACATTTGTTCCGTCTAATTAAGGTCTTTATAGTTCACTATTTAGTAGGTAGAGCAATAAATACTGTTATAAATATCCATATAAATGTTCTATCAAATTATGAATACGTCCATTTTAGGAATTTGGCGAGGTAAACAATGAGAATATTTGTTGTTAATCTCGTTTTCATTTTGATTAAATCTGACTGAAGTACACGTTATGACTACGGTTAATTGCGTGCCATTACTACAAGAAGAGTCTAACGCTGAAGTGAACGTGTTATTTTATTTTATTTTTTCGTAAAAAAGGGTATGTCAGTATAACCGGATGTTTATAATGATTTTAACATCAGATTATTAAATCGGGTTTGTTTGTTTTTTGGTAATTTTGTTTTAAACAAGTCAATATTTTATATAATCTAGCACATTAATTAAACTTAACTATAAAATAGGATGAATATAGCAATAAAATGTTTATTGTATAGCCAGGAACTGTTTAGTATCTTTTCTAAAAGGATTGCTTTCATGATGGGAACTGAACTATCAAAATCAATTAAGATGACAATTTCTTTAATATAATACACTAACTTTCCTCAAGACCCTAGTTAAATTAACTTTGAAAGAATACGCATTTAATCAAAAGTCTGGAGTAAGTTCAATAACCATTGTAGCATCTCTTTAGGGGACATCCTTCAACAGACATATAAAGGAAATATAACAAGTATATATATATTTTGTTACCTCATTTCATTTGCTTTCAAAAACGCCAATTATATATATATATAATACTGATCATTCTGTGTATTTCCTTTTCAACTGCTTAAAAGACCAGACGGTATAACAAGAAAAAACATAGTTTGTCCTACACATTGTGTATCTGACTACATCTGTCTAAGTCTAATACGTCTGCCTCGAGGTAAAGGTCTAAATTAGCAGTCCCCGACACTCGGTCTAATGAACCAGTATCTAATTTTGGCCGGCGATAAGTTCTGTAAGAAACTATTTGTAAAGGTTATCTGCGATAGTTGTAAGAGGATATTGACATTGTTGTATAAAAGATGCAATTTCCAGTTCTGTCATACGTCTGTTTTGTTAAACTTAAGCTTAGCTTTTTTGTAAGCTTAACTTAGTTTCAGTTCCGGTTATTACCTAAGGTCACGATTATGTCAAAGTAACTAAACTATACTGTATAGCTGCTATAAGATAAGATAAGATAAGATTATCTGATCTTATCTTATCTTATCTCCTAGTACAATTAGTAACACATCTACATGGATTTTCTACTAGGAGGTTAACTGAACTTATTCATTCCTTTGCCCAAATTATTTCGGACAATTGTAAATCTAAAAATGTTGCCAACGCAACATAAAAAAGCAATAATTATCTAGCTCTGTCTATAAAAGTTTTTTTAAACTGTAATACGAAATATCGACTATGTATGTTTCGTTAGCTCGACAGCCGTTTCGTCAAAGCGATCGCGCCAGAAGATATTCATGCAAGCTGTTTCTTTTATATAAGGGTAAATGTATTTTTTAATTATTACGGAATGTCGGTGAAAACAATGTTAATTTGCGACAAAAAAAATATGTATTTATTCTGATTAAAGGAAAGATTCGAGTTAAAAATTGCATAAAAATAGCACAGTCTTAAAATGTAAAAAGACTTCCGTTGCTAATGTTTTCTTAAAGCAAGATCAAAAATTTTAAGTTATTCCGCTTTAGTATTGTTTCTGTGATATCAATAATTTTGAAGTGGCTTACTTCGAAAAAGCTTTGCAAAAGGAAAGATTTTCACCAGGTCAAGCCAAACCCTTTATTTTGATCTTTTTCAAAACTGCTTAAAAATAATTTTAAAGTCGTTTTCAAAGAAAGATCAATTTAAATAGCATTCATTGAAATATAAGATGAGAACACGCCGATGCATTTGCTTTAACCTCTGAACATACCATAAAAAAGACCGTTTTTAACAAATATAAGAAATTGAAAACTGTATTGATTTTACAATAAACAAAAAAATAGGAAGAAATTTTAAAACAAAATAAAAATCTGTTACAACCGCAGATTGAATACGGTACATCTTTCTTTGTCAAAAGATTCTAGATTCACACACACAAACACACACAGCACGCACACACACACGCACACACTCACATTCAAAAATTATACTGGGGCCATATAGACTATACGTGCCTTTTTTTAATCTGGCAGAATAAGATTTGAACGATTCAGTGCAAGGTTTTTGGTGTAGATATTCTAAATAATGTTTCTATTGGCGTGAGTTAAAAAGCTTTTATTCAGATAACCACATAATCAGTCATTGTTTCTTTTAACTGAAAGATAAAATTTTATCACAACGATTTAAATGATATATAATATCTCATTTGATTTTTTGTTCTCAGAATAATAAAGAAATTTGCAAAATCAGCAATAAATGCCGGTACTGTTTTCACTTAACACTTGAAAAAACAGAATCCTTAAACAGTTATGTAATCTTCAGATTCAGGTATAAAGACATATTTATATCGCTTAAAACAAGCCTAGATGTCTGCTTAATATAGACAAAAAGGGCATTACATAACTCTTATAAAGGTGTGCCGCTAGGCTTAACTTAAATATCAGGAAAATTGTAGACAGGCATGAAAAACACACATCATCTGAGCATTAAATAGGTTGTGACTAAAGCAGCATGACATTCTGAATCTTATTTGGACATTTTATTAGTACACTAAAAATCAACGAAGCATATTTACATTTTAAATCTGATAAACCTTCTAAAAATGTGTAGCAAATTCAATTGAAGACATATTTGCAAAAGTGCTACTATAAACTGTTGTTTGTTGGCACATGCCCATAGAATATCTAAGAAATAAAATAGAGACAAGTCATAGGTTAATGTGCGTGTCAATGAGACAGAAATATGAATGGGATCTATCATTACGCTATTACTGAAGCACGGTATCATACGTTTTACAGGTCAAGCTTTAATTTAACCACACAAATCCCTTCTTTATATTTATTATACAATATCACAAGTTTTAATTTCTGATAATACTGCCTTCAGTATTACTCTTGCGTAATTTCGTGTCATTCTGACATTTCCTAAAGCTCATAGCTATGCAGGCTACAGAGTCGACGATGAAAACATTATATTCAATATCAAATAAATACTGAAATTGTCTTTTATTGAAAAACATGGCCTTAAAACAGTTTCCCCAGTAACTAAGAAATTACACCTATGCTGGTATATCATGGGAGAGAAAAAAATCTAATTACCTCATGTTTTGTAAGTTATTATTTTTACCATTTCTTTAAATGTATTTATATCAACATTCAGTTAAATAAAATTTTATTTTCTTCATCAGAGCATCATTGCCATTTGCACTTGACATTCTCGATGGTAATAAAATAGTTATTATCTTCTTATTAATAATAAGATGACTTCTGAGTATATTTCTCTCTCACTTAATGTCTTCAGAAGAGTACATGAGCGTGACAAATAGACGTAACAAAATACCCAGAACTAGAAATAAAGACAGTCCTTGTGGACTGCTAGAGTCTGACAAAGTCTGATTAATTCATTAGATCACAATAACCATTAGGTGTAGTGTTCAGCTATGCATAAGTACAGTAGTAATATATTTTACTAATGACAAAGGTAAGAGATGGCTTCAGTTAAGCTTTAGTAATCTTTGTAATTTATTTACCAGTGCTTACGGTATGAAGCGTCATTAGAGAACTTTGAGACACTAAAGTTGTTCAAGTTAGCATGTTAGTTACTTTACAAATACTGTAGATAAAAGGGAACGTAACAGGTTGTTCTCCGGAAATTTTTTTATGTTTCTTTTTGACCTGGGAAAACATTTGGTATTGTAAATCAGACAGGCAGGAAAAAAATATGCATCAACAGATAGAACTGAGGACAAGCCTAGACGACTGCTACAAAATGACATGGCGACGAAACAATATCTATAAACATACGGATGTGTCGTTAAATTCCGCGATTTCAATCAGATGTTATGAAGACAAAACGATATGGCTTGAATTGAGATTAATCAATGGAAAACTTTTCTTCAAAGTACCGTTGAATAAACTACAATGTTCCCCTTTTACAGTTAATATGAAAGGTCGTTGCTTTATTTCTAATTTAATGTTACAGTCTTTAGAATTATTTTTAAAAATTACAACAAATTAATAGCAAGAAAGGAACAAAGCCGACACTATACCAACTAGGTATGTACTATTTTACAAGTGTTTATTGAAAACTTTATTCAACTGGTTCTCTCTTCTTAGCACTGTCATTCAAGTTTACTGGCAATCAGCAAAATATTTGGCTTTGGCCATTTACAAAGATAACAATAACCATGGCAAAGACAAGATGTAAATAATGGTGTAAATGAATAAAGTAGAAAATATTCCTTAATACCAATGACTGTTTTTCCATGCATGGCTCTAACAGTTACTCAGGCGCTTGTAGTTATTGGGGATTAAAAACAGTGATTATATGTTTTGTCAGAGCATGCAATAATAATGAAATGCAATTAGTTGATAATTTATTTCATAAAACTGTAACCTACGATCATCTCCTACTTCATACATTCACATGTAACGTAAGAGAACTTGACACATATCTTAATAAGTATTAATTACATTTATAATTCAGTCCGCTTCTTCATGTGTAATTGATCGAATCAGCAACAAGGAATTTTAAAATGTTTAACAAAATTACCTAGATGTTTTTGTTTTTAATATTTTTAATATTTGGTTAAGTGCAATCATTTAATCATGTGATGTCAGCACTACTTCGCCTACCACATTCAGTGACATCGGAAGGATCAGGAAAGTAATTTAATACCAAATTATAGAGAAGTGAATAGTAATAGACGGGTAATAGAAATGTTTTTCGAATTATCTCTTTGGACACATTAAATGCTCTGAAAGGTTATCTGTATTCTTCTTTCAATACGATCGTTTATATTACCTCTCGATTCAATATTGTCTTACTAACAGAAAATAACAGAAAAAAATCTACTACATGGCAAAAAAAATTTTTGTGCCTACCTGACTTGTTAAGTTCGTCCAATACAAAGCGCAATTAATTTCATTATGATGCAGACATAACAGCCTCTATCCAACATGGACGCGGTATTTGGCTAAACAGCAAATATACTTGCTTTCTTATTCCCAAACCTGAAGCAGTGTTATGACTTAATACCGGTACTGGGAGTTCCTCCGGGACTTAAGAATCCACTAAATGGCCGAGTACTGGCAAAATATTGATAGGAGTAAATTTAAGACAATTAAGCATGATTGCATAATTATATGTATAATCGTAAATCTTTATTCTTCAAGAAAAATACATACAAACGTGAAATATATTTCGAGTTACATGATTACAAAGATGTCACTTTGGCTCCATTAAATAAGCATAAAATTTAAAATGTGATAAAAAGGCGTGGGATTACAAAAAGAAACAGTGTTGAGCTGAAGTTATTTGAATGTTTTAAGCGTAAACTAATCTTAACTTTTATTTTTAACGAATGAATCCTGATACCTCTGCTCATGTAAATTAACATATCTTTCTAGGGAGCAATGGAAAATGTGAGTAATTATTTAGGACTTCGGGTTCTCCTGATATACAGTGTGTCTTGAAGGTGGAATTAACAGTAAGCTGTAACCTGTGAAATCGTCTGTATAAAAGTTAAGAAATCTTTTTTATGTATGTTTTTGTTAATATGATATAATTATTTGATTCATTACTCCAGTCATGAGATTATTTATTTTGCGCGAAAGGTTAAAACAATTTTAATTTAACTTAAGAACATGCCCAGCATTTTGCATAAACTTTTCAGACGTTCAGTTTTATTTTGTGACTGTATAAGAGGTGATGATTTAATGATTTCTGTGAGACTTTATAAGTGAATGTTTTCAAACAATTGTCATGATTAATAGCAAGACAGATCAATATCAATATTGGCTTAACATAAAGTTCTACCATTGAAGGTGTTTTATGCACTACCCACTTTGTGGGAGACAGATAGTGTTACATTTGTTCGTACGTACGTGCGCATTAACATACGTTCCGAAATCTTGTTTGTTGAACTCATCATTCCTGTTTTGGTTGATTTACTTCAAACTTTTACATATTAAATATCTATGTGTTTAAGTGGTTGCAAAGGAAGAAATTTTAATGTCTCCGGTTGAATATTTGCATCTTAAACCATCATCTCTTTTTAACAGTCTGTTTGTTACACTTCAGAAGATTTTTATCTACAACAGCATCATCAGTACAGTTCAAGTTGAGCCATATTTCACGATTGTCTATAGCCTTTCATCTCAAATATCCAGACCTTTTTACGGTGCATTTGTACTGTTAACTGTTGGTTTACTATAACTTTAGGTTGTAATTTATAAGCTTGTCTTAATTAAGCGGTCTTCAACCCTTGTTTTAACTACAGTTTACGAGTTCTTCTAACGTCTTATTGAATTACAAACCATATGAGGACAATAATATCTTCTTGAAAATAGACGCTCAAAGTATAGTGTTCATTGCTGTTACGCATTTTACATCTTACCCTCACTTTTTTGTACTTCTAGATTGGGAAAACACAACATAAAACTATTATTAAGAAACTTTAATAAAACTTTCCTGATCAATAGACTAATTTAATAACGTTTTATTGTTTTGTTTTGTTTTTTTTTCTAAAAAAAGTAAAACAGGTTGCTGGTATATATAGAACAAAGGCGAAAAGTGGTGATGGTTTGAAGAAAGCATTGCGGAATAGATGCTAGTTTTCAGCCCTGAAAGAATGCAAGAAAACAAAACCCCAAAATGCTCAAATTCTAGAAAAAGGAGACGTTAGTACGAAGAGGCTGAGGCTAAGAAGCCAACTGATTCACTTTGAAGAATTTTCAGCACTGAGCAATTCAAGACAAAAGAGATTGATAATGTTATCAATACTCAAATGTAAAATATTTATCAGTTCCTTGTTTTATACCGTATAACTTTATCATCAAGAAGGAATCAATTAAGTCCAACAAAAATTATACTGCAAAGAAACAGGGTTCGGTAGTGATATTCCAGGTTTATAGATTATCAGTTTGTAAGACAAATATTATTTACATACATAATACTGAACTTTCTAGTTGTCGTTTACCTACTTTTTTAACTCAACATTCAAGCTGAACCGCAAATAGAAGAATCAAGTCACTGAAGAACTGTAATTTTCTATAAAAGTAGAGAGTATTTAAACTGGTTTAAAACCCAACTGAAATGTTTAAACGTCAAAGTAAGAGTCTTAAATTGTGTATTCTTTTTGTTTTAAGTTTTCCCGGAAAATCGACTTTTACAACTGGTAATTTAATATGAGCAAGCCGAAAACAAGAGATATTCATGAACAGAAAACATTGATGTTACATTCTGACAAAGCGGTTATTTATTATCCGATGCAATTGCAAGCTCACAATTTAAATAGGAGGGTAGTAGACAATAGAAATATGGTTTAAATTAGGCTTTGTGGGTTATATAATAGTATAATTATAACAGAAATTCAGTTAATTAAACTTTAGATAGATTTTTGACCAGTTGAAAAAATAGTTGGTTTATTCGTGTTGTACGTAGAAGAAACCCTAAATAATTGTACCATTAAAGACCGATGCAATTATAGAATGTTGTCGCAAATACTGCAGCTTTGATTTGACATAATTGTTAAATAAATATGTGTTTGCTTAAATATTTTAGATAAGTAGATAAAATATCATATCTCTTAAAGCTGCTTCAATAAGTTATTTAATACAAAAATACAGCGTACATACATTTCAGTCTTATAAAAATGTACGATTTTGTCTACGTAATAATTACATCTATACTGTTAAAAAACAAATTTGCCGTTTTGTGGGGAAAAATGCAGAGTTTTGAAGCACCTATATATGGGCATATCAAAATTCTTTTAGGACAAAACCTCTTGATATTTGCAAAAAATGGCAAAATCTACAAAATGATCAGTGTTTTTTTTTTCTAAAAATAGAGAACTAAAAATAAACACAGAAAACACAGTAATTTGTTGTAATCCAAGGTTCAGAAGCTTTTAACAAATACTTAGTACTTAGCAGTAATTTTCCCTTTAATATATGGAGACCTTGATCATATTTCTTATTATTACAGTTATCTCTTCAAAAGGTTGAAAAACAGCTTTATACAATAATTACTGTTGTTTTAAAAGCGTGTTTCGTTTGTGCTCTGGGAAAAGGACACACCATGTGTGATCAGTAGGACGGAATGTTCAAGTTTATGTCTCTCCAAAGTAAAACTGCAGAACTAATATTTAATAAAGTTAAAGTTTTAAAGAAGCGCAAACTTTTATAATTTACCAAAAGAGGCATAACCGTTTCTAGTGAATCACAAAATATGTAATATATTATACACGTACCTTATTTTACAGATATGTTATGTAATTTTTACACGTCATGCATGACGTTAAAGGCAAAACTTTTGATCAAAAGTTGTATTAACAACTGATCACACACCATGTCAAACAAATGCAGATAAAAAGCATTAAAAGCATACATGTTTGGAGTAACACTGTCGATAACTTTTATTACTTTGGGCCCGCGCTTGCAGGTGTTCCCATCTTGTACAAAGTAATAATGAACACGTGAGTATTTGCAACGCAGCAAAATTCTATCATTTTCACAAAATTTCTTTAAAGAGATCTCAAAAGTAATACACAGATAAAAGGTGAACGGTGTATTTCATTCTAGTTTAACGGGAATTTAAAATAGTATTTCTTAAAGACGCTGCTTCTTTTATAAAGTATGATAGTCGTATCAGAATACGATTTTATTATTAGTATTCAAATGTTGTAAATATTTATACATAGGCGGCCTTGAAAAATAACATGAACTTATTTCATTATGAAATGAAACCCATCTTCTATAGCTAAAGTGTTACAACATTGACAAAATATGAAATGAAACTCATTTTCTATGGATAAAGTGTTACAACATTGACAGAATCTTTCTTCATGTTATATTTTATTTCTCACAAAACAACCCTTGTGTGGCCTAAGTTGATGTGCAAGGAGTCTTCATCACCAAAAAAAGTATTTTACATATATAGCATCAATAGTTTATGCAATTTACGTCCAATTATTTTGCGAGCTCATCGTCTTTAATTCGTTATATAATTCGAACTAGCAGGCATGAATGATAAAAAAAATCACTGATAAAACTGATGTTCAAGTGCCTTAAATATATCCCTTATTGCTCGAAAAAAATATAGACAGTCGTGAAATATAGTTTAAGGTGTACGATTTACATAATTACGACAATGTTCCTTGGTATTTCCGCAAGCGCAGGATATTGACTGTGATAAAATACGCATATTTATAGAAAGTTACGAAGTTAATGAAAATGGACTACTGTTTTCATGGAACTCTGATATCTTTATCCTAATTTACAATTCACGACCGCTAAATAACGTATTTTTTTTTAAGTTAAAGAGGAAAATGTGAACATTAAGAATCCGAGGACAAGGTGCATTTAAAAGTGATGGCAGTAACCTTTAAATGTCAAAATACGCTAAAAAAGGAAATAATATGAAAAAAGATACATCTTAAAAAAGATGACATCTGTTTATGCAGACTTGAAGAAGGAGAAATGTGTTGTTGTCACAAACCACAATGGGTGTTCAAGGGTGGCTTAGGAATTATCTCTTAAACATGCATGAATTGTCATAACAATTAAATATGTTTTACATAGACTGTAAACAAGTCGGCAATACGTCAAAAGGTCTACTTTTTGGCAAAGAAAATTTACATCTCTTTTTTTATTATTCTGGTAAACAGACTACATTATTCAACTGCTTTCCCTAGACACATGAGTTGATTTACTTGGCGAAAGGTCAGAACATGAGAACACGCCAACGTTTTGCTTGTAATTCTGAAATCCTGTATATCATTAGTGAATCTTTTCAGTCAACGATTGAATTAATAGAGAAATGTAAATCAATATTTGCTCCATTAATAAAACCAAGAACCGAAGACTACTCACGTTCAAATATACACTTGATAAAATTAATATGTTTAATGATAAATTGAAACTTACAAGACAAGTCTACATGTCTGCGCTAAATATAGACAAAAAGGGCATTACATATCTCTTCTAAAGGTGTGCCGCTAGGCTTAACTTAAAATATCAGGAAAATAGTAGACAGGCATGAAAAACACACATCATCTGAGCATTGAATAGGTTGTGACTAACGCATCATGACACTCTGAAACTTATTTGGACATTTTATCAGTACACTAAAAATCAAAGAAGCATTTATACATTTTTGGTCTGATAAAACTTATAAAAATGTGAAGCGGATTGAATTGAAAACATATTTGCAAAAGTGCTACTATAAACGGTTGTTTGTTTGCACATGTACATAAAATATATAAGAAAAAAAAGAGACAAGTCATAGGTTAATATGCGTGTCAATGAGACAGAAATATGAATGGGATCTATCATTACGCTATTACTGAAGCACGGTATCATACGTTTTACAGGTCAAGCTTTAATTTAACCACACAAATCCCTTCTTTATATTTATTGTACATATCACAAGTTTCTGATAATGCTGTATTGAGTATTACCCTTTCGTAATTTCGTGTCATTCTGACATTTCCTAAAGCTCATAGCTATGCAGGCTACAGAGTCGACGATGAAAACATTATATATATATCATGGGAGAGAAAAAAAATCTAATTACCTTATGTTTTGTAAGTTATTATTTTTACCATTTCTTTAAATGTATTTATGTCTACATTCAGTTAAATAAATTTTTATTTTCTTCCTCAGAGCATCATTGCCATTTGCACTTGACATTCTCGACGGTAATAAATTAGATATTATCTTCTTAGTAGCAGTTAGATGTCTTCTGAGTTTATTCCTCTCCCACTTAATGTCTTCAAAATAGTACATGAGCGTGCCAAATAGACGTAACAAAATACCCAGAATAAAAAATAAGGACAGTCCTTGTGGACTGCTAGAGTCTGACAAAGTCTGATTAATTCATTTGATCAGAATAAGTGTGGTGTTTAGATATGCATAAGTACATTAATATTATATTTTACTAATGACAAAGGTAAGAGATGGCTTCTGTTAAGCTTTAGTAATCTTTGTAATTTATTTACCAGTGCTCACTGTATGAAGCGTCATTAGAGAACTTTGAGACACTAAAGTTGTTCAAGTTAGCATGTTAGTTACTTTACAAATACTGTAGATAAAAGGGAACGTAACAGGTTGTTCTCCGGAAATTGCTTTGTGTTTCTTTTTGGCCTGGGGAAATATTTGGTTTTGTAAATCAGACAGCCAGGAAAATATGCATCAACAGATAGAAATGAGGACAAGCCTAGACGACTGCTACAAAATGAAATGGCAACGATTTAATATCTATAAACATATAGATGTGTCGTTAAATTCCCCGCGTATTCAATCGGATGTTATGAAGACAAAAAGATATGGCTTGAATTGAGATTCAATGGAAAACTTTTCTTCAAAGTACCGTTGAATAAAGTACAATGTTCCCCTTTTACAGTTGATATGGGAGGTCATTGCTTTCTTTCTAATTTAATGTTATAGTCTTTAGAATTTTTTTTTTAAGTACAACAAACTACTAGCACAAAAGGAACAAACCGACACTATGACAACTATGAAATGTACTATTTACAAGTGTTTATTGAAAACTTTATTCAACTGATTCTCTCTTCTTAGCATTGTCATTCAAGTTTACTGGCAATCAGCAACATATTTGCCTTTGGCCATTGAGCACGATAACAATAACCATGGCAAAGACAAGATGTAAATAATGGTGTAAATTAATACAGTAGAAAATATTCCTGTTTTTCCATGCATGGCTCTAACCGTTACTCAGTCACTTGTAGCTATTGGTGATTAAAAACAGTGATTTTATGTTTTGTCTGAGCATGCAATAATAATGAAATGCAATTAGCTGATAATTTATTTCATAAAACTGTAACCTACGATCATCTTATATATTCACATGTAACGTAAGAGAACTTGACACATATCATAATAAGTATTAATTACATTTATAATTCAGTCCGCTTCTTCATATGTTATTGATCGAGTCAGCAACAAGGAATTTTAAAATGTTTAACCAAATTACCTAGATGTTTTCGTTTTCAATATTTTTAATATTTGGTTAAGTGCAACCATTTAATCACGTGATGTCAGCTCTACTACGTCTAGCACATTCAGTGACATCGGAAGGATCAGGAAAGTAAATTAATACCAAATTATAGAAAAGTGAATAGTTATAGACGGGTAATAGAAATGTTTTTCGAACTATCGCTTTGGACACACAAAATGCTCTGAAAGTTATCTGTATTCTTCTTTCAATACGACCTTTTATATTACCTCTCGATTCAATTCTTTATCTTACTAACAGAAAATAATCTTCTTCTCGGCAAAATTAATTTTCGTGCCTACCTGACTTGTTAAGTTTGCCCAATACAAAGCGCAATTAACTTCATTATGATGCAGATATACCAGCCTCTATCCAACATGGACGCGCTGTTTGGCTAAACAGCAAATCTTTTTTTCTTTTCGCCAACAAAGGAGCAGAGTGGCGCTGGGAGTTCCTCCGGGACATAAGAATCCACTAAATGACCGAGCTCTGGCAAAGCATTGATAGGAGTAAACTTAAGACAAGTAAGCATAATTATTCAACGATTGCATGATAATACGTAAAGGTCGTAAATCTGTATTATTCAAGAAAAATAAATACAAACGTAAAATATATTTCGAGTTACATGATTATAAGAATGTTACTTTGGCTCCATTAAATAAGCATAGAATATAAAATGTGATAAAAAGAAATAGTGTTGAGCTTAGATTATTTGAATGTTTTAAGCCTAAACTAATCTTAACTTTTATTGTTAATGAATGAATCCTGATACCTCTGCTCATGTAAATTAACCTTGTACATCTTCATAGGGAGCAATGGAAAAGTGTGAGTAATTATTTAGGACTTCGGGTTCTCCTGATATACAGTATGTCTTGAAGGTGGAATTAACAGTAAGCTGTAACCTGTGAAATCGTCTGTATAAAAGTTAAGAAATCTTTTTTATGTATGTTTTTTATTAAAGTGACTTAATTATTTGATTCATTACTTCAGTCATTAGATTATTTATTTTGCGCGAAAGGTTAAAACAATTTTAATTTAACTTAAGAACATGCCCAGCATTTTTGCTGAAACTTTTCAGACGTTCAGATTTATTTTGTGACTGTAAAAGATGTGATAATTTGAATGAATTTTATGAGTCTTTATAAATGAATGTTTTCAAACAATTGTAATGATTAATAGCAAGACGGATCAATATCAATATTGGCTTAATAAAAAGATCTACCATTGAAGGTGTTTTATGCACCACCCACTTTGTGGGAGACAAAAAGCGTAGCATTTGTTCGTGCGCATTAAAATACGTTCCGAAATCTTGTTTGTTGAAACTCATCATTCCTGTTTTGGTTGATTTACTTCAAACTTTTACTTATTAAAATCTAGGTGTTTAAATGTTTGCAAGGCAAGAAATTTTAATGTCTCCGGTTGAATATTTGCATCTAAAACCATCATCCTTTTTTAACATTCTGTTTGTTACTCTTCAGAAGATTTTTATCTACAACAGCATCATCAGTACAGTTCAAGTTGAGCCATATTGCACGATTGTCTATAGCCTTTCATCGCAAATAACCAGACCTTTTTACGGTGCATTTGTACTGTTAACTGTTGGTTTGCTATAACTTTAGGTTGTAACTTATAAGCTTGTCTTAATTAAGCGGTCTTCAACCCTTGTTTTAACTACAGTTTACGAGTTCTTCTAACGTCTTATTGAATTACAAATCATATGAGGACAATAATATCGTCTTGAAAATAGACGCTCAAAGTATAGTGTCCATTGCTGTTACGCATTTTACATCTTACCCTCACTTTTTTGTACTTCTTGATTGGAAAAACACAACAAAAAACTATTATTAAGAAACTGTAATGAAACTTTCCTGATCAATAGACTAATAATGTTTTGTTGTTTTGTTTTGTTTTGTTTTTTCTAAAAAAAGTAAAACAGGTTGCTGCTATATATAGAACAAAGGCGAAAAGTGGTGATGGTTTGAAGAAAGCATTGCGGGATAGATGCCAGTTTTCAGCCCTGAAAGAATGCAGGAAAACAAAACCCTAAAACGCTCAAATTCTAGAAAAAGGAGACGTTAGTACGAAGAAGGTGAGGCTAAGAAGCCAACTGATTCACTTTGAAGAATTTTCAGCACTGAGCAACTCAAGACAGAAGAGATTGATAATGATATCAATACTCAAATGTAAAATATTTATCAGTTGCTTGTTTTATACCGTATAACTTTAACATCAAAAATGCAAGATAGGAATCAATTAAGTCCAACAAAAATTATACTGCAAAGAATCAGGTAAAGAAGGAGATAAAAGGGTTCGGGAGTGATATTCCAGGTTTATAGATTATCAGTTTGTTAGACAAATATTATTTACATACATAATACTGAACTTTCAAGATGTCGTTTACCTACTTTTTTACTCAACATTCAAACTAAACCTCAAATAGAAGAATCAAGTCACTGAAGAACTGTAATTTTCTATAAAGTTAGAGAGTATTTAAACTGGTTTAAAACCCAACTGAAATGTTTAAACGTCAAAGTAAGAGTCTTAAATTGTGTATTCTTTTTGTTTTAAGTTTTCCCGGAAAATCGACTTTTACAACTGGTAATTTAATATGAGCAAGCCGAAAACAAGAGATATTCATGAACAGAAAACATTGATGTTACATTCTGACAAAGCGGTTATTTATTATCCGATGCAATTGCAAGCTCACAATTTAAATAGGAGGGTAGTAGACAATAGAAATATGGTTTAAATTAGGCTTTGTGGGTTATATAATAGTATAATTATAACAGAAATTCAGTTAATTAAACTTTAGATAGATTTTTGACCAGTTGAAAAAATAGTTGGTTTATTCGTGTTGTACGTAGAAGAAACCCTAAATAATTGTACCATTAAAGACCGATGCAATTATAGAATGTTGTCGCAAATACTGCAGCTTTGATTTGACATAATTGTTAAATAAATATGTGTTTGCTTAAATATTTTAGATAAGTAGATAAAATATCATATCTCTTAAAGCTGCTTCAATAAGTTATTTAATACAAAATACAGCGTACATACATTTCAGTCTTATAAAAATGTACGATTTTGTCTACGTAATAATTACATCTATACTGTTAAAAAACAAATTTGCCGTTTTGTGGGGAAAAATGCAGAGTTTTGAAGCACCTATATATGGGCATATCAAAATTCTTTTAGGACAAAACCTCTTGATATTTGCAAAAAAATGGCAAAAATCTACAAAATGATCAGAGTGTTTTTTTTTCTAAAAATAGAAAACTAAAAATAAACACAGAAAACACAGTAATTTGTTGTAATCCAAGGTTCAGAAGCTTTTAACAAATACTTAGTACTTAGCAGTAATTTTCCATTTAATATATGGAGACCTTGATCATATTTCTTATTATTACAGTTATCTCTTCAAAAGGTTGAAAACAGCTTTATACAATAATTACTGTTGTTTTAAAAGCGTGTTTCGTTTGTGCTCTGGGAAAAGGACACACCATGTGTGATCAGTAGGACGGAATGTTCAAGTTTATGTCTCTCCAAAGTAAAACTGCAGAACTAATATTTAATAAAGTTAAAGTTTTAAAGAAGCGCAAACTTTTATAATTTACCAAAAGAGGCATAACCGTTTCTAGTGAATCACAAAATATGTAATATATTATACACGTACCTTATTTTACAGATATGTTATGTAATTTTTACACGTCATGCATGACGTTAAAGGCAAAACTTTTGATCAAAAGTTGTATTAACAACTGATCACACACTATGTCAAACAAATGCAGATAAAAAGCATTAAAAGCATACATGTTTGGAGTAACACTGTCGATAACTTTTATTACTTTGGGCCCGCGCTTGCAGGTGTTCCCATCTTGTACAAAGTAATAATGAACACGTGAGTATTTGCAACGCAGCAAAATTCTATCATTTTCACAAAATTTCTTTAAAGAGATCTCAAAAGTAATACACAGATAAAGGGTGAACGGTGTATTTCATTCTAGTTTAACGGGAATTTAAAATAGTATTTCTTAAAGACGCTGCTTCTTTTATAAAGTATGATAGTCGTATCAGAATACGATTTTATTATTAGTATTCAAATGTTGTAAATATTTATACATAGGCGGCCTTGAAAAATAACATGAACTTATTTCATTATGAAATGAAACCCATCTTCTATAGCTAAAGTGTTACAACATTGACAAAATATGAAATGAAACTCATTTTCTATGGATAAAGTGTTACAACATTGACAGAATCTTTCTTCATGTTATATTTTATTTCTCACAAAACAACCCGTGTGTGGCCTAAGTTGATGTGCAAGGATTCTTCATCACCAAAAAAAGTATTTTACATATATAGCATCAATAGTTTATGCAATTTACGTCCAATTATTTTGCGAGCTCATCGTCTTTAATTCGTTATATAATTCGAACTAGCAGGCATGAATGATAAAAAAAATCACTGATAAAACTGATGTTCAAGTGCCTTAAATATATCCCTTATTGCTCGAAAAAAATATAGACAGTCGTGAAATATAGTTTAAGGTGTACGATTTACATAATTACGACAATGTTCCTTGGTATTTCCGCAAGCGCAGGATATTGACTGTGATAAAATACGCATATTTATAGAAAGTTACGAAGTTAATGAAAATGGACTACTGTTTTCATGGAACTCTGATATCTTTATCCTAATTTACAATTCACGACCGCTAAATAACGTATTTTTTTTAAGTTAAAGAGGAAAATGTGAACATTAAGAATCCGAGGACAAGGTGCATTTAAAAGCGATGGCAGTAACCTTTAAATGTCAAAATACGCTAAAAAAGGAAATAATATGAAAAAAGATACATCTTAAAAAAGATGACATCTGTTTATGCAGACTTGAAGAAGGAGAAATGTGTTGTTGTCACAAACCACAATGGGTGTTCAAGGGTGGCTTAGGAATTATCTCTTAAACATGCATGAATTGTCATAACAATTAAATATGTTTTACATAGACTGTAAACAAGTCGGCAATACGTCAAAAGGTCTACTTTTTGGCAAAGAAAATTTACATCTCTTTTTTTATTATTCTGGTAAACAGACTACATTATTCAACTGCTTTCCCTAGACACATGAGTTGATTTACTTGGCGAAAGGTCAGAACACGAGAACACGCCAACGTTTTGCTTGTAATTCTGAAATCCTGTATATCATTAGTGAATCTTTTCAATCAACGATTGAATTAATAGAGAAATGTAAATCAATATTTGCTCCATTAATAAAACCAAGAACCGAAGACTACTCACGTTCAAATATACACTTGATAAAATTAATATGTTAAATGATAAATTGAAACTTACAAGACAAGTCTACATGTCTGCGCTGAATATTGACAAAAAGGGCATTACATATCTCTTCTAAAGGTGTGCCGCTAGGCTTAACTTAAAATATCAGGAAAATAGTAGACAGGCATGAAAAACACACATCATCTGAGCATTGAATAGGTTGTGACTAACGCATCATGACACTCTGAAACTTATTTGGACATTTTATCAGTACACTAAAAATCAAAGAAGCATTTATACATTTTTAGTCTGATAAAACTTATAAAAATGTGAAGCGGATTGAATTGAAAACATATTTGCAAAAGTGCTACTATAAACAGTTGTTTGTTTGCACATGTACATAAAATATATAAGAAAAAAAAGAGACAAGTCATAGGTTAATATGCGTGTCAATGAGACAGGAATATGAATGGGATCTATCATTACGCTATTACTGAAGCACGGTATCATACGTTTTACAGATCAAGCTTTAATTTAACCACACAAATCCCTTCTTTATATTTATTGTACATATCACAAGTTTCTGATAATGCTGTATTGAGTATTACCCTTTCGTAATTTCGTGTCATTCTGACATTTCCTAAAGCTCATAGCTATGCAGGCTACAGAGTCGACGATGAAAACATTATATATATATCATGGGAGAGAAAAAAAAATCTAATTACCTCATGTTTTGTAAGTTATTATTTTTACCATTTCTTTAAATGTATTTATGTCTACATTCAGTTAAATAAAATTTTATTTTCTTCCTCAGAGCATCATTGCCATTTGCACTTGACATTCTCGACGGTAATAAATTAGATATTATCTTCTTAGTAGCAGTTAGATGTCTTCTGAGTATATTCCTCTCTCACTTAATGTCTTCAAAATAGTACATGAGCGTGCCAAATAGACGTAACAAAATACCCAGAATAAAAAATAAGGACAGTCCTTGTGGACTGCTAGAGTCTGACAAAGTCTGATTAATTCATTTGATCAGAATAAGTGTGGTGTTTAGATATGCATAAGTACATTAATATTATATTTTACTAATGACAATAGTAAGAGATGGCTTCTGTTAAGCTTTAGTAATCTTTGTAATTTATTTACCAGTGCTTACTGTATGAAGCGTCATTAGAGAACTTTTAGACACAAATGTTGTTCAAGTTAGCATGTTAGTTACTTTACAAATACTGTAGATAAAAGGGAACGTAACACGTTGTTCTCCGGAAATTGCTTTGTGTTTCTTTTTGGCCTGGGGAAATATTTGGTTTTGTAAATCAGACAGCCAGGAAAATATGCATCAACAGATAGAAATGAGGACCAGCCTAGACGACTGCTACAAAATGAAATGGCAACGATTTAATATCTATAAACATATAGATGTGTCGTTAAATTCCCCGCGTATTCAATCGGATGTTATGAAGACAAAAAGATATGGCTTGAATTGAGATTTTCTTCAAAGTACCGTTGAATAAAGTACAATGTTCCCCTTTTACAGTTGATATGGGAGGTCATTGCTTTCTTTCTAATTTAATGTTATAGTCTTTAGAATTTTTTTTTTAAGTACAACAAACTACTAGCACAAAAGGAACAAACCGACACTATGACAACTATGAAATGTACTATTTACAAGTGTTTATTGAAAACTTTATTCAACTGATTCTCTCTTCTTAGCATTGTCATTCAAGTTTACTGGCAATCAGCAAAATATTTGCCTTTGGCCATTGAGCACGATAACAATAACCATGGCAAAGACAAGATGTAAATAATGGTGTAAATTAATACAGTAGAAAATATTCCTGTTTTTCCATGCATGGCTCTAACCGTTACTCAGGCACTTGTAACTATTGGTGATTAAAAACAGTGATTTTATGTTTTGTCTGAGCATGCAATAATAATGAAATGAAATTAGCTGATAATTTATTTCATAAAACTGTAACCTACGATCATCTTATATATTCACATGTAACGTAAGAGAACTTGACACATATCATAATAAGTATTAATTACATTTATAATTCAGTCCGCTTCTTCATATGTTATTGATCGAGTCAGCAACAAGGAATTTTAAAATGTTTAACCAAATTACCTAGATGTTTTCGTTTTCAATATTTTTAATATTTGGTTAAGTGCAATCATTTAATCACCGTTTCACGTGATGTCAGCTCTACTACGTCTAGCACATTCAGTGACATCGGAAGGATCAGGAAAGTAAATTAATACCAAATTATAGAAAAGTGAATAGTTATAGACGGGTAATAGAAATGTTTTTCTAACTATCGCTTTGGACACACAAAATGCTCTGAAAGTTATCTGCATTCTTCTTTCAATACGACCTTTTATATTACCTCTCGATTCAATTCTTTATCTTACTAACAGAAAATAATCTTCTTCTCGGCAAAATTAATTTTCTTGCCTACCTGACTTGTTAAGTTTGCCCAATACAAAGCGCAATTAACTTCATTATGATGCAGATATACCAGCCTCTATCCAACATGGACGCGCTGTTTGGCTAAACAGCAAATCTTTTTTTCTTTTCGCCAACAAAGGAGCAGAGTGGCGCTGGGAGTTCCTCCGGGACATAAGAATCCACTAAATGGCCGAGCTCTGGCAAAGCATTGATAGGAGTAAACTTAAGACAAGTAAGCATAATTATTCAACGATTGCATGATAATACGTAAAGGTCGTAAATCTGTATTATTCAAGAAAAATAAATACAAACGTAAAATATATTTCGAGTTACATGATTATAAGAATGTTACTTTGGCTCCATTAAATAAGCATAGAATATAAAATGTGATAAAAAGAAATAGTGTTGAGCTTAGATTATTTGAATGTTTTAAGCCTAAACTAATCTTAACTTTTATTGTTAATGAATGAATCCTGATACCTCTGCTCATGTAAATTAACCTTGTACATCTTCATAGGGAGCAATGGAAAAGTGTGAGTAATTATTTAGGACTTCGGGTTCTCCTGATATACAGTATGTCTTGAAGGTGGAATTAACAGTAAGCTGTAACCTGTGAAATCGTCTGTATAAAAGTTAAGAAATCTTTTTTATGTATGTTTTTTATTAAAGTGACTTAATTATTTGATTCATTACTTCAGTCATTAGATTATCTATTTTGCGCGAAAGGTTAAAACAATTTTAATTTAACTTAAGAACATGCCCAGCATTTTTGCTGAAACTTTTCAGACGTTCAGATTTATTTTGTGACTGTAAAAGATGTGATAATTTGAATGAATTTTATGAGTCTTTATAAATGAATGTTTTCAAACAATTGTAATGATTAATAGCAAGACGGATCAATATCAATATTGGCTTAATAAAAAGATCTACCATTGAAGGTGTTTTATGCACCACCCACTTTGTGGGAGACAAAAAGCGTTGCATTTGTTCGTGCGCATTAAAATACGTTCCGAAATCTTGTTTGTTGAAACTCATCATTCCTGTTTTGGTTGATTTACTTCAAACTTTTACTTATTAAAATCTAGGTGTTTAAATGTTTGCAAGGGAAGAAATTTTAATGTCTCCGGTTGAATATTTGCATCTAAAACCATCATCCTTTTTTAACATTCTGTTTGTTACTCTTCAGAAGATTTTTATCTACAACAGCATCATCAGTACAGTTCAAGTTGAGCCATATTTCACGATTGTCTATAGCCTTTCATCGCAAATAACCAAACCTTTTTACGGTGCATTTGTACTGTTAACTGTTGGTTTACTATAACATTAGGTTGTAACTTATAAGCTTGTCTTAATTAAGCGGTCTTCAACCCTTGTTTTAACTACAGTTTACGAGTTCTTCTAACGTCTTATTGAATTACAAATCATATGAGGACAATAATATCTTCTTGAAAATAGACGCTCAAAGTATAGTGTCCATTAATAAAGTTTAATGTTTTTAAAGACAGCGCAAACTTTTATAATTTACCAAAGGAGGAAAAACCGTTTCTGTTGAATCACAAAATATGTTATAAATTATACACGTACATGTACCTTATTTTACAGATATGTTATGTAATTTTGACACGACATGCATGCCTTTAAAGGCAAAACTTTTGATCAAAAGTTGTATTAAAAACTGATCACACACCATATCTTGAAACAAATGCAAAATCAAAAGCATTAAAAGCCTACATGTTTGGATTACAATATCGATTACTTTTATTACTTTGGGCCCGCGCTTGCAGGTGTTCCCATCTAATATTATGTAATGAACACGTGAGTATTTGCAACGCATTCTATCATTTACACAAAATTTCTTTCAAGAGATCTCAAAAGTAATACACAGATAAAGGATGAATGGTGTATTTCATACCAGTTTAACGGGAATTTAAAATAGTATTTCTTAAAGACGCTTTTATATAAACTAAGATAGTCGTATCAGAATACGATTTTATTATTAGTATTCAAATGTTGTAAATATTTATACATAGGCGGCCTTGAATAATAACATGAACTTATTCCATTATGAAATGAAACCCATCTTCTATAGCTAAAGTGTTACATCATTGACAAAATATGAAATGAAACTCATTTTCTATGGCTAAAGTGTTACAACATTGACAAAATATGAAATGAAACTCATCTTCTATAGCTAAAGTGTTACAACACTGACAGAATCTTTCTTCATGTTATATTTTATTTCTCACAAAACAACCCTTGTGTGGCCTAAGTTGATGTGAAAGGATTCTTCAACACCAAAAAAAGTATTTTACATATATAGCATCAATAGTTTATGCAATTTACGTCCAATTATTTTGCGAGCTCATTGTCTTTAATTCGTTATATAATTCGAACAAGCAGGCATAAATGATAAAAAAAATCACTGATAAAACTGTTCTTCAAGTGCCTTAAATATATGCCTTATTGCTCGGAAAAAATAGACAGTCGTGAGATATAGTTTAAGGTGTACGATTTACATAATTACGACGATGTTCCTTGGTATTTACGCAAGCGCAGGATATGACTGTGATTTATAGAAAGTTACGAAGTTAATGAAAATGGACTACTGTTTACATGGAACCCTGATATCTTTATCGTAATTTACAATTCACGACCGCTAAATAACGTATTTTTAAGTTAAACAGGAAAATGTGAACATTAAGAATCCCAGGACAAGGTGCATTTAAAAGTGATGGCAGTAACCTTTAAATGTCAAAATACGCTAAAAAAAGGAAATAATTTTAAAAACGATACATTTTAAAAAGATGACATCTGTTTATGCAGACTTGAAGAAGGAGAAATGTAATTGTTGTCACAAACCCCAATGGGTGTCCAAGGGTGGCTTAGGAATTATCCCATAAACATGCATGAATTGTCATAACAATTAAATATGTTTTACATAGACTCGGCAATACGTCAAAAGGTCTACTTTTGGCAAAGAAAATTTACATTTCTTTTTCATTATTCTGGTAAACAGACTACATTATTCAACTGCTTTCCCAAGACACAGGAGTTGATTTACTTGGCGAAAGGTAAAAACATGAGAACACGCCAACGTTTTGCATGTAATTTTGAAATCCTGTATATCATTAGTGAATCTTTGCAATCAACGATTGAATTAATAGAGAAATGTAAATCAACATTTGCTCCATTAATAAAACCAAGAACTGAATACAACTCACGTTCAAATATACACTTGATAAAATTAATATGCTAAATGATAAATTGAAACTGTCCTAAACCATACGGTTACCAAAGCATCCTGGCTTAATAACGCATGTACAGTATGTAGCAGCAATAAACAATGTATTTTTTAGTGTAAGTTTCATAAAATGTTATTGTCCCCAAAGTAGTATGTAATCCAGATAAGAGGTAAACTACATGTTTATATTCCTAGATATCACAGAAGACAACTCTTGAAGACTGCTGAATTTAGAAAAAAAGATATGACATAAATACAATGTAAAACATTTATATACAAGCGAGTATTTGACTTAACATGATGTTAATAAATTACGTTAATTAACTCAAATTAACGTAGCGTATTAATGTGACAAGAGACTGATACAATTTAGATTTAGGATTGTCAGGTTCACTGATGATCGTCTTACCAGAATATTAGAGCGCAGTTCTAATCAAATGCACGTGTCCTGTTTTCTAATTCTCTTATTCCCATGTCCTACATGATACAGGGTTGTAATGTGTTTCTGGACAACAAGATTGCTGCTGAAGTACATATGGCATTGGCGAAACGCAATGGTATGAAAAAGCAGAACCGTGAAAACTTGGGAGTCATTAAAGGTGACGTGGGCATCCATTTTAGAGAACACAGAGAAAACACAAGAATGATACGTTTTGAAAAAAAAGATTATGCCAGGATGGAAGATAGTGAAGAAAAGGCAAGACTTTGGGCTGATGCAAAGCGCAACTAAACTGATAAACTGAGAAAATGTTGGGACTGAGTGAACCAGAGTTAATTTATTCTCATTTGTTTTTGGGCTAAACGTATTGCTGATGCAAAGCACAACTGACTGATGATCTGTGAAAATGACCGGTTGAAAATATGGCCTTTAGCATGATGATCTACTTTTTTGACCCTGCATAGCCCACTTTCAAACATGATCTGTCAAGACATTCATTGTGACAAATTTTGATGATAATCATGCAGAAAGTATTGCCTCTAGCCTGCTGACCCAAATATTTGACCCCTAATGAGCCCCTTCTCAATAAAGCCTAGATATCATCCTGACTAATTTTCATCATTCTGGGGTAGAAAATAAAACCACTAGGCAACCTAGCATGTCAACCTACTTTCTGACCCCATGATATCAAGTTCTACACAAGATCTAGATATATCAAGATACATCAAGACACAATTCTGAGGTTTCATAATGACTGATTAAAAAAATATTATCTCTGGAGTGCCAACAAAAAGATTTTTTCCATGATTTGATCAGGTGACCTACTTTTTGATCCCCATTGGCCCACTTTTGAAATTAACCTAGAAATAATCAGGATAAACATTCTAATACATTTTCAAGAGGAATAAGGAAGAAATAATGATTTCAAGAGTGTACACAAAGTCTTTTTTTATTATTTGGCATAATGACCTATTTTTTTGACCTCCTGTGACCCATCTGTTACCTTGACTTAAAGATCCTGGGGACAAACAGTTTAATAAATTTTTGTGATGATTGTATAATAAATGTTTCAAGCAGTGTTAACAGGCTTTTTCTTTGATTTAGCCTGGCAGCCTAGATTCTGATTTAACATGACCCAGTCTCAAAATTGTCTGAGATATCATCAAAAAAAAAATTCTGAGCAACTTTCATTAAGACTTGATCAAAAATATGGCCTCTAGAGTGTTAACACGGCTTTCCTTTGATTTGACTTGGTGATCTAGATTTTGACCCCGCATGACCAATTTCCTCAAAATGAAGATCCTGGCCAGTTTTCAGAATAACTGGATTTTTAAATGTGAAGGTAAATGTGGATGACAGACTGATGAAAGACAAACATCATATAACAGACATTCAGCGATCACTATAGCTCACTCTGAGCATATGCTCTGATGAGCAAAAAATATGGGACGACACAAATGACATAATTCTGTTTTTCTTATAAATTTATTTCTGTGCCATCACAATAGAATATAATCAATAAATTTATCATACGACAATGCTCTAAAAGCAGCCAGTTGCAGCACTCAGTACAAATATAACACCTAATCAGACAGCATAGAACAACTACAAGAGCCAGTCATAATCAGACAGCATAGAAAAACTACAACAGCCAGTCATAATCAGACAGCATAGAACAACTACAAGAGCCAGTCATAATCAGACAGCATAGAAAAACTACAACAGCCAGTCATAATCAGACAGCATAGAAAAACTACAACAGCCAGTCATAATCAGACAGCACAAGTTCACTGAAACATTTAATCAACGACACAAACCTAAGACATAAGACAGTCAATCACACAGCACAAGACAACAGTCACAGCCAATCCATCTTTAGATTGTTATGGGACTAAAACAAGGATAATTTGAGTATTTAAAGCTATGTACATATTAAAATATCAGGAGGAGCACACTTTTAATGGTAGTGTTACACTAGTGGTAATGCACTAACCTGCTATCTCTAGATTATGGCTCTGATCACTTGCATCCCTACCGTCTCTAGAATTAGGACACACTCTGTATCTAGCAAATTTTCCAAAAACTCAAAGTCAGTTAAAATCTTCTAATGCATATCAGTCCTGGAAAACCACTACCAATAATTAACTGAGTAATACACAACAAGAGGGCCATGATGGCCCTTAATTACTCACCTGAGAACCATTGTACATACTGTTCCATTTCTCTTTGCCATTACGTTCAAAATTAGAACATAGATCAGTATGTAAAGGTTACTGCTGAAAATTCAAAATTGTACATGTGTTTAAAATTTCTTTTGACTAACCTAACTCAAACAAATATGATAAATGTACACCAAAGGAATATTTCTGTAAAATAACTTTGAAAGTTTGCTACAGGTTTCTGAGAATATTTTCAAAGTTTCCCATACAGTCGTATAGTGAAAAATTGCCTAACTACAGTCAAGTTTTCGTAATCAATCAACAAGGCTTGAAAGGCTACCACTTGAAAGTTTCTGTCAAATTTTTTTTAAACTAGGCCATGGGTTTCTGAGGAGAAGACTTTTCAAACCAGCATTACTCAGAGGAAACTGATAAAAGGCCAGCTAAGGAGCATTTGTAGGAAACTATTTTGAAAATGTGTGAGTGGTTTCTCAAAAGATTTTCAAAGTTTTGCTCAGAAGATTTTCAAAGTTTTACATATAGTTGTATACTGAAAAGTTGCCCTGTCCACTGTCAGCCAAGTTTTTTTTTTTTACCAAACAACATAAACTCAAAAGAATCTGATAAAGGGCCAACCTGACACCATTTGTTGGAAATTATTTCGAAATGGTGCAAGCTGGTTCTCAGAAGATTTTCAAACTTTACCATACAGTCATAAAGTGAAAACAGGTACTGCCCTCTGTAAACTATGTTTTCTAAGAACCAACAAAGTGTGAAGGAATTTTATTTAGGGCCAAATGTGAAACATTTCTGAAAAAATATTTTGAAATCATGCGAGTAGTTTCTGAGTAAACGATTTTCAAGTTAATCTGAAAACAGGTCTCGCAAATCTGTAGGCTATGTTTATAAGGGACCAAAAAGACTTGAAGGAATTTGATAAAAGGCCCTTCTATGGGACATTTTTGCAAAAGTATTCACACAAAGGGCAGGTGGTTTCTGAGCAGAAGATTTTAAAGTTTTTCCTTAAGGTTCCCATGGCAACCAGAGTTCTGCATGGAACAATTTAATTTTAAGTAATTTGAAAAAAACATCATCTGAGGAACATTCCTGTGAAACTTGAATAAAAATAGCCTGGTGGTTTAGGAGGAGATGTCATTTGACAGAAAATGTTGACAATGGAGGAAGACAGACACTCACCCGTCCTAACAGCCCACCTTTAAGCAACCTGTGCCCAGGTAAACTAATAAGAAGAATATTTAAAGCTATACCAATTACCAAACCCTTTGAAATGACCCTCAGAAAATGACTTCTCTATTAAAAATAACCATAATGCAAAATCAACAAAAACAATTTCTTTATAATTAGTATATTAATTCAGATTTAGGATTAAATTACTAAGAATATTACATTATTTATCTAACAACATTCTTGAACATTATGGAAGTCAACAACACATATATATATACATGTATATATATATATATAGCAGAACAAAACAAAAATACTAAACTTATAGCTTTTTTACACATCTTAAACATTTAACATTTTACACTACAATGGAATGTTTTAAGTCATAATATGCAGTGTAAATATAAAAAAAAATAAATCTGTGCTTAATTCTTCATAAGAATGATACATGATTATCCCATTAAGGAAAGGAATGTATATAAAGCAGAACACCTAGTAAGGATTTTTAGCTTCAGGGCTAAACATTTATGACAGATACAGAAAACCATTCTCATGTGTCAGAGCAAAACCATTTTAAAAACATATAAAATAAGAACACTCCACCCTTTAATAATGTTTGCAGCTTATAAACTCCAACAACAATGCCAAGCTGAACATGAAAACACTTTTATAATTGGAAAGGAAAAACAAATGTCAGATAACACTTCTTGGAATGTTTTTGAAGACAACAAAAATCTTGAACAGTTTTTGTTGTTGTTGTTGTTTTCTTAAAAATCATCTTACTGCACACAGTTAATCAAATGTTTGAATATTTTTTTAGAAAAAATCAAGATTTCATAATAATGTCGAGGCAAAGTTTACTGAATTGTCTTAAATAATTTGGAATCATTCATTCAGTGTTTACTAAAATAAACCTGAAATTTTAATCCCAATACTGACACAAACTCTGGAAGCTCTAACCTGTCTTATAAATATTACTACCGTCTCCTCATATATCAACAAGAGTTCATGCCCTTGTCACTCTACATAACAATATAACACTCAGAAATAAATGCTTATGCTCTTTTGAATATGACCTCAAGCAAAAGTCCCATGCACCAGTGTTTTATACTAAGCAAGTAAAACAACCTGAACTTGTGTATTATCTGTAGCTAGCAATTCCACCCCCCCCCCCCCTCCCCACCCACCCCCATAAATAGACTACTCTAACACTGCTGGTCACATGGACAACTTGTCCTAATGAAAAATTAACTCAAGTGAGAATAACAAGAAATAGAGCAGGCACTTACATTATCTTTCATGAGCACAAAAAGGTTTTAAAATCACACTAATTTACAAGTGAAATCCCACTTCTTACAAAAATACAACACTAGACAGTAATAATTACAAAAACAATAATTTTCACGACTAGTAATTGCATGATTGTATCTAATTAGTAGATATGTTTTATAAAAGTTTTATGATATACACATGTACACGGTTCAAAACCACTGGATTTCCCACATGAACATAATACAAAGTCACTTGGAATATCACAATTCTGAAGTTTATAAACATCGTTTAGCAATACATGATTAAGGCTGCTGGGAAAGTTTTCATACATGAGCAATATGACAAAAAATTTATTCTTACAATACTTTTTTCTCCTTACTTTTTTTAAATCTAAGCAACCAAAGCATAAGCTATGCAAAATAAATCTCTTTTTCTTAAAAGTTATAAAGTTTGAGCAGTATACAATATAATTTTGTTAAGAGTCAAAATTAAGGGCATCAAGGTAAAACAAAGAAAATTAGTAATCAAATGCTCATCTTGGGTCTGGACACTCTGTTGTAATTATTTCACAGAAGCACCATTAATTAATAAACTACACCTGAACAGTATAAAATTTTAACTGACAAAAAAAAATCAAAATTATACAAATTTTATGTTGATTTTGAGGAATTATTTAAATCATCAAAAAAAACTATCTCAGAATTCTAACTATTTATTCGTAAAGAAACTTGAAATGTGTTGCCACAGAAGAAGCAAGCCATAGCAATTATAAAGGATCACTTGTATATACAGCTTTTTATCACAGATATGTGTGTATGGCTGAAGATGTTAATTACACTTATATTTTATGTTCAACCAAGACTTTGAATAAAATGCAGTATCTTTCCAAAACAAACCTGTCTGTAGGCTACTGTCTTATGACTTCAATAATATCTTTTCTCTCTTGTTTACTATTATTGCACTTGACATGGTAATCATGTAATAAAACATCTCAATCACATATCAAATTACATTTTAAGCAAGGTTTATTTCCACCCATCTCAAACTGGGTTTCTTAAAGCATAGATAAATTCACTCTGTATTTTGATATGCATAAAGTTCAAAAAGCATAAAAGAATTAATTCAACCTTCTCATATATGAAAGTTCCATGAACCTGCTGACCTTTGTTCACGATAGCAATAACCCCTATCACCTATTGCCCTGAGCTATCTGGTACTCTGCTTTCAGCAGATTCTGAGTATCTTTGTCTTCTGATGCAGTAAATTCTGTGTCCCATTCTAGATCCACAGATAAGGCAGGGCTGGCTGGACTATCACGTTGTTCTTGTTGGGCAAGCTGCATTAAATCTTCTTCTGTATTTGATCGCTGCTTCTTGATTGGTGTAATGCCCGTATCTATAAATAGAAAAGTAAGGAAAATTACGTTCTCTAGGTGTAATGTCTATCTCAATCTTCAAAGAAAAACAGTGAAAATGGGCCTAGATTGGTAGAAGTATGCCTGAATGTATGAATAAAGGTACAAAAACTGGTCTTACTGTGTCTAAACATTTAATGATTAAAGAAAATGAGCCTTCAAATGGCTGGTGTTGTGCCTGCATCTTTAAACAGAAATAGTGAATGTGCCTTGCTGTGTAAACACAACACCAGAGCAAGCATAACAGCCTCGAAATAAAACAAGAATGTGATCAAAGATCTGTTTAAACTTCAACCTTCATAAACTGGGAACTATTTATTTTCACAAGGTCTGGCTTAATCTATTTATTACAGCTGACCTCAAATATATTTATTTGGTTACTACTACGAACGTTCAGGAGTAACAAAGTATATATAAGAATACAATCCAGATATTACACAACAGCCATATTAAACTGTATAACTTTGTTTTTTGTTAGCATAAATACCTAATAATCTACTGTCACCAGTTACTTTCCACTCTCTACAAGATCCATCAAACACTTGCTTCCTTCCAATTAAACATAAACTTAACAAATTTTAAGGACACACAACTAATTAAAATACAGTTCACTTGTAATGAATTATAATGAAACATAAAAGTGGCACACACTAGTAAATTACTTTATTTAAAGCTGAAAATAATGTACAAACAACAATCTAAAGATTTATGATTTAATTTTTTTCATCTATGTTCTAAAATAAATGTCCATTTAAAAAGGTTCAGATTATATATTACAGATGTATTCCTTTTTAATGACTTGCATTTTAAGTAAACTTCATACACCTTTCAATCATTATAATGTATGTCTGTTCAGGAGATGTAAAGTCCTTTAAAATTGCATTTTGTTTATGGGACATAAAATTATAAATGATATTCGTAAATTATTGAAAGCTGAGCTGTCACAACAAAATTTGGTATGAAACACCTGTGCAAAACATAGGTTTTTGCAATTAAAGGACGTCTTTACCAAAGGCCTCAATAACAAAAACTAAATATTAAATTTAAAGACACCTGTATCAATATTTCATATGTCAATTTTTATAGACCAATTTCAAAATCTATAAATGTCATGTGGTAACTTGTACCTTTGATAAAAGAAACAAGCACTATGTTCCAAAGAACGCCATTCCCCCAGGGGACCTTGACCTTTGACCCCGTGACCTCTAAGTGGGTCTGGCGTGTAGAGCTCATCAAGGTGCATGCACCTGTGAAGTTTGAAGACTGTAGGTGGAAGGACTTCCGTGTTATGATCAAGCTTGAAGTTTTGTGACAAACAAACAAACAAACAGACAGACAGACAGACAGTCAGACCAGAAACAATATGTTCCATCCAGGGCATAAAAATTTAAACTGTGAGGTCTGAAATTTGTTAGTCTGTGAAACAATTACAAGCTTACCCCTAAAAACAACCAGTTCTGATGATTGAAGATTATTCCTACATAAAGGTTTAAATTTGCTTGACTTACTTGTAAATTACAACTTTCACATTTAAGTCATTGTTTTGACCTGAAAGTAAACATTCATTGACTTATAGGTCAATTAATGTAAACTGTCTTAAAAATCACACATTCTGCATATGAAATATTGGAAGAATAAAAAAAAATACCTTAATGAAAGAAAAATGACCTTAGAAAATGACCTTGAATGACCTTAACCTAGCCAGACCTGTAGCAGAATAATAAAGAGCTTGATTTTGAAGTCTTGACACAAATTTAACACCTCATAAGGTAGAGGGATTAAAAATTAACAATATCAGTCTATTTAGCAGATTTAGTAAACTGATAACCTCATAGGGAGCACAACAGATATCTTAAAAGTCCAAGGATCACATTGACTTTACTGACAAAGAAGAATATATTTGCTGAACAAACCATGTTCTATTCACTCTAATAAAAATGTTGACATGTCTGGCTTTCATATTCAAGTGATTTCTCATGAAAAAGTCTTTCTTACTTTTTTTTGGCAAAATCATTGCTTCACTATATTAATATTTCTAACATGTTCATTGATTTTAAAAAGTTATGTTAGGAATAATTTTGGTACAAATAAAGACCATTTCCTCTGGTAAGACATCTTTCTTGGTAAGAAAACAGAACATCCAGGGACTTTACCTTTACAGCAAAAACTTTCATCTTTCTATGTGAACACTGTTTACCATGATTTGTTTGTATTAGTTATTTTTCTTGCAAGGATTTCATATACGGTACTTTCTCACAGGAAAAACAATCCATTAGCTCAAGGCACATTGTCAGGTTGATAATTTATGAAGATGAATAAGAGTAATGGTAAATAATTTCTTATTTCTGCAACTTGCTCCTGCTAACTTTAAGTGCAAAACACTCAATGACCCCTTTAACTGTCTAGCCACTTACAGCATAAATAAGAACATACCCACACCCTATAGTGAAGCATGACAGAGGACAGAATCCTGAACAAAAAGACACACAATCATTCAAGCCTCTTGCCAGCTCACTTTTAGAAACAGAGAAATCTAAGCTCCAACATTACAGTAGCTAAAACCAAAGTCTTTTTGGCCTAAAAGCATTGAATTGCAAGATACTGGATAAAATAACAGCTGATAAATATCTGATGAGGTGAACTTAGCTTTAATCTTTCTGTAATCTTGTTGTTAAAAAACATGTTTTCTTTTTTTTTTTTTACTTTTGTTTTCTTCAACACAACCTGCAGAATGACAGTCTGTAAAGTTTTCTGAAATGAATTTAAAGGAAGCACAGGACACATTCTCCAAAGCCTAAAAAGCAAGAGGGCCATCATGGCTCTATATGGCTCACCTGAGTACATGTACTCTTTGTCCTGAAACTTTTTCATAATGATGAAGTCAAAAATATGGCTTCTAGCCATGTGATCTACTTCTCACCCCAAACGACCTACTTTCGAAAATGACCTAGATATTATCCAGACAAACATCCTTACAATATTTCATGATGATCAAACAGAAAATATGACCTCTAGCCGACTGACCTATTTTTTTCCACTCCACATGACCAATTTCAAACATCATCTAGATATCATCAGGACAAACATTTTACTAAGTTTAGGTAAAGATCTGGTTGAAATTAAGCCAAAAGCCCCAGTTACCTACTTTTTTGACCCCACATGACCCACTTTCAAACATGACCAAGATAACATCAAGACAATCACTACCACAAAATGTCATGACGACTGGGCTGAAAATATAGACTGTAGGATGATGACCTTCTTTTATGAACCATCATGACCCACTTTAGAACACTATTTGATATCATCAAGACAATCATTTGGATAAATATTCATGACGAAGTGGCTGAAAATATGACCTATTAACAGGTGACCTACTTTTTGTCTCCAACTGACCCACTTTAGAACATAACCTAGACATAAACAAGACCATTCCAACAAATTTTCATGAAGATCAGACAACTATTCTGACCAAATATCATGATGACTGGATTAAAACTGTGGCCTCTAGAGCATTAATATGGTTTTCCTTTTATTTGAGCCAAAGACCTAGTTTTTTACCCCCACTGACCCATATTTGAAATTGATCAACAAAATCATTAACACAACATTCTGACCAGAAACCATATGACTGAGTTCAAAATGTGGCCTCTAGAGCATTTACAAGGTTTTCCTTTGATTTAAGACATGGTCACCTAGTTTTTCATCCTATGTGACCCATATTCAAACTTGACCAAGAAATCATCAAGAAAAATATTCTTACTAACTGTTATATTTACTGGATACTAAATGTGTTCTCTAACGTGTTTACAAGCAAGTGTGGACAGACAGATACACAGATCACAGACATGATGGACATCCAGCAATCGCAATAGATTTATGAACATGTTCTCCTCAAGGCTAAGCAGTGCAACTAAGAGACACAAACACAGAAAATCTGTTTTGAAATCGGATAAGTAAATAAAAGTATAACTTTACAATAGGCTCCTGCAGATCAATGAGACAGCTTCAATGAAGTGTTCTTGAAGTTTCCTGACAGGTAAATAACAAAGCAATTTTACAATAGCAGACTGATAAGTCCTTTATAATTATCACTCCGTTTTACATACCTAATAATCAAACTCTACTTTGCTGCAGTCAAGGAAATGGATTAATTAAATATGCCTGGGTACCCCTGATAAGATACTTATTACAGACTGTGTAAGTAAATTTTTGCAAACTTTAAGGCCAATAATAGCTGGCGCACAAAGATGGTTGAAAATCAGGTTCTTTGATAATTATTATGCTGTAGTAAGAAAAAGCTTTATTTTCTTTACTTTCCCCCTCTTCCCCTGAGGAACTAGACTTTCTACAATAAAGAAAAATGAAAGTTACAAGGCTCAGTCACACACCCTCTTAATCAGTCATTTCAACAGATAGATGTAAACACCTTTAACCTTCAAGAGGTAGTCTCACTGATCCTTTCAATTTTCTAAAATGGACTTTTCAATCTTTCAAAGTTTGGACATTTCCATTAATTGTTTAAAGGTGGTTTTCATAAAAACCTATTACTACATAATGTAAATGCTGATTATGAGCTGTCCTGATCATAGTTGCAAAAACAGTCAGTTGGTTACACATAACAATGTACACATTAAAAGAACGCAACCTAAAATTCAACGATGATACACTTCATATGAAAAGTAAATTACATATTATTAAAAGAAGAACTTGTGTTCAAAAAAGTTTCTTTAGGCATAGATTTTTATTATATCCATATAAGTGTAGGTATGTAATAAATGGCTATCCACCTCAAAAATGGTAAAACGACGACCGTCTTTGTACAGACTCGTTAGTGCATTCGACTGACCCCTTGACACTGGATAATAATTCATCTAATACCATTCACATTTACATGATTTCAAAGAAAACTGATATCTCAAAATTTTAGGGTATTAATTCAACAGCATGCAAAATAACAGACAGAAATAAAACCGTTAAATATACTTTAAAATTAATATTCTTCACTACCTTTTAGTTATGTGAACACAAGAAAATAAACTGTTTAGTTAAACATTAAGTATCAATCATGTTTTGAAATTTTCCATTGCCCTGCTATTTCTTAATAGTCAATTTATCATTTTTCAACTCTATCAAATTAATTCAAAATGGGGCAAAAACTGAAATGCCTTGTTCTTAACAACCTGATGTAAAACTCTTTAATTTTTCATGACCTTCTGTTTGCTATTCAAATCAATACCTATAAAAGTAAAGCAAAAGACTCTGAAGGAAAATCTCTTTTTCTGCTTTTTCTGAGTGAAATAAAAATTATAAAAATGTAATTATAAAACAGTCTATATAGAACAAAACTTCTTGTGTTTCTTGTTTTCTTGCAAACTGCAATGTGGGGGGTCAGATTTATTAATCCTGAAAATTCATTAATAAGGAAATTTCACTGGGAAGAATAGTGTCTGGATTAACGAGACATCACTGTATTATGAATGAGTGAAGGGACTCATATATTTTCCTAGAATCTTTTTTTACTAGCAAATAGTACACCACAATTACTTTTTTCTATTGCAATTCATTCAATCAGTTTCAACTTTCTTTTTGATTTGCAACTTTCTTAAATTTCATAAATCAACCTGTGTATGAATGGTATTTTTAAACATTCATAATCTCTTTGCACACTATAATCATTGACAGTCTATTTACATGGTCTTGAGATAATACAGGTTTAAAGGTTCAATCCCCCAACTCAACCACTAACATTGTGTTTGGTCTTTTATGAAAAACCAAAAACTGAATTCCCATGAATCTCTGCTTTATAATGAGTATGCAGAAGAAACAAGAATGTTAATGACTTTTCAGCATAACCTGTATATAGCATGCTCCAAAACTCTGAAGTTACATAAATATAACTTTGAGAGATGTTAATGCAATGGAAAACAGGTAAAAACAAGAACAAACTAAATCAACCAATTAAAAGAGTAAACAGAGATATATCAATCAAAACAGCCAATCAATTTATACCTTCATCATGGTCCCATTCTAGTTCCACAGAATTTGAGCCATCTGTGTGCGATCGTTCACGAGCTAGTGGGGTAGGGGTAGAACTGTTTGAGCTCTGGCCATCATTGGATTCTGGAATACATATACCTTTACCATTTAAACTAAACTGATATTGAACATGTTGAAAAGAACATTTAACTTGGCTTGCAAAAGAACTGCGTTAATTTCAAATTCAGCTTTGTCATAAGGCAGTTAGTTTGTACCTTGGTAAAATCAGTATTGCTTACCTGACATTAAAGAAAAAAAACTTCCATGGTGCATGATAAATGTGCAACCACAACACCCAAACAATGACATATAAAAATACACTACTCATTTTTACTAAGCACCAGACATTTGATCTACAATGTTATGTATCTTTTGATACTTTCAGTACATTTCTAATCAATTCGATTCAATAACATATTGACATGGTACTCATTCTAAACCATAAGCCCCTAAGAAAACAATGGTTGTGTGGCTGGTCTTCGTAAACATGCAACCCTTGTTTTGCAAGAGAATATAGCGTCCTGTGCTTTATTTGTATGAGACATCCCCTTCTCCAGCGGTCTGTTCAAAGAGAGAGAAGGACCTATGATATTCAGCTAATAATGGCTAATGCTACATTTAACTGAAGCAGAGACAAGGCGTGCCTTAGGGATGGACGAAGAACGGGTCAGTCACCACAAGGTCTGGATAAGCATCACAAACTGATCAGCAGAGCCTGGCAACAGCATGGCACACTCTTGGAGCAGAGGAAAATGCTTACAGTAAGTTTCTGCTAATTCAAACATGCAGGAACTGCTTTGCAACTGCTACCTGGCTTTGTGGGGACCTTCTAAATGCATCTCGGGTGAATGTCTCCACCCAGAGTATTCAGTACAGACTATATGACAGAGTTCTACCTTGTATGTTACAGGACCATTGCCTGAAATTGAATAGGTGGGCATGGGAACATGTTGACTGGACTAGACAACAATGGAGACCATTCCTTTTCATAGATGAAACTCAGTATTATCTCCAGTATATGGATAGGCATGCTAGGTTGTGGCTGAGACCAGGAGAGAAGTTTCATGCATCTTACACAGTAAAAAATGACATGTATCAGGGGTGCTCAGTGACGGAATTGGTACATCAGCTGGTATGGACACACCAACCTTTCTGTCCTTGATCAGGGAACCATGACTGGTCAGTGACATAGGTATGACATCTAAGATGACCATGTATGAACACTGGTGCAGTCAGCTATTACTTTAACCTCATGAACAATAACACCAATCCTCATACTGCAAGGGCTTCCTGCATAAACCTGGATATGAAGGGAACCAGCTGTATGCAGTAGCCAGCCTGCTCTCTGGACCTGAACCTAATCAAGCACCTTTGGAATGGCCTACATCTAGACATTTCAGCTTGGCAAGTTCAGGAATGGAACTGGCTGATCCAAAGGACCATCCAGGGCTTACATGCCAGCATGAGAAAGGGCTGCCAAGCTGTAACTGATAGCTGTTGGTCACATACTAGATACTGAAACAAGAACTGTTTTAATGTCCTTTGATAAAATTTCAAAAGTGACTCCCGGTCGATGAAATCCCTGTTTTCCTCTGTTATCCAAGTCTTTCTATTAAAAAATACTTAAAATAACAACAAATTGATAAATCAACCTCGAAAATCCTAAAACACACTAATGAACTGAGGTATATTTCACCTACAACCAAACATTCTGTGTAAAATCATTCATAGATTTATACTTGGTGCCTAGCAAACTATGTGCAGTATAGTTTACAAGTCATCGACCCTTACCAATTGAATGTTATGATAAAATGATGGAGTTTTGGTAACTAATCAACATGACACATTATCTTCAATAATTTTTTTATAAATTAAGCAGCTTCAATTTTCATCTAAAAAATCAGTTTGTTTAAAAATTATGCAGAAAACTAGTATGATTGTATGAAAATCATGGGAAAACCTGCAGCTTAAAAGAACCAAAATGCTTTTTTCAGTAATAACTAAGATCCACTATCAAGATATGAAGACTGATTCATGAATAAGACCACTTTTTAAAACTTTACTGTATTTATTATATTTTGTCTGTAAATAAATTCTTGCTGTTTGAAATGCATAGGCTGTAAAAGGGATGCAACTCTAATTTTTACATCTGATAGGTGTATCCTGTTTGCTCCATTGATCAATGGCTCTACAGACAGTATGAAAAAATGAAGAGTAACTTGCAAAATAAGATACATTTCAATTCAGCATGCCTAAATTAGGAAATACCTGCCCACCTCTAATTTAAAACTGTTTTATTTATTTAACAAGTTAACAAACACACATTCATTTAACTGAACTAAGTTGTATAGCTGAGCACACTTAAGCAGCTTCATCACCTTACCTTTTCTGAGATGAGCTGTTGCTTTCAGGGAACGCTCTCGCACACTCTCCAAGAACATCTCAAAATCATCCTCCCCACCCGCCCTGAAATAGTTCAACAATAATTATAATTCATTCACTGTAGAAGAAACACCACCAAGAAACTGAAATTAATACACGGTTGCTGACAGGCTGTTTTTAAAGTAAGTTTAATGCACAGAGGAACAACTCTTTAGGGAGAGAAATATCTGTCCATGGTAATATAGGAGATCATACTGTAGATCATTCATCTAAGATTCCTAAGCACTTATATCATACAAGTGCTGTGGAACCAAACAGTCCACTGTAACTCATCGTAAGACAAATTAAGAAAACTTACAAGTTAAATGATTCCCCAGTCTAGAATTACAATTTTTATATCACAACCTAAAAGATCTTACTTCATTCTCTCTAGTGGACTGTGCTCTTTGGCAAATGACAGCCAAATTGTAGATTTGTAAAGCAATTTTTGACAAGATGCTTTCTAAGGTTTTGCCATGACATCCAAGGATATTTACATGTTTTTAATATGTTATACTTTATTGAAAGACATTTATCATCTGAATGCCACTGCAAACTTCAAAAGTTAAAACAATCATGATCCAAGGTGCTGGCCACAAAAGAAGAGACAAGTTCTATTTGCAGGTCAACTGTAAATGAAATCTTAAACAGTAAATAATTATTATGTATATATTCTTACACTTCCCATTCGCCATCCTCCCCTGCCTTCCAGGATGATGGACCATTACTCTGTTTGGCTGCCTCCTCTTTCTGCTGCTGAAGTTTGGCTATCCTTGCTGCTTCACGTTTTGCTTCGATGTATGCTTCCTCCTCACGACGTAATTCTTCTTCATCTTCCTGAAGCTTAGAGAATTTTGGTTTGTTTTTTTTTATTTAATTCTACACTACAATTAAATTCCCAGACCTGAAAATGTTAGTGCAACAAATGATTCTTATCAAAACATAACTTAAAAGAAACTCTCTACTCAGATATTTTGATAAACGTTGCAGTTTTATTTCGCAAACGTGTGTTGCCTCCTGAACTACCTTCCTGATTTTTAAGTAGTTTACCTCTCTAAACATACATGAACTTAGGCTGAAATCTTTTTTCACCTTAACAAAAGAAACAGCTTCATAAGCAATGCCTATGCAAGTTTATTTTCAAATTGATACTATAATATCACATAACTTTTCAACACTATTTAGCTAGACAGGTTAACTGTCATCCTGAAATTATCTTCCAATCTCCAAATACTGAAACTTTTATAAAGTTCGAACCAGTGGCTGCCAATAATTTCTTTTCAGAGTCATATACTTTACACAAATATTGCTCCATGCTTATGCTTTTTTGCCAGTTCTTTCAACAAGTCCCCTTGGAAATTTTACTAAATCCTACAGCACTAATGGAACACTAATACTCTGTTTACTTTATTATGAATAACCTTGACAGTTGGTTTGTGAAAATTACTTATTCTTGATAAAAAAAAGTATTTCATCCTCTACACAAACTTATCAACTCTCTAGCAACACATGAAAAATATTCTCAATATTGAAAGCGATGGATTACTGTATAATTATACAAAGCCGGTGCTTTGAAGCAAAAGATTATACTAAGGCAATATATGATAAGGAACAAATAGCCTGGTTATTATGAATAGCAAGCATTGTTTCTTCAGAAATTATTTGTCTTTGAAAATGTTAATTTTCTTAATCTAGACGCAGTTTTGTGTAATGTAATGTTTCATGATTTAACTCCCTTGAACAAAAAACTGCAGTTTAAAAAGTCAGATTTTTATTGGAAATACAGAAATATGAAACTGAAACTCCATAGTTTATTATACAGGAGAATATCTTTACACTAAAATATCTTCTCAATCTTGTATCTAGCTAATGGAAAAGCCATGCAACAGCTGGGTTAATGGCAAAGCTAGATTAACTATAGCATCATTTACAGACAGATTTCAAGCAATGAGAGGTGAATTCACTTTAAACAATGGTATATACTGGTGAGAAAACAATGTTCAATATTAAACTATTAGTAAAATCACAGCAAAATATTATCTAGTACATTAAACACTCTACAGAAGTAAACATAATCATTTTGTGGTTTAATTCAATTCACAAGCAAACAAAAGCCAAGACTGCATCCCCCTCTAACTCCCGTAAACACCTTAGTTCCTAGCACTACAAGTGAAAATAAATAATTAAAAGACAAGAGTACAAACTAGCTGAAACACATGTAATAAACATTAAGTATTTTTATGTGAAGGTAAGATGGGAGGTGACACTTCTTTCAGCAGAGGTATTTCTAGAAAAATCTTGCTCTGCTAATAAAATAATACATTTTTAATTTGCGAGTTTTTTCCTTACACATACAATATTAGGAGTGGGTGTGGTTGTTCTAACAAAAGGGCCATGGATACTTTCAATTGCTCCTGTGAGTACAATGTTCTTTAATAAATTGATCAAGCTCAAGAGATTTCTGTTTCATAGAGCTCTCAGAGCTCTAAATGTTGCCAGACATAACCCACTCAAAACTCTTACATAAAACAATAGGAGATTCATACCCAGTACCTGCAGGTTACATTATCTACAACCTATCCCACAAACCTATTTGTCCCTGATGTGATTAGAAAGAAGAAACTGGTTCATTTCTTTAAATAAGACACCCACTGATGCCACCTTTACCATAGAAGCTTATTATAAAAGATGTCTCAAAATGGAAGCAAAGAAAAATGCCATTAGTGTGGAATAGATTACCTTTCTGTCAAGTTCAGCATCTCTCATTTGTTGTTCACAGACTAGAGTATTGTACTGTTTGGAAGCTATAAGCTGCTTTTCTCTCTCTGTAACTAATCTAATGACACAGAAAATAAAATACTCAAACTCAAACACACAGACACAAACTAACAATGCTAGTCTTTCAAATCAGCAGCATAAAAAGTATGCTACAGTATGCAGTGTATCTTTTTTTGCAGGGACATATGCTAGGCAGCAGTCTAGCATAACAATCCTGAAGTATCATACTATTGAGGGTCCACTTTCCATACTTAATATGTTCAAGTATTGCAATCAAAAACAAGTCATATTTAATAACCTCTTCTAAAATCATTAGCACAGTCTTAACCCTTAACCTGCTGAATTTTTGTTGGATTTGCCCAGCTTTGAATTTGGAACAGTCCATTCAAAATTTAATGGATACAAAAATTGAGCTACCAACAGTACAGAGCCTGGTCAGACTGCACGGATGTGCAGGCTGGCCTGGCTCTATACTGGTGGCAAAGTCTAATCACTTATGGTTCCAGCAGGTGAAGGGTTAACAACACACAGTATTGAGGTTGTTTGATAAACTATCAAGTAAGGCTTTAAAGTTTTGTAATTATAAGTACTTTCCCATTTTCTACTCAGTTTTCAAATCTGATGCACTACCTCAATAGATGCTCAGTTTTTGCACCATAATCAACACATGCTTTGCCACTCAGTTTTTGTAATGTTCCCACTATCTAGTTTTGTACTAAGTTTTTACAACATAAGTTCAAGTACTATCTAGCATTGTATTCAGTTTTTTACAGCATATTAAAGTATTAGTATGTGTTTTGGTATTTTTGCATTATCAAGACTACAGAGTTTATTATACAGATTTTGACTAACATCAGAGCATTCTTGTTTTGGATTTATTTCAGACAAACACGTATCTCAAACTTGCAGAAGTCTGATCAAAGGACGTAAAATATTTCAATTATCTCACAGAAAAATGTACAAACTGGTATTGTATTTTATGTAGGCTGCTGATTTCAAAGACTAGAGAAACAAACTTTACAAAAACTCAGATAAATAGAAACAAGGTCATTCTCTCACATACAATGATTCTACCAAGCATTACTTTTCTGGACATAGGCACTGCCTGACAGCTTTCTGAGAAAATGTCCATGTTCAGCCTATAAGTTACCTCTTAAAAAATTTGATCACATAAATTGGGCAGTCATTCTACACAAATAACTATAATCAAATACATGTATGGCTACTATCTAATATTCTTCTAAAGATTCTTTTAAAAATTCCAAGTTTTACATTTCAAGCCAAAAAAAATTTTTTCCAACAACTAATGAGGCTTAATTTTACAAGTATATAACATATTTCCAAGTGCTTTATTAGCTACTGCTAGCTGATAAAAGATATTGTGCAGCAACATAGGCCTTGACATATTTACTTGTTATCTGTTAAATGATTTTCTAACACTTGCTGGTGGTTCATCTCAAACAAGTCTTCATAAAACTCTGTCGATACAATCTGAACACAATTAAAAAGCCTGATTTACTGAAATTCAATTAAGGATTTGAGAGCTTCTACAATGTTTGTAAATGGAATATCAAGCACATACAAGTTTCTGCAATTCCATTGTTCAGCAACAGTGGCAGCACTTAAAATTCTACATCTTAATATTCATAACCAAAAAGCACTAAGATTTCAAGGACTTAAAACCTGGGATTGAAATGCAGCCCATTTCATGCTAAATGTGCTTTCATCTATTAAGTTGAAGGTTCAGACATAAAGTAAGGTCATGACTATATTGCCTATCGTCGGAACCCACGCGTGCTGATTCCGCCAACGAAGTCCAGTCCGATATATGTAGAGAGTACCCCTGGGTTACTGAAGATGTATATTGCCTTAACAAGCACACATTTATACAATCAGCTCAGCAGTACTGGACACAGAGTGCCTTAATATGGCTACTCCTTAATTCACACTCAGGCTTAGCAACATATACCATGGTTACATAAGTACCCAAATGCTGTGAAATTAACTCAAATCAAAGACATGCTTACTGATCAAAACATACTCCATTGCAGGAAAGCAGCAACAAAAATACAATACAAGTCTGATGCCAAACACAAAAAATACCAGTTTATAGTATGTGGAAACTGTGAATGGTCCATTGAGCCTGTTTAATTCCGAACGAGTCCTGCATATCCAGGAGTGCAAGAATCAAATCTTTCAAATATGAATACATACAATTAGCATGTATCATTTACAAGATGTGTTCAAACACAAAAGAAAAAGAAAACTGAACTCACAGGCAGTCAAAACTCATACATAACTAGAAAAACATCCATTAAAATGCTTGAAACTTTTGGATGAAGAACATAATTGGACTGATTATTAGCATTTGTTCTTTTTACTTCAATGAGACATAGACAAGGGAGGCTTCTTTTTTTTCATTTGCCTCTCTTCACTGAATTCTGATGTTATCAATATGTCATCGTCGGTGACCCTCAGTACATATTCCGCACAACTACATTATGTACCGTGGGATAATTGACTGCTGATTATTTGTTTTCATGAATATTTATTAGCAAAGGGATGTAACTCTTTGTCGAATGAGATGCTGCATTACAAATAGACACTCTTCAGTGTGGAGAGTAGGCATAATGACAAGTTACTTAAAATAAACGTATTTCCCAGGATTTAAACATAGGCGCGGAAGTCAAATTGTAACAAGTAATTTCATTGGCTGAGATTCCGCAAGGGAAATCTTACGGAAACCAATGAAAGTAGGTAATGAATTATTCATGAGTACGAAATTTTACCAGCCAATTGTCCCACGGTAGATAAACAGAGTGCAACGGAATGGATCAAACGTGGGTTTCTGACGATGTCAATATGTTAACTTTTCCCCTTACCACCATAAACTGAGCATACACATTCTGACAATTTTAAAACTTACAATAATATGAAACTTAAGTATTTATAACAGGCACACTGTCTATAGAATAGATCTAATAACAATATTTTTATGTACAATTTTGATTCAGTATGTTGCACTGAGGTAAATCCATATCTACTTTGAATACACACATACAAGTACATTCATTCAAACAATGAATAAAAAAAACACTGTCTATGCTACACAGCTGTAGACAAAAGGTGTATTGTTAATTCTTAATAGTTCACTTGTCTCTTATTTCAAATCTCAGAAAATTTACAAATTCTTAAAACTGCTCAAAATTAAGACAACATCTACTGATGATATCTTTAATGTTTACTAGCCAAAAACATTTCTAAAAAAAAAAAAATATTTATTTTAATATTCATATTTATCCAATAAATATGTGTAGGCTGTGACTTTGATTTTATTGATCACTGAAACTATTTCAACCGAGTTTTTTCCATTCCATGGTATATTTCAGATAATTATTAATACTCTTGATAATGTTGTTAATTATCTATACAAGTATAATATATTGTACTACTAGCCTTTATACTGACCTCTATGCACATGGTCATGACAGAATTAGAACCCGATCATATACATCTTGACAGAATAAATTTGAATCTTGTGCAAGATACACGTTTTGTGTTATCTTTTACTTAGATGTATGTGAGCACTTGAGTCAACTAATAATGTGGAAACTAACAATATAACGTAATGAATAATATGAGGTCAAATGGAACCCTTTTTCCTACAACTGTGCTGCATTATGCTATTACAATACAGTCTCACATTCTAACATTCTTCAACATAATCTGTTAAATGATATTTAAAAATGTTACTTACAAAACTTGAAGGATACAACAGAAAGTTAAAAAAGTTCAAGATTAATGAATACAATAAAGTTACAACAATTGAATATAACCACTTACTTGCTCATCTCATTCTGAACCTCCTCCTGTAAAGTCCAAAACATACAGTTACCACATGAAACATAGCTGATGATTTTACGAAGTATTTTTATTACAGTATAACTTGCTAATGACACTTGATTATAACAACATTCTCAGCATACTGACATATATGTCCAGTCCCATTTCTATTCATGTTCAATATTCATAACTTGCCATATCCGACAACCTCCCATAACCAACATAACCAACTAGTCCCAATGAGGGTCAGTATAGACAAGTTTTACTGTATACCAAAGTGAGTTACACTTTCCCTTGTTCTGTGTCAGTGTATATTTCAGATATATTGTGACAGTATATTCACCCATGATATATCCACAGGATTAATCAGTTTTAGCACAGCTAACACTTTCTGACCTGAATATGTAGAAACTGACATTACACTACACTCTAAAACATTAACAGAAAATTTTCTTGTATATGCAATTATATGCACAATCAGGCATATGGTCCTCATATGTAGATAAATCTCATATACTTGATTCTCATAGTGTAAGTATAGCTATTGTCTAGAGTTTATCAATGAATAAGGTAGATGAATATTTTGCACTGGATTACCCAAAAATAGTCGTGTCTGACATGGATATGTTTGAAAAGGAGGGTGTCACTGTGACCTCTTGGAATGCAAGTTATACTTGATGCATTTATTGAATAAATGTAATCAGAGCTTAAGAAAAGGCCAAATGTTCTTCTTTAACACTGTCACCTCTCTAAAACAGAATAAGGAAAACTAAAAAAAAGGTTGTATTGTACTTTCATAACAATTACAACAAACCATACATACAACTGTAAATACATACCTCATCCATTAAATTCTGGAACTGCAATAAAAGACAAAATGTGCATTGGTGTAAATATATGTAAGGGTTGAAAAAGAAGGTATATGAAATAAATTGAAACAAAGGGGCACTTACTATCTTACACAGATTTTGTGTGTTGTTCAACAGAATAAATGTTTCTATATAATAAGTTAGCACCTTCTAAACATTATCATGTCAGGTCAAGGATCTTTGGATTGGTTTAGGACTAAGCTGAACTGCAGGATGGAACAAGTGCTGGCTTTGGTGCATTTTATAAGCAAAGCATGAGAATTTCTATTAAAACTTCCTATTAAAGCACATCACACATGTCGAAATGTTGGTTTCATATACGCCATACAAAGAAACCTTTTCTTCTTTTCCTTAAACTTGAAGAAAAATTCTCATACTTCTGAATGCTGCATATATATACTAGAAGCAATGAAATAATGTTTCAAAGTTACCTCGATTGATGCTTCTTTTTCTACTGAATATTTGGTTTGCAGAAACTTTCTCCTGTGAAGTATAAATATATGTAATACATGGTCACATAGGTTCAATTCTTTACCTAAAAATTCTATGCATCTACTCACTTCCCTACAACTGTTTCAGCTAACTTTTATGGTAGTCAAACTCATAAGATGCAATCTACAAAATATTAAGCTTATTTTGTGTCAGCAATATCTCCATGTCAAACTAAAATCATGAAGGACCAATGCAACAGGACTTTTGTCACACCTTTATACAACACATCATAAAAAAAAGACTTGATCAAACTTTGGGTTGAAGGATAAATTTTTTATTATATTATTTCAAAATATTTAAAGGAATGTTTCAGAACTCAGTATATTTGCAAGCTAACTTAAATCAGAAATTCTACAACACATTCAAAATTTTCATGGCAAAACTTTTCTTCTTTTTATAGTATGATAATAATATCCCACTAAGACTTATAGTGGTAAAATATCATTCTGAAAATGTATGTTGCCTTGCTGTGTGACAAAATGGTGTATTCCACTGGCTCACAAAGCTGATTATTATCTGTGGGATTTTAGGACTTAGAATATATCAATTATGGTCTGTATACCAAATACTGGTGAATACCTATTACCAGTGATACCCTATTTTTAACAAATGAAATGTGCAAGCTGGTTTGTAAGATGCTAGTTTCCTTCCAACAGCAGGGAGGAGTTCTATAGCAGCTGTAACATTTTCAAGTCACAGTTCTGAACCTTTTAGGATCAACACTATCAATGTGACATAGTGTCATTATCAACTCGAACCCCTACTCATGTAACTTTACTTTTAAAGGTGTTTAAGCTAATTTTTTTCTGTTTAAGTAAGACAATACAGGATCCTTTTAGACAGAAGTTTAACTTAGAAGCTTAATCAACATCACAGGATGTTGAACTTGATGTCATTTTAAATGATCACCAGTATTAATTATTTCAAAGTAAACAAGCACAATCCTGATGCCTGCGAGTTAAATGTGACTGATGATTCTCAAAAGCAACTTGCTGGTTTCTAGAACATTGTTGTTATGCAGACTTATATGTTACTTGGACCTGGAATTCTAATTCATCGTAGTGTTGGTTGTATTGATTCAATCGCTTAACAGGTAAGGTCACGGGTATTTGGTGTGCCCAGTATAGAATATTATTTGACAATTTCAACCAGCTTAACATTGGCCGCAAAATGGGTTGAGTCTGCTTTATGATAATGGATTTCTTCATTCCAATCCAGTTGTGATTTTTTTCCTGCTTATACAACAGATTAGTGTTTTCTTAACGGACAAAACGCTTATAAGCTGGATCTATAATATTCTTCCCAGTTCATGCAGTTATAAGGAATATTGTTCACATGTGCATTTCGGGTGGGTTTTTTTAAGATTTGAAAAGCTATATTTAAAAAGAGACCTTCTATCGAACTGGCCAAAACATTTTCTTAAGCAATTCCCCATGTTTAAAGACTGTCATCGTACATATGCTCTTAAATTTTGATAAGAGTTTCGATCAGATGAGCAGATGACACTTCCTCATATTTACACCGGAAGTGAATTGCCGCCCCTTTTTTCTTTTTTGGAACGACTAATCGATAGTCTCCGGTCTCCGGTTCATGGTCTTCTTGGCAGTGGGTACCGTAAAAGGGACGCTAATTACATAGGCTCTATCTAGAGAATTATGTTTTAAAATGTGTATTAGAAGAAAGCTGATATTGACTTTTTCTGAATAGTAATTAGTGTGTTAGTTTCAATATTTGAGGAATGTTTCAAAAATACGTCCATTGGTGTATTCTTCTGAATTCTTCTTGCAGTTATCATAAACAAGACTGCCATTAACTACATTTTATACTTAACGATCACTGATGTTGCATACATATACAATTATATAAGTTTGTTTATGTGTTTTAGTTATATTTAATACACAGAAGGAAACATTTCATCTGCAAATTCAAAAAGAAAGGCTACAAGCATGATATATTCTACTGTGCTCTGCGTACTTGGTGATTAACCGTTCTATAGTGATTGCTTTGCTTACCATTTTATTTTCACGGCGGTGACAGGGGTTTGATAGTTTATGAAGGTTTCTATGGAAATCTTGACAAGAATGAAGAAACTCAATCAGTTTCTTTTATTCCTGCCATCGTGTACTTGCTGATTTGACTCCAAGTGCTCTGGTCTCAGTAAGGTCATTGAGTACCTTCCCTTTTTTTACTTTAGCTTTTTATTTTTATGTGTGTGTATGATTTTGCATGCAACATTGTAGAGTTGACGGAGGTTTGAAGTAAATTAACAAAGACAGCTTGTACATGATTGTTCTTATGGCAAGTGTGAGGTTGGGTTTAAACACCCAAGTGGCAAATGTTTTGTCACTGACCGTTCCAAGGCAGTTACCCCTCGGGTTTTCATTTTCGTTAACTGTTTGTGGTGTCTTATGCACCGTGTACTTGACGTGTAATTCTTGTATCTCTAATACATTATGTTGATACAAAATTCCCACGTAAGTGAAAAGCTATAGATGGTCATATGGTAAAAAAAAGCGTATTATGTTCTATATTAGAAAATTTATATATCATAAAATGAGATCTCTCTCCCTCTCTTATATGAATTAATATTTCAACTCATCTTTACATACATTCATAGAGGGGGTGCCGTATTAATATATGTTTAAAACAAACTACACGAACTTGTCTTTGACACGGACTCATTGACTCTGTTCATATTAATTCTAATCTTATTTTGCCAATTACCTTTATTGAATTACTTATTGCACTTTAGACTGGTATGTTAGGTGATTGGAAGCAATAGGTAAGCACATTATTAAGTATGATGGAAACAACGGGGTGACTTTATATTTGATCTTTTTTAATCTTCACTAATATTTGACTTTTTAGATATCAAGTATGTTATATTAATGAATAACGTCGACATATTAATCTTCACTTATATTTGACATTTTTAGAAATCAAGTATGTTATATTGGTGAAAAACGTCGATATTTTTCAGCAGAACATGATCAAACTTACAAAAGAGGTTGGCTAAGAAGATTGCTGACCTTTTCATATAAAAAAAAATCTTTTGTAACCTTAAAAAGTTTAGGAAAATCACGGAAGCTATATGACAATTGTGACCTTTTAAAAAGAATATCACAGTAAAGGGCGTCGCTTTAATCAAAGGATTTCTGTTATGTTGACAGGCTCCTGTATATTTTGCACCAGTTTCTATCTACTGGAATAGATTTACTTTTAGTATTAGTTGTTTCAAGTATTGAAAGAAAGTCCAAAATAAGACGGCGCTTATATTCCATAGACTTCACTGGTTTAGGTCGTTAGCAAAGACACGTTCAACAACTGCTAAATATCTTACAGCTAAGACCATTAGTACTGTTGGTAGAGGTCCTTTAATTTTAGAGTTTAGCGTGTTACTTTATGTCAATTTTCTGCTCAAATCTGACTCAAATTTAGTAGCAGTACACCACAAAGGGAGGTAAAAAAATGCCACGTCGGTAACGTCTGCGCATGCTCATTTCATAAATCGCACTTCCGCAAAATGGACAGAAAGGGATTTTGACACAATTTACTCAAAAATCAAAATAGGTATTCAGGAAAGCAAGATCAAAGAAATAAAGAAATTCAGTTCATATGGTAGATTCTTAGGCTAAACAAATAATTTGTCGTATCTCGCGTTAAATCCAAGTAAACTCCACAACGATTCATTGTTGTTTGTTTTACAGTCTGTCAAAATTAAAAATATGAATTGAAACGTTTTATAATGGCTAGTGCTCAAAATCCAAACGAATATTGGCAGAGTCGGGCCCAAGTTTCAACAGGACCGATGCAGTCGCCTCAAGGTTGGTTTAATAATCTGGGTTTTATTTTGATAAAGTTATTTCAGTTACATGCTAAGTTCAATGATGTGGCTTTGCACATGTGTTTTGGCACCTGTCATCCAGATTTAGATGGCAAAATTGCCATGACTAAAATAAAATTTACACTTGTTTTCTGTGTTTAACACGTAAATTATTAAGACATTTTGTTAGAGAGGATGATTTAAGACTTTTCTTAGCACAAACTGTGTTTTATATTATGTGAGCGAAAATAATTTGATAATCTAATTTGATAAACTGTTCAAGGTATCAGAGAACTGATTAACTTATATTCAAATGGTTGGCTAATATATCAATACATGAAAGGTTATTGAAGATGGATACACAATCTTTCATACAAATCTAAAAGATTAAAAAAAGAAAAAAAATCATATATTATTTGTAATATTATTTTTGTGCATGCAGATGAAATATGTGGACCTATCTTTTATGTAAAACTCAAAATGCATGGTGTTGATTTTATCATCTTTTTTGTAATTAGGTGTTCCAGTTGGAGGCATTGTACCACCAGTTCAAGATAATATGCAGCTAAAACCTGGACAAACTTTTTTAAATGGACCTGTTCCTGTGCCTAATCTACTGGGTCAAAATTTATATCAGCCACCATCAAGTGTAAATGGTGTAACTTCACCTCCTGCATCACAAGGAGGAATGCAAGTAAATGGTCAGGTTTCCGGTTTGAGACCACCTTTTAATGGCGGGCCTTTAATGAATGGACCAAATCAAGGTCAAACTTTGCAGGGTGGTCCTGTAAATCAGCCTGTTCGACCAGGGTTTCCACCTGGAGGTGGACAGTTCAGGCCAGGTGGTCCACCACAGAATTTCAGGCCTGCATTTTCAGGACCCCCAACTTCTGGTGCGTTTAGACCTCCACAAGTTACTGGACCCCCAAGAATTCCAACATCATCTGTGTCAGCAATGCCTCCTGCATCTGCATCAGCAAGGTTTGGGCTTTCCCAGGATTTTTCAGGTCCTCAGGGCATGACAAGGCCTCCTTTGTCTCAGGGGCAACAGATGCCATCTCAAGGTATGCTTATGCTATTAAAATGTTTCTGTTTTGCTCTTGTTTGCACTGCATCATGCTTTGATGCTTAAGTTTTGGAGACGTGTTTTAATATTTATGCATGAACAAGTGTTGGATAAACTTTATTTTTGTGCTATTTTTATGTTTGAAATGGAATTCATAAGAATTTCTGGTCATCACAAGATTATACAATTTGAAAACAGTTTATTTGAATATTTCTGTTGAAATGGCAATGGATAATGATGACAAGCTAGAAGTAATTAAGTTTGGTAATAAACAGGTGCTGAACAAGTTTCAGTATTCCATTGAGCATGTATAAAGGCCAAAGACATGAACGGATGATTTATTTCATTTCAAGTTCAGATCAAATAGGTGTTAGTTTTTATAATTGTTGTGTAGATTTATGTCGAAAGGATTGAATTATCATGTATTAACAGCTTTTACTGTTGAAATTTGTACAGTCTTAGTTTATTTATTAATAGAGAACTTGCATTCTTACTTACTAATGAAGTAGCAGGTGTATTTTACTGGTGCTGTATATATATATTATATCATCATATTAAAACTAAAAATTAAAATCGGACACACATTTTCCAGAATGGACCACAATTGTCTATGTTACCAGAATCAACCTATTATTTCATAAAATTTTTGAAAGATATGCATCATTATTTATTAATATATAATTAGAGTATTAACAAAAGGGATTTGAAGTACCTTCATGTGGAAAGTTTTCATACAAGACTGAAAATCGGAGAGTTGCTGAAATTTTTCACATACGGATATACACGGGAATCCAGCTGTATTTCATAAATAACCTGGTTTTCAGTGAAGCCAAACATATAAATCATTAATATACACAAGAAATAATATATTTACCAAAGAGAGTTGAAGAATCTTCAAGTGAAAAGTTTTTATATGAGACTGAAAATCGGAGAGTTGCAGAAATTTTTCACATACGGATATACACTGGAATCCAGCTGTATTTCATAAATAACCTGGTTTTCAGTGAAGCCAAACATATAAATCATAAATATACACCAGAAATAATATATTTACCGAAGAGAGTTGAAGAATCTTCAAGTGAAAAGTTTTTATACGAGACTGAAAATTGGTGAGTTGTGAAAAATCTTTGCATAAGGATATACACTGAAATGAATCTCAGTTTTATAAAAAAAAAAGAACTAAATTTAAGTAATACAAATATTATGAATAATTAATATACATGTACATCAGAAATAATATGTTTACTAAAGGAAGTTGAAGAATCTTTGTGTGGTAAGCTTTTACAAGAGAAAGAAAAGTGGCGATTTTTGAAAATTTTCGCATGTGTAGATTCACCAGAATCAACCATTATTTTCACAAATAACTGAAATTTAAGTAATTAAAATGATATAAGGCCTAAAATAAAATACTTTTTTTTTTCCCCCTCCTGCTGCCTACCCACAAAAATCATAGCTACCCAAAATATTTTATTGCAAAACAAAAAATATTTTTTATTGCACATGAAAGCAAAGTATGTCAATGAGAATCACATATTTATGTCCCCACAAAGTGGGGTGCATATAGCGTTGCACTAGTCCATCCATCTGTCCGTACGTCCCGAAATCTTGTGAACGCAACTGCTCTTAAACTGGATGGCAGATTTTGCTTAAACTTCCAGGAATGAACAACCTTAACGTGTAGATGGTAGTAAAGGAAGGAATTTTCGCTGCGACCAAATTTAACAGAATTATGGCCCTTTGTTAATTTTTTCACTAGAAATTTTGTCAACGCAACTCCTCTTAAACCGGATGGCAGATTTTGCTTAAACTTCCAGGGATGAACAACCTTAATGTGTAGATGGTAGTAAAGGAAGGAATTTTTGCTGCGACCAAATTTAACAGAATTATGGCCCTTTGTTGATTTTTTCACTTTATACCGTATAGAAATTTTGTGAACGCAACTCCTCTTAAACCGGATGGCAGATTTTGCTTAAACTTCCAGGGATGAACAACCTTAATGTGTAGATGGAAGTAAAGGAAGGAATTTTTGCTCCGACCAAATTTAACAGAATTATGGCCCTTTGTTGATTTTTTCACTATATACCATATTGAAATTTTGTGAACGCAACTCCTCTTAAACCTGATGGCAGATTTTGCTTAAACTTCCAGGGATGAACAGCTTTAATGTGTAGATGGTAGTAAAGGAAGGAATTTTTGCTGTGACCATATTAAGCAGAATTATGGCCCTTTGTTGATTTTTTCACTATATACCATATAAATAATTGAACATATAAATTTTACATTTGTAATTTAATTTAACATGTACATAAGGTTACCTGTAGATCATTTTAGGTATATGTACAGAAAAAATCTTACATACAGGATATACATGCTCTTGTTTATGAGCACTTATGCATAGTGGGGGCATCCGTGTCCTATGGACACAGTTCTAGTTATATTTGACTCATATTTTTGAATTGTAAATATGCAAATTGGGATGTTTATACTGAATAAAACTTTGAACTTTGAACAGATGCTTAGCACTTACAATTTCTGTTTCTTTGAAACCATATAATTCACATATATAAATTATATAATCAATAAAAAATATTTTAGATTAAAAAAAGTATTTTACTTAACCTACCTACCCTACCCAAACTGGCATTGGTCGTGGGAGGGGAAACAAACAATATTTTAGGCCTTATTCATTCATATACATCAGAAATAATTTAGTTACCGAAAATATTTCATGTATCTTTGGGTGGCAAGTTTTCACAACAGAAAGAAAATCGATTTCAAATTCCTTCACCAAATACATGTATATTATTTCTGATGTATATTAATGATTTATATCATTTGCTTTACTTAATATCAGGTTATTTATGAAATATTTGGTCCCACATGTGACCCATTCAAATTCTTAAAATATATAAATCAGAAAAAATGTTCAGTTTAAAGAGGCTGTACTCCAGATTTGACATAAAACATCTTTTTCCATAAATTATATATTTAGATGCCGTGGGATTATAACAACATAATATTTTACTTCAAAACTGATTATAAAAGTCAAAATAGAATAAAAAAAATATTTTCGCTCCAGCCTGATTTGAACTCTGGACCCTCATGTTGACAAAATATTTCCAACGCTTTTACTGTCACCACCATCGCCGCATGTGATATTACAGATATTTACTTTAAATCTTATACGATATAGTTATACCGTCGCGTTACGGTATAGCACTTTGAAAGGGAAAAAAATCAATTTATAATGTAATTATTTGACTTATTTTTTGTCAGTAAGTTATTTTTTAAGCATTAGTCATAAATATTACAAGAAATTTATAAAACAAGAAAACTTTCTTTTTTTGTCATCTGGAGCACAGCCCCTTTAACGATGCTCTCTTTATATTTCTTTATTATACACAAACACTGCAACTGTAACTAGTGTAAGTTTGTTATTATTCTGTTATGTAATTAGCAACCATTGAAAATTAAAGTGAAATGAATTAAATACAAGATGATTGTGCATGTTATGGTATTGAGTAGTTAGCTGTTCTTAAGTAGGAGCCTGGTATGAAAAATTACAAACTATTGATTGTAATTAAGTGTTCAGTTGTTTTGATGAGTACTGTAATTCATATGTGGCATACTGAAGTTGGTAAATACAGTAATCATTTTTCTCGCATAGTAAGTTGCCCAGTATCTGAGGCAACCTTAATCTGATTCAGGCAACAAGGAATTTTGAGACATTAAATGTGTAGAGACAACATATACAGTACATGCTGCGCGGACTTTGACAACGAACACCCGTCCCCGTGATTTTACTGTGCGCGTTGAGGACTAAAATGACCACCGCGTCAAGTGTTCATTCGTATAAAACGCATTGATCAGCGCGGCCGTTCGCGGTGTTTAGTACGGCGTCGTGTCTCCGGATCGCGGGGTTTGCAGTGTCCGAAAAAACGAAGCCACAACTCAGTTTTACTTTCCCAAAATTTGTTTGTTTTTTTTTTCAAAATAGTTACAAAGTACACGTAATTATTTCCATTTGAAGTTGTTTCTTTTTCTTTTTTATACCCCATCTGTTTTAATTTTTGTTTGTTGACGATTGATGTTTGGTTGTAAAATTGAAGGTATTTGTAGAAAAGTAACAGCCGATAATGAATAGATTTACACACCTACATGATATCTTGTTAATAAACTTTAATTGCTGCAATTAATATGTTTTCAAGTCTTCAATCGGTGCCGTGTTTGCGTTAATCCACTCGCAAATAAATTACAAATGATAACCAAACTGCGAAAAGTTAACAGATCTAATTTAAACAGTCAAAATTCGAACAAATTCGCTCTAATTCCGATGCATTTGTGTACGAACGCTCCTATCTGTGTACAGAAAAGACAATTCAAAGCAGTTATTTCCGGAAACAGTTGATCATATTTTCAGAAAATGAATCAACACGTGTGTAACTTCTTTGAACAACTGTATCGTCTAGGCGCTTGGCAAAATTATTGATCGATTTGGCTATATAATAACAAGCGTTTTCCAAAATTCCAAAAACGAAAGTACTCAATAAACATACACCGCATATGTATTTGAAATTTGGTTTTAATTTGACCAACTGAAGTTTGCCACAAAATAGATGTAAGTAAAATAATTATGGGTTTAAATGCAGTATTCTCCAGGTAAAACATCGCGGGGACGTGCGGCATTCCATCACCGCGACACGTGGTGTTCAAATCCCTCTATGGTTGTCGCGGTGGTCATTTTAGCGGACACCTGAAATTTCGGGTGTTCAGTCCACCGCGACTGGCCACCCGGAGACGATACCGACCCCCGCGACAATGTTAACAACGTCAAAGTCCGCACTGCATGTACTGTAATTATGTTGTTTGAGGCAACCTGCAAAATAATATAATTTCAAAGATTGAGTAATTGGTAAATTGAATACTGAAATTTGAAGTTATTGGATCAAACACCATTAAATAGAAGAAAGAGCATTGACCTTCTGAAAGAAGTCTTCAATTTGAACATAGTAAGCCAAATTACTGCATCTTCCACAGTCCCCTGTAGCTTTTAGAATTTCAATAAACACTTCGGATTATTTGACCTGCAGTCTGAAATTTATAAGAAATAGATAAAATCTAAACATGACTTGATATAGTCTATACTTATACATGCCAAACAATTGCTGCTTTTTAGCAGACCGTCCAAATGAACTGCCTGCACCATTTCATGGACATGGTCAGTACTCGCACCAAGTGGGCATGGCTCTTACACCTGGAATTACTCCGTCAAATTCAGGTTTGATTGGCATATACATACAACATGTACCTTTTATACCCTACTTTATTTCACAGAAGCAGACTGGCTTTTAATGTATTCATGTCTTGTGGCTTTTATAACACATCCTTTATTCTTCAGTTTACTTTCATTTCTTTGATTCAACTTCAAGTAGCATGCTTAACAGTTTACAGTACGCGCCAGGAGGAACTCTCGTTTTCCTCGAGGTCGTCGCGGACTACCCATTCCTTAAAACGCGACCAAATCCGCCGCATTTCGTGGATCACCGCCGCGGACATGGTCACCAAATATCGCGGCGGACGTCCGCTAAATGGTTCCGCGAACTTTTTCACAGGTAAGAATTGACGTATCGAGGCTCACAAAGTTCCTCATTGCACGCATTTCGGCGGATTTTACGCTTTAAAATATCATTTAAATGTATTAAACTCTCATTCTGATGCATTTGTTTACGAATGCTCGTATTTGTTAACGGAAGGAATGACAATTCAAAACCGAAAGTAATTGTTGCTTCTCGGAACAGCCGACCCTATTTTCAAAAAATAAATTGACTGGTTTCCGAATTACACGTGGTAAAACTGCATTCCTATATTGAAAGAAAACATACAACATGTAAACCATACTGCGACATCTGTATCGTCTATGCGCTTGACAAAATTATTGATCGATTTTACTATACAATAACGAGCGTTTTCAACGACGTAAGCACAGCAAATGTATTAGAAATTTGGTTTTAATTTTACCAAATGTCACAGAATTGGCAGACGTAAAATGCACAGTTTCATTACGGTCATTTCACTAAATGTTCAGCTTATCCAGGTGAGTTATGACCCTAATTATTTTCGCGCTGGTCGTCAAATATCGCCGAGATATTTCGCGATGTCGAGACATCGAGGAATTCCGTTTTTTTCCTCGATGTCGCGGCGGATATTTTTTTTTCCGCGTCCGCGAAATAAAGCGGAAAATGTGAGTTCCTCCTGGTGCGTACTGTATGCAGAGTGGTTTTGGACTTCATTTTCATAAATGAGAAATGGACTTGCCCTACAACTAGTTGAATATTTGCTGCAGATGTAACCATTATTACCGGAATCAACTTTGCATTACCGGACTCGACCTACAGTACGCTCGGCGCGGATTTTGCAAAACCCGCGAGACCCCGCGGATGAGACTTTGCGGACGAAAATTTGCACAAAATTTTCACCACCGCGGACATAAATCTACAGCCGTAAGCATTTCCCCCGCGGTACATCACGGGGGACCGCAGTGGTCGCGGATCTCAGTGAAAACTGTTGAATTTTACGATTAATTATTAAAATTTTACTACTCACAATATGTAAAATTTGATTTTGTAATAGAAAATACATGTAGATACAATGTATTTGTTGTTTGTTACTCTTGTTCCATTGTTATTTTATTGGGTAATGTACAGAAAAATATTCGACATCACGGCAAATAGTTGCCGTCGTTAAATTGGAAAATAGAGTAGATGCGCAAGTTCATGGTTGTGAAAACCACTAAAAGTCAAATACAGAATAATCTACGGCATTTATGAAAAAGTAACACAAGGTCAACTTTTATTTCTTATTTGATATACTATGAAAACTTAATCCTTGTCAATTTCTTCTTAGAAAAAACTAGGTAAAGATTTTCTGAAAATGAGAACTGAAAGTAGAGTGTAAGCATCGCTTTTTTTAGAAAAGCATGCAGCATTAGATCTTGTGGTGTGGAAAAGGCAGTAAAATAGTGGGAATTTTTTATGGAAAATTTCTCAGGCTTGCTGTCAAAAGTTGGCTCTTAGAATAACAACGAATAAAAAAGATGGTGTTATATCACGTGTAAAGATCATAGGTCATGGGAAGTGTGATTGACAGGTTGTTCCTTTGAGGTTAGGTTTCAAAACAATGTTATGTACCAAAGATAAGGCACCATAAATTTAAAGTCATTGTGTAAAATTAGAGCACGTTGAAATTTTTTATAAAATAAACATTTATTTTTAGAGCTATAGTTATAATGGCTGCTGCGTTCCCCCGCGAGAAACAGGTAACTGATTTTATTGATAAATAAAATATAGTCTTTGGTATTTTGTCCGCGCTGGAAACAACTGGACTCTGCTGAACGCGGCAGAAGTTAGCCCTCTCATCGCGTACGTCGGCCGCGTTTGTCCGTGATAAAAAAATCGTCCGCGGAGGTATTGTGGAATAGGCAGAATCCGCGCTGAGCATACTGTATATTTCATACATAAGCCAAATTTTTTAAAGATATACATCATTATTTATTAATGTATAATTAGAGTATTAACAAAAGGAATTCCTGTAATAATGGTCGATTCCGGTAAAACTTAGGACCACTTTATAAACATTCGTGGAGCAGATGAGGATTTTTTATTATCAGTTAAATCATGTGCATGTTCACAAAAGAATTCAGTTTTATGCCTTCAAGGCTTTGATACAAATGCTGTTAAAGTCTTCAGATTTTTTATGATAAAAGTTTAGCATTAAAACATTTAGCTTATGACTTAGCATATTAAAACTGAAACCCTGGCCTTGGGTGTGTCATGTATTGAAAATGATGGTTATGTCTATAGAATATAGTTACTACCACTTGCAAAACTGATCAGAGTTTCATGTATTCGGGATGCGGTAAAAAGTGACGTTACTGTGTTTATTTCAGTAGCTTAAACTGTCACTTTACTGATCATCCAATCACAGCGATGCAGTACTCCTGTACCAAGGAGTCTTGTTCTTTACCTAACAGTGTAAACTCTAATCAGTTTTGCAAGCGGTAGTAAGTAGTGGTAGTCATCAAGCTGTAATGTGCATTTTTGTGTTTCTGTGTAGCATGCATGCATGTGCATGTGCTTTGATAATGTGTTGTTTTTCTCTAGTTCACTTATGTATATTTCCTTTGAAATTTCTGTACATTTTTACTGAAACAACAGACTAACATGATTGAAATGTTACTAATTTAGTAATTACAACTAACATGTTGACTGCGAAAGAAAAGAAACATTTTTAAGAACTGGGATAGGATGAGCACTGTAATTCCCCATTAGGTCATTATTGGGTTCTTTTCCAGTCAAAACAATTTGTCTAAAAATATCCTGTTGAATTACTCCTTAAAAATTAAGAGGCCATCTTGAACTACCCTGTTGTACCTATTTGTAGAATTTTTTTTATTATTATTTTTTTGTATGTGTGTGCAAAGTCAACTTTTTCATCAGTTCACAGATTGACATTGTATTATTTCAACATTCATTTTAATGATGAATTATCATTAATTACATGATGTCAAGAGAATTCATCTAAAGGTCATTTGTTCCTCACCTCTGATTCAAGTGAGGAAGCAGTCACTTGTGAAGAGATTGATTTGTTATCTGGTTGGATACCCGTGACTGACCACTGGGCTATGGTCAGAAAGAGGAAGAAACTGGCATTTAAACCCAATAAAAACAAAAAAACAAAAAATATGTTACAACTGTTCATTCCCAGATCACAGAGAATATTCCTAGGCTATATGTACATCTAGTTAATGTACCATATATCTTGAGATATGTGTAGAAAATGCCAACTAAGCCTATTGTAATAGCATGGTGATGGATATGTTTGTAATCCTCATATAATTGTGGGATATAACTAAATGCTTATGCCAAGCATTGATGACTTGACCCCTTTTCTTCCTGCTTCAATGGAAATATAACACCATTTCACTCTGTGTGACTAAGTAACCTATTAAAAAGTGTGTATTGTCTTTGATTTTTATGCCTTCCATCGAAGTTGAGTGTGTATATAGTTTTGCAAATGTTGGTCAGTCGGTCGATAGACATTTTTGTTTCTGATCAATATCTAGAGAACCCTTGGATCCACCTTCCTCAGACTTGCTGTGTAGGTTGGTCATGACTGGTAGATGACCCCTATAGTTTTTCAGGTCATTTGGTCAAAGGCCAAGGTCACAGTGACCTTGAAAAGCAAAATAGTTTCCGAAATGCTTGGTCCCAGGTTCTTCAAACTTAGTATGTAGGTTGATCATGACCAGTAGATGACATCTGTAGTTTTTCATGTCACCAGGTCAAAGGTCAAGATCACAGTGACATTGAATAGCAAAAAGGTTTCTGAACAATAACTTAGGAACCCTTGGTCCCAGATTGTTTAAACTTAGTGTGTAGGCCTGACCAGTAGAAGACAACTATCACTTTTTCAGATCATTGGGTGGTCAAGGGTCACAGTGACCCTGAAAAGCAAAACAGTTTCCGATCAATAACTATAGAACCCTTGGTCCCAGGTTCTTCAAACTTAGTATGTAGGTTGATCATGACCAGTAGATGACTCCTGTAGTTTTTCATGTCACCAGGTCAAAGGTCAAGGTCACAGTGACCTTGAATAGCAAAAAGGTTTCTGATCAATAACTTAGGAACCCTTGGTCCCAGATTGTTTAAACTTAGTGTGTAGGCATGACCAGTAGAAGACAACTATCATTTTTCAGATCATTGGGTGGTCAAGGGTCACAGTGACCCTGAAAAGCAAGACAGTTTCCGATCAATAACTATAGAACCCTTGGTCCCAGGTTCTTCAAAGTTAGTATGTATGACTAGTAGATGACCCTTATTGTTTTTCAGGTCACCAGGTCAAAGGCCATGGTCACAGTGACCTTGAAAGGAAAATGGTTTCCAATTAATAACTATAGAACTCTTTGGCGTAGGTTCATTAAACTTGATATATAGGTTTTTCATGAACAGTAGATGACCCCTATACCTTTTCAGGTCACCATGTCAAAGGTCACAGTGACCTTGTATGGCAAAATGGCTTTCGATCAATTACTATAGAAAGCTTGGACCCAGGTGGGTAAGTCATGACAATTAAATGACCCCTGTAGTTTTAAGGGTTATCACATCAAAGGTCAAGGTCACAGTAACCTTGTAAAGCAGAACAGTTCCTGCTAAATATCTAGGGAAACCTCGGGCCCAGGTTCAACAGACTTAGTATGTAGGTTTGTCATGATCAGTAGATGACAGCTATTGTTTTTCAGGTCATTGGGTCAAAGGTCAAGGGTCACAGTGATCTTGAAAAGCAAAATGGTTTCCGATGAATAACTGTAGAAAGTTTGAGCCCATGTTCCTCAAAGTTGATGTATCTTCATGACTTAAAGATGACCGCTTTAGTTTTCAGGTCACCAGGTCAAAGGCCAAGGTCACAGTCACCTTGAATAGCAAAATAGTTTCCGATAAATAACTATAGAACACTTGGTCCCAGCTCCTCAAAACTTCATGGCTAAGGGGGCATATATGTTTTACAAACATCTCTTGTAAGGTATATATATTGTTTGACATGGAACATGTTCATTCATTATAAATATTAATCTTTAACCAGTGTATTTATTGGAAATGCAAGTCTTCAAGCATTGAGCTTGAAGTTAGAGAAAAAAAAATTAAACAGCTGTTAAAGCAGAGAAGCATTTGTTAGGCTAATTACTTGATTGCAGTTGTTTTACATATTATGTCAGTAACATATGTTACATTTAGAGTGTGTCTCTGAATTGTAACAAACATCAGTCATCTATTTCAACAAAGACAGATATGACCTTTTATAGTCTGTTAAAAATTCAGTTGGTTGATATATGGTATGACACAAGACTGCCTATGTTTAAGCCTGCCCAGTTTATAACTGCTGTTCAGATATACAGAATGACACCATAGCCTTCTAACCCACCATCGTACATAGCCTGATAGGATATTTCAAAGTTTTGAATGATAAACAAAAGTGATTTAGAGTGATGGCAAAAGCTTTGATTGATAGATAAAGTGCTCTCCATTCAGTGTAGTGTTTGAATAGAGCAGACATTCTGCACTAGAATAAGTGAAGAAAGGTTTCAGTCCATTTTAAGTACATGTATGTTTGTTACATTTTTTACCAAGCTTTTTTTTATAATTGTGCTTTTTTGTGAGTGTTCAATTAACAAAAATGAAAATGAGGTGTAAATCTGTCGCCTTTAAACGCTTTTGGTCTGTGTCATTTTTTTCAAATATTTCCATAGTCAAAGCAGCCTTTCGTGCAGACAGCACTGTGTTTTATGTAGTATAAAGAAATTCATATTGAATCTGTCTATCTTATATACATGTACCTACAGTGAATGAAAATATTTGAAACCCTTTGTTAGTTGGGAGTTTTCATTCTAAGCATTATTATTAAATAACTGATCACATCCAGGGTGATAGAACATAAGATTAACCTGAGAAAGTTAATGTTAAGTAAGGCAGCAGCCAAGGTCGACAAGTTACTTTGGAGGCATAATATTAACCCGAGATAATATAAACCCCAGACAGTTAATGTTAAGTGAAGCATCAGCCAAGGTGTTCGGAGGCATATTATTAACCCGAGATAATATTAACCTGAGAAAGTTCATGTTAAGTGAGGCATCAGCATAGGTTGACAGTTACTTCAGGGGCATTATATTAACCCTAGATAATATTAACCCCAGAAAGTTAATGTTAAGTGAGGCATCAGCCAAGTTTGACAGTTACTTTGGCGGGCATTATATTAACCCTAGATAATATTAACCCAAGAAAGTTAATGTTAAGTGAGGCATCAGCCAAGAATGACAGTTACTTCAGAGGCATGATATTAATCGAAATAATATTAACCAGAGAAAGTTAATGTTAAGTGAGGCATCAGCCAAGGTTGACAATTACTTCGAAGGCATAATTTTAACTCAAGAAAGTTAATGTTAAGTGAGGCAATAGCTAAGGTTGACTTCAGTTCTTAGGGCTAGCATTATGTACTTTAAAGTTATAATATTGTAACTAACTTACTTACAAGAACATGTAATTAACATATGTTTTAATACTAACTTCATTTACAGGACCCCCATCTCAGAGGTCATCAAGGACTAACTCCCCAGCTGTAATCAATCAGAACCTAGATGCTTTAGAAGGACAGTTCAGAGGGACACCAGGTACATGTAAGCTATGTAATGTTTAGATACCATGTAAAATCCTTATAGCATCAAAGTAATTACAGTTGCCTTTACCGATTACCATTTACAGAATTTGGTCTGATTGATAAATTTTTGTGTTGTTTGTGAAAATACATACCGGTATATGCTAAAGTGGCTCACACAAGTACATGTATTACTGGATACAGGATATTAAACTCTTAGGCCTACAACCTGTATTTGTACAGAATCAGGCACAAAGAATAATGCTGGTTTAGTCACAGAAACATCTATGGTTCATTTCTTTACATTTAGGCTTTATTATTGAACTGAGCAGATTCCTAACTTACAAAATATGATACTTTCCATCTTTTCAGACCAGGAAGTTCAATCACCAGGCAGTGTTCCAAAACAACAGCAGCCAGGCATGCCACCAGTGTCACAGCCAGGCATACCACCCATGTCACAGTCAGGCATGCCAGCAGTGTCACAGCCAGGCATACCCCAATATTCACAGCCAGGCATGCTACCAAAGTCACAGCCTGGCATGCCACCAGTGTCACAGCAAGCCATGCCCTCTGTGTCACAGAGTGGAATTCCCCCAATGTCACAGTCAGGTATGCCTCCATTGTCACAGCAAGGAATGCATTCTTCACTCGGACCAAAAATGACACCTGCATTTCAGCAGCCAGGCATGCCTCCCACTTCTAGATATCCAGGCATGCCACCAACAACCCAACAGCCAGGCATGCTACCAGCGTCCCAGCAACAAGGGTTGCCACCAACATCACAACAGCCAGGTGTACCACCAACATCCCAACAGACAGGCATGCCTTCAACATCCCAGCAAAGATTTCCACCTCCCCCAGGTGCAGGTCAACCAGTCAGATTCTCTCAACCAGCCACAGGGCCTGCACAGAGACCAGGATTTCCACCACCTCCAAACAGCCAGCAACAGCCAGGATTCCCTCCAGTGTCAGCACCAAACCAGAGACCAGGATTTCCTCCAGTATCATCTTACCAACAGCCAGGGTTTCCTCCACCTCCAGTAACAGCATCCATTCAGCAACCAGGATTTCCTCCACAGGTGTCAGCACCAAGTCAGCAACCAGGTTTTCCTCCACCCCCAGTGTCAGCCAGTCAGCCACCAGTAGGTATGAGACCAGGATTCCCTCCTTCATCTGCAACAGCCAATCAGCAGCCAGGGTTTCCTCCACCTGTTTCAGCCAATCAGTACACAGGCTTTCAGCCACCCCTAGGTTCAGTGAATCAACCAGGCTTCACATCTACAGCAGGCCAGCTACCTGGGCAAAAATATGTTCCACAAGGAAAAACTATTGGGGAGTTCGTCAACACTTACCAAAAGCAAAATGTTGGCCTGAATGCAATGACTGGAACTTTCAACAACATGTCAATACAGGTAAGAGGTGTTTTTGTCTATTTAAACAAAAAGGTCTTATTCATGCTTAGGGTTGCATAATTCTTAAGTGGAATGACACTCTGCTGACACCTCACCCTTACAGGTAACCTTTCGCTTAACTGAAATGTCTTAAGAATACTGTAAAATATCCAACACGTCATTATTATTCAGTGCACCTTAGCGTTAAAAATAGTTTTTGTTTCACCCTTAAAAAAGAAGAATTTTTTTTTCATTTTTTTTTAAAATATGTAGGTATGAAGTTACCCGACTCCTCCCATCCCCCTTTCCCCCCCCCCAAAAAAAAAAAAAAAAGTTCTTTTTTCTCTTTTATTGGAAAAGAACTTCTTTAGCTTTGAAATAGGGGCATTGGAAGCCCACCTCCACCCTCCCCCCCCCCCACCCCACCCCATCAAACCCTCCCCCACCACCTCAAATTTCTTTTTTTTTTTTCTCTCACATGAGTAACCCACTCCCTAGCCTAGCACTAAACTATTTATTTACGTGGGATGGGTAGGTATTTTCTCCACCTGCATGGGACGCTTCGACCCCCTCACCCTCCCCCACATCCGAGTTTTGCTTTTTTCTTCTTTTTTAATACATAGGTATTTGACTCCCCATCCACTCTCACACGCCACACACACCATCCTTTGATATGTTATATTTGAAGACAGGTTGAAATAATGCCTCTGAGTTGCGAGGAATGAATATTAGAATAATTGCTGTATTGGTATCAGTTTCACCTTGATAAAGCCTGTCATTGCAGTTTAAATATTTCTAAATTTGATGAGAAAACAGGTACATTTGTCCAGAACATTTCCTGTTGTGCTTTTAAGTTAAAATATTTGTGTCCTGAATTTCCTCTTACTTTGTATTTAAGTCATGTTCTCAGGGTTAAAGATTTCACAACAGTTACCTGTTTCTTTCAGGGGAGCCAGTCTATCAATTTATTGCAACAGAAAAGTTTGATACCTGCAGATGGAGTGCCCATACCAAATCCAGTAATACCAAATGATAACAGGAATGTGAACTGTAGTCCAGAGTAAGAGACATATGTATATATTTGCTTGGTTCATTTGAGATGAATAGTTATCATTTGATTTTGTACAGAACTGAATGTCTTCCCAACACGAGTTGAGTTTTCGTCAAGAAAATCAGATTTTAAAAAATATTTTAATAGCTTTTGATATAACAGAAATTTTATTGAAAAACAGTTTTACAAGCTAGGTGAAGGACTACATTTTTACAAAATATTAGCCGGTTGATAAAAGCTACTCCATATTGTATCATGTTACCAATTTTTTCAGTTAAGGAAAAAGAAGCATATGTCGTCATCACAAATAAGCCTCTTTACATAAGTAAAACATTCATAGCAACATTTATTTTGTACACTTATGTGTGATCTAAAACACAGTCCAGAAGTATACATCAATCTCACCAAATCATGTTATGTTTTGTTGCCGCATGGTAGATTGTTGCACTCTAAGAATGTGAAGAAATGTGTGTTTTGTTTGCATTTCAGAGTTTTTCGCTGTACGTTGAACAACATACCACAAACAGCAGCATTGTTAAACAAGTCTAGATTGCCGTTGGGGATACTTATACATCCTTTTAAAGATTTGTCTGTAAGTACATATACCATTTTAAGTGCACCTTAGAGGTAAACAGGTATCGATAATGTTTTGAAATCACTTGTTTGTTAATGGGATTTTAGTTCAAAGATTAAAGCAGCATAGCAGAAAAAGGTTGATCATTTAAACCTGAAAGACTGAGTCTTAGGTTGGAATTCCAAGGGGAAATTACAGAAATGAAGGACTGTAATAACCTACTTATTTTCAGGCTTCTGGATTGCAGCAGTTGAAGCCCTGGAAAGGTATAAAACTGAATCATAAAGTTGATTCTGAAATGCATAAATCTTAAATACCTCTATAACTTCAAAACTTCCAGAAAAATGATGTATTTAATATTTGTTCATAAATTAGTAGGTAACACACATGTTAAGATAGTCTCCAAAAGGAACATTCTTTTATGTTTTTTCTTCCTTTCGTAGCAATTACCTGTGATACAGTCAAGTGTTATAGTGAGATGTCGCTCATGTAGAACGTACATCAACCCGTTCGTTTACTTTCTCGATAGCAGGCGGTGGAAGTGTAACCTTTGTTACAGAGTCAATGAATGTAAGTGTGTCTTTAATAAGAAAGTTCCTTACTGAATGTTAGACTCTTGTACTTCCCAATAATAATTATAGGGTTAATTGAACTAAATGAAATTCCAATTCATTTGAAGTATAATTACTATAAATTAAAACTGATTTCTTTTGACTGTTTGTCATCTTGTTTAAGATGTCTATCATTTATTAGTCTTGTTTATTTCTGACCAAACATATATAGTCAATACTCATTTTAAAATTGTAAGTCAAACTTTTATATCTGTCTTTGTTGAAATGATTTTGTGGAAATGGTAAGGTGTCAGGAAAAAGACGTTACCTGATTTCAGTTTTGCATCCAGTTCTTGTGTATTCTTTCAGTGCCTGATGAGTTTTCGTTCGACCCAGTGAGTAAAAGTTATGGTGACCCACAACGAAGACCAGAAATTAAGTCAGCTACTATTGAATTCATTGCCCCTTCAGAATACATGGTAAAATGTTAACTATTTGCAAAATTTTATAAATATCTTGAATATTCTATTTGATAACCAGTGTACTCTTTTCTTCACTTCCAATTTTTTGTCCTCAGAAAACTAATTTTCCAATATTGTATTGTAATTTCTGAATATGATATTTCTTACATGATTTTTAAAGCCTGTAAATACATGAAAACCTATTCATGAAAAACTATGCTTAAATGCTTATCACAATAGTTCAGTCATTTGTTTTAACTGTTGAGCAAAAAACTGATCTGTGAACTTGTACTTTCTGATGTGTAAGCTTTTGTAAGTGTTTTGAAAAACATTCAGATTCAGACATCTTCTTTCAGTTGAGGCCTCCACAGCCAGCAGTGTACCTTTATTTGATAGATGTGTCTTTCAATGCCATAGAAACAGGTACATAGAATATTTCATGATGTATTCTTAATATAAAAAAACATGTAACACTCATGTCTAAATGAACCTTAGAGCATGACACTCTTTATTGTTCAGTGGCTAAGGTCATTGACCTTAAATCAGTTGTAACCACTGGCTGAGAGAGATGTGTTTGAGACTTTTGAACAAGTAGATTCAGTTGTTTAGAAAGCTGTCAGCTTCAGGTATTGGTCTGTTTTCTGTTACATATGTCTGCCATGTAGGGAAACTGCCAACAGTCATTACAGAAAAACTGATAAGAACTAAAGAACAAAAAAATAACTCAGCAACACTAGTGCAAGTTTAACCATGTATAAAAAGCAGCAATTATTCTTTAAACATCAGACAAATCTCTTTTGGTCATTTGGAATTTTCTGTACTACTATATTTCAGGATATTTGACTGTGTTCTGCGAGACTTTATTGGACGTACTTGACCGTATACCAGGGGATTCACGTACACAGATAGGTTTTATAGCCTATGATAGTTCAGTACATTTCTTCAACTTGGCCGAAGGGTTGTCACAACCCCAGATGCTCACTGTCACCGATGTTGAAGGTAAGTGATATAGTGTTGGAAGTCTTCGCAACGTCTAATGTGCTACCCATCAAGGTGGTGAAATATACACATTAAATTAATCGCCATAACATGAAATTTTTATTTGAAAAAAAATTTACCCATGTTTCATGCTAAGGTTGTTAACAGAACACAACATTTATTAGAAGAAAAGTATTTAACCTGAAATTTCTTATAAAGCTGTAATTATTTATGAAAATAGGGTGTTAACAATTACATGTAGTTTGTCTTCCATGCTTTTTTGGTTATTTGAAAACACTATAAAATCTTTTTTCAGAACTAACTATCTGTATCATCTGTCTACAGTTTGATAATTTATATACTTCTTTTGAGGTTTGAAGCTGAAAAGCTGCAAATTTCTGCTACATGTCTGTCAAATGCCATTATTTCACAAATTGTATACAGATATGATAAAATATGATTTAATGTCATAGTTACACATTTAACACGGATGCTTAATTTTGACATTATTGACACAGATGTTCAATTTCAGATATCTTCCTGCCTTGTCCAGATGATTTACTAGTCAATTTAAACGAGTGTAAAGGTTTAGTAACTGACCTACTGAACCAGTTACCTACATTGTTCGAGAATAACATGGAGACCAGAAGTGCCCTCGGAGCAGCCTTGCAAGCATCTTTTAAAATGATGGTAGGTTCTTTCTAGGTCTTATCTTTTTTCTGTTTAAATTTTTCAACACAGTGTATGTTATGATATGTAAAAATGCAGTTATGTATCGGTTGAATGAACATGTATGTTGTGTGGAAAATGGAGTAAAAAATGATGGTAGAAATAATAGTGTTTTTAAGGTGACTGACTCTCAGATGGGTCGACAATGTATTATAAAGAAAATGTTTATACATAAAGAAAATCTAGCTGTTATTGTGAAGAACATATCTAAACTAAGTTATTAACTCATTGTTACAGAAACACATCATTTTATAAAGTTTTACACAAAATTATTGGTAGAAAATTTACACTGTTAGTCACGGGGTATATACTTCATTTACATTATTAATATTTTTGTGATGCTTGTAATCATTTTGTTTTTCTCAACTTTTCATGGTGTATAGAAGCATAATATTATGTTTTTTCCACAGCATATTAACTCCACTTTAATTTAAAGAATACAAATGTTGAAGCTTAATTCTGTGAGTCAGTCACTTTAAAGAGGCAGACCCTAGAATTTTAGAGCATTCCATCTCCTTCTAATCATATACATGTGAAGGATATTGAATGACTTACCTCATTTAAAGGTGTCAGTTAAAAATTCCGAGTATAACAGGTAAGTCGACATCTTTATAGAGATAGTTGTTTTTGTACATGTTTTGGCTTGATTGTGATTTATTACAAATGAATATTTTCATAGCGTATATATGGTTAAAGAAAATTTTTTGGAAATATTTTGTGGTATATTATGAAGTATTTTTCATTTTATAGATAAACTAAACACTCAGTGAATTAAGCATGTTGGTGAAAAATTTAACAAACATGTACATGTAAACTAATGGAAAATATCTATGATATTTACCATGTGTCAAATAAACGCACAAGAAAACATTTCTGTATCGAAACTTGTAGATAGTCTGGTTTTCAAACCAGTAAAAAATAAGCAAATACACAGATCACTTCAACAGAATAACTGAAAGGAGTAAGAGTAATAGATTTATTTTAGTGGCATTAGTTCACAACAAATCCTTAAAATGGCAGCTTTATGCCAGAGAAATTCCATGTGTTAAAGAATTTTAGTAACTATATTGTGATAAGTTCATGTTCTGAGTGAGTGTACATGTAATTCTTTTCTTTAATTTCAGTCTGCAACAGGTGGCCGAGTTACTGTGATGCAGACAGTGTTACCTACATACGGTCCTGGAGCACTACAGAACAGAGAGGATTCTACACAGAAAACATCTAAAGTAAGTTTTGAAAGCCTTAAAGACGTAATGGTTCTATTTAGAAATGTTCATAAGGAAATGAAGTTTGAAATTTTTAATTCAAGGCCAGTTGTAGATGGTTAATTTAAATTGGGGGGTTTAAAGCAGGTGACTTTATGGAGTCTAGGTCAGAGCATTGGCTTTAGGAGCTAAAGGGGATAGGGTCATGTCACACCTGTGTGAAGTATAAGTCTCAATCAAGAATGGTTTGTGTTAGACTCCTAAAGATTTATTTGTTACTAATGTTCTTTAATCAGTTACAACTTTTCCTTAAACTGTGAGACAGATTAATAATGGATTGTTCTAATATCTTTAGATATATGTATGTACATGGACATTGTAAGATATGGTATCATTTTCAGGATATATCAAGTCTTGGTCCAGCCACAGACTTCTACAAGAAGTTGGCATTAGATTGTTCAGCACAGCAGATAGCTGTTGATCTCTTTATGTTTAATGGACAGTATGCCGATCTGGCATCTATAGGTAAACCTTCCACGTATAAAATGTAGGTTAGAAAGTTTGAACCACCTTTTTCTGAAGAATAATGGTTTATAAAAAAAACTGTCGGCTTACATAAGTGAAAAAAATGTTAAAGCACCTAATGAAAAAATAGTTTGCCTTATTTTTTTACTTACACTGTATTAAAATGTTCAATGCTGATTAGTTCAACACTACTGCTTCCTTGCCCTTATGAAGGTCATGGGTAAAACTATTCACTTCTATGATTCAAGTAATGTTTAAGATGGATAAACAGAATATAATAATTGGTAAGAGTTCTGTAATTTTTGTCTCACAGAATGTATATCAAAGTTTTCTGGTGGGTGTATCTCTTATTACCCGTCATACCATGCTGTGAGGACGCCACACTTAACAGAAAAGTTTGAAGCCGATATGAGACGTTACCTGACCAGGAAGATAGGGTTTGAATCTGTGATGAGAATAAGGTGCTCAAAGGGTATGTGTTATGTTCTTACTACAACTTTTAAACTCCTGCTGGACATGCATTTAAAAGGGGTTATTGTCTCCGATACTGTTAATTTTAAACTACTAAAGCAATAGATTTAGTGCACCACTGGTCCCTTACTCCGTTAAATTTCAAGAAAATGACTTGTCTAGTTGGACACACCCATTTATCATTTATATGAGTGTGCAGGCTGATAGATAATGGAAAAGTTGTAAACTGAAAATTTTATGCCACTGGCAGTTAAAAAGTTATCTGCCAGTCTTACTTGCTAATATTTTTGTCACTTTTTTCCAAGTAAAACAATTGTACCATCAGGTTCTTATAAAATGTAGAATGCGTCTGATACACTCCGATTTTATAAACATGATTTAACTGGTTCAGACTTAACAACAAAACGAGGTCTTTGTAGTTTTGAAGTATAGGCTGTATTTTGTCTTAATCAGCTTGCTTATAGAAGTAGACTTCCTTGTATTATACTTCGTCTTTGGTGTACTCCTACACACCTTGTTGTCAGTATTTCTTAGAATAGATTTTGGCTTTAGTGCGATATCTTTGGTTATAGTAATAGATCAGTGATTTTTTTTTGTTTCATAGGAATAAGTATCCACACATTTCATGGAAATTTCTTTGTGAGATCAACTGACTTGTTGTCTCTGCCCAATGTGAACCCTGATGCCGGGTTTGGTATGCAGATGTCTATAGAGGAACCTTTGACAGAAATGTCGAACATGTGTTTCCAGGCTGCTCTCCTATACACATCGAGTAAAGGTAACTGTGCTGAAGTATTTTGTTTATTTGTGTTTTACATAGGGAAATATCATTCTTGTCATATGTAACCTTTTTCTGGCTCAGAATTTGGATGTACAAACTTTGATAATGATACCAGATGAAAATAAAACAAGAAAAGGTATCTGCTAAATATGCTTATTCAAAGGAATGCAGTTGTATTCGCAAACTAACAAGATCTCTTAAAATCAAACTGCTTCAGACAGAATTTTTAAACTTACTGTCCAGATAAGATAGATGGGTACTTAGATCAGTTTGTATCTGATCAGGGTTTGCTTTACTGACCTAGTTTACATCTGCAGCCTATCAGTTTCTTATTCTACATAATGTCAGTATGATGTTAACTGTGGATATGTTGTTATATAAATATGTTGAAAGGAGTGCTTTTTAAGGGCTTGTGGTATAACAGAAATGGATAACTGCAGTGTTATTAAACTAGTATGTTCATAACAATTTAATCAATGCAGGTGAAAGACGTATTCGAGTTCACACACTGTGTTTGCCAATTACAAACCAGATTAGTGAAATACATGCCGGAGCTGACCAACAGGCAATTATTGCTCTGCTTGCTAAGATGGGTAAGTTCAGAGTTAAAGAATAGACATGTTTTGGTATCAGTCCCACATAATGTTTAAATGAAGAAAAATTAAGGAATAGATGTTATACATGTAGTTGGCTTGGAATTCTGGTTACTGTCTCAGTTAAAATGGTATGGTCTGAGAATTAAACAGGGTCTCTGGATCAAGTCTTTATTTCTGTGCTGTACTTTAAAAAAATGTGATTTTGAAATGATTTTGCCAAAAATTGTGAAAGTAGGCATTACTACCAAATAATTTCCTAGATAATAAGTATCCATTTGTCATTTTGGCCACAGGTTGTGCTCACATAGGTATCAAGATTTGTTTTTATTACATTAAACCAATCCATTTGTATAATGGTATTTGGTTCTGAAAAAAAAACCTTTCGCTGAAACTTGGTTCTAGATTTTATGTAAAACACATTGTTCTGTTTGAATGAAGTTAATAGTAATTTTGTTTGTACATTTCAATTCAAGCTGTTGACCGCAGTGTATCATCATCAATGTCTGATGCCAGAGAAGCCATCGTAAATGCAGCCATTGATATACTGAATGCATACGGCAGCACGTTACCGGCGTCACAGAGGGCGGGAGGTCTTCAAACAATAGAACAGCTAAAACTCATACCACTCTACTGTCTTGCTTTGCTCAAATCTGTAAGTAAACAGTGGAGACTGGACTCTTTGAACATGAGACGAGTCTGGTCATATTTTTTGTATTACATTTTTATTCCTTAGCAGAACAAACAGAAAGGGCTAAAGAGTGTTATTGAACAGTAACGCCCTACCAAAAAGATCACATCTATTACCAAAACTCAGTAGTTCGCTGGATTGAGTTGAATTTTGGAAATACTGTGTCTAGTAATGCACTTATGATGCATGTAAAATGTCTTACTAATCCACTTAGGTGTAGTAGAGTTGTGGCTCTTCATTATTTTGTAAGTGTACAAAATATTTGTGTAACTATCGAAAATAGTTCTGCCAGAGCAAGAACTATGTTGTATAATAATGGTTACCAATCAATGGCACAATCCACTCATTAATTGCTTGAGTTATATCTTTTTGCAGTAGTTCGGTATTAAGGTGCTAAATTTAACTAAATATGATATTGTCAATTACACAAAGGCCTTGAATGAGATTACCAGAATGAAAACCTGATTCTGTACTTAAGTTCTTTGATCTTTGGATTCCAGTGAGTTACACATTGGACACATCAACATAAGGCCTTTGAGAAAGCAAACTTGTGACTTAACCAGTGAACAGGCTTTTCAACAGATAACACAACCGTCTGTTTCACAGAGACAAAAATGAAAAGCTCACCCAATATTCATTCTTGGCTATGAGAGTAAAAGTTATGCATGGTCTTGTTGTATTTGTCAAAAAAGGTCATGATTATAACACTTTAGGCTTTCAGAACTCTGCTACTGAAGTACTTGGAGTAGCTCTACATTCTCATCTGCAAACATACAATATTATTTTGGGTTACAAGCCACCAACTTTTCCCAGTTCAAGGTTTACTCAACAATTTACAAAAAATGTTCAGAATCTGGTTGTCTTTGGTGACCTAAATCAAACAGATATTTAAAACATTTAACCTGTTTAATGCAAATCTCCTGCTTCCAGCAGTATATCTGCGCTTCTGTGTACTCACTTGGGGACACACTGGAATGTGTCAGTAATCATCCATGCCAAATCTGAGGACAGTATCTAAACCTCTGCTATACACAGACACCCATTTATTCAGCAACATCAGTAATATACCTACATGTCCATATCTTTTTACTGAGTACTTGAAAAAGTTTATTATACCACCACCTCACAGTATGAAGATGGCTATATAGGACTGATTAAAACAATCACAAATATCATAACACGTTTCTTCCCATTTGGATAAACAAATTACCCCATGATATACAGAATTCAAGCTCATCTTGTTGCCATTGTAATATAGATTCTCACATGCTTCATTTTGCTCTTGCCACTCCAGCTATGTCAACTGTGGCAGGGGATATCAATTTCTCAGATTTGCTTGTTGGTTTTAAGGATACTGTTTAAGCCTTATCAGTTCTGGCTTCCTCAGTTTCTTATAGTCACGACAGATGGGAGAATTCTGAATCAGGTTTGTTTGCTGGATCATGATAAAGTCTAGTGTGTAATTTTTTGGATGTTCAGTAAATATTTTAAGTAACACACATTCTTGTTTTCAGTGTGCGTTTAGGACAGGCATATCAACTAGATTAGATGACAGAACATACGCACTTCACCAGTGTAAAACATTGCCTGTAACTGAACTGATGAGAATGTTATATCCAGATCTGTACCCAGTACACACAATCATGGATGTGGTATGTAGATTTTATACTCTTTTCCCAACAGTTCTGATAAACATTGAATTTCCCTACCTTTCTGTTTAACATTGAGTAACCTGACCTTTCTGTTCAACTTCCCTACCTTTCTGTTATACATAGGATTTCATCAACTTCCTTGTCAAGCACTGAATTAACCCTACCTTTCAGTTTAACATTGAAATACTGGCTTTCTGTTATTTACTCCAAAATAACATAAAAACATAGTAAATTATAAGTAAAGAGAAAGTAAACAGTTGCTTTAGAAAACGATAATTTGGACAAATGTCTCTAAAGTGAAACAAAACCTCCTATGCATGCCATAGCGTGTACACCTGTCTATGAACTAGAAATACAAAATACCAATCATTTAATCTAATACTTTCTCAAAACATTTTGATTCAGTTTATATTTGTAGTTGTTCTAAGTGTCATTTGAATATTTTATCTATCACAGGAAATGGTGAAAAAGGGAAGTCTAGAATACCCTAAATTGCCGATACTCCAACTATCGTCAGCAAATATTGATCGTAATGGAGCATACCTGCTGGACACAGGAGATACAATCTATCTGTATATTGGCAGTGCAGTTAACCCGCAGTTCTGCCAGGATATGTTAGATCGACCACACTTTGCTGCCATACAAGAAGGCGGAATTGTAAGTAGCAATAAACCAGTAAATTTTAGCTAATCAGTTTTGTATGTAACATTCAGAAAAAGAAATTATAACAAATATTTGTTCTGTATCACCCTTTTGCTTCTGTGTCATTGATCAATTAAAGTGATAAGATAATATTTTCTCGTTATAAGATTTCTCAAATCAGAAGGATTCTATTTGTTCATCATAGTCACTGTCTCCTTGATATAAAAGAACTTCGGTTTAAAAGTTTTACAATAACAAATACCATATAAGAAAATGTAGTCTAATCAATCGGTTTTATTATTATTCTTTTACTTTTTTGATAAACATAGAAAATAGTAAATAGTTGAATGAATAAATGTTTGGCTAAACGACTTGTGTAAATTATAGAATGAGTTACCGGAACTTGAGAATGAGGGGTCAGAGAAGTTGAGAGCATTTATTACATATTTACTGGATGGTAGACCCAGTGGTTCAGCCTTAATTGTTGTCAGGTAATCACATTATACATTTAGCTTTATATCTATATTTATCTTCAAATGCCAGATAGATGTGTTCACTCCTGTGTTAAAAGAGCTACTGTATAGTAATAATTGAAAGCATCAGTTTATCACTCATTCATAATTTACTGATTAAATTTCAGAATAAAAAATCAAATATTTATTTAAATAATGAACTTTGAAAAAAGTGCTTTAAGACTGTCAGAGCAAATTTCTGTTATGTTATGTTTTGTTTTGTTTGGGGGTGTGGAGGTTTCAATTTGATGTGTCACCTTGTTGATTGAAGTCACTAGAAAAATTGCTTTGCAGCTAAAAGCCATAATATGTTTCCGATTAATTTCCAAATATTTCAGCGTTGTTCCTAAACAATTAATCTCCTTTTGGTTCAGTATTTATTTCCTGTATAGTGCTAGTAATGTTTTCATGCACAGTAATGAACTATTATTTCTACCAACAGGGAGGATGGAAAATTGAGGATGAAATTTTTCCAATATTTTGTGGAAGATCGGACTGAGTCTAGTATATCATATGTAGAATTCTTACAACAAATACAGGTGCAGGTGAAAAGCTGAGAAAAGTAAAAACAATGTAGGATTTTATTAATTTAATACGAAAAAAACAGAATGTGTTAATTACAGTATATATAAATTTAGAAATTGATATGATAGGTAGACTGTGAATGTAGAATTATATCTTGAATCAGTGCAGACTAGAAAATAGTGAAACATTAAGGACATGATTTGTTGCTGAGGTTTAGGAAGAAATATCGTCATCTCGATATTGGCAGAATTAACATCAAAATATGAAAAAGGGAAAAATCTACAAAGTAAAGTGCTGTACAGAGTTGTGCCATGAAGGATTATGGGAAAAGTGCCACATTTTATTGTACCAAGTGATTTGATGCAGAGTTCTGAAAATTGAGAAAACTTCCTTTCAGAGAAGTTTCTGTTTGCTGGATATGATCAGAAATTCTGTGCACTTCATGATTTGAAGGGTTGAATATGGGAAAACCTTTTTTTTACACACTATAAAAAATTTGAAATTTGCACTTCTGCAAAAAAGGAGCTTTTTAAAGTACTTTTTAGGCCAGTTACATGAAGAGATGTGATTGGAAGAAGAAGAAAAAAGAAGAGAAAAAACTGCTTGAAGACAAATGCTTAAATTATACAAACCTTTTTTGTATTGTGTCATTCAAAACAAATCATGCATATTGTTACAGGGCATAATGAGTGATCTCTAGAAAACCATTTTCTATGACGCGAAAGAAAAGCTAGGTGTAGACATTGTTTAACTAGACTGGTTTAACAAGTAATGAAGAATTAATTAAGTTATAATATGTATGAAATTAATGAATGATTTGCCAAGCTATGCTGACTTGTCAATAATACAATACATATGTATCAATGTGAATTATATATGAATTATGTATTATGAATTATGTATTATAATGACACATATAAATGCAAGTGAAGAGGCTAAAAGATTAATTGTGATACTGAATTTTAGAAGACAGTGTTGTAGGAGCTTTTGTCGACAGAATGCTGCATTTCTAGCAGATTGGGTGAGTTTGTGATGTCATAAAAGTGATTTGTAAAAAGAAGGGATGTAATATATTAGTTGTATATATTAAATGTATACTAAAAACTGCATTACATTCTGAAAGCATATACAGTAACTGATTTTTATATCATTAAATGTTGTATTAACTGAGTATGTCTGAGTGTTATTATGAAAAAAATGGCAAAGCCAAAATTGATGTTTTATTGACACAGAAATGAGTATGAAACTGTAAATTGACTTTTATTTGCTTTAATAGTCAAATATATAGGCATGATCAAAAAACTTAGGTCTAGCCTTAGTAGATTAATACCATTCCATTATTTCTATTTAGAAAACATAAAAAGAACAGTTTTGATGGAGTAGATGAACCAGAAAATGAATAAAATGCTAAAATACCGCTGATATATTAAATTTGCTGTAATATTTTTGCTTCTGTTTTTCTTGAACACACAAATCGTAAAAGTCAGATACTTGTTCAATATTCACACTATAACTGAAACAGTTTCTCAATGAACAAGAACTGAGATATATGTATTTTTGTTGTTTATTTTTTGTTTCTAAACTGTGTTTATATGTTAAAGGCTTTGGCTATTTATAATTGAAAATTACGCACTGTATTTATAAAAAAAACATGTACAGAAACTGTGACTTCCAGCATCTTTAAAACATATTTTTCTATTATTTAAACTTTGAATGAAACTATGACATCATACCCTCAATAGACTATGGGTGACTAGTCTGCTTCACCTTTTACCTATGTCAAAGTTTAGTACTAGTGAAGGAGTAATTTAGAAAAAATAGTTACACAAATCATGAAGACATGTTCAAAATTTGTCATTTGATTATATACAAAATCTTTACTGTTGTGCCTTGAATTAAAAAAAAATGACCTGTTCTACATGGTATGTATACATGTATGTTTCTGTGATTTACCAATTTTTCAGCTACTGGTATAACACTGGTAAAATAAATTTTAGTATGATAAGTGAATAGGAATTGAAATACAAAGCTTTTGGCATATCTAGAACCTTTCTGATTATATGGTTCCTACAAATGATATTTCTGTCGTGTAGGGTGTTTTATTGTAAACTTATTTCTATTTATTTATTGTTTATTGTTTTGTTCAATGTACTGGTTATTGTTTGAACACTGTATGTGATGTACCTCAGTTTTAGGTGTACAGATGATGTACATGTGTCACCACACAAATTGCAGATACTTTTAGAGACTTTTCTCCCAGATAAAATTTGAACTCCCTGTGAATGGCAAAGAAGTTTCATGCAGATAGGTACATAGGTTGCTGTGTATCAATGGGCTTGGACCAGTCCCTTTAGAACAGACTTCTTCAGGATAAACTGAATGTTGTTGAAAATTCACACCTCTGACTAACGTTGTTATTTTCACAACAGGTCATCTTCTGACTTATTCAGAACTGGCAGGTATAGGTTTATAGTGATAGCTTGCAAAAACATCTTTGATCATGAAATAATAATTATATTCCTTTTTCATAATTATATAACTGTAAAATGAACTGCTAGCCAGATGTTAAATTTTTCAAAGTTATCTCACCAACTGTTGAACAAGTATGTAAGAAAACAAAAAAGACGACTTTTTATATCATTGATAATAGTTTTGTTGTAGAAAATATAAACAAAAAATGATTTCAAACATTTCAGTCTTTTATATTATAGTTTATGTCATCAGTTTGTGTGTGAGTGGTTGAACTGTGATTACCATATTCAAGTATTTAAGTTCCACTTCTGATCTGAATTTGACTGTCTGTTCGAGGGTTGTTAGGTTTCAAGGATCCATGGCTATAGTACTGTTTCTTGTGCAGGAAAGATTGTTAAATATTCTGTCTGCATTCGTGACTTAAATGCTATTCAGAGGTCTTGAACAGACAAAGAAAAACAAGAAATGTACCTTTATACGACCTTTTTCTACCACCGGTTTATAAGAAATTTAAAAACCACTTTCAGAGTGCAGCATTTTGAATTACTTTCATATTGTTCTGTTTTAGGGCAATTTAGGGCAGTAGTTATCATCATAATCAAGAAATGCTTATTTTTCTCACTTATACAAAGGTTGTAGGTGTTCATACTATCTGATATTACAGCATTGCTTGTTTTCAAAGTTATCTTTCACATCTAAAACACAAAGGCTGTCAAATATTTATGGTGGCTGTCTTCATCAAATGTTACTAAAATTTGCCTGCCTTCATCCACTTTAAACAAATTTGTCAAAAATGTCTTTTCAAACTGAGAACTTTGTTTTCAGTTGAATTGGTATTTTCCATTCCATTAACCTTGACCCCCATGCCACTTAATACAGCCCTATTTTCATTTATATCTATAATGATAAAATGTCTGCAGTCTGTCCCCTTAATTTTTGTCATGTTTAATGATAGTCCAAGGGTAAGTGATAACCATCATTGTTTATTACAATTCTGAATTGTTTTGTCATTAGAAAATCAGTTTAGCTTATAACAGTTTTTATCTGGTAGAGAATGTGCAATTATTATTTCCATTAAATGTATTGTGTATTCTAGCTGTGAATATGCTGCATATAGTGTTCGTGTATGTGTGTACCAATATTTTAAATATAATTTTTGTGTTGAAAGTTTTGAAACAACCCTCTTCTATTTGGAACCTTAACTAAATGTCTTAATTGTTATTACATTATAGAATATGAAAAATAGTGTAATATTGTTAAATCAGAAATAAATAATGTGAACTGCAAATCAATGTTTGAAATCTGTTAACATATATTATTAGATCCTGTCACACATGAGGAACTTGTACTGAGATCCAGAGAGCCTTTGTGGAATTAACTTGCTTGCTCTGTTGTTGCCCTTTGCATTAAAGAACAGTCTTTTCTTGTTTTTAGCTCACCTGAGCATAATATTTATAGTGAGCTTTTATGATCAGCCTGTGTCCATTGTGCATGGTTGGCTTTTGTTTAAACAACAACTCTCCCTAAACCACTGGGTCAGAATCTGTGAAACTTTGCAGTGATGTTCCTTGCAGACATCGTTGGAAACCCACGTTCAATCCATTCTGTTTCACTCTATTTATCTACCGTGGAACAATTGGCTGGTAAAATTTCGTACTTTCATTGGTTTCCGTAAGATTTCCCTTGCGGAATCTCAGCCAATGAAATTACTTTACAATTTTCCTTCCGCGCCTATGTTTAAATCCTGGGAAATACGTCTATTTTTAGTAACTTGTCATTATGCCTACCCTCCACACTGAAGAGTATCTATTTGTAATGCGGAATCTCATTCGACAAAGAGTAACATCCCTTTGCTAATAGATATTCATGAAAACGAATAATCAGCAGTCAATTATCCCACGGTACATAATGTAGTTGTGCGGAATATGTACCGGGGCTCACGGACAATGCTTGCAGAAAGCACTACTAATGTCTATTCTATTTATAACTCCTTTTACTATGTCAACAAGAATGAAGAACTCTGAAAATCTTGTTTAAAACCACCAGGCCTCTGAAATTTTTTATGTATCATTTTCAAATGGACCGCTACCAAGATTGTTCAACTTATGTCCCTGGAGCCAATTGGCCTTGCCTGAGGGGGTCACATATTTTACATAGAAATATAAAGGAAAGTCTTAAAAACCCTGAATGTATCAACAGCGTGACTGAGAGTTCTAAAACCTTGCACAAAGCTACCATAGTTGTCAAACTTTGTCCCTGGGGTTTTTCTGGTTCTTTCCCTTGGGTCAGATGTTTACATAGACTTTAACAGACAAACTCTTTACCAAGAGCTTTCAGAATAAGGCATTTCCAACAGCAAAGTGAGTCTAAAATGGTAGGAACTGTAGTTATCTACTCTTAAAGCTTAACTACTTTATAATTGACCGACGACACAGAAAAAAAGGGCACTTGGACATTTGTTTTACCACTGAAATAAACTGAAATGAAAATAAGCAAAAAAATGACAAATTTCCTGTCCTCTTGAAAAACAAAGTTGAAGTAAAAGATGAATATTGCCCTTCATAAAATGCCTATTTGTATCAAATACTTGATGACCATTACCATGCAACAGTTTTTGAAGACAGTTCTTTCTTATACTAAAATGATGATACCTGAATAAATCGCATCATTGAATGATAAAATTTATATTTTTGTAAATTGGTTGGATACATTGAAAAGGTATAGAACTTTACTATAAAATATCTGAAACTTAAATATATTAAATCTACTATAGTAAATTCCTCTTCAGCATGATAGAATATCGCATCTGTTCTATGAAGGAAGCTAAAATTTTCAGACAATAATCCTTGGATATCATTCGGTCAAAATTAGTAAAAAAAGTCGAATTCCAAAAATTACGTCTACGTCTACAATTAGATACCAGTTTCACATTGTTGGACCCTGTGAGCTTGAGCTTTTACCTAGGGGTCCAAAAACTTTTACTTGCCTACCAACACTTAAGTTTCTGTGTCTATGTGTTCTTAAGTTATTGACTGAAGACCAATTTGAGACATTTTGAATTTGGTAACATTGTCTAGAAGACCTCTACAAATACTTGATTCTTAGCTCATCTGTTTCGAAGAAAAAGTCAAGCTGTTATGATTGCTGGGTCTTCGTCATCGTCGTTGTCATGCAAAAACTTTAATATAGCCCATTACTCAAACAATTTAAAAGGTTTCAATATGAAACTTTGAGTGCTTGCTTATCATGACAAGAGGCATTTGTAACACAAGTGCATAATTCTGAAAGCTATATTTTTGGACTTATGCTCCTTTTTAACTTACAATTTTTGTCAAAATTGCTTTTTATGTTGAATTATTTCAAAACTATCAAAGACATCAATATAAAACTTGGACTGCTTGCTTACCATGACAAGAGGCAGTTGTAACACAAGGGGCATTATTATATTTATTCTGAAAGCTATATTTTTGGAGTTATGTCCCTTTCTAACTTACAATTTTTGTCAACATATTGTAATGAAACGTCAGAGGTATATAGACCTCCTTCAGGAATAGTGCACAAAAACCATAACTATGGCCCCAATTGTTGACATGTAAAACAGATGAGCGTTGGCGCCACTCCGCAGAGCTCTTGTTATTGAACTTTATAAGAAAAGCTCTGAAACTCTTCTTCTCTGAAACAAAAAAAGACCTAGATCTTAGATATTTTGCATCATCTAGAGGTCATTTTTTGACAAAGCTCATTTTTTCTTTTAGCTAGTTCTGTACAACAGTTTAAAATGATGTGTATGTTAAAATTTGATTTTCACTGTGGCAAAATTGACAGAAGAACCCATCTACAGTTTTTATGCACCCCCATGCACTTTGGTTTCCAATCAATATCTAGAGAACCCTTCGACCAACCTTTCTCAGACTTTGTATGTAGGCTAGTCATGACTAGTAGATGATCCTAATAGTTTTTCAGGTCACTAGGTCAAACATCAAGGTCACAGTGACCTTAATACCAAAATGGTTTTCGATCAATAACTACAGAAAGCTTAGTCCCAGGTTTTTCAAACTTAGTATGTAGGTTTGTCATGACCAGTAGATGACACCTTTAGTTTTTCACTTCACCAGGTCAAAGGTCAAGGTCACAGAAACCTTGAATAGCAAAACGGTTTCCAATCAATAACTAAATAACCCTTGGTTCTAGGTTGTTCAAATATAGTGTGTAGGTTGGTGATGACTAGTAGATGACCCTTATAGCTTTTCAGGTCACCAGGTCAAAAACCAAGGTCACTGTGACCTTGAAGAGCAAAACAGTTTCTGATCAATAACTATAGAACCCTTGGTTCCAGGATGTTCAACCTTCGTGTATAGGTTGGTCTTGACCAGTAGATGACCCCTATAGCTTTTCAGGTCACCAGGTCAAAGGTCAAGTTCACAGTGAGCTTGAAAAGCAAAACGGTCTCTGATCAATAACTATATAAGGCATGGTCCCAGGTTCTTCATACTTAGTATGTAGGTTGATCATGACCAATAGATGACCCCTATAGCTTTTCACCTCACTAGGTCAAGTTCCTCAAACTTGGTACATAGGTTGGCCATGACCAGTAGATGACCCCTATAGATTTTCAGGTCAAAGATCAAGGTCACAGTGACCTTTTGTAGCAAAATAGTGTCTAATCAATTACTATAGAATGCTTGGGCCCAGCTCCTCAAAACTTCATAGGTAGGTTGGTCATGACAATTAGATGACCCTGTAGTTTTTAGGATTATTACATCAAAGGTCAAGGTCACAGTAACCTTTTCTGCTGAATATCTAGGAAATCCCTGGGCCCAGGTTCATCAGTATATAGGTTTGTCATATTCAGTAGATAACAACTATGGTTTTTCAGGTCATTGGGTCACAGGACAAGTGTCACAGTAACCTTGAAAAGCAAAATGGTTTCCGATGAATAAGTGTAGAATGCTTGGGCCCATTTTCCTCAAACTGTGTATATAAGTTGTTCATGACTTGTAGATGAGTCCTTTAGTTTTTCAGGTCACCAGGTCAAAGGCAATGATCACAGTGTCCTTGAATAGTAAAATGGTTTCCAATCAATAACTGTAGAATGCTTGGTCTCAAAACCTCATGGCTGCCTCTAGGGATAAGGCACTAGGGGGGCTTATATGTTTCACAAACATCTCTTGATATAGTTGCAACTAGTATGTTTGCACACCCACTTGGCTTGTGAGATGATTTAGGATTTCAGAACATACCTCTAGCATATTTTTTCTTCTAGCTGATATTTTCTTATTAGTTCAGAAACAACAGTATCAAATGATTTATATGTTCAAATTTGATTTTTCTCTGTAACTTAATTGGTAGGAGAACCCATCTATATAGTTGCGACTAGTATGTGTTAGACCAACGCAGCTTGTGAGATGATTCAGGACTTGAAAACATACCTCTAGCATATTTTTTCTTCTCTTACATTTTCTAGTCAGTTCAAAATCAGCAGTATAACATGATGTATATGTTCAAATTTGCTTTTAACTGTGGCTTCAATGAATTCACCAAATACTGCATGGTTATCAGATTAGATTAATGTTTCTAAGGATCCACCTAAACTGATCTACTATCTCAGACATTGTCCCTTAACTGCAAAACTTAAAATGCAAAAGTTATTTGTACTCAATGATAAAAAAACATAGTATAAAATTGTTTATTCATTAAGAGTATATATGTGTTTAACATTTGGCATACAAATGAAAATCCCTTAACTTAAAGCGACTGACTCACAGAATTTAGCTTTGCCTTGAAAAAGGGCAGTGAATAAACTAGTTGGCATTAATAAATTAATAAACCTGTTCCGGTGTTGTCATTTGTTCCTCACATATTTAGTTTTTGTAGTAAATTAAAGAGAAGTTGATATACTATAAAAAAAATAATAATAAAAAATAAAACATAATTTTATGTCTATACATTATGAAAATAGAAGAAAAAGAATTTGACTTTAACAGGATTCGAACTAATGCTTTTCTGGTTAGTAGAATTAGAAGCAGCAACCTAGACCACTGAGCCATTACGGAATATTCTTTAACATCTATCTATCTATTTGAGTTTATTTATTGTCAGCACCGGTTGCCCACACGACCGACACCCCTACAGAGATTAGTAATTTTTATGCTGTGGGGGATAGTGCAAGATACAGAAAGCATCCCATTCCAGAGACACCCCTGGTTCTTTTGCATGCTCAGTGTACAGCACTGATACATGGGACCTCAGTTTAACGTCTCATCTGAAAGACAATTAGTAATGTTAGTGGAGGAGCAGGGGATTGATCTCAGGACCCATGGGTTACCAGTCCAGCATCTTACTACTGGACCACTGATCACCTCCCAAGTTCTTTAACAAAGTCAAAATTAACAATATAAACAAAGTACATACCAAGTGACTACAGTAAATAGTTCCGCAATAAAAATGTGAAAAACTTTATATTATGATGTGTTTCTGAATCAAAAACTGAAACCGTTACTTAGTTCAGATATGTTCTTCACAACTACAACCAGAATTTTTACATATTTAAACATTTTCTTTTTTATGCATCATCAACCCATCTGAGTCAGTCGCTTTAAGCATACGCAAAGATTTTTTACAAATTTTGTTCCTTACTTATCCCAGCTTGCTTGTTTTTTCAAAATGTACTCTAAGAAACAATTAAGGAGATAAGTAGTGAGAACAAATAGAATCAAGAGAAAATATCCAACATGTCTCTACAGGGAAACATTCAACTCTCAGACTTTTATTCGCTTAGATTATGAAAAAGCAACTAACACAGTGTAATAAATACCTTCACTACATATTTCTCCAACATGACATTTGTATATAAAGCAAAACAGTACTACAACAAGAGGGCCATGATGGCCCAAAAACACACACTTAGAGCAGAGATAAAATAAACCCAAAGGGCAAAGTTTGAAAATCTTGGTAGAGGTGCCAAATTTTAGAACTCTGAGCCTTACAATTACATACATGAAGAATTTTAAGAATTTTCCTAAAGGTATCTATGTAAACAAGGGCGATCACTGATCACATGTGTCGCCTGATGAAAGTCAGTTAATTAGTGCTAATGAGGGGTGATAGGACAGTTTGTAGGCTAAAACACATTTTTTTATTCAAGGGCCATAACTCAGCGAAAAATCATTCAACCGAAAAACCTGTTAGACATGCACAAGTACTTGAGGTACCGATCAATCCTGTAACATTTCATTTAAATTGCTTTAGTAGTGTAAGAGAAGCAGTCCGGACAAACTTTAAAAAAAAAATCATTAAAAGGCTATAACTCTGACAAAAATAACTGAACCGGAAAATGCTAATGATATGCACAACTAGACTTGGTACTGATCATTCCTGTAAAGTTTGGATGAAATCGCACCAGTAGTTTCTAAGGAGTAGTCCAGACAAGTTTTGTGATGGACAGACAGTTGGATGGACAGACAGACAGACATATGATGGAGATGTGATCCCTGTATGTCAAAGCTACTTTGTAGCATAGCGCAGCTACTGTGAGACCTGCAACACAAAAATCATTATTTGGCCAAAACACCTTTTTCATTCAAGGGTCATAACTCAGCCAAAAATCATTCAACTGAAAAACCCGTTAGATATGTGCAAGTACTTGAGGTACTTATCAATCCTGTAAAATTTCATTCAAATTGCTTTAGTAGTATAAGAGAAGTAGTCTGGACAAACTTTAAAATAAAAACCATAAACGGACCATAACTCTGACAAAAATCATTGGACTGGAAAATGCCGAAGATATGCACAATTAGACTTGGTACTGATCATTCCTGTGAAGTTTGGATGAAATCGCATCAACCAGTAGTTTCTGAGGGGTAGTCCGGACAAGTTTTGTGAAGGACGGACAGACAGACAGATGACGGAGATGTGATCCCTGTATGTCAAAGCTACTTTGTAGCATAGCGCAGCTACTGTGAGACCTGCAACACAAAAATCATTATTTGGCCAAAACACCTTTTTCATTCAAGGGCCATAACTCAGCCAAAAATCATTCAACTGAAAAACCCGTTAGATATGTGCAAGTACTTGAGGTACTGATCAATCCTGTAAAATTTCATTCAAATTGCTTTAGTAGTATAAGAGAAGTAGTCTGGACAAACTTTAAAATAAAAACCATAAACGGACCATAACTCTGACAAAAATCATTGGACTGGAAAATGCCGAAGATATGCACAATTAGACTTGGTACTGATCATTCCTGTGAAGTTTGGATGAAATCCCATCAACCAGTAGTTTCTGAGGGGTAGTCCAGACAAGTTTTGTGAAGGACGGACAGACAGACAGATGACGGAGAAGTGAACCCTATATGTCGCGGCTACTTTGTAGCAAGTGACACAAAAATGACTCTAGTATGACCGAAAGTTAGCCCCAGGGATATTCTTTGAAAAAAACTTGGTAGAGGTCCACTGGCCAAAGCCAAATATTAAAACTTTAGAGTTCTTTCGAATGGTGGTTTAGACAAAAAGATTTTTAAAGTTTTTCATTTTTGTTGCCATAGCTTACAGAGTCCTGTATGGAATCAACATTGACCTAGCAGTTTAGGAGATGTTATTTAAGTAAAAAGTGGATGATTCATGACCAACACATGGTGATTACAAAAACTCACCCTATGCACATTGTGCTCAGATGAGGTAAATGTGTGCTAAAATTCACAAGTGCTACTGGCAAAATGAATTACACAAAACAAACAAAACAATTACATGACAAATCTTATCATTTTAGCATTTGTTATCAAAAATATCACTAAAGATAGCATTTATCAACTTTGCAGTCTTAAATGCACTTTTATCATGACTTTATCAATAATCTAGATTTTAATTTACATGTAGAACAGGACCACATATTTAAACAGATATGAATATTTTCTTATGATACAGAAACACTGATAATAAAACCCAAAATGAGACATCCCAAACATTAATAAGCATAAAAACTGCATGTGACGGTGGCACAATGTCCCAAAATGACTGAAATGGCTGACTGAATACTTCATGACATACATAAACAACAATAGAGTTCATTCCTGGATAAATGAAAGGTGCCCCAGTCCATATCTTGTATACATCCACAGTAAGGTAGCAAAATATCAACAGAACAAATGCCATTGAGGCCATCGCCATAATATATGAAACTGACCACAAGTTTTTGTTAATTGGAATCCAGCCATCATTTTTACTAGCTTTGCAAAGAATAGCTGCTATACTTCCTGTGATAACTGCCCACATTAAGAAACGTTTAATTCTTGACTGAACTCCAGGGAATGTGACAAGTATTTTTCCTGCTTGTAAGCCAAGGAAACACAAGAAACTGCTTGTCAGTACGCCAAGAAGCCCCTCGGGATCATATGGTAGATGGGTGTTGTAGATTTCCTTACAGGTTGGACTATGGTACACAAGCTTATCCCCAAAGATGGAACGATCCACATATCCTGCAGCTCCTCCTGTACAGAGACTTACATTGCCATCTCCATCATTGGCAAGACCACCAGGTCCAAGATAACCAGTTGGGCAACCTGGTACCTTGAGTAGAAAGGTAATACATATATGTATAAACAAGAGTAGTAGGTGTACAATCCATTCCCCCCAGTAGTTCATTATGTCACGGATATTTTTCCATTTTCCATTGACTCCAACATTTGAGTCCTTCATCGCAAACATATGAACAGTTGCAGTAATAAAGTAAGTCAGTGAGAAACGCTGAAGTACACCCATTATTCTCCATTTTTTAAAGTTGTTGGAGCCTCCTGAGCTGACAAGAAATCCAAGAGCAAACAGGATGAAAGATCGGCGGAGGATTTTTATAAAGATTTTCCCCCGACTAACATTTTTTCGGGCTAATGAGAGATAAGAATAGGCCATTGCTGTTCCCATAATCCATATAAACCATGGAAACACTAAGTCTGCAACTGTGAGACCATTCCATTTTGAATGTTGGAAAAACCAGTAATCTGCTCCACCATAATTTACAAACATCATGATTACAAGGGCAATACCACGGAAAGTGTCAAGTGATTTCAGTCGTTCTTTTCCCTCCTTTTTTTCTTTCGAGGCATTGGTTGGAGTTCCAAGATCTTCTTCAGTGTATACATATGTATCTACAGCATTTGAGCTGATCAAATAAAAAACTTTCATAAAATTACGTTTCTGCTTCTTAAACACTATCCACATTATTGCAAGTCCACCAAAAATCCCTATGGTAACATAAATAGTTACATTGCTATCCGGTGGATCACTCCCAATACGAATTGGTTTCTGGCAAGTGATATTTCCATTTTTCGTTTTCACAAATATCACATAGTTTCCATTTTCCTCGAAGCTAGTGTCCAGCTGAGAACAATTTTTGTCCACAGGCACATTAGAATCACTTGCAATAGCCAACCTAACTGGCCATCGAGTATCAACAATCACAGAACAGTTCTGTTTTGGTGCAGGGATGACAGACACGTTCTGAAGGTGACATGTGTGACATTCTGAAGACACTAGTTGTAAAACAATGGTGGTGTTAACTCCTTGTGTATTTACAGCAAGCTCAGCAATATTTAAGCCACTGTGTCCAGTCCTTGTAGATGGGCACATAGACTCCACAGGCTCACTACTACAGCATACAGACGCTTGAGAGAAAACAAAAACCGCCATGAAGATCAAAGTAAAACAGGTTGCCATCTTTTCTGAATAATGTGCAACCCTTCTATTGAATTATACCATAGTATGAAATTTTGAGATAATAAAGTCATATGGCTCAGTTATCAAAACTTTACTGTCAGCTTCAGATAACCAATACATGTACAAATGTATTATGCTGTAAAATCTTACATTTAAGCAATTCACTCATTAACAAAAAAACAGCTTGATTTTGAATTCTATCAACTGTGAACAAACGCAAGACAAGAAGGCCTTGGTGGCCCATATATTGCTCACCTGAGTACCACCAGATAAAACAGCAAGAGACCAATTAGGGAATCAGGTAAGTTCAGCCAATGTTGAAACTGAAATCTATCTGCAAAATTGTACATCTGGTTGAAATTTCATAGGCTCAGCTTTAAAAACAGTAAATTAGTCAGTAGAGCAATGTCAGTGTTGGCTAAGATCAAAAGTGAATCCATAGGCAAAATTACAAGTATAGTTCAAATTTCCATACTGCAGCTGCAACAACAAGAAAGAAGGTCAGTGAGTCAAGATCAAGGTCGGCTAAGGTCAAAGTTAAAATCTACTTGCAAAATTATGGATATAATTCAAATTTCCATACTGAACTACAAAAAACAAGAAACAGGACAGTAGGTCAAGGTAAATATAAGCTAAGGTCAAAGTTGGAATGTACAAGCAAAATTATAAGTTCAAATTTCCATACTGTAAAATCAGATATTTTCGCGAGGCCGAAATTTCGCGAATCTTTAAGTCAAAAGTGGTTCGCGAGGGTAAATATTCGCGAAAATCAAAATTTCAGATCTTCATTTTTCGTCCATACTGAGAAGCCCGATGTTGCCGGTGATAATGTAAAAATCACGCTGCGTGAAAAATGCGCATCATGTCCGGGAGTTGTTTAACGGTCATATATACACTTAAGTGCCGATATTGACCTTCGATTGTTATTTAATCCTGTAATATGGTACTTAATTCTTGATTTCTAATCATGAAATTTGTACAATAAAATGAGTGAACTATTTTCGTCTTAAAACGTCAACAATTAAGTCACTTCACGCTAGGTGGATCATGAAAGCTTTTGAATAAGTTAAATGTGACAAAACGATGATAACCCGGGCATTTAATAATTGTTGAATATTTGAAAAATAAAATGGACCATTGAATAATTAGTACATGCTATTGACACTTATAGTGATTTTCAATAAAAGTTACCAAAACAATAAATCAAATACTTCGTTAATATTTATCCTATACATGTAGCGTAAGGGATAAAGCAAAACTGTTCCGAATCACTCGTAATGGCGGACGTAATGGTGGAACGCGATCCTTGAATTTCAGCATTTTTTCAACTTCTATGATGGTAATATATACGCGAGGATCAATTTTCGCGAATTTATTGAATTCGCGAATAAAGCGAAAATTAAACCCTCGCGAAAATTTCTGATTTTACAGTATTGTAGCTGCAAAATAGGAAAATAGGTCAGCAGGTGAAGAGAAAAGTCAAGGTGACATTAAGGTCAAGGACTGAGTTAAATGTATGTACATGAGAATCCCTTAAAATTATTAAAGGAATTATTTGTTTTTTCTATACAAGTCTATATAAATTAAGTGACCGCTTGGGTAGGGTAAATTTTAACCTTAGGGTGATAATTGGAAAAATCTTTTTAAAGGTCAAGCTATACAATGCTACATACAAAATATTCAAGTTCTCCAGCCTACAATATCTGACACAAAGATTTTCAAAGATTTTGTATTTTACAAAAAAATAGGACCCCTGGGGAAGGGCCAATTTTGACCCCTTGAACAAACCTGGTGGAGTTCTAACAAGCAATAGGGCATACAGCTTCAAACAGGATGGTTTTCAAAGTTTTCCCTATACAACATTACTTTAAGTGATTGATTCATCATAAAATCATGTGATGCCTGGAGCAGGTCCAGTTTTGACCTTAGGCTTGATTTGAAACAAACTTGGTAGAGGTCTATCAGATTATGCTTTAAGTGCAAGTTTTATCAAATTTTGCCAAGTGGTATCACCTAAGCTGTCCTTTGGACAGGAGGTGATCACTAAAAGCGTGGGTGATTTAAAAACACTAAAAAGTGTAGTCTAATACAAATAAAACAGTGTATTTTATATGTAGTGTTTTATTTACAATATATACTTGTCAGTACATAAATTAAAATGCTTAATGGAGAATGTGGAAGTACTTTTCAACACTGACCTTTTTGTCATAGAATGTTGTTCTTAAATTCATAAATTCAAAATACTTAGTTGCAGCTGATGAAAGGGACTTCGTATATTACTGATCATGTACTGAGTAGTATCAGTTCCAAAAAAAATGCAAATGCATAATTCTAATATTCCTGTCTTGTGCCAAAATCTTACGACAATTCATTTAACGGTTATTTAGCTTAGCATACCAACCTTATCCCACCGGGTAGTGGATTATTTAGGACTCCATAGTCTGAATAATTGTACTAAAGGCTTAATACTGTCTCTCTCTCTCTTTCTCTCTCAGATAACTTAGTTTTTCGTTCCATGTAACTGAGTTTCAATCTAGAGCCCACATTTTTATATTCTTTCCAAGGATAATCTTGAAAAAAATATTCAGAACAAGTATATCTAAAATGGTTTTCATCTAGCATGAGTTTCTGACCATACATGACCATGTGTAAAATTAATCAAAGAAATTATCAAGACAAATGTTCTGACCAAATATGACAAAAATTGGGTCAAACATTTTACCTCTAGTGTTCACAAGGTTTACCATTGAGCTGAACTAGTGAGCTAGCTTTTAATCCTATGTGATGTAGATTTTTACTCATTCAGAAGATAACCAACAACAAAAATTCTCAGTAAATTCCATGATACATGGTCAAAAATATGACCTTGAGAGTGTTCAGAAAGTTTTCCACTGATACCACCTGTAAGTCTTTCACCCTTCATGGCCTAGTTTCAAAACTATCCTACAGAATGATGATCATAATCTGACCAAGTTTCAAGAAGACTGGGATAAAAATGTGACTTATAGAATGTTTCACAAATCATGTATCACAAAGTCTTTCTCTTATCTAAACTGGTGACCTACATTTTTTCTCAATGTGACCCAGTTTAAGAACTGTATGTTGTATTATTAGGGCAAATATTCTAAGAAAGTTTTAAAGTTTTTGATCATTCAGTAAAAATATGGCCTCTAAAGGTCACTAAATTTTCTTTTCACATACCCGTGTGAATTAGTTTCCGAACCCACATGACCTAGTTTTAAACTTGTCTCCGAGATCATCAGAACAAACATTTTGACCAAACTTCATGAAGACTGCGCCAAATATGTGACCTCTAGAGAGTTTGTAAGGTTTTAGACTGATCTAAGCTAGTGATTTAGCTTTTTCCCAATGTGACCCAGTTTAAAACTTACCCGATATTTTAATGAAGGAGGAGACAAGAACTGTTAGTTGAACCGTGATCAAGTTGCATTTCTTTTTCCAGGGAAAAAAATATATATATACAGTAACAGGACCATCTTTCTTGATAAATAAAGGATTTGACATGAGTTTTTATTTTGTATAATGAGCCAGAGGCTGGCTTAATGTTTTCCTGAACTTGTTGAATAAAAATTACATGATATGTTAACTAGCAAAACAACTGTAAATAGGTCTTACCGAAGCTATATTTATTTAACTATACAGTAAAAGCAGTTACTAAACATCCTCCAAGAAAAATAGTTCCAATATGTCACAAATGCTGAACATAGAAGATGTCTCTTTGAAATAGGATAACAAATTTTAAAAATAACAATAACTGAAAAATTATTTTGAAGCAAGAAGAAAACGTGTAATATTTTGTTAGCTGTTATATTACACATGTGTAATATATAAAAGAATATGTAATGGTTATATATTGTATTACAAACAACATTTGTCATGTGAAAAAAGTTAGTATGTTCTACAGTGCTAAATATGCTGTTTTAACTTATATGTTTAATAAACGTTCCAATATAATCTTTTCAACATGCTCTGTTGTTCACTGTATTCCATACAATATCAAGCCCCCTCATTATACTCAAAGAATTCAAAGCATTCACAATAAATTCATTTGATTTATTTGCTTGCCTGCCTCCCCAACTATCTTTCTGTGTCTCTGGTCAAAAAAATGTTACTTAAAACCCTAATGTGTGGGAGAACAACTTTTGACCGAGATTAATGTTACATGTTACTGTAATTGCAAAAACAAACACCAGTGTAGTCATCTTTATTATTTTCATGATATTCTATCTATAATTCAATACGCAATTGACAACTGGGATTAAAAGCTATTAGCATCATGAATAAACATTCTTCAGCTTTCCTTAAAAATTAGCTTGTATGATACAGTATACTACTCAAAATCTGATACTGATCACTTTTTTTTTAAACCTTAATGTGCAGGTTTATTATGTGAAGATGCATAAATACTTCAATAATTACATTCACATAACATTCATCAGCTCTGGTTTGCTTGTGGAAGTACTTCACTCGTTTTGCAAGAGGGATATGAGAAATGACAGGTACACAAACAGGGTGGTTCAATGACAAGTACTTTTCATGTACATGTACATGTGGTTGTTTTGCAAGTTTTACATCATTCTTATGCTTTTCCTTCATGTAAATCTAGAGAAATTGGCTAACCCTGATCTAAACGTAGTCCTAAGTTATACCAAGATGAAAAGAGAGGATGAGATACTTAAGGCAGGTCTTTCCTTGAGGTGGGTGGTGCACTTTCTCAACTGTTGCAGAGAGCCGTTACCAGAAACCTGTAGTGTTACCAGTCATACAGTAGTGTTGCATACTAACACAGTGGGTGTCACACTGATTCTTCCACTCCAGCTAAGCACTGTTTTATTCTGGTACAGGCTTCACAGAATCTTTTACAGCAATGTGTCAGCCTTCAGAAACCACCTCCAGATTAAGACTACAGTATCCATTTCTAACTAGACAGAGAGAAATCAGCTCCATGATGCGGGTTTGAAAACAAATAATTTAAATGTTAAAGTTCAGTTAAACTAACTACAGTAGTCACATATATCAATGTTAATTCATTACACCATAGTTGCATTTATCCAAGCCTAACAAATCAAGAGGTTAGTGCAAAACTGTTGTAACAAGATAAGGAGTTACTGTAATACAACAGATTTGAAATATACCCTCAAAATGTTCTATGAAAACGCTAAGCAAATCAAAATAAAAACAAAATTAATTACTCTGAATAATTTTCATTTTAAAAAGAAACTACAACAAATTCTGAGTTATGCCATTAACGAGAAATACAGAAAGCCCCAAAATTTGTTTTAGGAATATGGTACTACATACATCTACTACTATTGTCCTTATTGTGTTAAACTCGAAGTACTCTATGTGTTGAACTCTAAGAATTATCATAAATGATTTCCTGCTAATCATAAAAGAAACTGAAGGGAAGAAATCATATTCTAGTATTCAGCTCTCTCATTCTAAACCTGCTAAATACTGCAAATTTCTTTAGTCTGCAGTTGCATGGTCTACCCGATTATATGCATTGTGCTTGAACAAAGAAACATCTGCTTCAGCTCACTGCAGAACATACTGTTAAATTTATCTCCCTAAAAATCAAACATACCACAAGTAAAATACAGTTGTACTTTCTCAGAAATTGCAAAAACCCTCCAATATACACTCTACAAATAAAAATTAATACTTTACAGAAAGTTATGAAGTATTACATAATTAAAGCAAAGGTGTCTCAGAACAGCCAATTCAGAAGGCTGTAACACACTTAATCTTTAAAAGCCAACACTCTAAATCAAGAACCTACCTTTTCATCTAGACAAAAATAAAAGTGCCAAAAAAAAATTATAAATTACCCAAAATATCTTCCACAATAAAAGAACTCTGATGCACAGCATCAGGCGGGACATATAAAATTCAATTGAGAACCAGATTAGCAAATTAAAAACTCAACTATTAATTCTTGTCAAACATGTTTGAGAGGTATGTTTGCCTTTTTGAAACAAATATCTCAATTTTCTATTACACAGCCTAAAAACCTTACTTGTTGAATGTCTGAACTCTTATTTTTCCCACAACATGCCTGTAAAGTTGCCTGGAAACAATCAACATGAATGGTATGGCATAATGTAAAAATTATCAATTCATTAATATCATAAAAAAAATCTTAAAAACCTTTTCAGCAGTCTATGTTTGGAAAACAAAAATTACCCACTAAATGCTCAACGAAAGACTAGCCAGTATGAGAAATTTCCAATCCCTGAATAAGTTTCTTGAGTATATATGCACATCATACAAACCTGACTTTAAAAACAGAATGACCAGTGTATTGACTATTATTGGACTTACATGCATATTGTATAATGTATTACATGCGTAGTTAAAACTGTCCTACACACAGGGGGTCCAATGTTTTACAAGAACTGACTTAACCATAATTGACTTACCATTATCGGAAATTACCTATATTTTGTGCAATATTTTTTTTGCATACAAAGCTACATTGTACATAGTAATCGACCTGTATTTCATATATTACTTGTAAATTAGTAATAAATGTAAAACAAATACTGCTTTTTATGAAATATAGGTACATTCCAGGCAGTAATGGTAAGTCGATTCCTGTAGAACATGGGGCCACACACAAATTGTCTTTCAAATCAATTACAACTCTTCAACTGGCAATGTTATATCTGAATATTCAAGATAAGTTTTCAAAGTTTTTGGAAGACTGAGACAAGAAATGCTCTCTGGCAGTGGCCGGGCAATGCAATCCCTGATTACTTTTCTACACGTACATCGTAGTGACTGTGGTGTAGATACCATCTTGTTCAACAGGATGAAAATTTCTGGTTTATCTAAACATTGTTCTTTCCATTTTTCATCAGTAAACACTTCATAGGTATCTTTGTAAGAACAAGCGCCTGCTTTGTACAACATGTCAATCATGTGTACATTTTTGCGAGTCAGGGCACATTCGAAAAAACTCATTACTTGGAAAGTGGTCATGTCTCGGCAAGAAATGTTAAAATCACAACCTGCCCTTATTAAACATTTCACCCCTGCGTAATTATAATGCATAATTGCAATAAAAAGTGGTGTTACACCATGAGCATCTTTGTGATCTGGATTAGCACCAGCTTCTAAAATTGTGTTGATCAAATCTTCAGACCCTGTTCTTGCTGCTACAGAAAGTGCCGTTCTTTTAGCTTTACATGATATTGACACATCTGCACCATATCGGAGAAGTACTTTGACATTTTCTATCTTATTATACTTAGCTGCACATATTAATGGAGTTACTCCCCAAACATCAGTAGCATTAACATCAGCTCCAGCTTCCAGTAACATCTCAATAACATCAGCAGAACACTTGTTTGCTGCGTGTAACAAAACAGTCATATCCTCCAAATCTATTTCATTCACAGGCATATTTGCTTCCAGCAACATTTTCAGAATCTTTTTAAAGTTTTCTGGCTGTTTCAGAACCAGTACCATTAATGCTGTATAGCCGTGAGGCATATACTTTGGTAGTAAGTTTTTGGCTGACCCATTCGGCAGTCCGTTAGGTATTCCATGATGTTCTTCAGCATGCTCTACTTGATTTACGTTAGCACCATGTTTGAGAAGAATTTCAACAGTCCTGATGTGACCATTTTCACAGGCTTTCATCAGTGCCGTGTAACCCATGCAGTTTACATCCTGCACTTTTGCTCCCCATTCCAATAGTTTACAAACTACATTCACATGGCCCCCTTGGGCAGCAAGCATCAATGGTGTCTCCTCAGCACCATTCCTTGCATGGACACTCACTTTATGTTCCAGAAGAATGTTGACACAATCCAAATGCCCATTAGTGGCAGCCCTAAGCAAGGAAAGTTCAAGGTCATCTGAGAGCAGCTCACCATATTTTCCTTCAAGGGCCTCTTTCACAAATACAATATCATTACAACTGGCTGCTTCATAGATTTTCCTGAAAATGACATTAAAAGATGAGCCAGTTTAGAATTAAATTTACTTCTTTAGTACTCTACAGAGCACAATCAAGGAAATGTGATACACATGTGTTGACTGAAACTTTGTCTGGGATGATTAAGTTGTTGGTAAGGTCTTAAATATGGCACATGGAAGCAGAAGGACATTTGACCATGATTCAGGCATCATTTTCTTTCATGCAGCTTACATATATTGTTTAAGGAAGGTAGTGCTTCAATTATCATCAGGACTCAGGAGAGTTAAGAGCCAACTGGCAACACTTTTTTCAATGCCAGTTGATAATAACAATGTTAGCCTGCCTCCTGATATGATGGATGATGTATTTATCAATACAGCTGTGGGTAAAATGAGTGTATCTGAGATTTGTTCTGTGTCAAAACCTAAGACCCTGGGGAAAACTTACATACTTTAAGAGTCTACTGTTCTAAATTAATCTCTTCAAACAACATAACTCCTCTAAAGTTTAGGATAGTTCATATTTTTGCACTTCAATGGCTAAGGGATTTTAAGATGTGAAATAAAGAAAAAAGGCAGAAAATAAACTGGCTGAAAAGTTTTAAAATGCTGAGCTGTAAAGCAGAACAGGTATGGTGAAACATGTTCAGTATGTGAACCATGATAGATTACAATATTAGGAAGAAGACGGCTCTATTGGGTAAAAGATTTATTCTGTTGTTTAAGAAACAGTAAACCATAACAAAAGGAAAGCATGTGCCATACACTGCTGGAGAGGGGATTTAGATAAGTCTGAATCAGAAATGAAGTTCACAATATTAAAGAGGTTTTGCAACAATGAAATTAGGTTAAACAAGAACTGTCACTGTAAGATGATAATGCCCCCGAAAGTGGTGCTTTGACCTTTGATCTGAAAACCAGTTATTCAAGGGTCAAGGTCAAATAAATATAGGTCAGTGAGAAGGTCTTATCCAAAGGGGGTTGTGTCCAAGTATGAAGTAAATCCACTTACTAACAAGGAAGTTATGGGCAATGTGAAAGTTTCTGGACAACTGGATCTTCAAGATGAAAGTCATTCAGGGGTGAAGGTCAAATAAATACAGGATAGTGGGAAGGTCTTGTCCAAAGTGGTGTTGTGTTTAAGTATGAAGTAAATCCACTGATTAATAAAGAAGTTATGGCCAAATATTTGTTTTTGGACAATTGGATATTCAAGGGTCAAGGTCAAATAATTACAGGTCAGTGGGAAGGTCTTGTCCAAAGGGGTGTATGAAGTAAATCCACTTACTAATAACGAAGTTATGGGCAATGTTAAAGTTTTTGGACAATTGGATCTCCAAGATGAAGGTCATTCAGGAGTCAAGATCATACAAATATAGGTCAGTGGGAAGGCCTTGTCCAAAGGGGTGTTGTGTCCAAGTATGAAGTAAATCCACTTACTAATAAAGAAGTTATTTCCAATGTTAAAATTTTTGGACAATTGGATCTTCAAAGTGAAGGTCAATCAGGGGTCAAGGTCAAAGAATTATAGGTCAGTGGGAAGGCCTTGTCCAATGGGGTGTTGTGTCCAAGAAATTCACTTACTAATAAGGAATTATTGCCAATGTTAAAGTTTTTGGACGGACTGACTGACGGACAATTCAAAAACTATATGCCTCCCTTCGGGGTCATAAAAAACAACAACAACAAACAAACAAGGCAAATTATCAACAAGAAAAAAATAACATTCTTTGTTCTCAAACAGCTGGATGAAATCAGTCAATCTCAATATGTAAAAGACTTGACAAGTTTTTACATTTAAATGGAATGACTCTATGCTCAAAGTATAAAATACTGTACATTAATTGAGTTAGTCTGATTTCAGAAAAAAAAATATATTTTTTTTCTGTGAACAAGAAGTAAAATGATATCACTTCTGAATTTTCTTAAACAAACAAAAGCAAGAAAGCTAGCTTTGCATCATCTGGTAAATGTCCTCAGACTGGGTCTCAGTGAAATAAAATACTCACAATTCTTCCATTATTGTCAGCACAATTCTATGAAACACCAAATATTTCTAAATTCTTCACTTATTTCATCACAATTATTCTGAAATAAAAAAGTCAAGATATGATTAATATTTTCATGTTCAAAGATCAAAATACTTTCAACTGAGAGAATTTATCTTGGTAGGGGTTCATGGATGTTGTTTAAATTCTGTATGATTTGAAAAACTTCTATTTTTTTCATAGAAATATTGACTTCTCTCTGTAAGTGGCATGCAACAGATGAAACCTGGGTTGTAAGGAATATGATATGTAATATTACATTACAACAAGGCTATTTCTTAAAAGTAAGTAACCGCAAGTCTTTGTCAATATCTTTAAGTACGTGCTAGCAGGGCCTTAATTGAAAGGGAATGGACACTCAAAAATTGTGAAAATATGGTGTCGCGCGCATGCGCAGTAGGTTCTTTATGAATACCTTAATGGCGGATGATATATGTTCTTGATAGTATATTCAAATGCTTAAAAACAACTTACAGTAAGAAATTACAGTACAAATTCTAGCCGAATTAGTAAAATAAATATTTCCTATATTGTTTTGATCATCTAGTTTGTTATTTTTCAATGCAGCTTTTGCTTAAAAATCTATGAAAATCGATACTAAAATGGAATTGCTGTTTTCCAAAATGGCGGAAAGCATGTACAAATCCTTGTTTTCTGGTCAACTTTCGGGGGGTATCAGACGAAAATGGAATTACGAAAAAGTCGGCATTAGATGGAAGTTGATAAAAGGACATAGAACTGAGCTTTACAATATATTTTATTGCTATATCTGTGTTTGTTTACGAAATAAAGCACTGAAAACATATAGCAGTTTAGTCGAAAATACAGTCATTCAGTGATAATCAACGTACCGATTTTCGGGTGGTATCAGTGCAAACAGACTTGATAAAAACACTAAACATCAATTGCATTGCATTCTACTAAGATTTGGATATAAGGTTTCCAACCTCCTCTTCATATTAACTTCATAATGGACGGTTGAATATTGTGCATTCATCAAAACGAGACAGATTTTTTACCAAAAGAGAGAGAGAAAAACATATCGAGTTGTTGTCTTTGACTCGTCCGCTTGCAAATGAAACTTCTTTTGTCGAAGTAAAAATTAAATATCTTAAAAGGTGAATGTTTCTTCTTTCTTACAAATTTTAATTTTTGAAAATCGGCGCATAACTGACAAAAAGACTGATGTTTTTGTAAACTAGGTGCGAGCATTGCATGCCAACTTTCCACTAACCAACGGTAGATAATTACAAAAAAAGAAAAAAAGAAAAGCGGATTGAGTTGTCGTCTTTTACTCGTTGGCTTGCAAGAAAAACTTCCGTTGTAGAATTAAAAAATAGATATAGAAAAGGTTAATGTTTCTTCTTTTTTACAAATTTTAGGTTTTGAAAATCAGCCCATTATGGACAAAAAGACTGATGTTTTTGTAAAGTAGGTGCGAGCATTGCATTCCAACTTACCGCTAACCAACGATAGGTAATCAATTATCGATTTTCTGCAATAAGATAAACAGGTGAACGCGCGACAGCATAATTTGGTTATTCTATCGATAGATAAAGAGTGTCCATTCCCTCTCAATTAAGGTCCTGGAGCTAGGTGTCAGTGGCCTGTTCCAGAACTGCCCACTTCAAAAAACTATTTAATAACAAACTTTATTGCTGATAATTTGAAGTTAATTTATTAATCATAATTGTTTTCTTAAAGAAATGATTTGGGTGAGTGATCATTAATTTTCATTTTCACACAATGTGATAAATAAAACATTTAACGTAATTAATTATTGCATATGCCACATCAGTGAAGCATTTTTAAACTGCATAATAATAATTAAATGGTAAAAGAAAACGACAGAGAAACTACTATAAAAAAATTGTTTTAAAAAATGAAAAAAACAATTCTCAAAACAGAAACCCTGACTACTTATTTGCTTCAGCTTGTTGCCCTTTCTTCTGAAGACTCATTGTGCAGAAAATAAACTGGGTAAAGAAATTGGAACTCTTCTGGTTTTAGCCCTTCTGAGACCTAAACCACACACTACAATGCGCAAAACATCATGATTTGGACGAAATATTTATTATCCGAAATACGTGTACTCATACTTAAATGCAGCCAAGTTATTTACCACCTGAACTTTAATAAATGACTAACGTAGTAAAAAGAACAGATTAAATTTCAAACAATGCCTTATGTGACATGAAACTTCACCTAGTAAGTAAAGAGAGAAAAAGACTTTACTTACAGATTTTGGAAACACAATTTCGTAAAGTAGGTCAACTTGATTGGAATGCCGAATGCCAACAAATTGACCGGGTTTGAAAAGGAACATTACTTCATTATTTAAGGACATACAAAGACCTAAAACACCATTATACCATTTTTAGGGGGGTTTGGGACATAGTAAACGCAACATTAAGTGATACAGATATATGAAAATATAGCTTATAATAAAACAGTATGGTGATATAAGCAGAGTCTTTCAAATAGATTTCTATTTGAACCCTGATGTATGTGAGCATACCTTAAACATTGATGAAATCAACTTCAACTTCAACTTAATACTGCCAAAAGTCAATACTGACTATACTAGGCAGGCGCATGTCAGGAACATTTAAAATTATAAAAGTTAATAACAAAGAAAACAAGATTTAACTGAAGATCTTACTTAAACATTTATTTTAAGTACTTTAAAATCTATAAAACTTGTTTAGTCCACTGATAAAAGCTGGCACAGTTGGGGTAGCCTTAATCTCGGTCGGTAATTCGTTCCAGTAGGCACTCTTACCTGTGGATGGACCATTAAGCTGAAAGTTTTTTTTTCTAATGGGACCAGAGAAAAGTAAAAATTGAACTAGACATAGACTAGACACTAGAAGATAACCGTTATAAATTAATAATTAAATCCATTATCATCAGATCATTCGATTTGCCCAAACCAAATTGCTAAATCCATCAGTTTGACAGCTTCCTAACGTAGTGTTTAACTTCCCAAACGCACGGACTGGATTCGGGATACATATATGTCTGCATAACTTTTCTAGTGAGCCATTTTAATTTGCACATGTTCCTCTGGAAAATCGTAACTATCAACACCATGAAATAGCATTCAGGACTTGAAAATGAGTATCATATTATTTTTTTTCTTGTGGGGCGGGGGAATATATTCACAACATAGATTGGAATACTTCAAACCATGTTACTGCCGCTGACCAACAATACATAAATTTGAACATGTAATAACTTTGAGAAACAAAATGATATTATCTATATTTCAGAATGTTTATATTTTGCAAATGTTTTATGAAATAACTTATATAACTGATACATATATGTCTGCATAACTTTTCTAGTGAGCCATTTTAATTTGCACATGTTCCTCTGGAAAATCGTAACTATCAACACCATGAAATAGCATTCAGGACTTGAAAATGAGTATCATATTATTTTTTTTCTTGTGGGGCGGGGGAATATATTCACAACATAGATTGGAATACTTCAAACCATGTTACTGCCGCTGACCAACAATACATAAATTTGAACATGTAATAACTTTGAGAAACAAAATGATATTATCTATATTTCAGAATGTTTATATTTTGCAAATGTTTTATGAAATAACTTGCAAAACAATGCTAAATAACTTTACATATGATAAATGAAAAACAATCTTACAAGAAATGAAATAGAATAATGACAAAATGTGCTTTAAATTTCTGAATGCTTCTCTTATTGAAATTGGTCACCACTATAATGATATGCATATTAAAATGTATATTTTATATTTTAATATAGAAAACATTAGATTGAAAACCTTTCTTTTTTGTATGTACTTTTTATTATATTGGCCAGAAGCTAAATACTATCTATCTGAGTTTATTTATCGTCGGTACCGGTTGCCCATATGGCCGACGCTCCTTGCAGAGGTTAGTTATTTTAGGTTGTGGGCGAGAGAACAAGGTACAGAAAGCACCCATTTCCAGAAACACCCTTGATTATTTTCAATGCTCAATGTACAGCACTGATACATGGGACCCCGGTTTAATGTCTCATCCGAAAGACAATTAGTACTGTTAGTGGAGAGCGGGAGATCGACCTCATGACCCCAGCGCGTTACCACCAGAACATTGCGGGATTAAGCTAATTCAGTTTTTTGCTGTTGTTTGAAAACTGATTGCACGTGTCTCATTTAGACTCGTTAAAACAGTAAAATACACGGAGATACACATGAGTATATTTAGTGGTGCATGTGGATTAGCAATGACTTAATCAATAATTTATCTCCTTTAAAAAGTTCTTGCTTGTGATTTTCCTTGTTGCTAATCTGTCATTTTGTTTTTTACTTTGCCTCTCACTAGGTTCGTATCGCTTGAAAATATACTACTCAAAATTTGATTAGGATATTGTTTTAATAAAGTATTAACATTGTACCCATGTTTGCACGACGGAAACGAGAATGACAAGCCTAAGGAAATAGGGTGGAAATGCACTTTCATGGTCCTGTTGTTGTTTTTCACCTGTTTAGTTTGATGTTATTCTCGCGCTGTTACTTGAAGTAAATTAACGGTATTGGCCATAGCTATTGTTAGAAGTGATGCTGAGATAAACTCAGGGATCGAGATGCTTGAGGCGGGGCGTTCCAAGAGTCAGGTGGTGCGCTCTCTCGGAGTGTTGAAGAGCGTTGTTGACAGGACGTTTCAGCGTTACAAGAAAGAAGGTATTGTTGCGCATCAACACGACGGGGTCGAGCAATGTCTTCCACTCCGGCCAAGAACCATTTTATACTCTCCCAAGACCAGATCTGCACAATTATCGGAAGCATGCGGCTGTAGTGCCAAGCTGTAATAAATATACATTAGGCATATTAATCGATAATGAAACTCATTTTCCAAAATAAAATCTTTCTAAAGTCTCAAAAATTCTACATTTCAGGATCTCCATTGCCCAAGCGATGTTTTGTTTAATAATGAGCGATCACTATCAATTTTTAAAAGCCTTTGTTCCTTTTAACAGATGGAATTTTATCCCTGTTTTTTTTTAACTAGAACCAAGAGACTTTTTAGACATGTGCATATATATTTGTGTTGGAGTTTGTTTGAAAAAAGACTTTGATAGACAGAGCTATCAGCCCTATTCCCTATTTGTAGGTGATTCAGACTGTCAAAACTATAGGCTCTTATCACACAGCTACTGAACTTGAATAGCATTTCATCAGTATTTCTACCTCATATAAGTAAAACAGTCAATGTTTTAATGTTTGATTTTAACTTTTCGGGATTTCAATGTCCCAAGAAATGCAGTGAAAATGAAGTTTTGTCTGACAATATTCTGACATATGTAACGCTATTTCTTTTCTATTCCTTCCTGACAAATGCATAAACTAGAAGTAAACCTTTCGACTTGTAGTGTATTAGAAATGTGAAATGAACCAGCCAATTTTCAGACTAGTAAACTCTATACTTATGGTCTGACTGAGAAAGTCGAAGTTTTGTCACCAGATTTCAGTCGGATGATTATGACAATACCATCTCCGGTAGAATTTAGTACATTAGGATCTTGCATCAGATTTTACAATCTCCTTCGCAAATATCTCTCCTTTCATATACTTCAGAACAGATCTCTGCAACCACTGGTAAACTTGTATGAACCTTTGTTAGAAATGATCTTTTTTTCTTGTTCTTTGTTTAGTTATTACAAGTATTGCATCGATTAAGATATAAAAAGAAAACAAGATGAAAATGTTAACATTTTGTTTATTTACTTTTGACCATCATCATGGCACGTCTGGGTACGTAGATGAAAATAATCGCTGATTTTATCTAGTTTGTCATCTTCACTGTAAAACAACGTGAAACGAAAAACTGATATAGACTACAGGAACACATAAGCCCTTGTTATTGAAGAAATGCTGAAACCCAAGTTATGGAAGAAAGAATGTCAGATAAAAGAAAGGGGTCTAAACAATAAACAAAAATATTTATAATTACATTTTCCTTTTGATTACATCAATGTCTTTACAATTTTTTTTTACGTTTTTTTTTATTTTTTTTCTTTTAATCATAATTCTATTGTATGAGCCCTTTTTTCTTTCCTGGCGTTTACCAACACAAGTATTTTCAAGTCGGCGGGCAGGAAAGGAATTCTGTCTTTTCTTCACAGTCACTTATTTTCGCAACTGACAAAAAAAGCAGACGGAACAATTTCGCTTGCAAAATTTTACAAAAAATTCATATGTAGATATAACCGTATATAGGCATTTTATTCTCAAAATAAATCAAGTTCATTGCAATATATCGTATTACATTCGGTAACATTTTTCGAAAATGGATATCATTTGATATGGCTGCGAACTGAAAACAAAAACAAAAAACTCAAGGTCTTTCTTCAGATTGGGTTAATTATGGCACGAAAACGGGGGAAAAGAAAACAGCAGTTGAGCAGCAGCGATTATGGCTCATCTCTTATTCCTCACGACCCTACAACACACCGACAGCAAGAAAATGTTAACATCCGACATGGAGAACTGGAACACAATTCTTTGATACATGTATGGTTTCAAACATTTTGCTTCCATAGAATACTACCTGGAGGTAGGGTCGCTAGGGAACCGGATTTTGTGATTATTGTACCTGCTGAAGGGCCCCGACCAGTGCCAGTTAATAGGACCTCACTTGTGAATTCGGGAGCGGTATCAACAAGAAGTATGTCTGCTGAGGGGCCCCCACCACTGCCAGTTAAAAGGACCTCACTCGTGAATTCGGGAGCGGTATCAGCAAGAACTATGTCTACTGAAGGGCCCCCACCAGAGCCAGTTAAAAGGACCACCACACTCGTGAATTCGGGAGCGGTATCAACAAGAGATGCCTTTGCAATTGGATTCTTATGTTTGGTTTTGGTCTTCATATATTTATTGTTCACAGGAGCGTTATTTTCAAATTAGGGTATGCTCAGTCATAAAATATTGCTTATTGTAGACTTTTATTACTCAAACTTCTCCCACGGGTGGGGCAATGCGCAGCAATTGTTTTATTTGTATTGTGTACAACCAGATCACTCGGGAAAAAAAACATTGGAAATTACGAATTATGTATTCAGAATATGGAATCATAAACATAACCTTTGATTGCCTCAATTTCATATACTTAAAACCTGCGCTATGATTAACAGTTAGGTTGTGTCCAAATTATTACATTTAGTGTGCATTTTCAGAAAGTGACCTAATTAGTTAGTTATCATGTTAAAGGAGAAGTAAGTTTTCGGAAATCATAATACATGTATTATCACAGGTAGTGAAATTCACTGTGAATTGAATCAGAACGTCAACTGACATACACTCACCTATACTATAACGGTTTTCCTACGTTACAAGTAAATATCAGCCAATCGCAGTGAATGCAAAACGAAAGTAGGATTTTCGGAAAATTATAATTAGGTGAAGGCAGTATTCGAAGGTTTTCTTACTCAAAATGGATAAACAGACTGGAGTGTTAGGAGCTAAATGTGGATTAAGATCTATTTCATCGAAAGGGGAATTAGAAGAAAAAAATGCAAATAAGACCAAATCTCGAGCAGTAAAGCGAGCAGGCAAGGCCCGGAAGAAGTCGAGCGTAGGTCTGAAATGCGATCCTCTTGAGGCAGAAAAGCAGAAAGGACAACCTTTGGCCAACGTCCAAAAGAAACAGAAGAAGGGTAAAACGAGTGACATCATGACTTCAAGAAAACAGACGGAAACACCTTCGAATACCGTTTCGAAGAAATCAAAGGGTCTTGAAGAATGTGACCTTCCGCCCTCTGATTATCAAGGAATGCATTCAGGTAACCTTTCGAAAAAAAGTGACATTCCCGCATCTGTAAAAACCACGGCGACTCCCTCGGGTGACATTTCGAAGAAAAACAACACTAAGCCAGGATCAGTGAAAATCTCAAATGATGCGCCGAAAAAATCGAAAAAACGTGACATCTCTACTAACCAAGACGGACGAAACAATTTCCTATCGAAGAAGACAGAAATAAAACTTCGACCGTCGGAAATACGTTACTCGCAAGGGTCGATTTCATCACAGTTTAAAGATGGAACAAACATTGGTGAGTTATTAGATGATATATTTTTCGGACGGTGTTTTGCATCAGCCATACCAAAAATTGAAGTTTCGTGTATTAAAAGTCGGTGGGTATCTGCAGACAACAGAAGGTTATGGGTGTTCAAACAACTTGAGATGTTAGGTAAGGTAGACTTAATAACTGTCAAGCTGTCGAGGAGAATTTACACCGGTAAACTTACAAGTGGCAATAAAGGCACGGATATAGACATTCGAAACGGGAAGCCAAAAGGAATCGTTTATTCCTTATTGTATGGTGAACCAATCGAAAACGAAGATGGTTGTGTAACTAGGAATCAAGAATCTGTACCTAAAAGGAAAACAAAACGAAGGCTAAGACGTAGGGCAAAGAAAAGTGAAAATACTTCAAGTAATCTTGACCAAAGTGAGAACCAGTCTGAGATCGATTCAGAGACTTCCAGTGAAGCAAACACTCCTTCTGATGAATCAGATTTATGTAATGACAACTATATAAATGCAAACAGCAATGAAGCACTGTTGCAGTACAACCAAAATTTCATGGACGAAAACACATATTTTGAAATATATGACTACAGTGACAGTGAAGAAGACTGGACAGATGAAGGGAATATTTCTGACGTCGCCGTTTCAGGGTCAGCAGACGAGACACGTCATGACTGGTATGAATACAAAAGAGATATTGATACACATCTGTATGATTTTACCCCGTATGAAGCACCTGTCAAGGAACAGTTACAAACTAAAACGCCAGCACGTTTTCAAACCAAAGATAACTACAAAATGCAAAAGCAGTTTGACAGCTCTTCTGAGGTATGGCAACCTCTTGATAATTCTGACGTCATAAAAGCAGGTTTAGAATATGAAAATGAACGATCAGTCAGATATAAGAATGCCAGTAAACCTACAAGCGGTTTCCATATAACACACCAATATAACGATTTCATTTCAGACAACGACTTTGAAATTTCAGACAGTGACGTGGGTTTTGATGATTTCAGTGTCAAGTTTCACTCAGGAACGTGCCCGAGTTACAGACCAGATGACTGTTCCTACATATGTGGTAACTACGATTGTGCTAGCTGTGCCCGAAGGATTCTTTACGATGACCTCGGTTTAGGATCGAACATCTATTTTGAGCCACCCTGTAATCGTCCAAGAGTCCATTCTACTCTATCTTCGTACGGGTCTGCATTGCCTGGCAATTACAAAATAAAAGACAAAGAGACTTCAGGAGAGAAGAGTTTTCTTTCAAAAGTTGCTGACAGCATAGCAGGATTTTTAAATGGCATATTTAATTAGGTGTGTATTCAATGAATTCAGGACATTGATAGCGGCATATTTTGAATTAGTTGTTGTTTATCAGGATAATTGATCCTTACGATTAGCCATTTTTCTTTTAATACAACTTCGTTTTCTGGGTTAATACGTGCTACGCATTATTTTTGTTTAATTATGCCAAGGTTTGTCATTATCTTTGCTTGTTTTAAATGAAAATGATTTTAAAATGATGAAAATAAATACCTTTTGCCAACGCCTGGAGAGTTTTTTGAGAAGTAAGGGTGCCTTGAAATCTTTAATTCTGCAAACAGTTCTGTATTGCCTTTCTGGTAAAATCTATATTTTTTCATACCTGTATTTTTGTCTGTATGATTTAATGATTTATATCAGTAATTGCACCAGTTGTGTAGTGATAACATTTTTCTTTGGTTGAGTGAGTTAATTTTATCTGTAACACGAGAACAATTAAACCCGAACCCGTAAACACATTTGTGATTTTGTTTTGTTATTACATGTACATGTATCTGTTTACTTTGGTTAAGATTTTCACATTCCACGATTCTTTAAATAAAATCGTTGAGTTTACATGATAAAGCACTTGAGTGACTAAACCTTGTATCTTATAAGTTATTCCTTCTTTTTCGAAGTAAATGCCAATCTTAAACCTACTGGGCGGCAATTGTTTATGCCTTAGCGACCAGTTCAGACCATTGTAAAGTAAATCAAGGGAGAAATATGCACCCGACGTGGGACTCGAACCCATGGGATACTATTCCATAACGTCGCCACTAACCTTCTGCAGAATTTACCTGAAAAGGTCCACACTGGTGCTTCTGACTTGTACTTCTGACGCCACTAAAGTAAACCAAGGAAGAAAAATGCACCAAATATGGATATGTGACTCGAACCCACGACCCCGGTATAATGTAGCTCTAACAACTGAGCTAGCTGTATGCTTGCCAAGATTCTATGTAACTCTGCCCGTACAGTGGTCAACCTGCACACTACTCTGCGGTATTGTGTTATCAAAAATTGGACAGTCCCCACCCACCCATCCACACACACTCAAACTAAAACATTGGCAAGCTCATTACAGAAATTTAACAGCAGGCACGGATTTACCGGGGGGGCTTAAGGGGCCCAAGCCCCCCCCCCAGCTGGCCCGTTTGGAAAAAAAAATAAAAGGGCTCATTTTTTAAGACTCTAAAACATTTTTTTCAGCTCTTTTCACCTCGTAACAGAAACACAGTCAACCTTTCAATTTGCAATGGTCATGCAATATTGCGTAACAACTGATAACGAGTTCGCAACTTTATAGCCGTGTATATTACACAATATACCGTATATTCGGTGGCACGGATTATCCGAGAGTTCTCCAGACTGATCATGATGTATAGTTTTCAAGCGTCTAGTAACATTGACGTATTAGATAAAGTTGTTAAATGAGCGTCTGATGACCATGATCAGTTGCCTGATGATATTGTGCAAACTAAAGTGGTAACAACTTGGCTTTTTCCGAAAACTTGGTATAAAGACTAATTGAAGTCGCCCGAGGTGTTCCGAATGGTGCAAACTCCACACAGCGGTTACTTTCCTTCCATACTTTCAGTAAAGTAATCACTGCCGACAGTCATGTCACGTGATGGTCGAAAGTAAATAAACAAAATTTTAAACTTTTTTTCAAGTTACATTTTAAAAAAAAAATTTCATTACAGCCAGGCATGTTTAATCAATGCAATTCCAACTGTTACTAAACTAACCAGCTGAAATCCAGTTAAGGTTAACCCGTGTCTGCAGAGATCTTTCCAAAGAATGATGGGGAGATCACTGCGAGGAGATTGGATAATGTGATGACGGTGTTATTTGTTATGCCAATTAATTTATTGATAAATTATTTGTTTCAAGGGACTTTATAAATATAAAATGAAAAAAAGTTTTTTTGCTTTAGTTGAACATTTCAAAGAATACCAGTATATTTCTTTTAAATTCTCACACAAATTTCATTATATTTTTATGCCTAAAATGCACCAAAATGAGCCATTTACTCCACCTTTTGTTAAAAATTTTCTTGGGGGAGGCCCCAAACCCCCCCCTTACGGAAGGGGGTTACCCCCTTCCGTACCTTCCCCCAAGCCCCCCCAGTCAGAAATTTCTGGATCCGGCCCTGAACAGGGCATTGCAAAAATTTCTTGTTCAACTCTGCAGTCACGTGACTTGAGAACTGGATCACAAGGTCAAGCTACTCATTCAAGGCAGGGAAAATTTCAGTAACGGTAATTCCAGTTCATGCTTTACCGCGTACCTATATGGCTTCAATATTTTGAAGCGTGAGCTTTTTGATTAGAGACGTACTAGTACTAAGATTTCCGTTCTTTGGTTAGTTGAATTTCTTCCACTCAATCTGATTAAAATCATTTCCCCAAAACGCTATGATAGCTCGTGACTTTGAGTCAAACTGAATTCGTTTTAATTCTCTTTTTTTCCATTGGTCCTGGTACAATTTCTTTGAATCTCTCTATGACCAATACAATGAATCAGGGTACAATACGTCACGGTTGGTATTAAATAAATTGCGAGACGTGTGTAGTTCTGATGTCACTCAATCTGGAATAAAATTGTTTTTTGCTTCAATTGAAAGACAGGGCAAAGGTATTGTGATCAGCTAATCTCTCCGAAAATAAAACTACTTCCAATCTAAGTACCCACAAGGTGACTCTTACGGAAATATTTCGTAAATGGCCGAGTTTGTACGATTGAGAGCATCGTTTCCGATCAATCTTTTTAAGCACAATTTAATCACTGCCGCCTCAACAAACGACTTATCTAAATGTAAACTGGGCAACTTTGCATATTTCAATTTAAATGTTAATGACACATCTATATAAAACAGAAGACGAACAATGCATAACCTTTGACTTGCTTACACCGAAACCATTTTCTAACGACTGAATTACGTGATTAGTTGTCCCGAATCCTGCTGTGGCAGGTATAGACTCCTCAAACAAAATTCTTATGTCGCCAGCCAATTTCTGTATGTACACAGGTAGTTATAAATATCTTGGCAATTTAACAAATAACAAAAATGAAATAAAAAGATTTTGGTTCCTATCATATTAGCAATCTCTTCTGGGCCAAAATGTCCTCTGCAGTCATGTTTTATGATACTGCCAAACTTTATGACCTTATTATAAACTCCAAATATGTTAAAAGTGATCTTGCAGGAGGCCTTTCTTGTAAAACAAAAGCTGTGATTTTTTGTCGAAATGTGCAAAACTACACAAGTATTTTCTCTTTCTTTACGAACAATTTGTGTAACTCGTGAATTGAAAATGCTAATAGTAAGATAGGAGTTGTTTCCCTTTGTTGCCTTTCGGAATGTTTTCTTAAAAGAAAGTGATTATCATAACACTATTAGGGCCAAGAAAATACTCAAACACATTAAGTCAGACATCATTAAATTCAACTATTTACGCGCATAACTACTGCCCCACTGCAGTGACCCGAAGAGTTTTTTGTGTCCTGTTAAAAACGACATAGCATTAATATTCGTGGGCTAGCTGCATACCAAGGGAGCTCACGCACGCCTTGACCACAGTTGCGTCAGATGCATCATAAAAAGAAACTAAGGCTGATACTGGACGAAAGTTAGTTTCCAGAAACTGTTACTGTTCATTTTTTCCGTGATATGTACTGCTTTACTATCACTGCATATAAAAATATTATCCAGTTCATAACAGAATTTACAAAGGTCAGTCGCGCCAACTAAGAAGTCGAAGTTGTATCATTTGGCTGTTAAAAGAGAGCATCTTGATTGAGTCATGTATTACGTCGTATCTACATGTAGCAAACAAAATATAGATAACAAAATTCACTTGCTCTCTCATTAATCTGTTCATTCATTCATTCATTCATTCATTCATTCATTCATTCATTCATTCATTCACTCACTCATTCATCGATTCATACAAGGAGAACTAACTGATGTGTGTTTTTGTCACATTTTTTCGAAAACTTAAATATCGCCATCATAGAAAATCTTTATACCTTAAACATGAGCTATGAAAAAAGTACTCTATCAGACCTTTTCAGACATTTACCGAAATGTAGGTAGTTTGTTTCACAAGTAAAACCTTAGCAAGTTTATGAGCTGACAACATCTCTTGATTGCAGCCTCGATTTACAGCACCGATAACTCTTACATAAAACGATTGCCTAATTAAAACGTTTAAAAAGTAGTTAATTGGAGAGAATTAAATTGACGAGATAAGAAAAAAGAGTGGTGATACTTTCCAGATATTGCATTGCTGGCGCCAATTAAGATTCGGAATCAACAGGCTGGAAGATTAAAAATTCCTTGCATAGAATTCAAAGAAATCTTAAAGGTAATACACCAAAAGAATGCATAAAAATCAAAAAGGTTTTATAAGATAAAGGGTACTCGAGCTTTTGATGTAAGCATAGGTGGATACTGTGAAATAAAGTTTTCCCATGGCGTGGCAGAGGTGTTCCGACATGGACGCTGAGTAACCTGAATGGGTGGCACGTATAAATCAAATAATACGAGTTACAAGTAACCGTAATACGTTTGTCGGGGGGTCGAGGGGATGCTCGACAGACAAAAAGATTTAACAAATTTTCGATTGTATTATTCATTTTATTATTTACATTTTTTGCATGTATTTTAACGCCGTCACGAAAAGAAAAAAGAAAATCAGAATCGCAGTAAATCACGCATTTATACAATAACAAATATAACTTTTGACTTTTTATTATTCAAAAAGGTCTGGCACTGTGCTGGAGTAGTATTTTGCGAGTTTCGTCATATTACATGATCATAATAATAATAACAACATTTGGTCATTCAAACAAGTAAATTATCCATAAATGTTAATTTATTTGAATCAGTAAGTAGCTTCATTTGATACCTACATTCACTGTGTACGTAACATCGTAAAAACAAATTACTTTGGTCAGGTGGTCAAGATGAAATTGTAAGCATTTACTGATCAAGTCTCCCCGTCAGTCTGACTCAGAAATACCGCTTTACCTATATAAATGAGAAACGGTTACTGAGTGAAGAAAAAAAACAACACTAAATTTCATTCTGTTGCACGAGACCGAAACATTATACAAATTAAATGTGCAATATGTACAATGTTCTGTGACAAGTATGGCAGGCCAGAATAGAACTCTTGCGGTGTTCGTTTTTATATAGATATTGTAAAATCATAATTCAAAATAAATTGACAACATAACACAGTAGAGATTACATTTCATGTTTCTTTATTAGCATACGAAGCACTGGTTTTAATGAATTACTAAATGGATACTGGAACACTGTTTATCCCCACAATGTAGTTAATTGTGCCTTGGAGAACGTATGTTTAGAATTGGCATGAACCACTTCAAGGAAGAATAGCCGCTATGTCTCTTTGTAAGTAAGAATCTTCTGTACTAAGCCCAGCCTAAATGGCTTATTGTTCATTTACAAAGAAAGTTGATTGTTTAGTAAAATCAATAAAGAAAGAATAAAGAACGGTAATTTAGGCTTTATTTTCAAGAATTTTATAAAACAAGAGTCAGTCCAGTTTTAAGTCTCGGAGAGTAAGTTAAAAAATAAATACTTTTTTTATTATAATTACTATATACTCGTTTCCTGTTAAAGGATTATACCTTACGAATATGGTATGTTTGTCTTTGATCTTGTCTCTATCTATGTAATTATATATCTAATTGTTATATTTTTTTTCTTAATTTTATAATCTCGATCACGTAACATTTTTTTTATTCGACCTTGTCATTTTAGTAAGCTTGAACTACTGATCACTGTGTTCTATATTGTTGTTATTATTTATTATTTTGTTGTTGTTGTGTTTCTAAATGTTGAAGTTTGATAACTCAAAACTATTCGAGAATACATGTCGCTGGAAGGCAAGTTTTATGTCTGTTTTACAAACCGTAGGAAAAGTGAATCGGTAAACTTGAAAAAAAGAAAACAACGTCATTTTAAGTCGAGATACTGAATATAAAAAAAAAATGAACAACTATTGGACCTAGAATTATGGACTTTCGGTTCCTTTGGTCTTAGAGATAATTTGTATCATGCATTGAAAAAAATCAGTCCATTTTAAGACATCTGTTTTACTGTTACCTATAAGATAAAATCACATACTAAGCCTTAAATTATATACAAAACGGAACAGAATTTTATTCACGTAAAAAATTACAGTTTCATGCGATGTACTAGATTTTGTTTCACAGTTTAAGAATTACACAAGTAACAAAACGACAAAAACTTATATTATATTGTGAACTTGTATATATCACATACGTTTAAACTTTGCGCACTAATTATTCGGTACTGTTACAGAATACTCAAGTAGTGTCACCCCACATTTCTGAAACTAGATAACATTTGTAGGGCACTCTTTTCACGCTTCACATTTTCCATCGCACGTGACAGGAATGAATACACATTTGTCTCATTTCAAAGCAGTATACAGAATTATGTGTCTATCCGAAAATCAGCATTTAATTTTTTCACAGAATCAGTCCCGATGCCGTGACGAAAGAAAAGTTGTTCCGTACATAATCTGATTCGTAACAAATAAGAAGGTAGGGCGTCGGTTATCTTTCGCGTAAGATCAAACTGCTTTTGAACCATTGTGTCATGAAATCAATTTAAAATATTTTTTCCCAATATCTGTTTGCAATTTGGCACTAAGTGAATTTTTCAACTTGATGATAATTTTTGCCTTTTTTGTGATAGTTTGTGAAGTTTGAAAAGAAATGCCGTATGCTGCAGCAATATCATAATAATGCCGCTTGCTTCAAAGCCAGGGAGACACGAAGCAGTCGTTTTTGCGTCGTCAGTCTGCCTGAAAGTCCGCTCGTCCGTCCGTCCATCCGTCCGTCACGAATTCATATTTTAGTAACTACATAATAACTATGCACCTTTTTCATTGATATATTCCTTTTCATACGTAAAATGATGACGATGACGATTCTGATGGAGAAAAAGTTGTTTCTGATGTTGTAGCTGATGATTTGGTGATGATGATGATGATGATGATGATGTAAGTGTTGTCGATGGGTTTTTGATGGTTTGGTGGTGGTGACTATAATGTTGCTAATCATACGATAACGCATTATGTGGAATCCGAGTAGAATTTGAGATAAATATTTTTTGTATTTTTTGCAAACCCGTATTGACAAACGCACACATATCGCTCTCGCGTGTGAGGAAAAAGTGACGAGGTGAAAAATGTCCGCTCAACAAAGCTGATACTTTTAGCAGTAATTTTTTATGCTGTTGTTTTTTTTTAATTTTATTTTTATTTTTATTTTTACTGTACTTTTTGTGATTTTTATTTTCAAACAATGCATTATAACATGTCTGAGTTTCGTCTAAAAATTTCTTCTGCTATATTTTCTCCAGTAATTTTGTCTTTATTTTTTTACTGCACCCTTCACAGAAAAAAAAATATTTACGTGAATTTTATAACAACAAACATAAAACATTACTATTCTATAACATTTATTTATTTCTAAAAGTTTCAAAATGATAGATTTCGTAACAGCATAGTCAGATGTTTTAAGACAATATCAAACAAACTAAGAAGTTTTATACATTTAGTTAACACACACCGACACTCTATAAATCCCCTCCCACGTATTGTGATATTACACTACTTGATTTTTTATTTCAGTTGTTGAAATCAAATTATAACATTGCGCATAACTTTCACGAGCACCTTTCCTGTGTAGTCTTTGATCCCCACACTTCATACGGGTGATATAATCCCAGAAAAACGCAAGCATTCACTTATCCATTTGTTGTTCCCGTTCACAAGGGAAGGGGCGGCTGTTATAATAGTAAAGAAATAGTTAAAAGTTCTCTGAGAAAAAGTGTGCTGCTTTGGTCAGTAGCAGTTATTTCTATATTTAATTTCTTTGGTTACCTAGCAACAGCGAAATATACTTTCCCATGGACAGATCAGAGATTTTTCGATAAATTTATGCCTATTTAATATCGCTGTATATTTCAAAAGATTTTTTTTCAAAGCATTTTATACTTGGTGCGACCTCCAGAATTCAGAAGGGAAGCTGTGGTTTTGTGGTTTTATGCCGAATAATTCTGTTTGACGAAACAGTTTTCAATGGTCATAATCCTGTGATCCATTCTGATACTTTTTAAAGAGGTTCTTCACACTAAAACAAAATATAATCTTGTTTAAACGTTCCTTATATCTCTAAAAAAACAACCAGATTTTTCGTCATATCATCGAAAAAACAGGGTTCATTAATTATGTTCTGAATATTTGATGAGATACTGTCTGCGCGTACGAGTAAATGACCTTGACCCAGAGTTCAATTGTTCGATTCCCTTCTTTACAAAATCTGAATTAAAACAAACCTTCAACTGGTTCAAAAGTTACTTTAAGTCAACTCAACAAAGACAAACTTAGCGTTACTGCAGAAGGAATATACAGTTAAAACAAACAAACACAAATAGAAAATAAAGAAACATGGTTCATTTGCTTAAATCTCCGAAGGGTTGTTTTCACAAATCGACTTTATGTAGATTGCTCTTGGTACGATCTATGCAACACAATCATATACAAGTATGTACGACCTAGACTTTGCAAAAATAAACTAAACTGGTAAATCTTTAAATAACTGAAGAAGAATAAAATTGTCAGTTCCAACGGGAAAAAATTAAATCGGGAAAGTATTAGAACGCACTTCCGTATTAGCGCTATGTTCAGTTGGTGGTAAGGCATCCGCCTGCATAGAGGGAGGTCGAAGATTCGAGTCCCTAGTCAGGGTCTGACTAGGTGCGCTGATATGTCGAGAGCTAGCTTATCCTTTGCCTTTTCTTCTGGGCGTCTAGCATTCATGATGCTGACTAAGGAATCGGGGAGGAAAAAAGATCAAGTGTCCCATAAGCCTATGAGGCTGGCCCTTTCAGTTCTGAAGTGGTACTATGTTAACAAAGCACTTTACACTTTATGACCGTGATCATCATTAATAAAAATTCATTTCGCTTGTCTATCGTATCATGTTTGTTTTCCACAAACACTAACAAAACGTGTCTTTACAGACACGCATTTTTACAATAAATATGTCACGGTAAAGACGCGGTTTTAAAAACGTAAATAGTCGTCATATGACTTTGACATCGATATTAAATAAATCAAGGTTATTTATTGCGCTGATAAATTAATTAATTAATTAAACCATCTATTGTAAGAAGATCACCAACATGTTCGTTTCTGATGTAATGTTTAAATTATAATTTCAAATATTATTCACGGCATGTCAGACTCAGCATTGTATTATGAAAAGAAGCATCGATGTGCTTAAAATTTTAAAAGCCTGGCAAACGAAAGTCCATATCTCTGAACAGCCAACTAACATTGCTAATGGCAGTTTGTTTTAATTCATATATTCATACAATTATCATTAGATAAATAATGAAGCATAAATCCCTGCTTTTCACTATTTTTTAATTTTCTGAAACGAAGTATAAACTGCGACTTCGTCTTCAGCCTTTTCAGGCAGATATAATCAGACTAAAGTGTTCGTCTCCAGTATTTACTCCTCAGTCAAAGTATAAGGTGTGTCACAGGGGAAACACCCACCTTCTTAAAAGAATATCAGTCACAAAAGTCACGTGTGTTCCATAAAAATAATTGCTATAAGCTTATGATGTCTTCCATTTCAGTGGAGTAACTGGCACCTGAACATTCAACTTTCGGTTTTAAAATTCAAGTCAGCTATTTCAAAATTGTTTTGTGAACGCATTTTTAACGAATAAAATACATACTAAATGTGTGTCTCTGTCCGATTAATAAGTGTCTCCCGGCTACAAAGAAACGGTAAATTGCCATGTCAAAGAAAACGAAATTGCTATGCACTCTGTGTTTTGCCTTTGTCCAGGCCGGTATTTCAAAAGGACGAAGAGAGGCATGGGGTTGGAGTCAAACCATTCAAAACAATAACAGATACAAAAGTCTGTGATATAGAAACGAATCAAAGACTATCAATACCGTATCTGAAAATCTTAATCGTCTATATACAGAGTACGTAGGTTTCTACAACGATGTCAGATCTTAGAACAGTTCTTGGATAACCTTGATCATGTATAATTAAATCTATAAAACCAACTGTGAAACTACTGATAACCGACGTGATAGGTTTTAACAAGAATTCCTTCGCATGATACTCAAAGGAAAACCCTTTCCAAAAAAATTTAAAAGATTTTGTTGACCAAGTAATACCCTGATGTTATTCGGATATACTTCTGACGTTCTTCTTGTAGAAATTTACTAACAGCTTATAAACTAGCAGACGACATATCTGTTAGCGCTTAAATTTCTTTTTATCTGCTAAATTAACAAGTTTTACGTACGAGTAATTAAAGCATACATCTGATAAGCTCTTGAAATAAGCCAGTTCTCGGAGATTTATGAGACTTAAGTGATGCCAACTTCGATGTAAAGAAAAAATAACTGTTTGAAATGTATCAAAAAGGAAAATTGCAACGGTCGTATTATCACGTCGATTTATACATTTGGATTTAATATATTAAATAAGTGAACACCAATAAGGCATCAAAATTTTGATAGAATCGCGATTACGATTTTTTAACAGTTCAGGCTTTTGGACTGGTTTTCTCAGTTTAACGGTGTGAATACGGTTTCCAATAATTCGTCCCTAACTTCCTCATCCCCGTCTTAGGCGTACTAACTTTCTGCTGCAACGACGTTCTACTAAATTTGCCGTCACTGTGTTACACATATAAACTTTCCGCTGATTAGTTCCATTAATTTATCATCCCTACGCGTTAAAACTGTCCTCTGCCTCGTTCTACTAATATTGCAAATCCTTTCATACGGAAACAAACTTTACGTGTCTCATCCTACTATTTTTTACATCCCTGCTTACGCATACAAACTTTCTGCACCCTCGCTCTACAGATTTTGTAATGCCTGTCTTACATGTACACATTTTCTGTTGCAACGTCCCTCTCTACTGTTTTGCCTGTCTCAGCTGTACAAACTTTCCACTGCCACGTCACACTAATTGTGTATTTCTTGTCTTACGTGTACAAACTTTCCACTGCCACGTCCCCCTCATTGTGTCTTCCCTGTCTTACGTGTACAAACTTTCCACTGCCACGTCCCCCTAATTGTGTCTCCCTTGACTTACGTGTACAAACTTTCCGCTGCCACATCCCCCTAATTGTGTCTCCCTTGACTTACGTGTACAAACTTTCCACTGCCACGTCCCCCTAATTGTGTCTTCCCTGTCTTACGTGTACAAACTTTCCACTGCCACGTCCCCCTAATTGTGTCTCCCTTGACTTACGTGTACAAACTTTCCACTGCCACGCCCCCCTAATTGTGTGTCCCTTGACTTATGTGTACAAACTTTCCGCTGCCACGTCCCCCTAATTGTGTCTTCCCTGTCTTACGTGTACAAACTTTCCACTGCCACGTCTCCCTAATTGTGTCTTCCCTGTCTTACGTGTACAAACTTTCCGCTGCCACGTCCCCCTAATTGTGTCTTCCCTGTCTTACGTGTACAAACTTTCCGCTGCCACGTCCCCCTAATTGTGTCTTCCCTGTCTTACGTGTACAAACTTTCCACTGCCACGTCCCCCTAATTGTGTCTTCCCTGTCATACGTGTACAAACTTTCCACTGCCACGTCCCTCTAATTGTGTCTTCCCTGTCTTACGTGTACAAACTTTCCACTGCAACGTCCCTCTAATTGTGTCTCCCCTGTCATACGTGTACAAACTTTCCACTGCCACGTCCCCCTAATTGTGTCTTCCCTGTCTTACGTGTACAAACTTTCCAGTGCCACGTCCCCCTAATTGTGTCTTCCCTGTCTTACGTGTACAAACTTTCCACTGCCACGTCCCCCTAATTGTGTCTTCCCTGTCTTACGTGTACAAACTTTCCGCTGCAACGTCTTTCTAATTGTGTCTTCCTTGTCTTACATTTACAGACTTTCCGCTGCCACGTCCCTCTTATTGTGTACAAACTTTACGGTGTTTCTTTCCTCTAAGTTTGTCTTGCCTGTCTAACATTTACAAACTTTCCACTGCCACGTCCCTCTAATTGTGTCTTCCCTGTCTTACGTGTACAAACTTTCCACTGCCACGTCCCCCTAATTGTGTCTTCCCTGTCATACGTGTACAAACTTTCCACTGCCACGTCCCCCTAATTGTGTCTTCCCTGTCTTACGTGTACAAACTTTCCACTGCCACGTCCCCCTAATTGTGTCTCCCTTGACTTACGTGTACAAACTTTCCACTGCCACGCCCCCTAATTGTGTCTCCCTTGACTTATGTGTACAAACTTTCCGCTGCCACGTCCCCCTAATTGTGTCTTCCCTGTCTTTCGTGTACAAACTTTCCGCTGCCACGTCCCCCTAATTGTGTCTTTCCTGTCTTACGTGTACAAACTTTCCACTGCCACGTCCCCCTAATTGTGTCTTCCCTGTCATACGTGTACAAACTTTCCACTGGCACGTCCCTCTAATTGTGTCTTCCCTGTCTTACGTGTACAATTTTTCCACTGCCACGTCCCCCTAATTGTGTCTTCCCTGTCATACGTGTACAACATTTCCACTGCCACGTCCCCCTAATTGTGTCTTCCCTGTCATACGTGTACAACATTTCCACTGCCACGTCCCCCTAATTGTGTCTTCCCTGTCTTACGTGTACAAACTTTCCACTGCCACGTCCCCCTAACTGTGTCTTCCCTGTCTTACGTGTACAAACTTTCCACTGCCACGTCTCCCTAATTGTGTCTACCCTGTCTTACATTTACAGACTTTCCGCTGCCACGTCCCTCTTATTGTGTACAAACTTTACGGTGTTTCTTTCCTCTAAGTTTGTCTTGCCTGTCTAACATTTACAAATTTCACTCTGGTACGTCTCTCCTACAATATTTTCCTCAACTTTCCGCTGCCTCATCTCTCTGGTTTAGTCTTCTTTTTTTACGTGTAAGCCCGTACTTATGCGTTGTTTGTTTGGGTTTGTCTTCTTATGTGTGTCAGTTCTTTCCGCTGCTCTGTCACCTATGGCTTGCCAACGCAGTGTCTTGTCCTTAACTTTTCAGACACTTTGTTTTTGTTTTCTTATTCTGTCTTGCATACACTTTATGTATCCCAATCTCTTTTACACCTAGTTGCTTTTATGTTATGGTACTTTCTTGTTTTAACTTAACGGAGATTTGACACCTTGGGATCGTCCAACAAGACTCACATGTGTACAATACTATACGGTTTCCGCTGGCTGACACAGTGTCACAATATAGCATGCTTCTGCACTTTGGTTTGGATGTTTGTGACACGTCATTTTAATAATTAGAAAAAAAGTTTAAATTTCCATATACATAAAACAATTTGTCAAAGACCTTTTCGTGGGCACTTAAAAAGCCATTGCATTACATTTGCTTTGAAGCATATGGTGTGTGTCCAAACGCTTTTAGGCAAAGTTCATTCAATTTATAATTATCACTGAAATTATTAAATATCTTCTTAGCTCGTGTTTGTTTTTTAGTTGACAAGTCTTTTCCTCAGATGGAAACTCCCTTATAATTAATAACGCAATAACATATGTTAGTTGCTGTAACATAAGTTCGCGATGGCAATTCAGACAACACCTCAGCAAAGCACAGAAAAAAATGACCTTTTTGTTCAGACGAGACCTCTCAGGATATATCTGTCAGCATAATTGTCTATAATGATGTAATTAATTCATTTCAGAACATTTGTTTCTTCGTTTTCTGAATTTAATTCCGACATGGTATCATATAAACTCATCATTTTAACGAGAAGGCTCTGGAAATCGTTTGCATTTAACACAAATGTGGCTCTATAAATCTCTCCTTACTTTCTTTTTAAGATAATTGTTTAATTATGTTTTGTGACATGGCGGGAGAATAAACATACATTTAAAAACGTTTTATTCCAAAGTTATTGCAAATAAACGACAATTGTAGCTTTTAAGTTTTGCTTCCAGTTTCTATTTTTATATTCTTAAACAGATTTTAGACGTCATGTGACAGATTTTTTAAGAATATTTTTTTAACATTTAAATCATAATCATTATTGCTATAATTTATAGGTTATTTAACAGTTGTCTATACAAAACCGACATACAGACACAGCTTAGAGAGTTCGTGCTATTTAATGTGTTGTGAGGCAAGATTGGAGCGGATCAGTCGTTCATTGGAAACGCGCTGGTGTTCGAACCCCCTCTCCTACACTAATATTACTGTCTTTCGGATGGGACATTAAACCAAGGCCCTATATCAGTGCGATGCACTGAGATCGGAAAAGAAACAGTAATGCCTTTAGAATGAAATGCTTTCTGTATTTTGCACTGTCTCCACAAACTTAAAGTAACTTAATTCTGCAGGGGGCGTCCGCCATATAAATAGCTAGCTCAATCTCTATATCCGACATAAATTACTGGTATACCACGTGTACGTATTGCAGAGAAAGATATCTAGTAATGTATGTTATTATTATACTGTTTATTCTACATCTATAATTATTCTGAAGTCACTGTCTTTAAAAATCGTTTTAAAATTCAGTTAAGTAAAACTACTCTACAAACAAGCGTCAGTCACTGACCTTCGGATGACTCGGTTTGCATCGTCACACAGCTGATGTGTCCATGTCCGAATGCTGAAAAACAGCAGAATTAGTAAATCTAGTTTATAGGACGGTCACGTTAGACGTGCCACACGCAGCGATTTGCTTTTAACATTATAATTATGAATAATTACTATCAAATGTAACTGTTTTTATGGTCATAGTCAGGATTGATGTTGTTTGTTTTCATTTGCATATTTCAAGAACCTTATTTCCATTGACCGTCAATCTCAGAGATAAAATTTTGTCGTCTGACCTGGAAACATTTTGCAAATTTCTTCCAATACAATGCACTATTTATTTATTAGATAAGAATTATTCAAACATTAACGTAGAGTATACAGGATGTCAAAATGGCTCGCATCACGTTTTAGGTAACCTGTCAAAAAATAAAGTTTATAGTTTTAATGGAACGCCCAAGAAAAAAATACCCGTATATAATTAGCTAAACAATATTACAGAGGCATTTTATTGCAGTCCTGGAAAATTTTCATCGTCTCCTAAAGAGTTTATAGGTATTTATTTTTATAATTGTTTGTATATTATTTCAGTATCAAAATATGATGTATTTACCAGTTAAGAGGAATGTTAACATGCACAAAGCAGAAATCATGTCTAACTGCAGGAAGGGCGTCACGATACAGACAAAAATAAAGCAGGTTACATAATCCAGAATGACTTTAACCGAAAACTAATTATCCGAACCTGTTTTTTCTGTATCGGTTGAACATGCAAACGAATATAAAAATCAGAATATTGTTTACATCTCGTCTCAAGCGTTATCTTCTCTTCAGCAACCGTTACTATGGTTTCATATCAGTATCTGACAGTAAGTATTCTTACGTACGTAATAATGTCAAATCTTGAAATATTGACATAAACACCCCACGGGGAATTCCAAAACAACGGTAAATCAAAGCACTGAAAGTACTGATGGGGGGCGAAGAATGAATACAATGAAGAGTTTCAAAAGTAAAAATTCCTTTGCAAAATGTTGGAAATTGTCTGATCGTGTTTCAGTCCTTTGACTTTAATTATATTATCACTTTTTTTGAAACATCAGTATCTTGAAAACCTTGAAGATACAGAACTGAAACTTTGCAGACATAGTAGTTGGAAGGACGCACATAACTCTCTATCACATTTTCTAGTTATTGTCCGTTTTAGGAACTACGACTGAAATAACAGCATTTAAACGTTTCACCAGTGCAAGTGACATATTTTACCCGTACTAGGGAAACAAGATTTTTCATTTACAAAAATAGGTCTCTGAACTCAGGAACAGCATTTTGCACCCATTTTAACATTCAGGACCATCACCAGTGCAAAGCAAAAAAAAAACTACAAATATTTTGACAGTTACAGCCTTTAATACATGAGCTTGTTCATTTAAAAAAATCTTTAGAAGCCTTGGAGATCATCTCTGAAACTTGTAGATGTACCCTGTATTTTGAAGTGTAATGTACCCATTATTACTACGGAGGTAAAACTATTTTTTTCATGTTAAAAAACTTAGCAACACACAATGTAATTTTGCCTACATAGTCATCAGCAGGAAGAGATTTGAAAACAGACAAGAATACGAGGTCAATATAACATTTACTCTAGAATATAAAATAAATGAGATCAGACTAGTATATACCAGTGGTTTTATGCATAGGAACAAATTTTAAAAAAGTAAGCAGAACTGTAAAAGACAACATAAGTTCCACTCACATACATTCTTCAAACAAAGGCCAAGACATTCATATCACTTTTTTTAGGTAAACCTTTTTAATATCATTCAACAACTCTGCATAAAGGCTACTGAGAGACTGGGGAATTTCACTGCCTTCTTTTTCGATCTCCAAATGAACTGATCCATGTTCTGCAAACCACAGTGGCAGGGTCATCACCAAGAGCAAAGAAGAGAACATCTGCTGGCAATACCATGACAATGTATCTTGCAGTAATAACTCTGCCTTGCTGTCTTCCATACTGACCGCAACTACATGCAGTTCCTCAAATGCAAAGCCTGTTTCACAATTCTAAAAATTATGGAAAAAAAAACTGGTGAACAGGCATAATTACACAATGTTAAGTCAAAATATCAAAAGATGTATTCACTGAAAATTTAACTGGAAATACAAGGGCGATCAGTGATCACATGTGTCGCCTGATGATAGCCAATTAAGCAGTTGCATTGAGAGGTGATTGGACAGATTGTTGGCTAAAACAAGATTTTTTATTCAAGGGCCATAACTCAGCCAAAAATCATTTAACCGAAAACCTGTTAAACAAGCCCAAGTACTAGAGGTACCGATCAATCCTGTAACATTGCATTTAAATTGCTTCAGTAGTATAAAAGAAGTAGTGCAGACAAAGTTTAAAAATAAAAATCATTAAAGGTCCATTACTCTGACAAAAATCACTGAATTGGAAAATGCAGACGATTTGCACAACTTAACTTGGTACTGATCATTCTTGTAAAGTTTGGATGAAATTGCACCAGTACTTTCTGAGGAGTAGTCTGGACAAGTTTGTGACAGATGGACGGACGGACAGACAAGACAATGGAGAAGTGATCCCTGCATGTAACAGCTACTTTGTTACATGTCGCAGCTACTGTGAAGCAGGCTACACAAAAATCATTAACGGGCCAAAACACCTTTTTTTTAATCAAGGGCCATAACTCAGCCAAAAATCATTCGACTAAAAAACCTTTTAGATACGCGCAAGTACTAGAGGTACTGATCAGTTCTGTAACATTTCATTCAAACTGCATTAGTAGTATAAGAGAAGTTAACAAAAATCATTAAAGGGCCATAACTCTGACAAAAATAATTGAACTGGAAAATGCCGATGATATGCACAACTAGACTTGGTACTGATCATTCCTGTAAAGTTTGGTAGAATTGCACCAGTAGTTTCTGAGGAGTAGTCCGGACAAGTTTTCTGACGGATGGACAGACGGACGATAGAGAAGTGATCCCTATATGTCGCGGCTACTTTGTAGCAGGCGACACAAAAAAGCATAGATCACTGTAATGACACATTAAGAAGGCATTGTAGTAAAATACAAGATAATTGTGGAATTAATTTAGATAGGTGATAATTATAAGCAAAAATTTCTGCACAGAATTGTATTCAAACTTCACAGAAATATTGTTTAAATATATTTTTATTGTAGTTATTATTTTTAGGTTTGTTTTGAATTTAATGCCCAGATCATATTCAATAATTTATCAGAGCGGGCAGTTTATCTAACCATCCTTCTTGGTAATGGCCAGTCTCCATAAGAAACTACCAACTTTCTTACATTAAGGGCCATATAGTAATAAATGTAACATAATAAGGTATCACACAATGAAACGGACCATAACATTTTAATACCATAATTGAAATTTATCAAACATACCTTAATTGATGTTTGTACAGTTGTGGACAAAGTCTCATTTCTCACTAATTAATCATCACCTTTGTTACTTCCACAAAATCCCAAGTGGCATCACATGTTGCATCCCACTAGAGTGTGATCATTGCCTTCCAAGATCCATCTTCATGTGTAGCTGTTTTACTGAAACATCTTTTCCTTTGACCTTAAACATTCTCTGGTTGTCTTCTTGCAGGATGAAATAATCAGAACAAAATATCTAAACTACACACTGGTTCAAACTTGTTCAAACATAATGACCTATATTATTAGGCAACCTACTTCACATAACTTCCACTAAGGAAGTCTAATTTCATTAATTTTGAGTTTTATGTACATTTTAAACAATATTACAATAAAACATCTCTAGCATTTTTTATAGAATGTTTGTTTTTTATTATGATATCTCTCAATATAAGGATGTATGATAACTATGACATTAGAATAAAGACATGTTGAACATGAGAAATCTGATAAATTTGTTTTGTTTAATCTTACAAAACTGTGTGACAACTCACCTCTATAATCATACCCTACAAACAGACCCTTTGTTTAACCACAGGTCAGTGAATTCCAACATGCAGAGTAGGAGCAAGGGAGGGGTACTTCTGTAGATACGTTATCGCAGTTAACTCTGTGCTCCTCTGTCGTCATCATATTATTTGTGATAAATGCTTTTGTTGCTTGTGTTGCAACAAGGTAGGCTGGTTTGTCATCCCTCTTCAAAATTACCTCCCCCAAAACAACAGTTTCCTCCTTTTGGCTGGTGTTTTACCTGTCACACCATGTTTATTTAAAAAGTCACTTTACTGCATACGCCTCCATCACATGACCATGCAGTCTATCACTTCCATAAGGGCCCTTGTAGTGAGTGGCTTGTGCAAGTGCCATAACTTGTTTTGGCATCCCATACGGTCCACTTCCTTTGTTTACTATCTTTAGAATGATGCCCATCTGGAACAAGAATAAAAATGATAAATAATAGTAATCTTCTATAATTTCAGAGTCAATTTGTTCTTTATTAATCTTTGGGGTTCAAAGGTTAGGAATATCAGGTTGTTTCAGCTGCACAGTAAGCACATACTTACTGTTACCATAATAAGGGTTAACAAAAAAGCCAAATAATTCATGGTAAAAGTGGAATGAAACTGGTGATTTGGTGACCACCAACCATCTCACATACCATCACAAGTGTTTACAGTGCTTTATCTTAAAAAGTCAACCTTGTCAAATCATTTCACTGTTTAGTTCCTCAATTTCTTTGACCCATTCTTGCAAAGAAAACAAACAGACATTTTGCCCCATTTCTCAATGTCACAAATTTTGAGATAACAACTGATCAACATAATTATACAAAAAAACAGAAAACACATGATAATTTCAAAGATGATTTCAATTTAAAAAGCAATAACTTATCCTATGCAGGAAAAAATGCTTCTTTTGTGGTAATCAAAATAATAGTAATAAAGAATAATTAAAAATTTCCATTATCTTTAATGTGCCTATATCAAAATATATGAGCCGACAGAAAGGAAATGTAAACAAAAAATACTTTGAATCTAGTTTAATGTATTTAAGCTGTCATTTTCATATATTTCGAGCATTAAAGCTTCATCCTGCAAGTTGCTTATTTTTATTATTTGTGTTTCTCAGCATTGACTGATACACATGAAACAAAAGAATGAAAATCTTCCTTAAATTGGGTTAAGACACAGTGTTTTGTATGTTAATTTGTTATTTGTTTGCAGCTATGAAAACTAATTTTATGCAACTTCAGAGAAATAAGTAGTTAATAACTATGCTATCAGTCATATGGACAAATGGTACGATAAAAAACCCTAAATGCAGACAGAGATCTCTGTAGTTTTTTTGTTCAATGAACACATACTACTTTTGAGCACAGGGACATGGCTCACTGACCAAATGGTATAATGTTTGGTCAATGTTCTGTTGTGTCCCTGTGCTTTTGAGGGAAGCAAAATTCAAAACTCACACGGCGCAACTGACTGAGTTGCAGTTCTCTTCATTCTTTTTCTAAATTAAAAAATTAAAGTTGTTCCCTCTTCTGTTTTTTATTTCAGAATATGCAACTTAACCAACTTGAGCCTACAGTCACTTGAAGTTGGGAACTAGCCCCCATCTCTGTCTCCCGCTGTCATTATTTCTCGAAAGAATATGTGGCGACAAGTTAATTTTGAGTGTTCTTATTGAATTTCAAGCTTATTCTTTCACTTAGAATGGTCAGACAAATATTGATGTGTAGAATACACTTGTAATTATCACTTACTTAATTGATAGGCACAACCAACATTTTACAGACCTTTGTTATTATTGAGAATACCAAGGAAAAACATAGGCAGTATGAGTTAATTTGCGGCACAATGTTTCATAACTTGAACATGTGTAGGATGGAGGGTCTGGGATTTATTTTATGTTGAAACAGCTACATTTATAATAGATAACAGTAGGAACAGTTGTATGGAGCTGTCATTTATGACTTTTATGCTACAAAACTCTTATGCAAAGGCAGTTGTGCTTTAAAACTCTTGTACAAGGGCAGGTTAAAGCAGGGAATGAAGGCAGGGATAGATCCTAACTCCCGAGTGACTGTGCTTGGGCCCAAAGGGTTAGAGGCTGAAAAATCGTTTTAAAACATAGATAATAAACAATGAACAGATCTATATGTACATGTATATCATAACGAAAATGAAGTCAAAACAACATAAAATTCTAACTGGTTTTCACTGCCTTTCTTCGAAGAATATGTTTAAGATGAACAGGCTTGCAGATTTCGACTCACTATTGACAGTTCTGATACTTTCACTTTCACTTTAACTAGGCTACAGTCGGGGATTCTAAATTATCATTATGCAGAACTTCACTTCAACACAATGAACAGTCTAAGCGGATAATTCAATGACAAGTTCAAACGTTTTAATGCAGAAAAGGCACAAACCTCATGAAATTTCTCCTTCCTTTCTTACAGATTACAGTATTTATGTGAAACAACACAACTTCCGGAATTCCCATTGTCTAAATTTCGGCGTTTCGATTGGCTGATCTATAAATACATTATCATGTGAATGTTTTTTGCAAAAATGATGCAATATGTCAAAACAGTCATGTCGACAGTATACATTCAGTACCATGTTGATGGCTCGATATCTCCGTATTTTAAACTTGCAACTGCCAAGATCTTGTATAGTCTATGTTATAAAATGTAATTCGCCTACAAAATTAAGTTTGAAGCCTACAAAGAAGGTTGACCTACTTTCTAGTATCGACAGCAATGCGTGACATTCAGAATAAGCGCTCAAAGACAAAATTGTTTTCATTTCCTTAACATATCTGAAAATAATAATTTGCTTAAAATGAATTTAAAAAGACTACTTACAATGCTGTTTTATTTTATTAATTATATCCTCCATCACGAATCAGCTGCACGATCCAAAATGGCCGTAAGCTAAGAAATATGATCCGACATTGCGAAATCATTGCGCGTAATCACTTTGTTTTGACAGTAAAAACTGTTCGATTTTTGGTTTCATTTGAAAATTAAAATGAACACATAATAAAGAACCTTTATCAAAACTGAACAAAAAGTCCATCATTGATTAACAATTTTCAATTCATTTATGAAAAAATGATCGAACTATTTCGAAGCGTAGGATTACTCCTTCTTTGAAATCTAATGTGAAATGCCTCGATTTTCCTGAAAATTTGGCAAGCATAGTTATACCTTTGGAGGGCGAAAGCATTCGCCCCCCAAAAACTAGTGCAAGCGATAAATCAAGATTGTCGTTAATTTTCGACACTTTCACTGACGTTTTAGAGAAATTTATCGGTCAGTTTTATCGGACAAGGCGTTAAGAAAAAACAATTTGTCTTAAAATGATAACTGAGCTTTAATTGTAAATTAGCAGTATCAGTAACAGCAACAGTAACGATATATGTTTTGATTTGTTTGAAATGTTTTAGGAACACAGTTTGTATATTATGGCTTTTAATCACGGAAACTTTAGTTTTCTTGTACGTTTTAGAGCAGGTCAGCATTTAAAATATTCTTATTTCTGGTTTGACCAGAAACGCCATGTTCCGATTATAAGCGCTGGATATTGTCTAAAAATTACACATCTATTGTTTTCAACTTCAGTACAAATTGACGGTTAGTTTGAAAATAAAAACGAGGCTGGAAAAAAATACGAAAAAAGCCTAAGTCATCGCTCCACTGTAACAAGAAAAATGTTGAAACCATTTTATGACTAGATAGCAAATCTTTTCACAAATGCAACAATAGCGTTTCGTGTATTAATGATTTCGAGTAGTTAACAAAAGTACTGAAAGGACAATATATCTGTTGCTTCCAAGTCCAGACGTCAGGAGCTTCATTTCTCCTGATCACGGCAGTTGCTTGGAAACAGTTCATAAACTTCGAGTGAAAAAATTTTGACAATAACTTTCAGACTGTTTTACGACATGTTTATAGTTTGAAGACAAGGCATCTAGTTAAATCAGTATTTTTTAATTGGGTATAAGTTAAATTGAAAAAAAATGATTACCCATAATGCTGCTATAAGAAATTGTCCGGTTATCGACAATTCGAGAAGGAAATTATTTTGAGATGTACAACCAACAAAACATAGTACAGAAATGTTCTGACGCCATAACAACCTTTATAAATGATTGCTTAAAATATCTTTAAAACAAATAGTCCTTGTTTAAAACGTGCCGATGAAAAAATAAACCTTATTAAAGACAATATTTGACTTGATTTACTAGACTTTGAAACAATTAAGTTTAACTTTAAACACAACCAAGACTAGATACTGCGCAATAATTGTTATGTACACATAAATGTCGTAAAATTGCCGTAAATCAATCATTCACGACATATAAATTTTAAAATATAATTATCGAATGTGTTATGACAGTCAGTTGTTTTTTTTTTTTTGTTCTTTCTTGCGAAGGAACAGTTCATATATAAATTTTCCTGCATCCAATTTTTTAAAAAAAACATCAGCATTTAGATGAGATTTCGGTGTTCCTCTTCGCCACCACCCCCTTCCAAAATTTATATACGTGAACAAGAAACAATACGTACAAACGAAAAATTTCACAAGAATATTGTTTTTTGTGTCATATTTTTTTATATACCAAATGGTCTTAGGACAACAAGTCATGGCTCTAAAACTAACAACTATTAACTCTCAACAAACAAGATTCAACATTTGTTTTCTTATAATGTCATTCATTTAATAAAACAACCTTTAATTAATACAGAAACATTCAATTAAAAACACGAAATTTCTTTCACGTCAGTGTTTTAGTCTAAGGGTTTTTTTTTCTGTACAAGCCCTACAGAAATAAACTAACAACTTGACGGTCATTAAGTCATACCTCACAACTTTGTTTACATCACGACCCGAGAAGAGTATATATTTCTCATAAAAATGTTATAAACGCCTTCTTCTAGCTAACCTTTCATTAATAATTTTATACAACATGACTTAAACATCGCTTTTTGATGTACAAAGTACACGTTAGAGGAAGGTTTATTCTTTTGAATAACATAAAATGTGGCTCCCTTTATTTTTTGCTTTGTGGCCAGAGCCATGGGAACCTCTCCTAGGATTCCACTTTGCTCCTGGTTAAGCTTCCTGAACTAAATTTTCCACCCAGCAGTTGTCCCCTTTATATATATAACGTTATCCTCTTTTCCTAATTAAAATACAATAATTACCACCTAGAAGTGTAAGACCCTCAGTCTTTATCCATCGTACCTAGTCAAAGCATAACAATGCTGCATTTAGAACAGAACAGAACAGAACAGAACAGAATTTAATTAACGTAAATTTTACAGTTTCTTGTGATTTATAATAATTCCCAATTATAGTATTAAACATCTAGAGAAAAGAGAACAGAGACAAATGACGTTATGAATTCGTCAAGCAAAACTAAGGTTGTATGAAATATGACAGAAATTAAACTGTTGCAGGACAGTTCTATTTATAAATTCTGACATGTACAGCATAGAATTATAGAACTTTCGCGTCTTTTCCATATACTATAAGCTTTAAGTCTGAAAGTGGAAATAAAAAAACTGGAAAACGAATATATGATATTCTCATGCAAAAACAAAATAATCAGGATTATAATATAATTTGGTTCTTTTTTCTTGTTGGAAGTTAGCAAATATTCAAAAAACATTTTACGCTGAATATATAATTACTATCGTTAAAACTACCATGCGTGTTCAATTCTGAAGAAATAAAAAATTTTGGTAAATTACGCATGCCTAAAGTTCCATACATATATATAAACAAAAACTTTATATAAACATTTATAATCTTTTAAAAAGCAACATAAAATGATATTGGATCACGCACTATCGCACAAAAAACATGCAAAACTGTGTGTGGTAACTCTTTCATACATTTTCGTGACTAAAGTCTATGATTTTTTAAAATTCTAGGTGAGCCTTTTTATGTGAATCTGCTTGTGTCGGGCTGAGGTACTGAACGAGCATAACTTACGTTCAGAAAATAGCCAAACTCATAGTAACACCCGAGAACCAGAAGGACTTAAAATATCAAATTTCTCTGACTAACAACTATTGAACTCTGATGTATTTATTATAATACTGGCGGAATATCCTATAAACTTATAAATATCGAAGTAGATAGTTTATTTATTTTCTTTCTTTCTTTCTTTCTTTCTTTATTTATTTATTTATTTATTTATTTATTTATTTATTTATTTATCCATTCATTTGTTATTTCATTATTTATTCTTTCATTTACTAATTTCAGTTTTTGTTTAAATTTAGCTTTCGTTCTCTGCTTCGCTTGTATGCCTATTTTTGTCTTTTGTAATTTTTATTTATGCACATTGTCTGTCTGTCCGTCCATCCGTGTGTGTTTGTGAAAGTGCCTGTTTATTGATTTGTACGTTCGATCTTTTGTTTCTTTAATTCATTAATTTAACCTATTCAGTTTGTTCAATAATTCATTTAATATTCATTGATTCACTTGTTCACGTATTCATTCGTTCGTTAGGTCAGTCATTCATTCATGTAAAAGGGCATTACTTCATTCATTCGTTCGTTCGTTTTCTCGTTCGTTCTTTGTTCATTCCTTCCCTCTTTCCCTCCAAAATTGATTGATTGATTGATTGATTGATTGATTGATTCATTCATTCATTCATTCATTCATTCATTCATTCATTCATTCACTCATTCATTCATTCATTCATTCATTCATTGAATGATTAATTGATTGATTGATTCATTCATTAATTCATACATTCATTCATTCGTTCGTTCTTTCATTTGTTCGTTCGTTCTTTCGAACCTCCATTCATTCATTTATTCGTTCTTTTAATCGTTCGTCCTTTCTTCCTTCTATCCTTCCTTCCATTCTTCCTTCCTTCCTTCATTCATTCATTCATTTACAAGACAAACTTAGCGAAGACATTTTTTATAATTTAATGTTTTTTTCAAGGAAATATGTCTTCTTTTTTCCTGAATACTGCAATTTCTTGACAGCACAGTTCTCACCTAAAATTGTCCTAATTCAAAAAAGTACAAGGAAAATTTGTTTAAAAAAAAAACAGGTGATTTTTTTTTCTAAATTATGTGTAATAACAGTCTGTTAATACGCTCAATTTGCGACAGCTTGACACTACTTTTTACTTCATTACTTCTATAATTTTGCCAAAACTTGCAGTATATGTCAAAATTCCCAGTTTAAAAACTTGCTTCTGTAAAAGTTACGGCGGTTTCAGAGCGTCTGTTGGTCATACTGGACTTTATGGGAAATGTAATCATTATAAACTATCAGCCGTGCGATATGGCTGACGAAAAAAAAACTGGTTGTTTCGACCATGAATGTCCTCGAATTTCTGTTTTCTGTGACACTATTCAGACATATCATGGCATTAAAGTGAACATGATTAAGCCTTTTGTCTTTGTTTTAAATCTTTAAAATCTCAACAAAATAATGAAATGTTGTTATGTGTTGACAGCTTTTGACGAAAAAGTAAAAAAACGGGTTATAAACATTTTTAGAAATTCACTAGAATTCATAAGTTTAGTAGTTCACTCGAATTTAATTACTTATATAGGACAAAAATATACAATTATGTTTTTGCGATTTAACTCAAATTTTATTAACAAATCGGCATACTAATCATATACATACATTTCTGGAGCTGAAAAATAACATCAAACAATACATTTGCTTTTTCTACAAATTTTATTTATTCTGTAGTTTCTTCGTTCTCTCCATTCTTTATTTGTTCATTCGTTTACTCATTTAATAATTTCCGCCAGAATAATAACTGTTATTGCATTTTTCTATTTAGTGTTAGTTTAGTACATTTTATTTTCTTTTTGTAATTTAAAATCTTCTTTCTTCATTTTGTTCTATCGTAATTTTTTTCGTTCTTTCTTCTGTCGTTCATTGTTTATTAAAGAATGGTGCACACAGCAAAGCAACCCCTGGACAAAGTTCTTGATCGTTTGGAAGGACGTTTCGCACCTACAGTGCTAGATAATAAATGCATGTACATGTACAAGTAGCATATCTCAACTAAAGATGTATTTAATTGACATTCAAAAGTGAGCGTACAACTTTGTTACAACTTATGCAACCAACGATCAAGTAATATTAATGCTAGGCATTAATGGCTGTTTTTCAAAAGAATCAATTAAATGCTCTTCAACAATTTTACTGCGCATTTCGATTGCAGATATTTTGTTATCAATTACACGAAATGCAATTTTGACAAATCGTTTAAGCACGTTCAAAATGAAGTCGAGCCAGGCTTAGCGAACACTCTCAGGATTGGGCTAAGGTACAGATGGAAAAGTCTTCTCATATCAAAAGTTGATATGTCTCAACTAATACTTAAAAGTCTTAATATTTTTAATTTAAATTTCTTACAAAATTTTGCAGACAAGCGCTGCTGCATTTGTAGTCCTCCAAATGATCTGAAAACTATCCTTAAACGTTAATTTAACACAGCATAAGAGCTACAATTGTTTAAAATGTCAAGTGCAATATTTTGGAAATACAGTTACAAAATGATAACAAGCAGAAATAACAAAGACTATTAAAATGTATTTGCTAACCCTATAAACGTAGCTCATTTTCATTCCCATAGTGACTAAAATAAAATGTAGGTCAGTAGGTTATAATAACAGTAACAATAGTAGGATTCAACGTCATCGCGCACCTTTTTATGCTCTCTCGCGGACCTTTTTATGAATGCATGCTGAAAAAACTTTCACCCGTTTTCAGGCCTAAACAAGAATTTTACATCATAAAAATTCTTTACGTAAATACATAGCACACCAGCCAAACTTTGGTGCACAACATGATTTTTTGCAGCTCTACAGATTTCTTATTGAAAAAGACCATTTTACCTATCGTTGACAAAAAATGGTCCACGAGAGAGCATAAAACAGGTGCGCGATAACGTAGTATCCTACAATTGAGTAAGATATTGCGAAAATTTTAAATATATTTGCAAAATTTCATCACTATAGCGTAAAAAGCGTTGTTTCTTTTAGGCAAACTAGTAAGTTTTTAATTAAGGTACACTGACACTTTTTTAAAAATGCTTACAAACCTGTGCCTATCATTATTTAAGTAATACAATTGTGGCATAAAAACGAGTAAGGTGGGTCAAGTTTGAGGTATCCGAAATCAAAACATTGTTTACCAGTCAAATTGTAAATTTCATTAGTGTATAGCTATATTTAGATCAGAAATCATAAGAATTCACCACTTCACAAACTCGTTATATTAAGCATGGCCGACGGCTGTGGTCATATATAATTATCGCCTGGACGGCGATATATACAATTAACAAGATTTGAACAGTTTTGCCTGTACACGGCCTGCCTTTAGCCAATCAAAGCAAAGCATTTCATATCACATGATAACAAAATGGACGTCAAAATTCTTCTGCAAGGGATGCGTAAATGGACTCGCCCAACCGCCATGTTTGTCGGGTTACTTATTCTTACAACTGAAAAATACCATCATGAATGTACGATCTCAGGACCAGTCTTCAGGACAAGTATTAGCATTTCCAAAAATTCTTGAATTCGCCGTTCAGCCATGTATGACGTCTTATCCATAGATGAATGTATTTAAGAATTTAATTTGATAATTTTATAACATGCTTTGCAGTGAAAAGCGAAGTTATATCTGATCATTTTCACACAGAAATAATAAAGCAGATGAAGTATACATTGTAGTTTTTATTGTAGCTGGGATATTTTTGAAAGCGGATGATTTGGCTTCTTTATGAAAAGCATGCCAATATCTTTATACATCATGTGAAAATTTGCAGCATTAAAAACCTTGTAAATATTGCTTTGTTGTAAACCAGTCTACGCATAATTAATTAGCTATTTGCGTAGCTTTTTACTTTATTTATTACTAAAAAAATGTTTACTTAACAAAAGCTAGATACTATTCTTCAATAGCATAAGAATATTACATATAAAATTTAAACAGAATAAATTTTAGGTAAAAAAATACGATATTACCGTGACCCTAAACAAGCATATATTAAACACGGATATATCCTGATCAAACTCCTCGCACCGGGTACGTCACGCTTTGCTACTTTAACTGTACTGATCAGGGGAAGTAACCGCTGCAGGGACTTTGTATCCTGATTAGAATCGCCCGGAAGCAAGAATTTAATTTTTTCTTTAAGTGCAAGTTTTGGAAAAACCAGACAAAACATAAACATACTCTTATTTAGACTACATTCTCTAGTTAGAAATGACATGTAGCAAAAAAAATTGAGATTATCTTGTGTTATCCCGCAAGAGCCTGAAGACTGGTACTGAGTTTGTGATGATGGTATTTTTCAGTTGTAAGAATAAGTAACCCGACAAACATGGCGGTTGGGCGAGTCCATTTACACATCCCTTGCTGAAGATTTTTTAACGTCCATTTTGTTATCATGTGATATGAAATTATTCGCTTTGATTGGCTAAAGGCAGACGGTGTACAGGCAAAACTGTTCAAATCTTGTTAATTGTATATATCGCCGTCCAGGAACGGCGATAATAATCGCAATATTTTTTGCTGCATGTCATTTTTAACTAGAGAATGCAGTCTAAATAAGAGTATGGTTTGTTTGTTTTTTCCAAAACTTGCACTTAAAGAAAAAAATAAATGCTTGCTTCCGGGCGGTTCTAATCAGGATACAAACTCCCCGCAGGGGTTACTTCCCCTGATTAGTGCAGTAAAAGTAGCAAAGCGTGACTTAACCGGTGCGAGGAGTTTGATCAGGATTTTCCGTGTTTTATATATGCTTCATTAGGGTTAGGACGATATGTTTTTCATTAAGAAGCCAAATCGTCTGCTTTCAAAAATAGTCCAGCTACAATAAAAATTACAATGTATATTTAATCTACTTTATAATTTCTGTGTGAAAATTATCAAATATAACTTCGCTTTTCAGTGCAAAGCATGTTGTAAGATTATCAAAGTAATGCATGAAGAACATGAAATACATTCATCTATGGATAAGACGAAATGCATGGCTGAACGGCGATTTCAAGCATTTTTGGAAATGCTAATACTTGTATATATAAAAAATGTTATCGATATTTATACGTCAGTTTAAAGTTTTGACGATAGTGAGTTTGTCGTCAAGGTGCAGAAGCGCACGGAGTTTCAATTTGAGTTTTATCTTCGTTGGTATTGGTTGTCCGAAGAGTCTAGTAAGTCAAAGTTGTAAGGGATAGTGCGAGATACAGACAGCCCATCTGAGACTACAGTGTCTTTCCGCATTCCTCACTTTCGGTGCGAGTACTGGTTTGAACCCAGGAAGCAGTCTTCGAGCGGGATTAATATAAGTTGCAAACACTTGCTTCCCAATCGATGTAAAATAAATAAGTTTAAACTAAACTAAGTAGTGTTAGTAGAGGAGCGGGCATCGAACTCACGAATTCCTGACTCTTGTAACATAATATGGTATAAATGCTCTTAATTATAATACTTTCTGCACAGCTCAGCTCGCATCTATAAATCATTTTCCAATAATCTTAATTCCTAATAAAATCTTAAAGCTGGAAGCGAGTTATGTAAAATTTTGTGTTTACTGAAGTGGATTTATTCAACTTTCTTTGAAGATCAAATGACTGCTTAAGTGTTCCTTCCTCCTTTATTATGCGAAAGCATCTTTCTCTAGAAATTTGGCATTAATTTCCAATGAAATATATCAAAATGAAGTATATACATGCTGAGATATTTTTATCCTTGAACTTACGATGTTTTGGATATAGCGTAACCTATAACATTTCTTTACTTTTAAATCAAAATTTATGTGAATTATTTCAAATAAAATAAAGTGAAAACAATAACAGCTATAATTAAAACATCAACAATTCATAATTGAAACTAATTATATTGAAAATATTAATTATTTTGTGGTAAGTTTATAAGCAATTAAAAATAAGCATTATATCTTTTCAAAGTAGATCGGGGACATAGTCGAATATATTTTTGATATCTAAGGAAGTTTTTTTATGATGAAAACATTCCTTAAAGCGTGTTGCTGTTGTTGTTATTGTTGAGAAAGATAATGACGGAGACGACGGCGATTACAATGACGATGATGATGATGATTATGATGATGATTTAGTTATAGTTTTGTTCAATATCTTCTAAACCTCAAATTCGTTTTCATCCTTTAAGAGTTTATGCGACCTTGACATTTGTTAAATATGTTGGGTTTTTTTACTGGCCCTTCATTCTGTCAAAGATAGAATCAAAAGACATGTAAGCCTATAAATAAATTCAAAATCTTGGTATGACCTTGCCCTTTGACCCAGTAAGAAGAGACTACATTAAGTTAGTTTTCAGGATGCTAAACGATATTCCCCAAATAACTTGATACCATTTCAAAGAATTCATATAGTACAATCCTCGACCTGCCATCGTAACAACTCTTTCTAGTTACCATTGTAGAATCATGAATTTTTGAATAAGTTTACATGCAAAAAAATAATGAACATTAACAACAAAAACCGACAAACAGTATATTATTATCGAATAGATTAAGTGAAATACCAAAAAACAAAAACGGTTTTAGTAAAGAGAACACCAAAAACGCTTCAAAACACTTGAATTTGTGGCAGCGGATAATTTGATATAAAAATTAATTGCGGCTGCAGACGAACTTATCTTTTGTTCGCTGAAGAAGTAAAATATTTAAGTTTGCAAACAAGAATTTCGAACAATGAAAAATATTATCCAAAAGTTTTGTTTCTAGAAATAGAACGGCTCGACTGTTCTTAAATCTTTATTTCGTATGCGAAAAAAAATCTAGAATTAACATTAATGACGTTTACACATTAACATATCAAAAGTGAAATTTTCACCTTGAAAAGAAATTATGTTTGTTTTGAAAGAAAGCAACTTATTTTATCAGATTTAACGCAACATGTTTTCGTCTCTGATACTTTTGTCCAACAAGATCTTTTATCAGAACTTTTAATGAGAGGATAGCACTGAGGGTAGCTCTGTGTGCGCCAGTGCCTGATAGCGAAAACAAGTGATTTTGTATTTGTTTTCACAGAGTATTAATATTACATAATAACAGACGCGTACTAGCAGGTTTAATAGGAAATAATCAAAATAGATTATACAAGGCTTTGGGCGCATTTTCTGGCTTTACTGAGAATTTGAGGCTGAGAATGAGTAGCTTCTGACCCATAGTTATGCAGTGAATTTTTTGTGAAGTGTAGAAAGTTGACAATTTGACCTCAGACCGAGCCAGGATATGGCGCTACATTAACCGCGACCCCTTGATATCTGGACAGGAAATTGTCAGATATATATCAAGACTAAGTCAGTTTAATAACGCTGTATTTTATTCCTTTAAGGATTGCTTCTAAAGGGATTGCTAGTGAACTTTGTGATATTGGCCTGGTCTTACCCGACTGTATAGTAAAGCTGGAAAACTGTCGTCTGCCTCCTGAAGGAACGCTTCTGGCACACCATTCCTTTATGCTGGTACCACGTTTGATCCCTAACCAGATGCGTGTAAGGAGACTCTGTCAGCAAGTTACCTATACGCGTGTGTAAATAGTGTTTTCAGCAACAGTTTCAATGACAATCGTGCGAACTTCAGTTTTTGTTCTTATAAAACTCTCCAAGAAGATCGATATTTCAAGAGTTTTGCAGATTAATTTGAAATAAAGGGTAGACTCAAAGTCTCCAATTAAAAATGGTTGTTTTACCTCACCTGTTGAAATGTTTCCGTTCTAACGGCTTACCAATGCAATTGTGTTTATTTCATGTCTAGTATATTACATCTAAGTGTAATACACATAATGCAGCTGTCTGTAATTTTAATTTTCACATTAGTTATAAGTCGTCACATTTCAATTAAAGCAAAGTTCATTAATAATAATGTATTTTTAATTGGTCGAAACTCTTACTATGATAGTTTAACGGAGTGCATGTTGTATTTTCCGGATATGCGATAAATATAAAATTTTCTTATATTCTTGTATTAGTTATTAAATGTTTATCAGTTAAAAATAAAAACGCTTGAAGATGGTAAAGAAACACGTGAGTCGTGGGAAGTTTTCTCGTGGTGTTTCGTGAGATCGTCTGCACATAGCTGTAAACCTAAACACTGTGCTTGGCGGTCAAGGAAAACGCAAGATGCATATGTTGAAAATTTCCGTCTGACTCCCATCTCGTTTACTTACTTGATAATCAAACTCAAATTGAGATTGAAGACCTAATTCAGATAGTTTTATGAGCATTTATGGGACCAGAAGTTCTTGAAATTAGGTTACGTATTGGCACTGTACCACCATTTTAACTTTTGGTGAAGGTATACATATTTGCCGACTGAATTTACTTCACACTTTTAGGGGGTTTTCCTTCATCAAAACTCTCCTTTTTACACACAAAAAATTGACAGAGGATAATCACATAGTTTGCCCTATGATAAAAAATATTGCACTGATGTAGCCTTTTTCTTGTAGAAATCACCGAGCTTTCTAACCGTAAAACAGGCAACAGACCCGAGTTCTTCCGTTTCAAAAGCCAACGTGTTTCATACCTTCATAACTTGAGAGGCTTATCAAAAAACGAAAAAGAGGACCAACAAGATGTTACGTAAATATCAGATTGGTAAGCGATGATGCGTTAGAGCCTGGGCATTGTAATATATAAATGCGGTCCTTCGCTGCTACGCTGAAACATCATGTTCTAATGAGGACATCAGTGGACCAGAGTATTGTGTGATATTTGCAGTCCTTCGTTGCTACGCTGAAACATCATGTTCTAATGAGGACATCAGTGGACCAGAGCAATGTGTGATATTTGCGGTCCTTCGTTGCTACGCTGAAACATCATGTTCTAACGAGGACATCAGTGGACCAGAGCAATGTGTGATATTTGCGGTCCTTCGTTGCTGCGCTGAAACATCATTTTCTAATGAGGACATCAGTGGACCAGAGCAATGTGTGATATTTGCGGCCCTTCGTTGCTGCGCTGAAACATCATTTTCTAATGAGGACATAAGTTGACCAGAGCTTTGTGGAATATGCGCCGTCCTTCGTAGCTACGCTGAAACCTCATGTTCTAATGAGGACATCAGTGGACCAGAGCAATGTGGGATATATACGATCCTTCATAGCTACGCTGAAACATCATTTTCTAATGAGGACATCAGTTGACCAGAGCAATGTGTGATATTTGCGGTCCTTCGTTGCTACGCTGAAACATCATGTTCTAACGAGGACATCAGTGGACCAGAGCAATGTGTGATATTTGCGGTCCTTCGTTGCTACGCTGAAACATCATGTTCTAACGAGGACATCAGTGGACCAGAGCAATGTGTGATATTTGCGGTCCTTCGTTGCTGCGCTGAAACATCATTTTCTAATGAGGACATCAGTGGACCAGAGCAATGTGTGATATTTGCGGTCCTTCGTTGCTGCGCTGAAACATCATTTTCTAATGAGGACATAAGTTGACCAGAGCTTTGTGGAGTATGCGCCGTCCTTCGTAGCTACGCTGAAACCTCATGTTCTAATGAGGACATCAGCGGACCAGAGCAATGTGGGATATTTCTAGTCCTTCATAGCTATACTGAAACATCATGTTCTAATGAGGACATCAGTGGACCAGAGCAATGTGTGATATATACGATCCTTCATAGCTACGCTGAAACATCATTTTCTAATGAGGACATCAGTGGACCAGAGCAATGTGTGATATGTACGATCCTTCATAGCTACGCTGAAACATCATGTTCTAATGAGGACATCAGTTGACCCGAGCACCGTGGAATATTTCCAGTCCTTCATAGCTAGGACGAAACGTAATGTTCTAATGAGAACATCAGTGGACACGAGCACTGTGAGATATTTCCGGTCCTAAGTAGCTACGCTGAAACGTCATGTTCTAAAGAGAACATCAGTGGACCAGAGCACTGTTAGATATTTGCGGTCCTTCATACTAGGCTGAAACGTCATGTTCTAATGAGAACAACAGTGGACCAGAGCACCGTGGAATATTTCAAGTCCTTCATAGCTAAGCTGAAACATCATGTTCTAACGAGAACATCAGTGGACCAGAGCACTGTGGAATATTTCCAGTCCTTCATAGCTACGCTGAAACGTCATGTTCTAATGAGGACATCAGTGGACCAGGGTACTGTGGGATAGTTGCGGTCCTTCATACCTAGGATGAAGGGTCATTTTCTAATGAGGACATCAGTGAACCAGAGCACTATGGGATAATTGCGGTCCTTCATAGTTAGGCTGAAACGTCATGTTCTGATGAGAACATCCGTGGACCAGAGCACCGTGAAATATTTCAAGTCCTTCATAGCTAAGCTGAAACATCATTTCTGATGAGAACATCAGTGGACCAGAGCACCGTGGAATATTTCAAGTCCTTCATAGCTAGGCTGAAACTTCATGTTCTGATGAGAACATCAGTGGACCAGAGCACCGTGGAATATTTCCAGTCTTCATAGCTAGGGTGAAACATCATAGTCTAATGAGAACATCAGTGGACCAGAGCACTGTCGGATATTTCCAGTCCTTCATAGCTACGCTGAAACGTCATGTTCTAATGAGGACATCAGTGGACCAGAGCACCGTGGAATATTTAAATTCTTTCATAGCTAGGCTGAAAGATCATGTTCTAATGAGAACATCAGTGGACAAGAGCACCGTGGAATATTTCCAGTCCTTCATAGCTAGGGTGAAACATCATAGTCTAATGAGAACATCAGTGGACCAGAGCACCGTGGGATATTTCAAGTCCTTCATAGCTAAGCTGAAACATTATGTTCTAATGAGAACATCAGTGGACCAGAGCACCATGGGATATTTCAAGTCCTTCATAGCTAGCTAAGCTGAAACATCATGTTCTAATGAGAACTTGAGTGGACCAGAGCACTGTGAGATATTTGCGGTCCTTCATAGCTTGGCTGAAACGTCATGTTCTGATGAGGACATCAATGGACCAGAGCACTGTGAGATATTTCCAGTCCTTCATAGCTAGGCTGAAACGTCATGTTCTGATGAGAACATCAGTGGACCAGAGTACTGTGAGATATTTCCAGTCCTTCATAGCTAGGCTGAAACATCATGTTCTGATGAGAACATCAGTGGACCAGGACACTGTGGAATATTTCCAATCCTTCCTAGCTAGGCTGAAACGTCATGTTCTGATGAGAACATCAGTGGACCAGGGCACTGTGAGATATTTCCAATCCTTCCTAGCCAGGCTGAAAACTCATGTTCTAATGAGAACATCAGTGGACCAGATTTTCGTATTATCGCGAAAAAGTCATCACCGTTACCATAACAAAGCAGAAAATATACACCTCTGCACCTTTAACATACAATGCAACGCATATTGCATGCTGCATGCCACGATCAGATTTTTTTTATTATGTCTGTACTAAATTCAACTATATCTCAGTGGTTCACGCGGTATGCTTCGGTCATTTCGCTGAACAATTAGAATGACATTAAATTGAAAACTTTCAACTTCACAATCTCAGAAATAATGTAACAACAGCTCGGAGATTGAAATCATGCGCACTGCAATTTGATTTTAAAAGCTGAAAATAGATATGTAAATATATATGTACCTATGTAACTTGTACTTTCATCTGTTTATATAGGAGTGACTTTTTTTCACACCTCCACATGTTGGATGTTCATTTTTCAAGGAAACTGACACTTACTATACGCTTAATGTACATATTTTAATTAAGCATTTGAATGGTAATACACTTGGATTATCTTCTTGTTTTGGTAAGAGATAGGAAGTCAGTTATCTATACATCACTTCATGACGAGCCACGAGTTCTTCAATTAGGGTGCTGCGGTTGGAAAATAGATAGACATACGTCGGTCAAAATATGAATGTTTCTAGAGTGGCGTACAATGTATTTAAATCTCGTATACAGTAATTATCACTTTCTGTGTAGGTTTTAAGTAGTATTTTGACTGTCTTATGTTTTTTTCGTGAGTTGGCCATAACTTCTTGTATTTTCACATCCGTCAAAACAACCATTTATAGAAATCGAAATACTACAGGATCCACCTCGTTAAAAGTACATTCGGCTCGATTGTTTTTTTATCAATGGTCCCGATTATTCATAACGGTTAATTCACTGAAGTTCGAAAATGATTGGTTATACGAAGCTGGATTCAAGGCCACAGCATCTTGTTACCATTTTTAGCACTGCTTGAAATTTCGTACAATGTCCACGTCTGAATGTTTCGGGTAAATATGGCACTAACGTGACATGCCGAACAATATTCCACGGTCACTTTTTATCACCCAACAACCAACAGAAATACACGCTATATCTCCCCTATCTTAAAATGATCGCTACGTCTAATTTACCAAGGGCTAAATCGATTACCTCCCTTATATCGCAAATGATTAACATAGATATTCAATTATCTTAAGTGCGAACTATTACATCAATTAAAATCTTTATAAAGTTACATGGAAATAACAGTAAATACGGGATGTCTACAAATCATCTAAAATGGCATATCAACAGATTCATTTCTGTCAAAATTTTACATTGAAAAGTGATTTATCAAGAGTGAATCCGAAATTCCCAAGTGACACTGACATAGACACTGGCCCTCGGCTTGGTATATGTTTTCTGGCTTAACTTAATAAAATATCGTGTTATGTAAGCTATCACACATCTAAATTTTAAATTTTAAAACGATGTAGCATGAAAAAAGAAATTAAAAGCGAATTAGAGTCGAGATTGGAAGATTAGAAGTTGACTGGTTTTGAGATTTGCAAACAAAATGTGTTATTTTACGAGTGTTACCGAGAATTAACGATGACATGGTGTTGTTGTTGTTGTTGTTTTTGTTGTTGTTGCTGCTGCTGCACCGTTCATGCTCATGAGAAATCATGTCATTTTTTTAAGGAAACCGAGTGCCTTTGTTTATATAGTATGTATATATTTTCAGCATGAGAACATGTACCCGCTTACCCCATTTTATGGGCCTTTCTCGTATTTCAAAACGTGGGAAACAAAATCCCCAGGGTCACCATATCCGGCTGGATCATGCTCGGGGAGCGCTCACTCGGAGTAGGTGTAACCTTGGAAACCGGATACTAATACGGCACATATTAGTAACACTATGAACCTAAATGGTGAGAAATTTCGAAAATCGTTACTTAATGAAATTTTCTAGTTGCGATTTTGTTTCATGAGACTGTATAATGAATCAGTTTCACATAGAAAGTGATATGTTGCGTTGTAGGTGTAATATGTATAGTAGAATTCTATACTACTTTGTTTGAAAACACATCTTAAACAAAATTCGCATTAGTCACGTGCTCTTGCCGAGTTCACTAAGGGACCTGTTTTGACCATCATGGCGAAGGAGGAGGGGTCAATGATAAAATCAGGGGTTGTGGGAGGGGAAAACAGATAAACTGATATCTGTAAAGAAGAATGAAAAAATTAAAAATAAATGTAACAACATAAACATCTATAACTTTGTTATTCATGAGTGACTTTCATATTGACAAAAGTCGACAACTTACATGCAAAATGGCTGAAAAATAATGAAAACATATGAAAGAAATAACAGCGAAAAAAATGTTTCCATCTTGTTTTTAAGAGAATAAAAAAGGTGTTATGTTTCTCCGTCTATATTTTTTCACTATAACTTTTTCTCTCGAATTATCAAACCACATAGGTTATTTTCATTTTTTTGTTTGTTTATAAAGAAATAAGACTAAATTATTCTACAAATGCATTATTTTCGCAGACTTCTATTTGTTTGACTTCTATACACATGTGTGACCAATAAAAATGATAAAAGATGTAAAATGTATCTAAATCGTGAGGTCTGGCGAGAAAAGTTATGTAGTAAAATAAATCTGATGTTATAACTGCTCGCGATTTGACAAGGAAAAACTGAATTTTAACTCGAGTACATGAGGCGAAAATAAAGTTTATACAAAACTTACGCATGTTATCTTTACGATCAGCTAATACTGAAGTGAATTTCGTATAAAAGTCAAAACAAAATGCAAAGAGAATGTGTATGTAAATTGCCTCCGTGTTTCAGGTGACGAATCTTTTGTGCCTTTTTTTTCTTCGAAATTCAAAAATTGGGGCACTGCCGAAAACCTCACAACGCCACACAACCACATTGCGCTTATAAAACTGATAAAGCATTCAAAGTCGTGTATCGAATTCACTTACGGTAAATATAATTGTCGTAAACTTGCGGGTTGATGCCATGCAACATGCAGACACTTCACTTCTTCATGCAGAGATATTCTAAAAATACGATGCCAAACATTTTTTGAACAAATAATCTGAGACCAGATCTGGAGAAGTGGTGACGTTTGGGCGACAGTAAAGCTCACAGCACCGCCAATCTTGAACATGAATTGTCTGAAATTATACGTAAAAAACGAACTATGCTAGAATTAGTAAAAATGCTTAAACATCTGCACGCTTTTTCAAGATAGTTCTACGGTGGCCAATTTGGATCATGACGTTCCCTTTCTCCCCGAACCAGGATGTTCAAAACGATTGAAGTTAGGGATAATTGAAATATTCAAACGTGATACATGAATGTTTTCAAAATTTGTATTTTTTCAAACTCTTTTGCACCAAATAAAAAGATTGGCAGTTCTAATTACGACACTACTCAATGTTTTTAACCATCGCAACGAGCTATCGCCTGTCCAAAAAGACCTCTGCTAAGTTACGACCACAAGTACTGTTTCAACAAAGTACACGTCGTCTAAATAAAATGAAGAAAATAACGAATGAAAAATTACCAATGTTACAGACCCTATAAAGGATAACCCGTACTTATCTTTAGTGCCACTGTGAAGTCGATCACAGAACCGTAACATTGCAATTACAGCCCATAATTTTTATGCCATTAAAATACGCTCATATGTTTATTTCATTCTCGTTTATATTACAATCACGCGTACCGTGAAAATAATTGAAATTTTGCGTAATTTGTAACGTTTTCTTACATTATCCATCTCCAGCCGAGGATAGATGTTGCACGAACTAGAAAACTGTCGTCTGCTAAATAGATATATCACAGAATACGGACATGTACCATACAAATATAGTATATCTTCATCTTTTATTTGTGAACTGAAATCACGTAGGTCATTTTATACACGTTTATTCGTTTTTTCATACAATTGTTTTAAAAAAGTGCCGAAAACAAAATAATCGAAAACAGAAAATGACTGCTTTGTTTTCAACTCTACAACGCAGCAACCTGTCATGATTAACTCATTTCATTAATACACTGGTATAATGAACTGAAAAAAATGACAGTTCAAGTTAAAATGGCTATAAAACAAACAAGTGTTTTCTTTGAGATACTGACTAATAAACCTCTATAATATTACAAGAAGTATGGATTTCGGACGAAGAATTACTCACATACACTCATAGCCTCAAATATTACAATTTAGAGATAATTTTACTACGGCTTGTACTTCTTTGATACCGTGTTTATGCAAATTATCTCTGACAGGTAGCATATTTCACCGCTATGCCCCACGCGCATGACAAGAAGTAGGCGGAGCTTTGATTACAGTAGCCAGCTGTTATTGGCTGAGAAGTATTTCATTCTCTCAACGTCTCAGCGCCGGTAGCTATTTCTTTTCAACGTGAGACAGAATTACTATCATAATCTCTTTGACAGATTCAAGATACAGAGCCCGTTCATTTTCATGGAATGATACAATTCTAATTAATAACAATAAAAGCATCTGTTGCAAGAAAAAAGAACGGTGGAAAAAAAACTTGACACAACAATAGGTTAATAATCTTTGGACAGTGTGGAAAAAGATATATCTGTGAAAAGTTACAGTTAAAAGTGACATTTTGTGGACTTAATAAGTAATATTCATGTTAGATACAACTTTGCGGGATACTATGAGTGATACCGACGAAAGTCACGGTGACCCATGCAGCCCGACGGCGTTGTCGCCGGATCTGAAGAAAGTTGACGTAGATGGAGATGCATTGCCCGAGAAAATCCAGGAGGCAGTGTCGCACGTGTTGAAGGGATATGACTGGTCTTTGATCCCTATGCCACAGAGAGGCCCTGGCGGTGAAAAGCGCAAGCCCCACATTAAGAGACCAATGAACGCGTTTATGGTCTGGGCCCAAGCAGCGCGCCGGAAGTTAGCTGACCAGTACCCGCATCTACACAATGCAGAACTGAGCAAAACTTTAGGAAAACTTTGGAGGTATGTTTCAAATACATGTAATGTCATATTAAGCGCAAAGTAACTTTAGAGTAACTTTTGTTTAAGAATGCAGGAGAAGTAATGTCATTTTTCGATTGTTCCATACTCGTTTAAACTGAAGAGGGCTCTTCAGCTAAATGTTTTTGACAATGTGTTTTGATACACATTAGTGATAAAAGTTACGAACTATTTCCGAGGGGCATTTCCCGCAGATTCTTGGTTTGAACGCGCTCGTGACTCCATTGCGACACGAGTACCACCTTGGATTCACTTGGCAGACGACATAAACGTCTTATCTCGGACTCGTAATTGACAATTAACGTTAATTAGCGTCTTTTCCTTTCACGTAGCTGTTAATATCATTGCTTATTTATCAACTTACGGCTCTGTAGTTATTGTGCACTAACACTGCAAGGTGGTTGGCGAAGCCGATAAACCCTAAACACTTTACTTCGTCACAGCGGGTTTTTATCACCTAATCAGTAAACAAAGACTCTTCCAAACTTCGATTTATTTCCTAAAAATCTGAATGTTAAACCTTAATACGTATATTTCATATTAAATAGGTGTTTACATTTCAGAACTTTACAATCCTTGGAAATCATATACAGTAATGATTCCTAAAAATCTTATTAAATGTACATTAAAAAATGAGACTACATATTCAATTGTACATGCGGAATCCAAGTATCATTTAAAACCGTGAAACATTCGTGAAAACCGATTGCCCGACACTTTTTTACAGGTATTTCAGCGTTTAGGTGGAAAGTTTTAATTACAACAATCTATCTTTATGTCCACTTCATTTATCACGTAGCCAAACCCTCGTATCAGTCGCATCATTCACTCATCATTCACTCAATTTCAGTCATCCTTTTTTTAATATGATCTACTTTCTTTATCTCTCCTTTCAAACGAGAAATGCATTAACCAGATCGACTGCGCCGATCTTTCGAATTCAGTCAAAGTTTTCAAGTATACAGTTTTTTTTTAAAAAATGCTAGACTTTATTAGATCAGTTTGATTTATGCCCTGAGAAGTGATTTGTTAAATGTCCTATATAACTTTATTACTTCTGCTAAACCTTCGCGTATTGACTCATAATAACAGATCCATATTACTGTCTTAAAGCATTTAAAATGTACTTTGAAATGGATTAAAATATCAGTGTAATTTTATCAGTCCTGAGAGTTTTAAGTATCATCAGCGCTCAAGTGACATGTTTAAATTCAACTCAAGTCTTTTTAAGTACCCGAACTTAAGTTGCTGTTTACGTCATCGGTCTTTTTTTCTCTCTCTCTCTCTAAAATATGGGTTTCCGCATGATACACGTTTAACGGGAAATGCAGGCGGACCGATTCAGTTAAAAACTTTTGAGAACGTTGTCTAATAGTGGAAATTTATAACTATTCTTCTTCATTAATACAAAGATTTAAGTCCTTAAATTTCGAAGATTTAAAAATTAAATGTATATTCAATTTGCTTTTTTCGAAATCAGTATTTGTAAAGATTTTTACATGAGGATTTAAATACAGCTTATAGATGTTACAATTTTATCACTAAAATATCTAATTTTGGGTATCATGAAAGTATATAAATAATACAGTTATCAAACTTGTGAATGTTTACCACTTTGAAATGTCGCTGCACCCGTCTAAGTTTGCAACTTTTTTTATTAGCTGTCCAACACTGGTGTTACCAGCATTTATTAAAATAGGCCAGAAAATTGTCTCCTTCTGCAGAATTTATAATTATTAGTCAACTTTAAATTAAGATATTTATCACAAATGTAAATACTGTCCCGCGCAATTCCTATGATTTATTACGTGACGACAACGATTTTTGATGTAGCAAGTCGTCATTACTTTAATTTGTACTAAGACACTTGAAAGAGCCCGTGCACTTGAAGGTTAAGATCTGCAAAATGATAAACTTCACACAAATATAGATAACATAAATCCTGATAAAAAAGTTTGTTACTACAACAGATAAAAAGATCGGGGTTATATTTAGTGATATGTCAGGCAGTGTCAAATTGTCCCGCGTTAGAAATCGGAAGGTTGCAAAAGACTGCCAGGGTTAAAATTTCTTGCAGACGACATGTCAGGTTTTTAATATACAAAAATTTAAACCCATTTGCCTTTAAGATTAAATCAATATCATATCTAAACCTTTAGGTTTACAAAATATTGTATTTTATATAATGATAGCGAAAGAAATCTATTTAACATACGTTTTCGCGACATATATTAAATATCATTGATCATGAACTGCGTATCAGCCCGTTTCAGTTGTCACGGACTGGAATAACAGAATTCAATTTTATGATTGAAAACATCAAATATCAATTGACGAAACCAATATGCAATGCTCCGTAATTTTCGAGTTTAAAATATTAAATAAAATAAAACCGGTATTAAAGCGTATACCTGGGTATTAATTATCGTAACTTTTCAAAAATTCAAATTGAAATGTAACTGCTTACGGTTATATTTTTGCTTGCCGTGATTTTTCCACTTGAAAAATTTAATATCTTCACTAGAGCAAAGCCCCATACTCATTAATTTTCATAACCATTTTGAATGCGGGTACAAATTATATTTTCATTTGATAGACTCGAAAAACGATAGAGCGTCAAACGGAGCAGAAAATTGGCAACAACTTCCCGTGTAAGATATTAGTCAGAAAGGTTGACAACTATTATAAAAAATATGAAAATTACCACAAAGACGACAGACTTAAAGTCAAGACATAATTTCCATATCAAAAGCTGTGCATTCAAATCTATTCAAAATCTTGAAATAGTCAGTTCAGCGTTTTTATTTTCTTTTTGCAATCCAAACTTGATACTTTCATCTTAAATATGAAGTTTTGTAACTGAGCGACCGCAATTTTCGTATAAATTTACTTAAAAAATAGATCGGACGCGTATAAATATTATTTTTCAAAAGTTTGTGAAGGAAAGGAACGCTGAAGATGTCATATAAATCACTTCTGCTCACACGCATATACGCATGTAATGAAAAATATCCATACATTTGTTATTTCATGCATACTTAAATGATTTTACCTTGATTAAAGTACATTCACTGTACCTCATGGAAGATTTTCTGACATTAAAAATAACAAGAGCTTTTGTTTTTTTTATTAAAGTTCATCGCTTCAATGTTCATATACATATTTAAGTTGCGAGGAAAAACTGAAAATCAAATACTCAAATAAAAAACAAGACAGTTTGCAAATGGAAGGCACATTGATGATGATGATGATGATGATGATGACAATAAAAGTAAAAAGAGGTTCAGTATACACGAAATAAAATCTAATAAATGGAATGTTCTTCACTTATGGTTATAACTTAAAGATACCATAAAACATCAGAAAGTGAAACGAGCCTGAGATTTACTGGGAAGATTTAATTGTTACAGGGGATTGGTATGTATGCACGTGGAATGTAGAGTCGCTAAAAAGGTCTAGGAATACACTCATCTCAAGTGGTTCAACCCACTTAGGCATACCGCGTGAATTAAGTACCCGCTGCGTTAATTTTTGCTCACAATTTCTCCAGACGAAAAGATTAAATACAATTAGATGTTAATTACTCTTACAACAAGAGATCTTAGAACGGTTTTGATGTAAGACTTTGGTCAGTGAATTGGTCACTTCTTGGTCATTCAAGTACTTCATGTAGGTATGGTGGAAAAGTGAAGCGTTTTGACATTTTTAGTGTAATATACGTTTAGTGCTGTGAAACAAGAGCATATGGATAGTTAATAACCAAGTGAATTATTTGCTAGGCCGTGTATTATTTGTGGCGACATAAAAGTCAACGGAAATATGCAATTGATAGTCTGAATAAGTTTATCCGAATATTTAGAACATCCGAACTAATACCTATTCCTGGAGGCATCATCGGGCTTGTCAACGTTCTGTAATCATTCCTCACCAGCGACGGCACTTTAATTCCATTATTTGAAGGCATCTCAAATCAATCCTTCTCGTCTATATCTTTACATTGGTGTATGTGATCGGCCGTCAAGTTGTATCGTGTTACTTTTGTTTACGATTAATTTTCATTTTTTTACAGTTATGAGCCTTTGTCCGATGATTAATTCATCATCTTCACCATAAATACAATGTTTGACATATTTTACACCATTGTCATTGATTTATAGTAGGCCTTCGGTGCCAGGGTTACACTAAAAAGTGTCAATACATGATAGAGGGCCTGCTTTAGCTTGTCATGGCGAACAAGTCAAAACCACCTTGAGCACCTACCACTAAATTATGACATACTGACCATTCGATGACAGCTTAAATTTTGGCCAGTGTCAAAAAAAACTTTCTTTCTAGAAATATTGACATTTAAAAAATGGCAGTTGGAGACAAATTATTATAGTTTAATTACGGACAACAACTACAAAAGCAACATCAAGAAGACATTTTGACACGGGGGAGAAACTTTCTGTATTTACATTACTTGATACCGTAAATTGTTTTTTAAGCCTTAAAGTCATATCAAAGCCTACAACAGTTGTCACTGTTATTCAAACTGGTACTTTACTTTTGTAATAATTTCATAGAAAATGACCAATTGGATTTTTTTTTATAAAAACTGCGAGATAGTTACTTAGATCTTGAGTTAGCAAATACTGAAAACGTACGACAAAAAATGATTGATATTATTTGACATGATGTACAGATCACTTTGTGTTGTTTCGAAATAGAAAGATAAGCTCAGAATAATCATGCAATGATTGCATCACTTCCGGATTCAAATGGACATGCGCAGTCAAAATAAACACGGAAGACCCGGAAGGATTCTTTTTAAAGTCTCTGACCGCAAATTTCCCCCCTCCAAAATAAAATTGAACAAGCTGGAAAACTGTTGACACATCAGCTTAGGAAGAAAGCAGAAGAAGAGCCATAAAAGCTTATTTACTGTCTATCAAAATGGTGGCCAAACCGGAAATTAACCGTACATCGGTCACATGAGGATCAAGGTCAACCGCAAAAATATCTCACACTATTTGCGTCTACGTTTACTTGACACCGACAGTGTGAAGTTACTTCCCGAAAGCCTTTAATTAAGAAACTTGTCATGAAATTTGTTTAATGAATTACCTAGGGTCAGTAGGCAACTCGGTTTTTTTACAACAATGCTATTCTTATGCCTTTCTGGTCTTTTGCAAGACAAAATACTTTGCCTGAACATATGGTTTAAAAAAAAATACAACATTCTGCCTGAAATTCATATAGGCCCGGACTCTTAACATACCAAAACATCATTCTGAAATAGGATGCCACAGAGATAAAATATACCCCTTTTGGTTTTAGAATCTGGATGTTATTGCACAAAATATTAAAAGGTTTACCTTGCTTTTCAATTGGAACAAACAGGCTATGTCAATAATGGCTTATCTCTCATTCTCATAAACTTTGAGAATAACACGTTTAGACACGTGACCCCAATCATAATGATTTATTTATAGCCCTTATAATGTCGTCTTACTTACATTGTAAAAGTTTGATGCTGTTCCATGCGACAGATGGATAGTGAATGCGATCTATGAATTCATTTAACTACAACCAACTCTCAATCAAAATGAATGTCACTGAAATTTTTACCCATATTTCAATGAAGACCACCTACAACAAATGTTTGGGATGTACACATCACAACTTGCAGTCTCGCAGCTCTGGTTTTTATTATTAGTGTTATATAAATGATGTTTGACGAAATGATTAAAAAGCCACCGCCTTTGCATTATGGCTGTACCTTTACGTTACGTAATAGACCATAACTATGCCCGTTCCTTTTCGTTTATTCTCTTAAGCATTGAATTAACACAATTTATTTTAGGCCATTTGGTTCCATTGCAAGGACCTGCTTGATAAATGACGTCGTTTACTTATCTACATAATATTGACCAGATAATATAAACGGTTTCCATGAAAAAAAATATTTTAACAATCTGTCATTCGGAGTCGGGGTTAACCGACAATCTATCAAAGAACGACAATCCGTCAGTTATAAGATCGTCAAGATTTTTGTATACAAAAATGGTCGAACGTCAAGTTCATAAACTGTTCTTAAAAACCTCAGCTCATAAATTATTATGTCACCTGTTAAACGAAAACGTTTTATGATTAATATAAATGGAAATTAGTTGGTTTATAAACTGTAAATATAGCATCTTGAGTATTTCAAATGTCAGTTCAATTTTACTTTTCGTATTTTAAATTCTCCTCACCAGTGGAATAAACTTACGGCTTAGGATGTATTGAGGTCATTTTATGACGTATACTTGACGCTGCAATCGTATAGACATCCCTATGGACGTCACTCAAACTTTCATGCAATATTATATTATTTGCTTCTTCTGTGACCGTGATGTCGTATAATTTTATTATTTTTTTCCCACATAGGAAACAGTGAAAATTTAGTCATGCGTTGAATATTAGACAAGAAAATTTGAAGAGTTCAAACAATGACAAAGATTAGCGCTCTGTGAAAAGGTGTGCCTGTAACTTATTGCCGTTTTAAGAAAGAGGGCATAATTAGCATTTTAAAGGCAAACACTTGAAGGTAACAATAGTACCCCTCCAACTGTTGACACGCCTTCGGGTCGTACCAAACGGTTAGAGGTAGCATCTTTATCATTTTAATTATCAGTGACTTCAATAGCTTAATCCTACCTAAAGTGTTTGAGCTACTTAAAAGATCCAGAGTACAAATAAACTGACCAGGTTTAAACATATAATTATTTTTTTATATCGTTTGTGTGCTCTTCAACTGCAACAAGGATTAAATGTGCTTAAAACCATAAAAGGTTCCAGTAAAAATAGTTTCTAATATTTCAAAAAAGGAAAACTGATATTTAGTATCTCTACCGCTTCGGTGTCGTGACAAAATAACAAATCATGAAGAATACAAATCAATTCACGCTTATATTGAGCTACGTCGAAAGTGTCTTATTTGAAGCAAATCTTCATTGACCAGCTTTGTAAAGATTGTCTTCATTTATCTTTTTTTCTTTCGATAAAACAAAATGGCACGCTCGTAGCGTTCTACAGTTTTATCTGACAATATGGCGTTTTGTTCACCTTTTCATCAAATTTTATTCAGTGCACATGTTAATTAATAAATTGAAATAAATAGCAAAGTAATTAGACCGTTTTATTTGGCACGCTATTAAAATGTGTTATTAATTAATTCATTAGAGATTTGATTAAGTTTTAACCATCAGTGTTATAGTGAGATTTTACCAACAGAAAGCTCTTGACAACCGTCTAACGAACTAAGGACCTTTTCACTCATGCGTATGAACACTGTTTGCTTGTTATTTTGCAAACTTAAGTGACGTCAAAAGTAGGGATTATTTTGCATTTATCATTTTGACCATTTAATGAAAAATAAAATCTTGTTATCAAATTTGTCACGCTTAAATCTACAATTTTATTACCAGATTTTCATTTATTATTTTAATTGTTTTCAAGTTTAGTCGGGTGCCTACACGCCTCAATTTTGTGTAAAAATATTAAATTTTTATGGCCAGATCGGTTTACGTAAAGAAAATGTAAATATATAATTAATGCGGTTTCACTTTCTTGGGTCTCTGATTTCTGAATTAATCCGCATGACTTTATTATTTATAAGACAGAATAGCTTACAAATTTATTACATTGTAGCCAATTTATCGAACCGTTAATGTCACTCCTATAAACTCCCGGCAGGTACAACCCTGTTACTTGATACTCCATGTGGGAATTTCCATCCTAAAACATTGTTCTTAAAAAATATTCTGAAATGGAATACTCAGTAAGCAGGTTAAAACCTCTAGTCGATTCTTTCGCAAATTTCCCCAAATTGCAATACCGTAGACACAAGTCTGTCGGGTTGATTCAGGTTTGTCTGTTTGCGAGTTTCTGTGATTATTTTTAGAGCTCACTTTACCTACAAAAATACTTCAACGAGTGCAAGTTCTTATATTTCTCGACATTACATACTGCTTTCGCAACATATAGGATTGTTTCCGGCAATAAAATAGTTATCCGCCATGATAAATTGACACGGAACAAATTAATCAAAATTAGTAACTCGTGCACATCTGTCTAGAACAATGATATGACACCTGTTTGTGGGGATCTTAAGTTATCCAATCTCCTACATGTACATAGCCATACAGATAAGATAAATATCTAGTTTTTTTCACCTGAAGTCATGGCTTTGTTGATTCCAATAGACACTCGGTACACACCCATTAACGGAAATATAAATAAGGGTTAGCGCGAGTATCTATAAAACTGTGTTTTTTATCGTGATGTAAAGGTCAAGTTTGTTAATTTGAAGGCAAATCCTATCCAAAATAAAGTTATTCGCTTTTGTGATATGCATACATGAGACAGGACTCGAAGACGCTTGAGCAATATTCTGCATGACCTGGTCAGGAATGAACTATAACTAAATAAACAATCAAATCGTGATGGTTATATTACTTAAGTTCACGTTTATTGTATATTTACAGACTGTTGAACGAGGAGGAAAAGAGGCCATTTGTGGACGAGGCCGAACGTCTACGGGTACAGCACAAGAAGGACCATCCAGACTACAAATACCAACCGCGTCGAAGAAAACCCTTAAAGAACCCCAACCAGGACAACAACAACCCAAATCCGTTACCCAAAGGTGTCATGTTCAAAGGAATGCCTGAAGGGTCTCCATCGAACATGAGTGACGACAGTAGTGACTGTTCGAGCACCCACAACCCACATGGTCCACCGACCCCACCGGCTACACCAAACCACCAGGAACTCATGAACCTCCAAAAATGCATGAACGACCGACTCCGAGCTAGGCATATGCCAGGTAATGCATCAAAACAATTTCATAATAATGTATATTTTGCAATAAATGCAAACATTATTATACTACTATGCTCTCTTTATATCAGACGACAGTATGAAAACAATAGAAGGCTAACTTTAAAAACAGAACATTTTACTGATAAATAAAAACGAATTTTAACCAGACGGTTCAGGTCACACAATTAAAGCATTTATGTTGCTAAAAATAAATAAAATCATGACAAGTTCTCTGTGTTGATGAAGTCATATTTATACGCTTCGATATAACGTACATGTAAATATTTCAAGATGATATTTATGACGTTTAACAGTAAAACTTAAACTTGAAATCTAATTTATTTGTTTTAGGACACCCACAAGCGCAGCCAATTGATTTCAGCAGAGTCAATTTGCAAGACCTAGGTGTTCCAGAAGTCATGCCTCTTGATACTTTTGACGATCACGAGCTCGATCAGTATCTGCCCAATGGTCTCCCGAATACTGGTCACATGACCGCTAACAACCAATCAGATCAATACTCATCATGCTACCAAGGAATCACAACGTCATCAGCTGCCTCCTGGTCTGGATGCTTTAGACCTTCGACTGGGTCTTGCATGCAGGCATACAGTTCTGTTACCAACCCCACGAGCACTGGTAACGTAAACAATACGAATACAAACAATAACATTCCATCACCATATGATCTGTCCGGTGCTAATTCGCCTAACAATCAAGGTAGTTCTCCAAACGCTATCCAGAACACACAACAAACATCTTCACCAACCGGAAGCATGCATAGTCCGGGTTTCCAAGGCGCTGGCACAAATACAAGCTGCAAAATTAGAGATGAATCTGAAACCGGAATAAAGATTGAGCCAGCCAATCACACACGAGGGCCTGCACCAAGATATCCGTGTGACAATAAATTTGACTATACAAATGCCGCTGTGTCTCGTTTCGAAGGAAGTGCTCACCAAAATATGGCGTATACAACAGGTAGTACGCATGCCCAATATATGCACTCATTGAACTACCCACATATGGGCATGTCACGACAAATGTTCAACCCAATTGCTGCTGCCGTGCCCGGAGAACAGCAGTGGGAGAGATATACCTGAGAAGTTTCCTAATATATCTGCCCCGTCGGTTTTGCCAGACGGCAATATTGAAAAGCTAGGCAACGCTCGCCAATGTTTGGACACCGTTGTCTGGAAAGGACACTAAAGATGGCGGGCCATATATTGCGGAAAAGTGCTAAATAGAATACATATAACTTAGGAAAACTACAAAATGTGCAGTGTAGAGATAAAATGACTTGATGTAGTTTAGGTTCAGTGCTTCGGAAATGGAGAATTAAAATTGAAATCTGTTCAAGAAGAAGAAACAGAAACCATTATGTTATGTTTCGTGATTCTATGTTAAATTATTTATTTTCACGAGCGCCATTTATTATTTTCTCTCATTTATGCATTTTTTTCATTATTTCACTTATCATTAGTTTGCTTAATCATGTTTGTACATTTGTTTCTACTTTCTTCGAGTCTTAGTCCCGATTTTATAGATTTTTAGTTATAAATGACCGCTTTTGTAACTGAAACACGTATACAAGAATTATTTCTGAAACACGTGTAAACTCGTGTATTATGGAGTCTTAAAACATGCTATTTAAGTCAAATAAATTGCTGCAGCGTTTTCATTTTTCTGTTCACATTCGTTTCTAGTTTTATAAACCACTGCATTAAAGTCGGAGGGTTGGATGTTGTCTCACTTTTCACATACACATCTGACCTGATGACTCTAACTTAAGAAGAAATCATAGCTTGTAAATCCACTTATTTATTCGACACAAACATTTCTGTGAATTTAATTCTTTGAGAACACGAAGACAAAACCGGAGTCTGAAGCCCTTATTTAATTACATTGGCAAAACTTGCAATAAAGAGTACCAAAGTATGCCTTTAAAATTACATTTTTGTTATTCCTTTAGTTGTATAATTTGCATAAACGTTTCTTTGCTGTGTAAACTGAATTATCTTTAAATTTCATACCCACATCAGTACAGATGATAAATGACATATGATTTAAGAGAATGCCAAACAAAATAAGATGTGATTCCAATGTCTTCTGTAGTGGATAATAGAAGATTGTTTTAATACTTGAACTCATTTGAAAGTGATCATATTTTATCTTACAACGAAAACTGTCTCTGTCTTCCATATTTGCATCACTATGCAGTTTAACAACTTTTGTGTATTTTTGCATAATGTCTATGTTTAAGAGTCTATGCATATTATTATATTTGAAAGATTTGTGTGTGTAAATATAAAATTTGAAACAAATTCAGTGTTATCATATATACTGCATTGAATGAAAAAGCTATTACAATTTAATCAGCTTATCCGATTTCTAACCTTTCCGAAAATGCTTACAAATTCCATTGACGGATGAAGTCAATCACCAACATTCTTGCACAGCGAATCCGAAATATAACCTGTCTGAAAATGCATGTGATTTCAATAAACAGATGAAGTCTGTCACTAGAATCCATGAAAAGTTTGTCCGAATTATGACCTATCCAAAATGACTGTGAATTGCATCGACGTCTGAAGCCAGTTATTGGAATCCTTACAAAAGTTTCTACCAATATTATTTATACCAAATTTATTTTAGTTCGATTGTGTAGGAAGCATTTAGCTTATATACACACTCTCGAATCCGTTCCTGGAACCGACTAGTACTAAGCAATGTGTGTAAAGTTTCTTGCTCAAGAAAACAACGGCTTGCCCCTCATTAGGTTTGAACCCATGCGGCTAGCAATCCTTTGACTACTAATAGTAATGAAATGAATTAAAATGGCCCGGACATTATATAAACTAGTTTAATCTGCTCAAAGAAAATTAAATACTGGTACTTCTGACAGTGATTTAATTTTATCAAAACGAATATAAAACAATTACAGATTAGAGTCTGAATCAAAGTACTGAAGGTTCAAAGACGGAAGTCGTAATAGAAAATGTTTTAATGTAAAACATTATAAACACAGCAGAATAGTATAACATTCTCTTTCACACACAACTCTTGATTCAGACGGTAACTGAAAAATAAATTACTCGTGAATTACTACGTAAGAGTCAGACAAGATATAAATGAACAGTACACAGTAAGCAAGGTCAACATCTAAGCAGTAAGAGCATTAATTTTCGCTGCGTCCTCATTGTTCACATTTGTAAGCAATATAGTGCTCACTTAATCATTATTATAACATTTAAATCCGAAGCAAATGGGAATAAAATGCTATTTTTTTCTCTTTCAAATGTGTCCTATTATTCATATAAGATTTACTTCTTTGTCAATATCCCCTTCGTTAAATTTAAGATAAAATATCATTTTTTTTTTCAGAAGTAGACACAGTCTAAAGCTATTAAAATCACTCGAGTGATGACGTCAGTCCTTACCTCAAAGCTGCACATTTAACTGACAACATTTTTTGCACATATCCCTGTCAAGTTTCCAGATATATTTTACTGTTACAGCTAATAAGCCATGACAAGACTATCATCCACAGGTGTAGAACTAGGACGTGTTAGTGAAAGACTCATATGAAATATATATAAAAATGCACGTCTCACAGATGTTTGAAAGAGTTTATTATTTCATTACCCCAAAATGAAATATTTTCAAGGAAAAAAAAAAGACGAAATCAGTGAAATGTTTATTCAATTTTATCAAAACGGATTATTGAGAACAAAAAAGTCAACCTAATACTGAACAATTTCCAAGAACCCTGCGAAAGATAAATAGTCATATAAAACTTAAATTCACACGTAAATCAAAATATTTAGCTAACTTACAAAACGATATTAAAATAATATACCAATATTAAAATTAGTTTATTCCATAGATATCGAATAGAATCTCTGATAAATATATACTTAATTGAAGGAATCCAAAATCTAGGAATGGGCTTACGATAGGCAAATGCGAAAATCCTGAACACAATCATGTAGACATTGTTTAACTTTATTTTTTTACAACCCTAGTTTTGAAAAGTTTCAGTGTAAAGGCTTGAAAAAGGACACCTTCAGTACTCATATGACAATGACCTCAATAGATAAGGTTTGTCTGTATGTCTGTCTCCCTGAATGCTCCCAGACACATCGAAACATCGACAAAATAAACTTTCTATTTGTTGCATTTAATCGGTTCGACAACTACTTTATTTAGCAAGAAAACGTGGGTAGTACTGATAAAAAAGGGTGTTTTACTATAAAAAAAATGTTTTGGTGATTATCATAAAAATGACATGCCACCAAGGAAGGTTGTACTAATATTGTAAAAGCCATTTTTGTCGCCTTGTTTAATTGAAAAGAAAAAAGATAGAAAAATACAACATAAATAGCGCGGTCATGAAGAAACACTTCCAAAAAATGTACAAGTAGATTATAACTTGTAAAAATTGGTGATTTTCTTTCAGTCAGCCCTGGGAATTGTTGTTTTTGAAGGATGACTTTTGAATAAAAACACAATTACACTCACTGGTCTTCCTGTTGTCGAGGATTGTGAAGTTTTAACATTGTCAACTTCCACCTCTCTCCATTAATTTGGCGAGAACATCACCAGTTTTTGTTTCGTTTTAATTTGCACGTCAAATTAAAATGAAGAGTCGGTGTTAGCGTCTTTCTTAATCTTAAATTTCATGATGTGAAAACTTTTCCCTTTTTGTTAATCAACTCACATTAAATTAATAAATCAGAACATCAAACATTATTTGGGAAGACCAGCAATCCGATGGCACAAGCACACGTCAATTTAACTTTTTTTCAACATTACTTCATTCATGAAGGCTAACACTCTTCACTGGATGTACTAGGAATAGGCTAATATCATTGGTAAGTCTTTTGACTCTTGTTCAACAAAGACACAACTTGAGAGCATTGTCACTAAGATTCAACGTGGAAGCGTTATAATAAAGGCTGGAATAAGAAACTGTGTCACAAAGACTAATTTGGGAGCACTGTCAAAAAGATGCAACTTGGGGGCATTGTAACAACTTCGAAGCCATGTCAGAAATACTTAATTTGGTAGTGTTGTCATGGAGACTGAACCTTGGAGCATTGTCAGAGAAACTCAACTTGTTAGTGATGTCAGAAACACTTAACCTCTGAGCGATGTCAGAAAGAAGCCACTTTGGAGCATCGTCAAAATGACTCAACTTGGTAGCATTATTAGGACTCAGATTGCGAGCATTGTTAGTAAGACATAACCGTGAGCGATCTGAGGACTTCATTTTGGACCATCGTCACAAAGACTCAGCATCTGAGTGATATAAGATAGGCTTCACTTTGCACCATCGTCATAAAGTCTGAAATCGGGAGCATGTCAGGAAGGGTCAATTTGGAAGCATCGTTAGAAAGACTCAGCTGACCAGCATTGTCAGAAGGACCATACAAGAACTGTCATCAAAATCAAACTTTAGAGCTCTGAAACATAGACTTTTCTTTGGAGCAGAGTGCCCCCTCGAAACACTTATTCTTGTTGAGAGAACATTTGTGTCGCCGACCTTCATCGCTCGAAACACTAACTCTTGCTGAGAGAACATTTGTGTCGCCGACCTTCATCGCTCGAAACACTAACTCTTGCTGAGAGAACATTTGTGTCGCCGACCTTCATCGCTCGAAACACTAACTCTTGCTGAGAGAACATTTGTGTCGCCGACCTTCATCGCTCGAAACACTAACTCTTGCGGAGAGAACATTTGTGTCGCCGACCTTCATCGTCTTGCCGAGAGAACATTTGTGTCGCCGACCTTCATCGCTCGACCAAGAAGAGAAAAGAGGCAAGACAAAAGTGCTTAAAAAACAAAAGAGCTGTACGTAGAACAGCTAGAAACACCCCATCCGTACTTAAAATTATCATTCAAACTGAATCAACTCGAGCAAAATTTAGAAGTTTTAAATTTGATTGTCTTGTTTTGCGTGACATAAAGGGCAACACGAGGTTGCATGAACTATTTATTTCGGTGTATTTCGTGGGGTGAAATCGAAAATGTTCTATTTGCTTCTTTTTTTTAATGGTAGTTAGAACTGTTTTACTTTCATCCAACGATTTGTTGTTTTTACTGAAATATTATTCACCAAATAAGACGACGTTAAGGTTTTACGTTTGGTTTTGTTAGTGCTTTAGAGATGTTTCGCTGGCTTCTTTAATATAACGTAAGACGTAATTAAATTAATGGAAACTGACAAAAAAAGGCTGCTGGGGCAGTTCATTGTGCCAAAATATGAATGAGCTAAAAATATAGTTTTGCACAAAAGATATCAACCAAAACTCTATGATTTTGAACTATAACTGTTATATTTCATAGAAGATTCTGTATCATAGTTGTAGGTTGCAGGTATAATAGTGTAAATATATCATGTGATTAAACCTTGCTATTTGGAATCTAAAGTCAGATGTATGCTCTTTTCTGTTCCACATTTAAGAAAAATTTCAAACAGTTTGGTGAATTTAGTAAATAAATTTTAAAGTTAAGATAAACCCGGACGTGATGTAGTGTGGTGTTTGACATAGAAAGATGACCCACGTCATAATGTCAAGGTCATTATCGCGAAGTTCGGTAACCACACAGTTCACGCGTCTCTATAACGACACAATATAAATTATACTTAATACAGGTAGAAATTCAGCATGTAATACGCTGAAATGTAAATGTGGGCTCAATGAATGTCAGTATTCGCACGATTTATACAGTCTAAACCGATGGAGATGTCATTAATATTCAATTAACAGGATACGTTTTGCTAATTAGGTCCATAATTACAAAAATTCTGTACGGGTTGACATGCATACGACAATGAGTAATAAAATCTAGCATCATTTTCTCAAATCTCATGTAAGTTAGGCCGTTTTGCATCTTTATCTACCTCTATGATTGGAGAGATTTTGCACACGAGGTATAAAAGAAATACGCAATACATGTAATATGTGTTAAGAGGTAAGTCAGAATGACAAACTGGGTTGAAAAAAGGAGAGCTTGGAAAAAGACTCTGAGATATGTGAAATATTCTATGCACTGCAGAAGGATTCAGTGACAATCGTTTAGACAGAAAGGCATCTCTTAGTTTTACATGACCCACTATTCTATCATAGGGCTTGGCTTTTGCAACGTAAACCTGCTACTCATAATGACCACTTCCGGTGCCGCCGAAAACAAAAGACTTAAGATGCTATAACTTTACTACTTGTATCATTATTCGGGTCGATAAACAAAACTTCTGCAATCGAAAATGTAGTAAATTTATTTTTCATTTTATTTGTGAATTGAAGCCATGCAAGCCTTACAATGCCATAGGTTTTGTATATAAAATATCCGTAATGATAAACAGAATCACTTTAACATTAAATTACAGTAATACATATTAAAACATTTGCACCAAATTTAAAAATGTAATGGGACTTTAATGGCCTGTAACTTGAAATTATCGACGCAGTTGAAACTCAAGCGAAGTTCGTACATTTATAAAGACATCGTGGATACAATCAGAGAAATAAAGGAGTAAATAAAAGAGCATTTAAAAGGCATTAACGATTACATTCAGTGCAGTGCAAGATCACCTTCATCTTGTGTTTAATTCGTACCCCGGATTACGTAACTTGATTCGAAACTACGGTCACACTTGACTTTGTATGAATACCTTAAAACCCGCACCAGACGACTTTTAAACAAAACGTCAGTCGGAGTAACGGTGATATTTAAACCAATTAGACACTAATTGAAAGAAACTGGTGAAAATTAAAAGATTTTCAAATTGATTTTATATCGATTTAAACAAATAAAACGGCACTTTTGTGAAACGGTGTGGGGACACAAATACAACGTGAAGATCTGCTTAGAGATGACAGCAAATCAACCTTGATTAAACGACTTACCGCGAAGATGAAAAGTTATGATATCACAGTGATTTTTTCCCATCAATTACCGTGTACTTTGTATTACTTTTATTGAAAGATTAAAAAAAAAGAATAAAAAATCAGAAAATCTACCAACTACGCGCATAGCTTAATATACTTTTTTCACAGTTTTTGTTCGAAAAAACATGATTTTTGTAACAATTTAGATTGATGGTAATTGTATAAAGTAACTGTTTGCACTCCAAACAATTGTCTATGACCTTTTATCTGCACCGCCTCACCTTTCACGTTTTTAAACGACACCATTTAAGACCTGTAGCTTTCTAGGTTGTTTTTCTAAGATTTTTTTCCAAAATATTTTCAAAGTTTTCCCTTTTTCATTAGAATAAGTGAACCACACACGATGTGCGTTTTGGGTCCATCTTCTCACATTGTTTTTGTCCACTTTAGGAGTTTTAAAGAAGAAACAAATTCAGAAATGTAATATTCATGAGGCTAATAAGAAATACAGCAGCACTGATAAATATAATTTTAATGACAAGGTCCGTAAGTGCGCAAACGTCTAGCAAGGAAACATCTTTGAAATGTTTTGATATATTCTGTACATTTTTTAAGTACATTAAAAGACAGTTACTATTACGGTAATCCTTCACTTGTGGTGTTTTTTTTTTCATGCATCCTATACCCTTTCCAATTAGTATCGTGATTTGTAACAGTGCATATTTCCGTGTTTTTGGTATCATTTATTTGAGCGAACATTCATCCATTTGTCTGATGACTTGCTGTTTTGTTTACTCACGTATGTCGAGAAAAATTGGATCCGCGTGCATTCACTTTTCCCTTCCGGCAGCGTTTGTTTTTGTGTTAGGTCATCCTTACAAGTCAAATATTTGTTTACGAAAGATTTCCACGCAAGTTGTACAAAAAGTACTTAAGTTGCGTCCAAAAATATTAAAGACAGCATCTTCCATCAGCTATAAGCAGTTACAAGAACTTACAGACGAAAATAGCAACTTGCTTAGAACAACAAGAAATCTCTCGTTACAATGCTCGTATGATAAAGAAACCATTATAGCTACATAGGTTCTGCAAAATTAATCTTGGTGAGAATTAGTGACAACTGAAAACTGTGTAACAACGGTAATGACCTTGGTGGGGATTGAAAACTACACACCAAATGGTATGATATTGGCAATAAACTTGGTGAGGATTGAACACTATGCATCAACGGAACGACATCGGCAACGACCTTGGTGAGGATTAGACACAAGGCACCAGTGATAATGTCAACGTCAATGACCTTGGTGAGAATAATGAACAATAGGCACCAACGTTAACGTGATAATGTCAACGTCAATGACCTTGGTGAGAAAATGAACAATAGGCACCAAAGTTAACGTGAATGAGCTTGGTGAGGATTAGACACTAGGTTCCAGAGATAATGTCAACGTCAATGGCCTTGGTGAGGATTGAACACTATGCATCAACGTTAACGTGATAATGTCAACGTCAAAGGCCTTGGTGAGAAAATGAACGATAGGCACCAAAGTTAACGTGATAATGTCAACGTCAATGACCTTGGTGAGAAAATGAACAATAGGCACCAACGTTAACGTGATAATGTCAACGTCAATGACCTTGGTAAGAATAATGAATAATAGACACCAAAGTTAACGTGATAATGTTAACGTCAATGACCTTGGTGTGAAAATGAACAATAGGCACCAACGTTAACGTGATAATGTCAACGTCAATGACCTTGGTGAGAATAATGAACAATAGGCACCAACGTTAACGTGATAATGTTAACGTCAATGACCTTAGTGAGAATAATGAACAATAGGCACCAAAGTTAAAATGATAATGTCAACGTCAATGACCTTGGTGAGAATAGTGAACAATAGGCACCAACGTTAACGTAATAATGTTAACGTCAATGACCTTGGTGAGAATAATGAACAATAGGCACCAACGTTAACGTGATAATGTCAACGTCAATGACCTTGGTGAGAATAATGAACAATAGGCACCAACGTTAACGTGATAATGTTAACGTCAATGACCTTGGTGAGAATAATGAACAATAGGCACCAAAGTTAAAGTGATAATGTCAACGTCAATGACCTTGGTGAGAATACTGAACAATAGGCACCAACGTTTACGTGATAATGTCAACGTCAATGACCTTGGTGAGAATAATGAACAGTAGGCACCAAAGTTAACGTGATAATGTCAACGTCAATGACCTTGGTGAGAATAATGAACAATAGGCACCAAAGTTAACGTGAATGAGCTTGGTGAGGATTAGACACTGGGTACCAGAGATAATGTCAACGTCAATGACCTTGGTGAGAATAATGAACAATAGGCAACAAAGTTAACGTGAATGAGCTTGGTGGGGATTAGACACTAGGTACCAGAGATGATGTCAACGTCAATGACCTTGGTGAGAATAATGAACAGTAGGCACCAAAGTTAACGTGATAATGTCAACGTCAATGACCTTGGTGAGAATAATGAACAATAGGCACCAAAGTTAACGTGAATGAGCTTGGTGAGGATTAGACACTAGGTACCAGAGATAATGTCAACGTCAATGAAATCGGTGAGAATAATGAACAATAGGCAACAAAGTTAACGTGAATGAGCTTGGTGGGGATTAGACACTAGGTACCAGAGATAATGTCAACGTCAATGACCTTGGTGAGAATAATGAACAATAGGCACCAAAGTTAACGTGATAATGTCAACGTCAATGACCTTGGTGAGAATAATGAACAATAGGCACCAAAGTTAACGTGAATGAGCTTGGTGAGGATTAGACACTAGGTTCCAGAGATAATGTCAACGTCAATGAAATTGGTGAGAATAATGATCAATAGGCACCAAGGCTGACGTTAACTGCATTGGCCTTGAAGAGGATTGAAAACTTGTCACCAATTGTAATGACAACTGCAATGACCTTGATGCGATTTGAACACCTGACACCAATGGGAATGTTAACTGCAATGACCGCGCTGATAATGGAACATTAGGCACCAACGATAATATCAATGCCAACATCTCTGATAAGGAATGAAAACTAGGCAACAAAGGTAATGTCAACGGCAATGACCCTGATTGAGACTGAACATTAGGCACCAACAGTTATGACTAAGGCGATGACCTATGTATGAACGGAACACTAGGTACAAACGATAATATCAACGGCAATGACCCTGACTGAGACTGAACACTAGGCACCAACGGTTATGACAACGGCAATGACCTTTGTATGAATGGAACACTAGGCATCAACTGTAATATCAACGCCAACGACCCTGGTAAGAAATGAAACCGTATTGTCAACCTCAATGACCTCGATGTGGATAAAAAACTAAGCACAGTGGTGAGGATTGAAAACTAGGGAACATTGGTACTGTCAACTGTATTGGCCTTACCTTGGAGAGGGTTGAACAGTAGGCAACAACGGTATTGGACTTGGAGGGGAATGAAAACTAGGCAACAGCGGAATCAATCATTTTTAGGATTGAAATTTAGGCAACAACGGCAATTACAATGACCTTGGCGAGGATTGAACACTAGTTACCAGCAGAAATGTCAACAATGTTAATATATTTAAGAAAAGACCCACCTTGAAGCTAATATAACGACAGGAAGGCTCAGTTGGCTTTGTTATGTAAAACAAAACCCTTGTCCAATCTTCTTTATCATACTGCCTAACACTGCCACCGTTTTTTTATGAAGCAAAGGCTGACTTCTATCATGATTTCTTGTGAATGCTGCATTGCAAGTCATTACAATGCTTCTCTAAGCCATGTTCCTTTTGGCACTTAGGTAATGTATGTATGTTTGCTTTCTTCCTCGAACGCTGAAGTTTTTTTGGTCAGTTCTTCAAATTTACGCCACACGTGTCTCACCAAAGCTCTGTTAGTTCTTATACTTTGAGAAAGCGTGTTTAATATAGCAAGTATATTTTAGAAGTCCACATAAAACATGACCTAAAAGAAAGCACGTGAAATCCATGCTGTTTATAAACACACAAGTTGACGAGAAGTCCATGTTCTTTGCGAAAATAGACATAGGATTATATCTGAATATCGAGTCATTCGAAATTTTGAAACCAAGTAGCTTTTTTATTTTTTATATAAGAAATCAGATATAACAAAACTATAAATACGATAAGTAGAAATTCAGACTAGTGTTGTCGTGAAGACGCCTTTATCTGTTTAAACATTTTTTCCCCATATATTAACATCAAATTGATAGAAGCTTACAGTACGGAAAAAATTATTTCCAGAATGATTATAACTTTAGAACAGCCATAAAGGAACAAACTTTTTTGTATGAGTATTCCTTTGCTAGGGCTACATAATAGAGATTGAGGTAGGGAACTTGTGACACATGTACACTTCAGACAAATATCACTGGAGGTAAAAGAAAGTTAAAAAGAATCAGATTTAATAGTTTGACCCGATAATACTATGACAGTCATTTTGATTCATTACACTACTCCTCATTTCCCGAGCTTAAATGACATGTCCTTGGAAACTGAAGAACTAAAATGTAGGTTACTTCACCTATGTACTTTTTCATAACAAGCCACGTACCAGTACACCGAACCAGGATACATAATAGTTTATCTTTTCTATGTATGATTAATAAATCAAAACTGACGGAAGAAATATCTGTGTATTGACCAAACATTGTCAAACATGCTCATTTAAATATTTTCAACAATAAAGTGACGGAAAACTTGAAAAACTTGAACGCAAAGACCAGAAATAGAAACTATTTTCTGAATCAAAATTTTATGATCTTCCTTGTTTTATGAACAATTGCAGCTGGGCGGCGAGATTTGCTACAGGTCTGTAAATATTGTATCTAGAATTTTCGGGTACTGTGGCTGCTAGAAATAAAAGTCGAAGAGAATGCATTTCTGCTGTCGTCAGTCGGCAAGAGTGAATTTTGCTGCCAACAGTATCATTTTCACACTGTGGCTCGACGAAGCCTTTAGAACTTGCAACGGTTAAAACTTGCAACGAATTGTATAGATATATCACACATATGGTCCCTGATTCTTAGCAATATCGTAAGTTCGAAAACCAATTCAATTAGTATCTTTTTTTACAATCAAAATTTTGAAAACTTAATCCCCAGTGTTATTCTCTAACCGTGCTTGATTCTGATCCGAGTTGAGTACAAGTCCAATACAACATCCATCTGCATCATGTGACCCAATATAAATTGATTTATATGACGACGGTTTAATTTTTACCGGGCCTCTTTGCTTTCATCTTTTCTCCACCTGCATTTTCACCTGCTGTCAGTGCACTTATGTATTTAATGTCTGTATATGACATCTGTATATCAAAATCATTTTCAATCCATCAGAATTTTGCTTCCGCGGCCGTTTTAATATGACAGTCTGACAAAGTTTTCCAAGATCGACAGGGCACTCTGCGCTGTATCCAAGATACAAGGAACAGGGTAATTCATTTGTAGTCATCTCGTTGTCAAAGTAAGACTTGTAAGAAAGAGGTCGTACTCTGGACCACGACTTTACATCGGCAGATACGACTACATATGGCTGAATAATTTAGTACCATCAGGGCTCCACATTACATGCAGAATGCTTTGAGATGGGCCTGGCAATTCTTATTTGAGCCGAGCCCATAAATGAAATTTAAATTTCTAGTAAGTTAACCTATATTTTGTACGTAATTTGTAAATCTGTGTAATATCTCTGATACATTCCTCTGAATGGAAAATGCAACTTTCAAGTCTACAGTGTGTCAATTATTATTTCGATCGGTGTATGCATACACAAAGTTTCTTTAACTATTGCAGGTCTGAACTTTCACAAACCGCCTGTAAGACGAGATGCCGTTACGTGTATTTATAACCATTTCACACGCTTATCGAAAACTCGCCTTACCGATTAGGGGGCCAATACCCTTGAATCCGACCCTTAATCTTAAAGTGAGCTGGAAACTGGAACATTAGCTGATCTATTTTGGCAAAGATCCCTGAAGGTTTTGTAATATATCAATCCTTACCATCCCATATCCTTAGAGAGAGCCATTCGATCACGTATTCGAGTTAACATTAAACAATATATCATTTTGACACATGTAATATTAACCTGTTAGGAAAATTTGGATATATAAGAAGATAAAGCGGAGGGTTTGACATCTTCATGAACGGTTTTATGACCAGTGAAATTTAATTGTCGGAGGCAAATGCATCCCTGTTACATTCACCGCGAGCTTTTTAGGTATTACGCACTGGTGACACCGGGATTTTTGTGTTTGCCAATTAAAGTGTCGCACGTGAGGGAAATATTGAATGTTTCATACATCCTGTAGAAGAAATGCTAGACGGAAGAAACTTGGGATGTTTTTACCCCTTAAGATATATCTAAAACACTTTCTTTTTGACAAAGCGCATGCATGCCTTTGCGATATGCCCAATAAGAAACTGGTTTTATCTGGAAGGCAGGATGTTTGATTTGTCACCAAGAATGAAGCGATATCATACCAATACTTTTCGGAAAGGTTCTGCAGATTTTTGCTATTTGTCACGTTTAGATAAAATATAATTGCAAATATAGCTTCTGATAACATATATACCTAAGAAGGTACTTAGTATAAAACTCCTTGCAGTAACAAGATATCACAGATTGCATTCAAGCCAGAATACAGATCATATTACATGTGTGCGTTCAAGCCAGAATACAGACCATATTACATGTATGCGTTCAAGCCAGAATACAGACAATATTTTATGTATGCGTTCAAGCCAGAATACAGACCATATTACACATATATCAAAATTAGTTTTCTTATTTTATTTATCGTGTATTCTAAACCGCCTTGTTGAAGTTTTCGAACATTGATCGAAATTTATGACATTAATTTACAATGTATATTATTCTAGCTCTTATCTCGAAGAAACTAAGATAAATGAGATAAAACAATCCCTGCAAGAAATTCACCTGTCTTAGTGAAACTTAGATCGACCAATGGCAAAGCCCCTCATGGTATAGTTTGGTGGCATGACACTTTGGCAATGACATCAGATTCATATTCTATTTTTAAATGAGTGTAGATCACTGAATTCACTTGAATTGGTATTCTCGTTTAATTGGTCACCACAAAAATGCCCTGCTTTTATTTAGTGGCGTGTTACGGCTCACCGCCATCTTCGTGTTTTTTTCCACGATCAAGATAAATATGCATACTATATAAAACCAAGTTAATTACCTTTTAAGAGTAAACATATGGATTTCTTCAGAGTAAGAAATGTGGTAATTTTATAATACGAATCACATGTATCGAGGACGTGTGGACCTGGTGCCGTATTCATAAAGCATTTTAAGTTTTTCTCTGTTAAGTTTGACTTTTGTCGAAATTTTGCAAATCAGTTTGCAGCGTTAGTGCTTAAGGAATAAGTGTGAAACTTTCAAACAATGTTCATTATACTTCAAGAATAAGAAACGAAAAAAAAAGATTTAAACTCTTTCTTGTTAACTGAAAATAGACTCTTTACTAAAAACTGCAGTTTAAGAAAAAGGGTTAAGTTTTTACTTAGATGTTTTAAGAATACAACCACTAAGTGGGCCGTTGACGTTCTTTCTGCTACACTAACTTTTAGTTCTATTCACAGCCGTACAAAATATTTTCCGAATAAATTTCATCAGGCGGCCAGAGTCAGGCAATTCGAATTTTCAACTTCGGTCCGAACATCTAAATCCTTTTAAATATATTGACAAAAACAATGCAAAATTGACAGGACATCCCTTGTCGATTTCCGTGACTCAGTCTAAAACATTTTTGACTCACGTTTAATTTGATTCGTCAGCATCTACTGGTTCTAATCAAGCAGAATCGAATCGATGACGTCAATGGAATTTTTCAAATTTCAATTATTAGTAAATGAAAACTGTCCAACATTGGTTTTATATTTCAGCTTCATACGTGACCATTACGAAGCCTTGTCATGCGATGTCAGCGTTATAAATCAGCCCCATTTCGTGTAGATATTTTCTGGACCTATTCATTAACTGTGCGGAGTTCGGGGTTGGTTGATGCTGGTGGGATAAAGTAAATATTTCACGTGTGGTCCAGGGGAATGTGAAATTAACAATCAACTAGATGGTTTTCGAATGAATCAAACGTACACGAATGAGTATTTCAACTTGAACTCGGAGGTTGATAATGGCAGTTTTAAGTGATTAACTCGTGTCAACACTTACTAATCATTAAAGATTTCAGTATTGGCAGTATATAGGCACAAACAGATGTCGTTTGCTGAAGGTATTTTATTTACCCGACTATGCCCGATGTACACAAAAGAAAAGTGATGCAAAGTTTATGCACCTATCAATCTGGCAATTTTTCAAAGTCCCAAAAGTAGGAGATGCTTTACATATCAAATATCCTGGGATCTAAAATTTGGCCAAAGTCTATTTCCCTAGATTCGGAATCATTTTGTCTGTCAAATTCCCGCCGGTCGGGAACCTTCTTCTGGCCAAAGTCAGGTTCCTCACCTTCCCGCTCTCCACTATTCTTTTACAAAATTCGTGTGGCTGTCTGATGTGAAGTAGATGGAAACGCCACACCGTTTTAAAAAGCTCAAGACGATACGTACTTTTATGATTTTACAAAAAGCAAAAATTATCTCCGATTTACGTCGACACCCCTCATAAACTATCCCGAGGTTTTTGCTGCAGAAAAAATCTTTTAGCTCTCCTTAATGCTTTTTTGATCAGACATTACCATAATTAACTTCATAAATCTGTAACTGCTACTTTTGCATGTTGTCTTGTTAACGTGTATTAGTAGACTGCGGTGGCAAAACTAATGAGAGTGTCCAAATCTGTCATCTCAGTCTGGTATATTGTACACCAAAAGTGGCAGTGATTTAAACATCTTCAGAGGCTTCTCTGACAAAAGTATGCTTCCTGCAAGCTTTTTGTGGACGCGATGTGACAGTTAACTATTTTAATGTTGGTGCAAGAAATTGTTTTAATGCGAATTCCATCGTTTTGATAAGTTTTCTTTTATGTCCGTCAACAGGATTTTAGTTGTGTCGGCGAGGTTAATTGGGCCATCTTTCCCGTAGAAGTATTATACAAGACTAAGTGTGTTATATAGTACCTCCTAACTGAAGAGCACTAATTTCTATTAATTTACTCTGGCCTACTTGAGCCAGTATTTTTCTGAAGTTTTTGCTTTTCATGTTTGAGGAAATTAAGAGAAAATTTCTTTAATTTTTTATATGAATAGACTATTATGCAGCTTTTGAACACGGTTAATACATTAAAACAGCGTATCCATGGTTTCAGTAACTATTTTCAAAAAAAAAAACAATAAAAAAAACCCACAAAAAAACACAGTTAGCCTTTTTCATATTTTGCTTAAATGACCAGTATAGCAATAAAATTAATTCAAGCAAATCTGAAGCACCACCATATATTTCGAATTTTCCTTGGTATATTTCCCCTCATCATAAAGTGGGTGGAATAAACTGGTACCATATTTGTAATCACATTTCAGTAGTTCCCACTATTAATAACTTTTTTGTGTGTTTTATTCATAATAGTCATAAGATTTAAGTACAGTGAATGATTAGACTGCATTGTTGTTTTTAACATGGCCAGGCTAAGACACACAGTGATTTTCAAATTTAATAGACCTACTTGGCTCAGCAAAGTCTGAAAATCTTTAAAATCTGTGGGTGTTATAATGATCATATTTAGTCATCAGACAGATCTTCTTAAATCAAATCACATAATGGTTGAAAAAAATCAATACACCCCACTAGCTAAAATGAGATAACGCCCTCTAAACCATTTAACTCATATTGAGCGGGTAGACTGTACCAGGATGGAACCGTACTAGATACACATTCTGTGTATGAAACTGCTTCCTCACATAAATGGTAATAGCGGGACACGAGCCCATGACCATGGTGAGGGGTTAAGTGATGGAGTCTAGAACTTGGTGACCAGTCTGCCAGTATAAACATGGCATACTTTATCAGTATGCAATAGAGTACTTGAATAACATTGAAAACATTCCTTTAATTGCGAGTATTAAATGGTTCCGGTGATGGGGCATGCGTCTTGTTTGGCAGAACATCTCGTTGTTAATAAATGTTAATTTCTCGACTCGCATCTAATGTTTAGTAGTGGAGATACATTTAGCAAGTTGGAAGGGGAACCATTCTTTACAGCTAGGCAACGAGTTGCATGGTAAATCTTACAGGGCCTAAACCATGGGTTAACACATTACAAAGAAGACACAACATTCAAGTAATATTTATCTTTATTTCATATATTACATACAGCTGTATATAATTTTGGCATAAAAGATGTACATGTATTTACATTCTTAAATTGAAAATCAGACCAGAATGGTGTTAAAGCAAACAACTTACCCAGTTCATCATGACATACAACAAAATGAAACTTATCCTTACCTGTGTGCAAACTTTGCACTGTTCATGGGATTAGAAACATTTTGGGGAATCTAGTCCTTGTTCACATACCATTGTCATAAGAACCAAAATAAGCTATCTCTATCTCTCATCAAATATTGTGTCTGCTTTCTGCATCAGTAAATGGTAGGGAATCTTGAACCAATGCTGGATCAATGTTTGTTGCTAACTGGGAACCAATGGTAGGGAATCTTGAACCAATGCTGGATCAATGTTTGTTGCTAAACTGGGAACCAAATCAGTTTTCGCAATGATCTCAGAAGTACTTCATATCTGCCAGACCAATACGAAAACCAATTCTGTTTAGAAGCACAGTCAGAAACTGGCCTTTCCCATCTGATCATGTCCCAATTCCCCAGATGGCTTCTGGTTCCTTCCAAAGGCTTCTCTGTCTTGCAACAGGCTTCCATGTACTAATACAGTCTACTCTGTCCAGGTAAGGTTTCCACACCCTTTTACAGATTTCCTTGTCTAGCAATGCACTTACACGTTCCATCATAAGTTTCCATTCATTGTGTTATAGACTTCCATGCCCCATTCCCGGCTTCCACACCCTTCCACAGATTTCAATGTGAAGTGACAGGTTAACAAGCTCACTCAATGATTAACATACTCTGTCACTGGCTCCCTATCCTGTCTATGCCATGTCATACGCTTCCTTGCCCCATCAGATTTCCCTGTACTGCCCTAGTCTTCCTTGCATAGTCAGAGACTTCCCTGCACAGTCAGAGTTCCTTGCACTGTCAGACTTCCCTGCACTGCAATGGTCTTCCTTGCACCATTGCACCATCATAGACTAAAACCCTGCACTGTCACAGAGTTCCTTGCACTGTCACAGACTTCCCTGTCCTGTCGTAGGTGTCCTTGCTCCGTCAAGGACTTCCTTGCACCGTCATAGGCTTCCCTGCCATCAGACTTACTTGCTGTGTCAAGGGCCTCTGCACCATCAAAGGCTTCCCTGCTCTGTCACAGGCTTCCTTACTATGTCATGGGCTTCCTTGCACCGTCATAGACTTAACTGCACCGTCACACACTTACTTTCCATCATAGACCTCACTGCGCAGTCATGGTCTTCCTGCACAATCACTAACTTCCCTGCAGAGTCATTGCACCATCATAATACTTCCTTGTGTAGTTGTACACTTCTCTACTTCCCTGCCCTGTCATAGACCTTCTTGTCCCGTCATAGGCTTCCCTGCATCGTCATATACTTTTCGACATTGTTGTATAGAATTCCCTGCCATGTCTTATACTTTCTTGCCCAGTCATAGTTTCCTTACACCCTCATAAACTTCCCTGCCCTGTTATGGGCTTCCCTGCCATGTCATAAAATACCCCGTCCTGTCATGGGCTTCCTTGCACCATCAGAAACTTTGCTGCCCTGTCATAAACTTCCTTTCACCATCATAAGTTTTCCTGCACCATCAGAAACTTTTCTGCCCTGTCATGGGCTTCCTTGCACTGTCACAGACTTTCCTGCCCTGTCATGGGCTTCCTTGCACCATCAGAAACTTTCCTGCCCTGTCATGGGCTTCCTTGCACCGTCATACACTTTTCTGCCGTCATAGGCTTTCTTGCACCATCATAAATTTCCCTCATCTGCCATGGGCTTACTTGCACCTTCATAACTCTCCTGCCCTGTCAAGGGCTTTCTTGCACCATCATAAACTTCCCTGCTCTGTCAAGGGCTTTGCTGCACTGTCATAAACTTCCCTGCCCTGTCATGGGCATCCTTGTACCTTTAAAGACTTCCTTGCTCTGTCACAGGCTTCTCTGCCCTGTCATAAATTTATCATTCCTTTAAAGTTATAAAAAGAGTATTACTTATATGCAACTTTGACAGATTGCAATAGTCTGTTTCATTTTCTATTTGCTGCACAGCTAACCTTAAAAGGAGTAAAAGCTGACATTTAGATATGTTTGATAGTGAATGAAATGTTTGTTCTAGTAGAGAATAAATCAAGAAAATTAGATAGAGTTGTGCATTTAACATCATATTCTTATTAACATTTCTTTTTGGTTAAAAGGGTAAACTGTTCATAATGATTTATACTCTATCCTAACAAACTGATTTGAATAGCAAGCCAGTATACAGGAACTCTATGCACATCACCTTAAACTTGTACATGCTTTCACTATGAGAGCATGAAAGCTTCTCTTTCCTTTCACAAAAACATCAAATTTGCCATTTTCATCCTCACTTTATCATTCCTTATACAGAATATACAAGTAAAGTCACAAAATCTTCTATTATCACTTTCACACTCTGTGTAACCCTTTATTCTAAATGGCATTCTTGTGTCCACTACCCGTATGTTCTGTATATCCCATTACTCTAGCATTTAGTGTTCAGATATCTGTGTTTTGTGCAGCCTTGTTGATGCAGGTTGTTCATTTTTTGCAGCCATGATTTAACAGTTAATTGCAGCCATACTGTACTAGTTAATTGCAAACCATGCTGAGTTCAGATATCCAGGTTTTGTACAGCCTTGCTGATAACAGGATATTCTTTTTGCAGCCATATTGTATCCGTGAATTGCAAACCATGCTGTGCTCAGATATCCAGGTTTTGTACAGCCTTGCTGATAACAGGATATTCTTTTTGCAGCCATATTGTATCAGTGAATTACAAACCACGCTGTGTTCAGATATCCAGGTTTTTTTTTTTTAGCTTTGCTGATAACAGGATATTCATTTTTGTAGCCACGTTGTATCAGTTAAATGCAACCATGTTGTGTTTTGAAATCCTGGTTTTGTGCAGCCATGTTGTTTCAATATCAGTTTTCAAAATGATCTCAGATGCTATATAAACCTGTCAGACCAGAATGAAAACCGACTTTGCCCACATGCTCTTTATCTGCAATTCCTCAATTTCCTCCAGTCGATGCACAATCAATCCTTTGCCTATTCTTAATTAGACAGATTTATAGAGGATATTTGTTTGTTTTTGTGGAAGATGAGAATTTATTTCATCGAGTGAACACCATATGTGATATTTTCACGAGTGGCGCAGCCACGAGTGAAAATATCAACATATGGTGGTCACGAGATGAAATAAATTCCCATCTTCCACTAAAAAACAAACAAATTTTCTTTTTATTTTATGCCAACACGTCAAAAATGGGTTTTTTAATGACATTTTTAATCAGGGCCTTCAATAAATTCCCCATGGTGAGCCCCAAATCAGTTAATGCGTACTTTGGTTACTCCGCACAAAAAAAAGTGCAGACAATCTCCAATACATATGATAACTTTACTTCTGCTGAAATAAACTGAATACACTTTCATCAAATAATATTTATTTTTGTCTACACAGTTTATCAATATTTATTGAATTTTGCCATACATACTTTAATTATAAAAGCGGATTAATACTCAATATTCAATAGTTCGGGCACAAACATGTATTATCAAAATGGTAATTAACTGATTCAAATGTATTATCACTTTTATCTCACTGATATTTCCCTATATTTCATTGGTAGGCATAAAATAAAAAGGAATAACACATTTATCATAATAAGGTACCAAACACAAAAATCCTGTACTATTAAGATATTTAAACATTTTGGCCATTACAACATTTAAGTATCTTCCAGTGTATAGAGACCAGTGAATCAGGTTTGAGTCTTATTAAAAAAACCCAAAAAACAAGGTTCTTAGAGTCCTGTAAAATCACTGTCATATTCCCACTGGATATTTTATAGTTTTTTAAGACAGAATAAAAGTACTGTTGTCAAAAAATAACAGAATTTTTTTTTTTAAAGATAATGAACTTAAAGATAGAAAATGCATCGAGGACATGTTTAAAATGGACCAAATAGTTGAAAGAAAATTTCAAAATTGTTTTGAATTAAAATCTTTGGCAACACGGTCAAACAGTGTCTATTCTGAACACAAATGCCGGTTGATATCTGCCCGCTTATACTGTACAGCCTATAAGCTATGTCTGTATGTAAATCTCCAGTATGAATAAGAAGGCACCATTTCTCATTGACAGTGACTTCAGTTTGCCGCATCTGTAAGCCGACCTTTTCCTTTCATGAAATTCTGAAATTAAACAAGAAATTTGTTTTGCCTGCTTATTCATTGTCAAACATAGAAACCAGCTCAAATGTTCATTTGGTTTAATACTGACTAAAATGAACTCCGAAAGATTTTAGTATCATCATTTTGCTTTGTTTGTTCACATTTGCAAAAAACTGTTTCAATAATTAATAACCTCCCACGCAAAGTTTTCACTACATGATATATCTGAATCTTCACCGTAATTTGACAAGGAGCACATCATAAAAATAAATTGTGAAATAGCTAAGATTCTAGCAGAAGCACAGGAAAACTTGATCCGACAGTGCAATATGCATGAAATAAACATTTCAAAATGTATTCTGTACATAACTGATATAAATAATCCAGTGGCATGGGAATGCAAATATAACAGTTGATTAGGGTTGCCGGTAAAGTATCAAAGTTTTTAACAAAGAATTTGCAGTATTTAAATGGTATATATTTGATAAGTCAGGATTTGATTGACATGACAGGCATGCTGGGAAAAGTCCCATTATTGACGAAATGAAGATTATCTGTCAAGCCTATTCTAGTTACTTCTTAAACTATTAGTCTGTCAGGTCTGACTTCAATAATTATTTTAGGCTAAAGCATCCAAGTACTAGTTTAAAATTCATATAGCCTTTATAATAAACTGGAACAAGTTTTTCATACGCATAATACTGGAATGTGAAAAGCTATCGATTTTCACTTTAATTAGCACATTTTTACGTAAAAAATATACAAGCTGAAAAGCCTGTTGAAGGAGATAACTAATTCATCCTGTCACTTCTATAAAATTTTCAATTGTTATTTCATTTTGTGTGTATTTATTGTAAGAAATAGTATCATTTATTACCGATTCATTTTAATTACATTCTTTTCAGAGTATTTCAAATCATCCAACAAAAGAAAGTTTTCGTAAATAACAGCCTAGATTTAGTTGGTGCTGAACTTTTCTATCGTGTTACCAATATTTGTATTATCAAGGATATGTCTTTTTGACACATGATAGGTGTGTGCCGCTCAAGTCACAAAAAATATTAAAGATTTACAGAGAAAAATGTCAAGATCGCTGAGCAAATTTACATTTGGATCAAAGGGATCTTCCATTCAAAACCTATTCCAATTTTTCAAGAAAGCAAATAAGGTTTCATTTGAAATGTGTATCAGGCAGTTGATAGGTCAGACACAAGTGTCATGTGACTGATACTCTTCAAAAAGGAGATTAATTTTGAAAACAGCTCTTCAATTCTGAAGATTACTTAAGTTTGCAGACAACACAATTTAAATCTCCCAAAATACTTTTGTTTGCAGTTGAAATCTGTGCATATCAAATATGGTTTTAAAAATTTGTTTTTCCTGTTTAATTTGTTGGCAGGTCTCCAGGTTTCATAGCAAGTTACAACATGGCTGTATCAATGAACTTTAAAGGAAATATAAATCTACTAAGGTAGCAGAAAAACTTCAGTGTAGGAGATTGAATAACATTTAAATTGTCATTTCGATTTAGTCAGTGAAACATTTACAGCAGATAACAACTGATTTACAACATTCAGGACTTATGCAAGATTATTAAGTTTTTCAATTCAATTCCAACAGAAATTATCTATATATCATTCTTAATTGAGAGACAAGTTTTTCAATTGTCAAAAGTGAAATGTTGAATCAATTTACAAGGCAAAATTGAAAAACAGTTTTGCTACCAACTATCACTGAAAATAAATTACAACCAACATCTCCATTATAAATTTATTCTATTATTCGGAGTTAACTTTCTAATGCTTGTTTGAAGTTTTCCACATTTCCTTGGATGAAAATGTTTAAATTAAACATCATGCAAAATTAAACACATAATCACCCTAAATATGTACGGTACATTCAAAATAAGTTGCACCAATGATAAAGAAAATGGTAATTCAACTATGCTATGAGTTGGTATGAATTTACAGAGACTATATATCAAAGGGTATATGTGAAAAAAATGCCATTTGCTTCTTTATTTTATTTCATGTAAAACTTTCTTGCATTACCTTTCAGTATATGTTTTTAGTACATCTACATGTAATGAAAATAGTAACAAGTTAATCTGCAGATATCTTTTTCATGGTACCGACATTATTGCTTCACTTTATAGACATACGTAATTAGCATACTCATCAAAAAATCTTTATGATCTTAAATCTAAGCATGACATCAAAACATTTTACTGACACCATCAATTTAAAATTACCTCCAAATCTTTTCAAACAGCGGTCCAAGTGCATCTTGTGGAAAAGAGTAGATCAGTGGGTCACTACGTCTGACTATCAAGTACCAGCCAGAACTAAGTGTCCGTCTCATCCGAATGTCTGTTTCTCTCTTCGTTCTGCTAACACACCCTGAAAACCACACAAATACCATAATTACACCCTCTATTACATCTTTCATGAACAGTAATTTTACAAACCGCATTGTATATATTTAATTTTTGCCATAAAGGTTCAATGTAACATGCTTTTACAAGATTTAGATCAACACCTTCTTCATACAGCAAAAATGATGGACCAAGATCATTACATCAGATACACCCATTTTCAGAGGTGCAGATGACAGCAGTGTACCAAAAAAAAAAACCTGGCAAGAAATTCATGTGTGTAGTGATAAACTTAAGTATGCATGTCTTCCATAAATCTTGCACAGAGTTTAACTTTCTCTAGAAGAAACCTAAGTATTGCCAGGACCTCTAGGAGGACTCATCCATTTGCTTGACCAACTTGCTCAAACTTCATTCTGATGTGCAGAATGTGATCAGGGCGGATCAGTGGTCCAGCGCTGAACTGGTATTCCAGGGACTGAGAGTTCAATCCCCAGCTCCTCAACTAAAATTATTGTCTTTTAGGTAAGACGTTAAACCAAGATCTATGTATCAGCGCTATACACTGAGCATGGAAAAGAACCAGGGGTGTCTCTGGAATGGGATGATTCTGCATCTTGCACTATCCCTTACAACCTAAAATAACTAAGCTCTGCAGGGGGAGCTGGTCATGTGGGCAACCGGTACAGATGATAAATAAACTCAAATAGATGAGAACATGTGATCAGAAAGACAAATGTCATATAATTAAGTATAAACCTTGATAAATGATGTAACCAGTAAATGACAATCACTAAATCATCTACTGTTACCATTACTGACAATATGTTATCATTTAATTCAAGCCACCCAGCATCTTAATATATATGCAACTTCCAGATGTAATCTAAGAAAAATTATTTCAATTTCTACCTTTGATCAACTTAAAATTTATAATACATAATATTAACTTCAATAAAATAATTACTATCTTTCATACAAAAAGCCACCATATATTTCAAAACATGAACAACTTAAGCGGACATGTACCCATTTATCTGTTATGCAAAATTTAAAATCTAATTTAATTTGATTCAGTAGGTTAAAAAATAACAACGGCTGAAAGTAACCAAGAGTGTAGAAAATCGAAACAAGTGATGCGAACATCCTATACCTACAGTTTATGAATGAAATTTACGTTGATGGGAATAAAGTGAAAAAATCACCCATATATTTGAAAAGGAAGATATTGAATTTGATCCTTTTTTGTAGCAAGCACGTGTTATGCATAAATTTATATATTTAAACAGTTTTTAATGGTGCAGTATGCATTTAAATGTGGACAAAAACTTGTTGCTTTTAACACTAAAATAGTAAACAAACCTCCATTTGCAAAATACTTTTAAAATGATTCATATAAGTCTGTATAAGAGTTGTATAAACTTGTTTAGAGCAAAACTGGTTGATTTTCTTAACTTGTGGAATGAGGTTTGAAGTCTTAATCTTTCCTAAGATTTCCACAGGGCATGAGACACACAAATTCCACAGCACATGTTGAAGGTTGGGGATGCAAAGCCTCTCCTGTATTGAAATGAGACTAAGTTTTCTAAGAGTTCAAACCATTTCAGAACCATTTTGTCACTTACAATGAATTGAGATTATACAGACCCTAATTTGTATTAATTTTATATCTAGGCAATGGATAACTTGTATCAAAGCTTGTAACAACTACAAAGACGTTAGTTCTGAATTCTATCTATATTGAAGTAAAAAAGTAAAAATATGGTATGCTAGGTTGGCAAATTTCCTTTCTTATTTAGCCATATACTTTCAAGGTTACAGTCTGAAAACATTTTAGAAATATGTAAGTAAGTATAACAAGTGTGTATCCTTTGCATAGAATTTATGAATGAATGTTAAGCTGCGCTGGGAATTTTGAGCGAAAGAAGTAAATGACAAATGAGCACTATAGATAACTAATCTGATCTTATATACGATAAATATGCGTAATGCATGATATTTATTTGCATAAACAGCATGTTTAAATGCTAACCGAATTTAAAATTCTAGAAAAAAAATTTGTTTTCACACATAGATGTAAATGCTACCCTTATCTGAACATCTAGAGGACAGCATATTTTGATACTGATTCACGTTTAAAAATTCCTAATCCTTTCCTAATTCAACAGAAGATGTAAATTATGGGCAGGGCATTACGTTTCTTTTTATCTATAATGTACATCAAATTTTTTATAACATTTTGAAAGTACTGCAGTTAAACTAAAATTATTCATAAACATCAACCCTGATCACTATTTCCTCAATAAAACTGCCCAGCAATGGCTGTTATGTGAAGGTTGCTGCCATACAAGTGATGTCAGCTGGACACATCTGATTTTAACTTCAATGAAATCAAGCTCTCTGACTGTTGGAACCCAGTAACCTTTCCTCAATATTAGTCCTCATGTATCAAACTTACATACATTTTTCATTCTTAATATCGAAGTTCCCAGTGGAATTCGAACCTGCACTGAACAGCACCAACTGCCTGGCAATGCAAAGTAAGAACATTTTAAACCACTTGGCCATTACAACAACCCCAAAGAGGTTGTGCAAATACTGGGATATAAGTGTCCACCTCACACCACACCAATGACAGGTGTTAAATGTATGACAACATTGACTATATGTTAAGGTCTTATTAAATATTTAACTACTAGGAAAAAGTATAAATTTTTACCATAAATTTTAGAACAATGAATGTCATCTTTTGGTGAGCTCATATCATGATCGTTTAATTACGTGTTCAGTGTTCAAACTATCAACCTTATATACTTTGTCCCTGCTCCCCTCCCGTAGTGCTATACATCTTACCCCTATTTATGACTGTTAAAAAACAAAATTGAGAAAACCAACCCAAAAAAAAACTTTCATAGCATTTTACAGCTAACTGTGCAAAAAAATTATTTTTTTAGATGAAGTACATCCAAGTATGTCAACATGCCTAGATTAAGTCCTATAAATTAATCTCACTTTTCTCAGTCTTTGTAATTTTTGGGGGTATGAAAGTTCATACTTCAACAACTATATATCTAATTATTAAATAGTTTTGCATTGTGACATAAAAAATATTTACATATTACATACATATGTCCACAAGTTTTTTCTTATTAAATTAAGCATTTGTATTTGCACAACTTTGGCGAGACAAAATTTTTTTTGCACTATGGAAAATCATCTTTCCTTCACCATTCTGCCAAGAGTACTTATTCATGTCTGATGTTGTTTTTTTCTTACTCTGCCTAACATTAATTTCTCACATAGCAGTTTCATACCAGGTGGACTTTGTCAAAAATAATTTTCCTGGTCAAAAATGTGAAGAAATCCTGAAAATTCCCAGCTTTCTTTCTGCGATGTTATCAAACATTCCACAGAATGTGGTAGTTAATTTATGTTTATAATATCTCTGAAATTTCATTCATGATATGCCTATTAAACTTAAATTTTTCTTCCTTTCTGTCTGTATAAGGCATTCAATGTTGCATAAAATTTTCTCATTTAACAGAAATCTTTGATAAAACTGTTCCCCAATACTTTGTCATGCTCAGCACAAATCTGGTAACGTGATCATTTGTTTCAGTATGAGAAAGGTCTCTTTTTATGTGTAATATATGACAAATCTGACCATTAGAATTAATGGTATAATTAAGGGAATTCATTGAAAGTAAAAGTATGAATAAGGTGTCAGCTGTGGCTATTATGTAACAAAGCTGGCCAATTTTGTAATATAAGAAAGGGACTTAACTCCTTAGTAAAAGCTGTTTGCTCCTTGAATCATGTCTAATCAAATCTTCTGGACAAATTTGTTTAGAATCCATGACTGAGACTTACATTAAATGGAGATGACATCATGAAAAACAAACTGAATAAAACAAATTGTGGAAATGACACTCAGAAACACCCATATCCTTGCCACACTGATCTGGAGATGAAACAAGAGGCCTGTATCAGTTGTTGTTAAAACTTGTCAGAAAACACAATCATTGTCACTAATATCATGCTTTAGTATCAACAAGGGTTAAGACTTATGAATGCATGATCCTCTACTCACCTAAAGTTGAAGAGCCTGTTTCTTTTACGAGTCTTTTTCTTTGAGACAGACCAACAAAGGGCCAACTTTTTATACAAGTTGATTGACAATATGCCATCACTCCTGGCACATTATTTGCCACAAATGATCAATATGATGCAATATTAAACTGTTATTATTACATTTACGACTTGTTTACGAAATATTTAATAATTATTTGTTAACTGCCTTTGTTTATATGACAAGGCTTTAAATTATTTGATAATATTTCGCTCATTATGATTTGTGGTGATCATTAACTCTCATTTATTACAAAATTTTTAAATAATATTCACAGAAAAGATATTAAAATTTGTTTTTTTTGAATACAGTACAATTAATGACTGGTAACACATAACATCTTTCAGCATTTCTTTTTGTTACACCTTAATATGGCATAATTTATCAAACAATAATCATCTTTTCAACTAATGTTAATTTATGACTAGGAAGACTCTACAAGAGCAATAACTTTTGAAATATTACAGTATCAGCTTTTCATTTGATTTTCTATTTTACTTTTAGAATAACTGCTTATTTTAAAAACTTCATCCTCAGATGATATGCATGTTTTGTTTTTGCTTTTTGTTTGCTCTTTAAAAAGGGACTATAAAATGTTTGAAACCACAGCAAAATACAACATCCATCTATAACAAGTTTGGATAGGTACAGACAAAGTTCTAAAATAGTCAGCAGACATAGTATAAAAGAAAAAAATTCAGAAGATTTAACACATCCAAATTCACATCTTGGGAAATACAAACGATTATCAGACTTGAATAACAGGTCAGAATGTATGACTGAAGAAGCTTGGTAAAGCATGGGTAAGGAAGTGATGTTTCCTGAAGCCAACAACTTTGTCTGACACTTGCAGTGATAATATAATTCACCATGTGCAGAGGCACACTTGTATCTACAAAGGATCTTAGTATGAAGTGCCCTTTACCTAAAAATGTTTCAATCAATAAGACACCACAATAAATGTATTTTCTGACCAAGTCGAATTAGCTGCATTATCTATCCAGTTAAACTGGAAGTTGACTTACTTTTTTGTCAAAGTGTTTTTTGTGTGTGTAAACTTAACATATCAAATGTTTCACATTCTGCAATAAAACAGGCATCCACATGTTGTACAGTCTGCAAGAGACCCCTGTTGGAAATATTTCATGTAACTGCAGCTTGATTTTATCACAGTTCATGTCTACTTGGTGATGATAAAAATCTGCCTATGAAATAATCTCACATTAGGGCCCCAGCATGGCCTATATCTCACATGAAATACCAGGCTGTCAGTCAGCCTCATTAACACTTCCAATGTTTCTATTCAACCATCATATAAATCACTTAAGAGAATGTCTTTACTCCATGTATCAAAGACCCCCTGCCTATAGGTGCATGGCCCCTTCAAAACCTTGCAATAATTGGTAGTTATGACTCTTGTCAATCAAAATAAGTTACCTATTCATGTTCAAAATTTTTTTCTGCAGTAAAATGCCAAGATGAAAAAATCATGGAACTCTTTCTACAAGCATTCATACATGTTTTAAAACCCTTACTTTTCTTCTACTTTTTGCAATTCTGAGCTTTTCTGCTTTTCATCAAGAACAACAGACAACTAGGGTATATCTACAGTATACACTGTCGACTTCACAGTTTTAGACTTTTTTTTTTAGTTTCAGACATCATCTTGTATGCAGTTTCAAGCAAACAATGTTGCTGTTCTTGATGAGTACATAGTAACGGTACAAGCTTAAATCATGGCAACAATTCCGCCTTCAAAACAAGGGCAGACAACTGTCAGCCTGAACATCCAGGCAGTGACAGGTAATTGCAGGTACTGTTCACAATTCAGTCATCTGACAGAAATTTTTTCAACTGACTGCTTTGCTCCAACTGAATGATGATACATACATATCAAAAATTCTGAAGGCAATAACTAATCATAACTCTTACAGACTTGAACCAAGCACTTCCTCTGATTAAAGACCTACACAGTGTTAAGTCCACAAGTGGAAGTTAGCTACTTTCCAATCCTAAAAATTTTGGGAAGTGTTAGCTTGAACCTATTTATTTTATACCAACAGGAAAACAACTACTTGCAATTTCTTTTTAAACCCACTTGATGTTTGCTTCCTGGATTCAAACCAGTACCTGCACTGTAAATTTGGAATGCAGAATCCACTAAAGAATGACATCCATAGTGAGGTTCGAACTAGCAATCTCTAGATCGGGAGTCCAGCATTGTAACTACTCAACCACTGTTCCCAATCCATTAGGTTCATAAAGGCATGATTCCCTCATCCCCCCCTCCACTGCTGCACCCACATCTCAAAATTTAGTGTTTAATAATCAATTTACCTTCACACAATCTGTCATGCATCAACAGTTGTAGTCCTTAAAACTTTATGCTGCCCTTTATTCAACATGTCTTCCTGACACCCTGCAATACAAAGGGGCAAAATCATAAATATTACACAACAAAAGAGGAGGTCAAAATACAGTAAGGAAACAGGTCATTTTTCAAGGGCAGGAAACTTTTTAGTGCTTGTTGTAAATATTTCTGGTAAAAACTTTATTTCCTGAAATCAAAGACTTTTATTTGTGACCACTATAAAACTATCATGGTCTCTTGGGGCTACTGCTCAATCACTAGGTCAATTTCTCTAAGACCTGTAAAAATTAGATTGGTTTTAGTCAATTATCAGTAACTTGTTGACTGGTTGCATAAAATTTCCAAGATAATTGCTAATTTGTTCACTGTGTCATTCTCAGTGGGTGGGGTAAGAACAACAGTTAAACCCATTTTATCACTCAGACAGAAGACCTTAATAATGATATATTGCAATTAAGATATAAGGAAGAAGATAATAACTAGAAAAATAGGAAAGAAGTTATCTTGTAAGTTGAAATGAATGTATTTTTGTATAATTTTCATGCTTATTTTTCTTTTTCTTAAAAAGTAAAAACAACTGTTACATACAAGGCCACTTACTGTTTTGAAACTCTTGTCAGCAATTTGTTTTGATGGGAGGAGTGTTTTAAGTTATGGTCAAATGGAACAAATATTAATGTTCTTGTATTTTATGGTTTCAAGGGTAGGACATAATGGATAATCTTGCCACTGACAACAATGCCAAAATTTTTGTTGCTACATTAAGTGTCAGCTCTATGTGAATTATGATAAAAAGGTCAAAATATTTTAAGCAAGGTTTCATATCTGGCTGAATACCTTTTACAAATATCTCATTAACGAAAATTAGCATAAATTAGTATCGCTTAATTGTCAGAAACTGCTAATTAAACAAAGATGGCTCCACTGTCTGTCAGTATATAGAAAAGTCCAGGTAATTATGAGAATTTTTTTTTTTTAAGTAGTATTTTCATCACATCTTGAAATTTATTCGCAATGGGTAAGTCCCTGGTGTTTTGCAAACTGAAGCAAATCGGACAGTAAATGGCAAGGTTAGAAAATAAAATTGTAAAAAAAACAAACAAATGTAATGAAAAATGTTTCGATTCCCCAGATCTAATGTGTTTAATGTCAAAAGGCTCATCTGTGGAGAGCTTAACTAGGACATATATGGCAAAACTGTTTACATGACAGATTGGCTTTAATGGTAATGATATTATTTTCATTTTATCCTCTATATATGGACATAAGTTATCAAAATAATTTACTAAATAATTGATTAATAAATTTAGTTTCTGTTGTTGTTGCAGACAACCATCTGATGTGAAACAATGGAGTAATTCAAACAAGCAACCACTTGTAAACAGCTAGAAATTCAACCAATCAGCACCTAGAACTTCAGATCTTGTTCTGCTGTCAGCATTTTAAAACACTCAACACCAACATATGACAAAACTTCATAGAAAAGCAGTACTATGACAATGATTACTTTTAAATCTTTTAATTACAGAGCAAAAAATTTGTTAGAAAACGACACTGCTGTTTCTTGCAGATGATGCGAAGTAAAAGCATGTTAGTGTGAAGTTTTTTAAGGCACGACCTCCAGCATTTAAGAACGTTGAGAAGACATCAAGTGCAAATTTTAAACAAACATCGGGATAATAGTCGACTAGCTGCTCACAATGGGACCAGATACCTTAACTTCTCAAGAGTGTTGCGACCAAAAGGTAAACACCTTATCTTTTGTAACAGTAATATTTGAATAAAATTTTAATAAGTCAAACCTCAGAATTTCAACGGTACCTGATCATTATCTACTGGAAAGATTTAAATTCAACAAGTCGGCAAAATAACGCATTTAACCAAATATTATTTTCTTATCGCTAATAAATTTATTTCTCTTTGTTCGAATTCTAAAAAGATTTTATCAATACATCTGACAAAAGCTTCTAGGTTAAAGGGCAAACAGATAATTATAGGAATATATGTTTACTCTGAAACTCATTTTCTTTCTTTCACAGTCGTGGCAGATCATCTTTTAGACACTTATTTAAACTAATATTTTGTAATTTCTGAAAATCAATTACTAAATAAACTCTGTAACAATATAAGCACCATCTTTTCATTTCAGCACGCTTTCTGAGTTAAAAGATTTAATTTCAATGTTTGAATTCAAATGAAACAAATTTCCTTATCTATTCAATTTTTCAACCTTCTTTCTCCAATAATTCCTTTAAAACTTTTTGAATCTTTGAATAAATATCAAAAACACATCAAATTTAGAGTATTGAGGTTGACAAATTATTACAAACATTGATATTTAGGGTTTATTGAATTTGCCATCACTCTTTCAGAGACTTAAATAGGCCTCACCTTTGATCGCATGTTACTTAATGTATAGGAGTGCCACAAAAATCTAAGCAAAAAAAAATATTTTCACTGTTCAAATGTTCACAAAATACATACATGTAATTAGAAATATTTTACCCTCTGATCAATTTTTAACACTGAAAAGCAACCACAATGAATCTTAATTAGGTAGCATTCACATAACATAAATGTGACACTGAAATTACATAAATGTAATATTTAAGTAATTCTGGATTATTCAAAATGAATTCTTAGATAAACATGTAAGAAGCATAAGAAACAGTATTTAAGATTTAAACAAGACCTGTTTGACATATGCCCCCAAATGTGACCTTGACCTCTGAGCTGGACACCTGATTCTTGTACATACCATGTTGTCATGTGCTACACATTTATGCCAAGTCATTTTAAAATACATCCTGGAATGACAGAATTGTTGACTGGACATGACCACCAATGCACTTTTATAAAAATTTCCTTTCAAGTTCAAGTGTGACCTTGACCTTTGACCTACAAACCTGTGTCTTGCAGCATGTCACACGATGTCTCAATGTGCCACACATTCATGCAAAATTATTTCAAAATCTATTCATGACTGACAAAGTAATGGACTGGACAAAAGGCAGACAGACTGACAGATGGAGAGAGACAGACGGACAGACAGACAATTCAAAAACTATATGCCTCCCTTCGGCGGCATAAAAACAGCTTTCAAGTCCTCTATAAGATTTTCTAAGAACATAAATGTTGTTGCAAAATTGTATAACGAACTGTTTATAAGGCAGCTTTCAAATACTTATCATCTTTACAGTACACTGTAATTATTGTTGGCAAGGGTTGCCAATATGACGGACACCCCTAGAAGTGCTTAGCTATTGAAGATTGTGGGAGATAGTGCATGATTCAGAAAGCACACCACTCCAGAGACACATCAGCTGGTTCCTATTCATGCTCAATGTATAACACTGGTACCAGGGACTTTGGTTTAGAGTCTCATACAAAAGACAATACTTTAAGAATCTGTCTGTTGCATTTTAAACTTTTAAAACTGAAAGCAATTTATTTCCTATGGAAAGAATAGTTTATCACCTTTGGATGAAAGATTTTTTAAAAACTAAATAGAAGGACCTAACATAATTATGAGGGTGGAAGACTGCTTCGGAATGTAGCACTGAAATACTGAAAGTAAGATGAACTAATTACGTCCCCTTAGTTTTGAAATGGATCTGATGACAAGGCTCAAAATATAAGCTGTTTAACCTGAAATTTTGTTTCTTTATGAAATTTAATTAATACAACTTTACTTGGAAGATGTTAAGAAGTGCAGCCATTTAGTTCAATGACATTTATAAGCTTTTTGGTAGGTATTTATACACTTTATTTAAAAGCCGCTATTAAATTTTGTTGTCCAACTCGTCATTCTATTTGTTTAGAATGATACTGTGACAGCACATTAGAAACAAAAATTTTGCAACATATGATAATATAAGTGTTTTCTAGGTGCAATCTTTCAATTTATGCTTTAATATGTCAATTGTATATTTACGTGTCTCGAACCAAACTGACGATTATTACGCTGCTGCATTACGATGAAGACAATACCTTGACATTAATAACACATTTTGGATAGAAAAACTTCTATCCAAATTTTCATATGACATTGACATTTTAAGTTCATGCACATGCAAAGCTTCTGTTAAAGGTTTTCTAAAAATAGCATATGCATTCTAAAAACAACGCCCGCAATGAACTGCTGACAAATCCTGAAACCCCTTTGATCATTTTTATGCTTGCTACATTTGCTTTTTTATTATTCGAGAAAAAAGTTGTAATTTTCTGTGTAATGTTAACACGCAGAAAAATGACCTAAAGATTTAGTGTCACTATATTATATAAGAATTGACAACTACACTGAAAATTCATAGAAATTAATATATACTGACTGTCAACTATTCTGTATGTATGGTAAACTCTCCTGAAGTCAAACCCAGTACTGTCAATGACACATTTTATTTGAATTAGTAAGACACTTAATGTCTGCGGCATACTTGACTAAAATGTTGAAGAGTATCAAAACTTGCCCCGAATTTGACAAGCTGTTCAAATTCTTCTTCGTATTTTCTTGAAAGCAAGTATCATTCTCTTCCAAGATCTCATGACATTCTATCATGTTTTCGGCAGAAAATGTAAGAAATGACACTGTTCTTTATGTCTGTTTTTAGACTTTACGACATTTCACTGTGTTTCTGACACGGTCTCAAGTAGATTCATAGAAGTGAAGCTTGTCGGAAAAAGCGGTAACAACTTAAAGCTGTAAGCTGATGTTTTTGCTGCGGTGGACTTCATGATTTATACCAGTTTGGTGTCACAGAAATGGATTGTAACAACCGAACATGTTCAAAATAATGTCAGTTAGTACGATAAGATTGATTTGTATCAGAAAATAAAACCTACTGTAGTCCTGTTCAAAATGTATTTGAATAAAAAATAAGTATACATTTTACTTTTGGTTTCTATCAAAACAATTTCCATGTCATAATTAACTGCCTTTAACAAAACCGTTCTATCTACACAAATGCATGTATTGCAGATGGTACCCTTTTGCAATAAGACTTAAATTATGATCTGGAAGCCATCAAATGATTAAAGCCCAAATTATGCAAATTTATTATGTACTTATCATTGCAATAATTTCACGGCAGAAGATGCATCACAGTGTCAAGTTTCCTACATAAGGTGGTTTTGATAACATTAACTGACTGGTATAGCTGGGACATGACCATAAAATGTGCCACTAATAATTATTCAAATTATACAGATTAATGATTCCATTAATTTTAAAAAGTGAAAGAATATGAAGTTTAAAATTAAACTTGCTTTTCAAAGAGGAGAAATAAAAAACGCACTGATATACAGTTTTATAATGTGAACCTCAATGCCCCGATTCCCTACTGAAATTTACAAAACTGTATGGTGACTTGTTTCCCAATATAAACAGGAAATGACATTTCTAACATTATACATGTACATGACTTTATATGAAATAAATGCAAAACCTGTGAAAAAACATGGAGAATGCACAGCAAATCTCTACAGACTTTGATGCATGAAGCTCCGAATTACAAACGCAAGATATATCTTTATTTATGTAATCAACACACAAGATAAAAATATTTCCAAACCGTGACTATAATGTTTTTCATTGCTTATTCATTTCTAATGATACTGTTTTTGAGTAAAATATTTTCCACTTATTACCTCATCAGTGCATGGATGTTTTATTACTTAAGTGAATTTTGCAAAATGATACCGAATATTCATTTTTTCTTGAAGATTAAAACCCGAGTTTTCTGATACTTAACTAATGTGACCACCCATTACGCTGTATGTTTTCCAAATAAATATATCAAAATATTTTAGGGGCCATATTTTTTACTCCCAGATGACAGGTAAACAAATACCTATTTTGATAACAATCAGAAACTTCTTAAGTGCCATCAAAACTGAAACCACTCTATAATTCCCCGTGACAAGACTTTTAATACCCTTTAATATCATATCTTAATATTAACATAATGCTATCTAAAATCATTTAAATATTATCCTTTATTAAGTGGTGCAGAACTGTCAAAAATATATTTTATCGTGTTGATAATCTCTGATTACATTTTGAGACACGCTTGTCGAAACTGTGGTCAACTTTAATCAGCGAGCGTCCTCCACTTTGTACCAGCTTAAGGTAGACAAAAGAACATCTTTGATATCAAAGATTACTAACTATTGATCAAAATCTTGAAAAAGATAAACTATTCGAAGACAATCCATGTATATACTCTATCTTTTTATCTTGTATACGTTTTACCGACTTTATGTTGTAGCATACCAAAAGACACACACACTGTTGTAAAACTGTATATTTCTACCAGGTAATTAATCAAAAAGCAGGTAGCATAAAAATTAAAAGCCTTTTTTTACAATTTTTGTGAATAAAAAAAAAAAGATGTCATTAAAATAACTTGTGTGTGAGTCATATTCTGCATTCTCGGCTAGGAAGTAGCACTTAGATTTCAAAAGAGATAAAAAGGATATCAGTTTTGACATAAAAATAAAATGAATGCCCCTATCATAAAGGGTCAAGAAGGAAAAAAGTTTCATATGAATGATTTATGATGTAATAAAACTATTATCATCAGAAAGTCCTGTTTTGTTCAACTTGCTTTACTTTCATTAGATACATTAATTAACTAAGACCTAGCCATAGTCAAAGGGCAGAAAAAAAAAATGTTTTGGTCATTTGCAAAACTGATACACCAAAATGTATGCACATAAAGTATAAGTATATGGTACAACAAGAACTTTTTCTTTCCTCAAGAAGCATCTGAGTCCAAAATTCATCTTTTTTTTTCACACTGAACTATACAGGGCTCAACAAATGTTTTGGAAGCAACTCGTCCTACAGGACAAGCAGCTCAGAATTTTCACTCGTCCTGCTGCAATTAGTACTCATCCTGTAGTTCACTTAGCAAAAAGCAATAAACTTATAACTTTGTATAAATCAACTCCTCCTTGCTGAACATGCGCCGATTTTTGCATTGTGACATTAAAAAAAGAGATTCTGAGATTTTCACTTTAACATCCATCTTTTTTAAAGCAATAGAATTCGGTGTGTGCAGTACATACCGGATTCTCTGCAGGGAGTTTTTAGCTACCTATGTGATCATAATGGAACTGGACAGATTTTAGCACTGCATGCAATAAATCAACATCCGGTTTGCGCATCGGATGCAGGAATTATTTTATGAATTATGTTCCATTTCATGTTTGTTTGAAACTTGAATTTTATCATTTTTGGCCAGAAATTCCACTCGTCCTGCAGGAAGAGCACTGCCGGAAGATCCACTCGCCCTTAGTCAATTTTTACTCGTAAATATGAGCGGACGAGTGGATTTGTCGAGCTCTGCTATAGCTGATATTGTCAAAGTTACAGCAAAAGATGGGGACAAGTTGTTATTAATAACTGCTTTATCATTATTATTATCATGTTGTTTTAATGAACAAAAATTACCAAAGTTTAATCAAGGTATTGACCTGAAAAAAATGATGAAATATTTCATTGGTATGAAAGTGAAAATATCATGTTTGATAATGATCAACATTTTCTTAACATTTGATCCCTTAATATCAACTTTGCCATTTGCAGTATCTCCCCTTCATTCAGGAAAGTAAATGCTGCATGGTGTGGCACTACATATGACGAAATTAGGGCTAAGTAAATATCGGCTAATATGATTCTGGTCCATATGATTCTGCCTTTTTCTAGTTTCTTCTGAAGTTACTTATTGACTATTAATCACCTGAAGAGCAAATTAGTGTATTACTATTTTGTTCACACCCGTTTTATATAGATGCAACCTCTGACAAACACATCTGGGAATGGATTCTTTAACTCAGTGGTAAGAGTGTTGGTTTAGCAAACTACATATGATTCAGACAGCATAAGTACAAATTGTATTCATAGAGTGTCTTTAAAATACAATAATATTTATACAATTATCTAAATATTCTGTATGTGTATTGTTATGTGATAAGAATCTGACCAGGTGTTTGAAGGTCTAAAGTAAATGTGCAGAAGGTCATAAGAACCAGATCTGGCATGTAGGTATGAACTACAAGTAATGCTTTATAATTCTGGTTCTGTAGGCTGCATTCATTGTCAATATTTGCTCATAAAATTCTGCAGCACAAAACAAAGTGATGATCATGAATTTAAAATTTCTTTCTGAACTTTAAAGTCTTCTTTTTTTTTACTTAAAATATTTCCTTACCCTGGTATTTATAAACCAGTAAATGTTTTCACTGCAATAAAAGCCCAAAATGTGATAAAAAGTTAAATATCTTCACACTTCCCTTGCAAGCCATTATAGGCTTATCAGTATTAGATGCATGGGCACTTGACACCAATATGATAATGAATTCAAACATAATTTACTTGAGGGCAGACATATTGCTTATACAGCTGACTGTCACAGAGATTTTGGCATATTACAAACTGACATTTATAGAGCAAGAAATTGTTAAATGAGGGACAGTTTTACTGCACAAGGATCTAGACATACAACTTGCAGCAAAATTTCTCTTTGAAAGCTTTCAACTGATTAACAAATTTTATAATAAACTGCTTCAATCTGACACATTGAGTAGCAGAAAATTGTAAAAATCAAAGAATGAAAAGGGAATAATGTAAATCAGGGAGTGTTAATTATACAAGACTTAAGATTAATGTTCGGACTACAAAAATACAGCATTACCTAATATCATATGTATTATTTCACATAAATTTGGACAGATGTAAAAAAAAAAAAAAAAAAAAAAAATATTGCATACATTTATAACTATGATAATTTAAAAACAAGAGGACCAAGATGGCACAATATGGCTTACCTGAGTACCAGTGTACATATGGTTCAAATGCCCCCTGTCAGCCAAGTTTTTTATTTGAACCAAAATAGCTTGAAGGAATTCTATAAAGGGCCACCTAAAGAACATTTTCATGAAATAATTTTGAAATTCAGCAACACTCATTTCTGAGGAAAAGATTTTCAAAATTTTCTATACAGTTATTTAGTGAAACATGCCTCACCCCCAGTTTGGCATTTTTTTCCCTTACAAAACAGCATAGTTTGTAGGATACTGATACAGGGCCACATAAGGAAAATTTCTGTGAAATTATTTGAATTTAAGCAAGTGGCTTCTGAGGATGAGATTTTAAGATTTTTCCCCATCTGGTTGTCATGGCAACCAGAGTTCTGTAAGAAGGAATTTGAAAAAGGACCAATAGAGGAACATTCCTGTGGAGTTTTGTTAAAACTGGCACTCTGGTGTAAGAGTAGACATTGTTTGCAGGGAGTCACTAATTCTAACAGCTCACCTTTGAACAGGTGAGCTAAAAACTGTTTTATGTATTAATTATTTTTCATTCCTCTTTCTATCTAAAGAATTGTTTAGAATTTCTCTAAAAGGAACTGAACTGATGTATATTCTCACCTTACCTTTTTTGTTACAGTGTAACAAAATCTAAAACAGATGGCCTTGACTTGCAAAGGTAACATATTAAATTCTCCTCAGGAAAAGATCTTTTAATAAGTAGGAAAGAAAGACAGATTAACAAACACAAAAGATATTCATAAAAATAAAACTTCATTGGTGTTCAATGTAGAAGTTTAAAGTATTTGCCTTTCCTTTTATCAATTTTCAAAAAAAAAAAAAAAATGTACGGCCACAGGTACACAATCTGCCCCTACCTAAATCAGACATTTCCCACTTATACATTTTAAAGTCCTTGTTCTTTTTCCATTTTTATACTCTTTAATCACTTCTTCAAATAATCGATTGAGTGGAAATTTAGTAACCTTAATTTACCAGTTTAGATAATACAGAGACACACCCTGTAAACGGTACATCTTATTTATATACAAATAGTCTATTTATTTATCATAAAATCACTTGAAATGATCAGAACAAGATTTTTTCTTTCCCGAAGAAGTGGCATCAGCAAACTATCAAGTCACAAAAATATTATTTATCTTCATTTTCACGGACGCACTTCTCCACTATATGAAAATATTTGTACACTTTATAAATCTTTTTGAAAGCAGAAATGTTTCAGACGGATTAATTCGTAAAAACAAATACGACATAAGTGCTTGTTTAAGAAAAGGTAAACTTTTTTGAACGTCTGTCTGTAATATTTAAAGAAGATCAAGTTCTCGATTGCCCGCCATATTTGTCAATCAAATTTGATCATACAGATATATTTTTTGAAATACCTTCATTGCCAGGTTATTAACCGAGGAAAGACTATTTGCAACCTGCCTCTAAAACGTGCCATAATGAAATACTGTGTTTCAACTCAATAAAATGAGCTGTTAAGGTCCTCTTTCCCTCTATAAAGCACAAGTTTACTTTATTTGCTTAGTCTGAAACATGAACTGCAAAACACATCCAGAAAAGCCTTGTTACTACTCATTTTTAATGCAGCTGCGCTTTGGTTAGAGTACCTGATTCAAATCTCCAACATATGAAAGTTACTCACAGTATATGCTTATACACAGAGCAGACCAAGGTTAGAAAACTAGAGCTGTCACTGAATGTGATTAATACCCCCACAATACTGCCAAAAGCAGAAAATATAAAGTTAGAACTAAATGATGGATCACAAAAATGTCTATAAGATTTTCCACCCAGTTAAATCTCTCCTTTATACTGCTGCTGAGAAAAATTAATGCTGCTGTAACTGTAAATCCACAAGTTATTGTTTGTTGGGATTTTGGTAATAAAAGACTAAATAATGAATTGTAAAATTTTATATAACATTGTATGACTTATTGCTGTGACGTGATGAACTTAACATTTTTGGCCAACTTATTTCAAAATCTCTTCAAGCATGACAAACCTGTAGCCCAGACAGGAACATGAACATGACCTTTAAGTGTGACCCTGTCCTTATAGATTGGTAGTTGTACATAGCACATTGTCTGTGTTTGATTGACATGTGGTTATTAAGGTATTCTGCGATCCATGGTGAAGTCTCAGCCTAACAAAAGCAAAACAGCAATCAATTTTTACATATGACATTTAAGTATGACCTTGACCTTCTTCAGGAACAATCTGCTTCTTGCTTAACACTGCCTCATCAAGGCGAATAATTGTGTCTAGTTGTCTAAAAATCCTGCAACCCATAGTGAAGTGAAAGCCTGGACAAGTTTCGGGACAGACATATCAAACAATTGCCCAACCAACACGACAGACTGGTCTGGTGAACTGAAAGATTTTGGTATAAGCCCTCCCTGCCTTCTACCAATAGGTAGTGGGGGGGGGGGGTATAATAACCCTCATAAGAGACACAAATAAAACTTCATATTAAAGTAAGAAAAAAATTACCATTTAACTTGAACAAGTGTGGTACTCTCAGAATATTCTGTTGCTCTAACTTGTTGCAACCTTTTTTGGAACTTTCCAAACTTTCAGCCTACAAATGAAAAAAGAAATTTTGATTAGAAATTTAAACAAAAATTCTATTACATAAATCATTATATATCCATGATATATATTTTTGATAATATAGTTCTCTTTCATTATCCCATTGTTCACATCATTTCAGCATTTAGCAAAAACAAATTGTTTTACAACTGCATGATCCAATTAAAATGTCACCTAAAACTGTCTATATTCAATTACAAACATCAGGATTATTTTTATACATATTTCTTAGAATACTATTATAAAATACAATCATCATAACATAAGATATTTCCAGGAAAACAATTCAGTGATTTAATTGTAACAATACTCATATGTTATATACTACGTTTCAATGAGTTATATAATAGTATATGGTGAAAACGGAAGTTGTAAAAATAACTTTAGCGAAATTATTCATAACAGCACAGAAAAGAAATTTAGGTGTAATTATTCATTTTTGAGTATCAAGTCACAGTCTAAGAGATGTATTAGTAATAATATTCACAGACACGACTAACATCCTATTTAAATGTTTGACTCATATACTGAAATCATTTGAAACTCTTTATAGCAACAACATGAAAAATTTATCACAAGGACGAAAAGTGATACTGTCCCCGCTAGTACTTTTTTACCTTTCTATAAATAAGTACTAGATCTTTTTTTTAATTTTCTGTCGATTACAGAAAAGATGTTAAACCATAACATTATCGTTAAAAAGACATTCAATATGGGAAAATGGGAGACATAAAATGTGTATTATTATAAGTAAATATAAATATATGCAGTTTTATAACATTGTGGATGGTGACTTTTATGAAAGGAAAGGTAACTTCTATTTCCAGGCCTTCAGAATGAAATTATCCATGTAGTTTTTTTTCGTATTGCATTTTCACACATAATGTTCTGTGGTAGCTATTATGAATAATATTCTCTTATAGAGGTTTTACATCATAAAATTTGCTAAAAAATAATAATTTCCAAAATAGATTCCCACATTTTTGTGGTATGACTTAACAAAATCTAACAAAACAATTATAGAGTTACATCACTTTTAACTTCAAAGACTTTTGTGACTATTGTAAACCTATTTATCTAACTCACTTTCTGAACTAATTAAAAACTGGAAAACAACATTATCTTAACTTATCAAATATTTTCATCTAAACAATCTTTCAAACTAAGTTCATACTGTACTAGTGGGCGGGGCAACAAACAACCACCCATCATGTCAGGTAACCCAACCCTCTCATTAGTGGACCCATTCTGATGGAATACACCCTGAAGGCCTTTCCAGACCCTTAACCCTGAAAAGGACCAAGGGACTGCTTCAGTACTCTCAGGTGTCCAATTAGGGCCAATTAAGGGTCAAAGGAGGGGAGAAAACCAACTTGAAAATCAATTTTGCTGAACACCTTGTTGGTTTAATTGAAGTGTTGCCCTCTTGAAATCAGAGTTAGAAGAAAACTCTAGACAAAAGCAATAATCATTATTTTGATATTTTCCGAATCAGCAAATTTACAAATTCATTGACTGGACAATAAGCCACAGCCATAATTACAGCCTATAGGTTTGCAGGAGTTGCACAGGTGAGCAAAATACTTGAAACCAAATACACAGTAAAAATACACTTATTACACACTGATGTTATCCTTTTTTTGCCTAATTTCTTTGAATTAGCAAGGTTTTGAAATGACACTTTCATATATTTAAGACTTTCATCAAGATCAATTTCATTTTTGTTCCCTATATGGTGACTGAAAATGCTTGGTACTTATATACATGACTCATTTCAATCCAAGATCTAAAGCCAGATCTACAGACAGAAGAGACAATAGTTCAATTCTTTCTCACACCTTCACAAGTGAACATCCACTTTCACAATCAAACACCAAAATTTAAGAAACAAAAACACAGCATATTTTGCCTAATCAAGCAAAAATGGTGCTCACATAAAATGCCTGCTAGAAAACAAAGACGAAAACCCTAACCATTAATTATTTCATTACCAATTGAGCTAATTGATTCATTAGCTAACTAATTGAAACCATTTAGTAATAGGATAGCAGTGAAGTTTTGGAAAACACTTTTTTTGTGTATATCTTAAATGAGTAACTCTTTAGAATGGCTTAAAAGACTTGCTAAACATAATATATATCAGAATCTATTAGTCTCCCCTGATTTGCTGTTGATAAAGGCAACAATAACTAAATGGCTTTAATAGTTACTTTCCAAGTTCATTAAAATTCTTACTTTTGTTTCGCCAACAAAACCCTTATAGCAACAAAAACATTTTACAACTTTCAACAACAAAAAGAACGTTTCTTTAAATTTTCGATTAAAATCTTAAGTGATTTTTTGATTTCCATCTAAGTGATTTGGGAAAGATTGAATTTTTATTGCATTTAGTGTAAACATGCACAATTAGCATCATATAATTATTTCCCATTAAAAATCACTGGATGTAACATAGTTTGTCCATGCTCAGTGACTTCGGTCCCGAGGAAATGAAATTATCAATGCGATCATGCAACTAAGATCAAAAGTAGCTGTTAATAAGAAAAAGACCTGTTATTAACTTTACAATATTTTAAACGTTTCTTATCTCCCAGAAGTATGAGTAAATTTGTCCTCAAAGATTAAAGAATCTGGCAAAAGAGTTAAATTAGTTCTGAAGAACTTGATGAAAATGTATCTCAGCAGTCATGAAAACCTGAAAGTTCAAATCACAGAAAACATATTGGCTATATCCTAAATATTATATTTTTAGTATCGCTTGGACATCACATTCCCTACAACCTTGACATTTGTGACATTTTCAATCTTACAAAGTATCAAATCTGATCTTGCCACTTTTTTAAAATATCTCTGCCAAGCCACTGACTCGGAAATATAAATCTTCACTGTAATGTTTTTAAAATTTCACATTCATGCAAAACAGCAATTGATGGCGAATTAAATTTGTATTATTTCTGAGTCTAATCAAGATGATCGTATCATTATGGCATTTAAGATTGGCTGATGGAGATTGATACAAAAATAATATCAGTTTCATTTTCAACAAAACTGTATACTGAATCACCAAATAAATGTACCGTTACTTTCGGGTAGTGTTTCAGTGCACTAAACTGACAGCGGGTTTCGGCTTTTAATTTGCATGTTTTTATGAACCCATAAACGGCCACCCGTAAAAGGGTTACAAGTAGTTTGTGGTCATTTTGTGGCAACTTTTACTGCCGCACTTTGCTCACCTGGATACAACAGAAGAAAGAAATTAACGAGGCCTGAAATGACTGGTCAAAATTTGTCACCCAAAAATATATCGAATGACATATTCTTCAGTAACATCATCATTTTGCATTATAAGAAATAATTTTTCAAGTTTAAAACTATTATGAGTAATAGAAAATACCTTAAAAGTTTTGAAGAAAAGTAAAGAATATCTTTAGTTTCTATGAAGATGAGACAATCATGACTGACAGGCAGAATTCATGAAAAACAGCTCTGTCGAAAAAGGTCTCTGACAGAATGCACTAAAGTATAGCAAGATATTTAGTGAACTGAATAAAGATGAAGGTACCAAAAGAGAGACCCAGAAGATGCAATTATGAAACAGCACTTATTATCACAAGAGTAGTTCTATATTTATCTTCTGATAAAGGAAAATACCCAACTTTCAACCTAAGAAATCGGGTCTAAACAGCACCGTTACTAAATTAAGAAATAAAAAAAAAACATATGTTTCATTATGAACTATTTTGTAATTATGTAATTACTTCTGGACAACAAGAAGGACAAAATAAAGTAGTGAGAATTTTTGATGAATATTCTTTGAATTCTAATTATCAGTAAGTCTGTAAAATAAAAAAGATAAAAAGACTTATCCCAATGAAACAGGTTATACCATTACAACTTTTCAAGAAATATAACAGACCTAAGTATTATGGTAATATTTTCTGTTAAACAATCTTAACTAAGTGTAAAGCTATTCATCACTATACCCCTACGATAAAAACAAACTGCTGAGCCAAACAGCGTTGCGTGACAGAAAGTCATTATTATGAAATCGTGAAAAAATTACCCAGTAATATCAGATTTTATATTAGATTGATCTTGTATTGAAATATAATGAGTGCAAATACCTTCAAACTGTTGGTGAGACTTGACTTTCAAGATTTTAACAAATGATTAGATGCTTTGTATTGTTTGACGAGTCGGTATGTTGATACAGGTCACATGTTCTACGAGATCGAATGAAAAGGAAAGGGCCTGTCAGAACTAAATACGATCAAAGTTTGTTGGTACTAATGTTCCAGTTCGGTGGAGAACAGAATGCGGACACACTCTCGGGGAAAGAATTCGCACAAAAGGTGAGGAAAGGTGAAAGGACCACCAAGTTTCGACACATGTCAACTTGTAGACTTATCTTCAAAAATCAACAATCAATCCAAACTGGTTTTGTTCCTTATTACTGAAATACACTGATATCTTTTTGTCAACATGAAATTCACTCACTACAAATATACAAGTCATCCATAAATCATATTTTTTTTTTGAAGTCATTAGTTCCAGAAAATGACTTTTCTTTTTAAGATTTAATCTCGTCATGAAAAGCATTCAGGTAAGCAATATAGATGAAAAACCTGACTCTTAGAAATAAGATATGACAATTACTCTTGATATTTTCAGAAACACGAAGCTCTTTTATCACAAACATTTCTAAACATTCAAAACATGATAAAGTTCATTTCCAGTTTATTTACAGACTTTCATGTCATACGTTAGTTCCTATCATAGATTAATTTTCGTGACTCTGCACAAGTGTTTGTAAACCAAAAACAACATGGTGGTGAAAGGGTGTGGATGTAAAGATACAAATATATTTCTAAATACACCCCAGTTCAGATGGTTGTGAAACACTACCATGCATACAAATAAACAAAATTATCACCCGACATAATTTGGCTGAATAAATATATCTGTATACATTTCTTTTTTTCTTTCAAATTCAAATGAGGCTACATAATATTTGTTTCCCACAGTACCAATAGTTCAAAACAACTGACCTAATCTGGAACTGTTTTTTAACAATGCCTTGTGGGTTGGCAAAAATTATAATTATGATCTTAACTTCACTACCCATTCAAACATTATGATGCCCTACAAATTTAAAGCCCGTCCAAGCATAAATTTGAGAAATATGATCGCACCAGGGGTAAATTTTTTGTTTTAATTTTACACAGATCTTTTCTTAAAGATAACTGTGCACATGATAATTGCAGCTGAGAAGTTCCGAAGATGTACCATATTATGAGAGTCAAAGGGTAATTTTTAAACCATCAAAGAGCAGGCAATTAAGACATTGAAAATCATTTACGTCTTGCTTAAGACCAACTGAATTGTAGCATATCAGGAGAAATAATATGAGCAGTAAGTTTAAGATTGTATCTGTCAAAAATTGCCGAGGGCATTCAGTACAATTTGATCCTTGGACAAACTGAAACATTTAAATTGATTTTGAATTGGTTTTAAACACTTAGCCTATATCATGACATTTCAATTACCTCTGAAAAAGTTTGAGGGAAGGTGAGGGTATTTTTTTATTTTAAAAACTTTAATTTTATGACTATGATACAACAAGCATTCATTTTTATCACATTACGTTAATATAATTTGGCATAAATCCTTTACTCCCCTTGCTCTACCAAATAAATTCTTACGTCCAGAACTTAGATGTATTTAAATAATACAGGTACTTTTTTAACTGCAAATAAACGATTAAAATTAATGTTGTGTAAAAAAGCAATGCAATAAATGGTATACACTTTTCCACATTATATAGCGAAGATATAAGCAAAGAACTGAATAGCGATCGAAATTCCACATTTTGCCGATATCTCCTGCATGTATATTCAGACTGCTATTATGCATGTTGTCAAATGTTTTTACTGCACCTGATGATGTCTGCATTTATAATCTCTTCCATTTAAAACAATACAAAAAAAAAATTAAATAAAACATAGTGCACATCTTTTGTTACATGAAGTATTGATTACCATACGAAGGTTCAAACTTGTTCCTCCATAAAAATGTAGAATACTATCAAATGGTTGTCACCTATAACTTCAAAAACTGGAGGCGCACCTTTAAAGATTTATGGATGTAATCAGATAGCAATGTAAAGTCTAACTTTTAGTACTATTTTAATTCAGTATTATAATTAAGATTATGAGATAAAATTGTACATTTTTTCTTCATTTCCGTTCCTTGGTGCACCTGTGTCACAAAGCATGTTAACAATTATTTAACTTATGTGACTGCAATTGGGAAAAGGCTTGGATTTTACACCATCTACACCTTAATCCTGTAAATTTTCTAAAGCTCTGCAAAGGCATCTGGTTGTTTTCGTAAATCTTATTTTTTGATTATCTTCATTAAAATATCACTAACACAATTTTATTACGTGCTACAAAAGGCTTTACTAACAAAATGTCTTCTACCAAATTACAGCCATTGTGGCAATAAATGACTAAGAGTTTCATGTAAGAAGAACCTTGATTCCTTCCAAACCATTGCTGCAATGCTGAAATGTTTCCCATGATAACTCAAATGCCTTTAAATCATCGAAGCACTGGGTCCTGGCAAATTCAGTGAACGAAATACCAAGGATGAAAAACTCTCCAATTGACCACTGCGAGTCTGCTCACATTAGGTCCATTTAATTATTGGTTATTACTATAGTTACTGATCTATAAAATTGTATATACCCGATATATTCAATAATGTATCAAACTGATTCATAGCTATGTCGACCAGGTGCGAAACAACTTGCCTGGGCAATGATCTATGTACAAGAGTCACTGAATAGGACACATGAATATCGCGATCGTGTGACTTCATTATTTAATTAAACTTCAATGAGATATATGACAGGTGGATGTAAATAAATATATTTCTTGAGAATCGTCACAAGAAAATGTTAATTTAATCACCGAAAATGACTAATATTGTCGCATGAGTGTAAAACAGATTGTGATGATAGAATCCTAATTATGTAAATAATGGTTTTTCACGTCTGAATCAATCTTGATGAAGTATCAAACCAATTACACAGAATAAAACAAATTACGAGTATATTAACTTTGTATGAATCATGTGGGACATCACACATCCTTCTGTATATTTCTTAAAGTCTAATGCTGCCTAGCACTTAATATGTTTTTACACGGTAATAAATCTTACTTCAAAACAAATTTTGACAATTAAGTGAATCATCACTGTCTTTTAATTAAGCTTCAGCCAAACTGTATAGAAACTTGACTGGGACCATGCTGTGTAAAAACTTGACCAAAGCCAAGCTTTATAACAACCAATGTTGTATGTTAATTTTTTTTAACTACTAGGTATGAACAAGTGTATGCTGATACCAATCTCTGCCAAACAGAAGTCAAAGCTTTCCAGAAAATGCCATACTATTACTTGCATCATATTGCCAATAAGGGATGCACACTCTTACAGGCATGGTTGTAATAATCCTTACACTTTATGATAATTTTGATATTTCATGATTCAATGACTGTGTTTCGAATGCAGTACTTTTCTTAGAGTTGCTTTGCCTGTTTACCCTATTACCTCTTTCAGAAAAAACAGAACACTGTAACAAAAAAATGTGTATTTCCTTATCTTGTTTCTACTTGATGAATGCAAAATTATGCCATGCCCCTACATGTGTAAAATGAGTAAGCCAGTTTTTATACATATTACTAAGCAGTTTGCCTCTTAACATGTATCAGAACATGATCAAGGGGTTAATCTAATTTATTGACAAACTTTTATGAAACTTAATCCTGTATGATTTTATATCATTCGTAAAGCTTTGAAACAAAACAAACAATTTCTGATGAAATGATCTATAACTTTATTTGGCATTTGCGTGCCATCACACTTCAAATAATGGAAACATATTTTACTATTTCTAGTTTATAGTAGTATGATATAGCGATAACAATCATTAAAACACCGAACATCTGGGTTGCTGCCAATCGCTAATTAATAAATTTCTAATTAGATTCAAACAATACTTTTAAAATGTCAAGGGGTATAAAAATTCTTCCAAAGGGGTGAATTAGTGAAGCACCTATTTGAGTTTACGTTCCAGCACAGGTAACTGATAAAATCAGTGTCGCTGTTGAATAGCGTAAAGCGACTGTAACCATATCTTTTGTTTTTTGCTAACTGTAACTGTTAAAATTTATGAAACATATCAACATTAAACCATTACTGATGTAAGATCAAATGAAATTTTGTTTACAGATTACATCCCAGATTAGTCATCGTAAACGGTGTGATCAGTTTTCCATGTTGCAAAAAAGCCCCCAAAAAACGCATCAATTAATCAATGTCATCAAAGTTGATATGCTTGGAATTTAAAGACTATGAAAGATACAAGCATTTTGACAACTGCAGTGAAACCATTGATTGACATGATCATCTTTGAATCAACAGGTCAAACACTTACTTGTGCATTGCATTCCTATGTTGCCGAAATATATGTTGTTGTGCTTAAACGTTTTTTTTTTTTTTTGCTTTTGACATTTTACCTTACAAAATATGCTTTACAAGCAAACCTTATTCTTTTTTTATTGCACTGTTGAACATTTGTAAGCATTCTAAAAAAAAGCTCTAACAAGCTTAAGTATTAAAGAGCTTCCTTCAACAGAGCAATATCTGTCAAAGCTACCAATTCTTTTCGATTTGATATTTCTACAGGCTCAATATATTATCTTGGTAAAGGACATTAAGAAATCTTTTCTCTGAAAATAATTTTTTTCTTAACCAAACAAGCAGTTGTGATAAGCAAGCAAATCAAAATATTTCAAGCAAATCAAAATATTTCAAGAAGCTCATTTTAAAACAAACAGCTGTGTTTTACATAAACAATCCAATTTACATTTCTTTTCCATCATTTATGCCTGATGTATTTTTTCGCCCTTAATAACACCTAGATGAAAATTTATTTCTTTAAACCGCAATTATACCTGTCTTGTACCCAGCAGACCATTTTTATCAGTTTTTGACAGAACCATATGCAATATTGCATCCTTTAACATTAATGTTATAAAGGAAGTTTTTTAAAAACCCTTTCGTGTCATAAAAAGAATGTGAAAGAAAGCAACAAAATTCAATGTCATATGGAAACTGTTTCACAGAAGACAGACACCCATAAAAATTTGAAAGTTATGCCTTCCAAGTGGCCAGATTGTCATGTCAAGATCTCAAAGGATTGTACAGATTTTATGATTACTATATACACTGTTACCAGGACAGAAGCTAAGACAGATGACCACTTGACTTAGAAACATGGGTTGCAAGTTCAAGACCTATCCCCAGCAAAAGACTTCCGTAACTCAATTAAAGACAGCATTCATGTATTGGGAGCAACGTTAAGGACTAGTCAGTGCATTTCATCTTATGAAGAAATGTGAATCTCTGTATCAAGAAGTATTCACATGATCTAATCATATTACTTGTTTAAAACTGAGCCACAGTGTTGTGTAAAGTCACAAATTACGCTGCAATAACCTTGTAATGAACAAAATGTCACTTAATTATGAATATGTTTTTTTTTTTTATGAGTATGTGTCACCTTTCTTTGCAGACTTCAAACACAACCTAAAAACTTACCAAAAAGGTTTTATATGACTAAATTACTGTAGATCAACATCAAAACCGCTGCATGATTAACAGTAAATTAAAATGCACAATATGCAAATGTGATTTTCCAGATTTTTGTAATGTCATAAATCTCCTTGCAGACGAGTTTACACATCTAAACTTGTTGCAAATTAATAATCTCCTATATCAATGTCAAATGAGTAATCTAAAGACACAAGTTTCATGAACATTTTGTTTTTTTTCCTAGAAATTTCAAATTTACGTATCTCAGCACCACATGGTTAGTCATATGTTCGAAGCTGATGGATTTTTTTAAGTTATTGTGCAAAACTTATTGTAAAGGTAAGTGCTTACGCATTTACATCATTAGTAACCTGCAGAGGCCATTAAGAAGTTGTGCATTCGGCATGCTATAAGAATATCAGATTCTAATCTTGAAATATTGTCCAGCTGTGGAACACCTCCTAGCGAAAAAGCTGATTAAGTGTTTGAGCATGACTAAAAGTGCTAAAAAATCATTTGAAATTTTTTTGACTAATAATTTTCGTGTATTTCTTTCAACCAAAGGCTTCTTTTTAGTGTTGTTTTGTAACTAAACCTTCAATTTTATCTACTCTATATAAAATCTGCCAGAAATGCTGAAAGCATCTAACAGTTAACCCCTAACAATATTCATAGAATAAATTGTGTGACAAATTCCAAATAAAGAAGGTTCATGAAATTTTGTTCAATCAGACTTAAAAATGCATTAGGGCCAAGAACTGAAGTGTCTGAGACTGAAATTGCACTGTACACTTACCAGACACCTAGAAATGACTGCACTCATGAGAAACAGTTAGACTTGAAGACAACTAGTTTGGATGACACATTTTTTCAAGGTCACAGAAAAGATGAAATTTGACGCTGCCTGTTTTTTTCATCATCAAGGAATGCTGGCATTCCGAAATTGAACATTATCAAATTTTAACCACTTTTTCTTTAATCCATGAACCTCAATCTAAATTTAGATTTTTTTTCAAATAAATAAATCATATAAACTGATTTGCTGACTCTTGCATTATTGTCAAATCAATGAGTAATGTTTAAAAGAATTCAGTTGCCCTGGATTTATTTTTTCCTTCACATGTATTGTGACAGATACATTTCATATTTCAAATATGGGGCATCTTTAAAAAAAAAATCTTCAGTTTATAACCTTGTATAAGTGCTGCCAATCTTACAAAAAAATGCCACAAAAATACCTGAAAATTACTCATTTCCCAATTAAATTGCACAAAAATGTGTCTATCAGTCCGTGAGAATTTTAATTAATGTCATTTACTAATTGATTATCAATGCACATACCTCGTTAACTGTCAAAATGATGAATCTTTTTGAATCTTGGTATCTGTCTGTGTGCGTGTGGCCTTTCGAAAATGCATTAAAACTTGTGAAAACTGAAAATATACAAAATCATAAAATATAAATATTATGTAATGCTAACATATAAGTTTGTAGATAAGGCATACATTTACTTCAGTATCTATGTGATTAGATGTTTATCTTTCACCTCGCTTAAATAAATCACGTCAAGGAAAAATAACCTTAAACAGTACACAACCAGGGATTGGCCAATATGTCTGTACATCTTTTTATCTCTTTGGAAATTTATATGATATATCCATACATCAAGGGGATTAACCATATGCAATATGCGTAAGGTCAACGGGAAAGCATGTTGACAGACAGGCGTACAGACAGACTTTTCTACATAGGGCTGGAGACGCAAGGCCTATACATATCCAGAATTTATAATCCAGACGAGAACCTGTTGCTATAGTGTTGAGCGTGAAATAAACACATCATGAAAGTTGCCAATTAATCATTTCTAGCTGCAAATGAATAATTAGGTTGGGATAAAAGTAATTAGAAGGTAAAAACACTTTTAATCACAGAAATTAACTATTTCTTGTCAAAAAGATGAAACTTGTGTATGTCTACCATTTAGTGGATGCACAATAAATGAAAAAAAAAGTCAAAACAAAAGAAAACTCTTTTTTTCTCTCTACAGGACATTTAAAAAAACATTTTCTCATAATGAAAAAGAGACACAGTACAACTAATATTAATGTGTATTGCATTAATTAAGAATGCAAGGGGACATATTTTCACACAGACAGAGCAATGGAAATGCATTTATTTTCTATAAAATATTATATATCCTGGCATCAGGGAATTCCAGTTTTGCATTTTTTCTTTCTCAGAAATCTGATTGGGCAAAAGAATCCTGGGAATTCTTGGGTCATCATTTCCTCACAGTACGTTGTGTAACATCTAGCACTTACAAACTTTTCATAAATCTGTGGCAGATCCTACCTCATATCAAATATGGTAACTTAACTTGACGTTGTCAGCAAGATTTTTTAATAAACACTACAGCCTAAAAATACACCATCCAGTCTACTTTACTACAGTGTCTTATTTCTGTTTAACGGCAATGTAACATTTTGGTTTAGAGATTACATTTTTTTTTAGTTTTCATTTTTTTCTTTTGTTCTACTTCGAAAATCTGACCCCAATTTGAGTATTTTATACCCATTTTACTGTTTGTGCAATTTGGATATATATACAAGACAAAAATAAATCTATCACATTCTTTCCACCAGTATCATGAAGGAATATTTGGTTAATCCTCGACTCCTGCTGTAAGTAACGGTAAATAGTGTTATGATCGTGGTTTGTAAAACCAATATCTGTATTTTCTCAGACATTTCGCATTTCACTTGACGTTTCGCAACTTCACTTTTTCTTTGAATTTCATGCCTTAGATTCATATCTCTCGCATGCAACAGAGCTCCAGTTTCCACATGAAAGTATCTCATATAAACATTATCATTTATTTTTCTCCATTTACTCCATGTGAAATTGGGCATGTTTAAACATATATTCAAGACTGTTGCATTTTATACAAAAGCGAATAAAAATTTGATATATTTATTATTATAATGCTTTATGTGAGCTTTTAATTGAAGTTTTATGCAATTTCAAAGTACCACCCCTGCTATAAATGTTGATGATGGAGAATATTTAAATGTAGTAAATGTATTCTTAACTTCCTTGATCACTATGGTGGAGCAGGATTCTTTTAAACATTGATCTTTTTCCCTAAAACAGACGGAAAGTTATGGCAATTCAAAGCATCATTTTTTAAAGAGGCTGTACTCCAGATTTGACATAAAAAAAATTTTTTCATAAATTATATATTTAGATGCAGTGAGATTATAACAACATAATATTTTACTTCAAAACCGATTATAAAAGTCAAAATAGAATAAAAAAAATATTTTCGCTCCAGCCTGATTTGAACTCTGGACCCTCATGTTAACAAAATATTTCCAATGCTTTTACTGTCACCACCATTGCCGCATGAGTTATTACAGATATTTACTTTAAATCTTATACGATATAGTTATACCGTTGCATTATGGTCTAGCACTTTCAAAGGGAAAAAAATCAATTTATAATGTAATTATTTGACTTATTTTTTGGCAGTAAGTTATTTTTTTAGCATTAGTCATAAATATTACAAGAAATTTATAATACAAGAAAACTTTCTTTTTTTTGTCATCTGGAGCACAGCCCCTTTAAGAAATATAATGAAATGGGAGGATCTCCATTAAGAATTCTTTTTTTGCAGGACTACACTGATTCTGTGCTTTATCTGAAATTTAAATTCTCTACATCCTCACCATAAGAGGAGAAGTTGCATTACAAACTAAACTCCAGACAGAAGGTCTACAAAAATCACACTTTTTTTTTCATTTTTTATTTTTTTTTCGTAATTTGATGTTGGTCGAGGTACCAAAGTTTATTTTGCCAGAAAAGTGGCAACATAAGCCCCTTACCCCTGTACTTCCCCACATTTCTCTTTGCTCCTCCTAAATCCCTCCCTCTCTCTCTCCCCACCCAGTTCAGTGTCTTCAACACATCCCTCCGTCATGCCTGTTTTTCTATTCTGATTTGCTTACTTGGTTTTGTTCACAGGTGATCAGAAAAGATTACTGGAATTCTGCAATCTGCAAAGAGCATGATTTCTTAACTCTCAGCAGTTTCTGATGTTATGATAATTTTTCTTTTTTATATTATCAGCCAGATGTTAATCACGTTTTACTACTGGGATGTACTTAAGTTTAATTTATTGAATAAATTGTTTTGAGACATTTACATACACAGTGTATCATAATGACTGATTGAAGCAAAACAAAAAAGAAAAAAACTAAAAAAAACATAAAAAAACTTAAAAAGTTTATCAATGAATAAAAGGTTACTGTGATATTAAAACAGATATGATCACAGATGTAAACTCATTAATGAAGAAATAAAAACAAACTTGCATTACAAATTCATTGATGAAAAATTACAGTGATTCACTATATTTACACTTAATTATGTACCTTAACCTTTGACCCAAGCTTAATCACCACAGTTTTGTAAGAAATTAATTTCTTGAATATCGTACTGAACTTTTGCTAGTATTATACTGTTACCATACATTTTATTTCATTATGTTTCAATAGCTTACATAAGCAAATATGCCTTGACTGGAAATAACGATATGCCTCTATTAGCAAACAAAATACAAGACAATCACAAGAAAAGCAAAGACGAAAGGGGTTTTCGTGACCTCTAAAATTTCATGTCATTCCCATATATTTTGACACATGAAATGAAGCCACATGTCATCATAAAAACATTATTTTTTTTATATATACCTTTCATTTTGCATTATAAGTAATGATAATTAAAACCTTGGTTCTTTATTACACATTTGTCTCTGAAGTTCTTATTTATAAATAAATTTAGAAAAACAGAACAGAATCAAAAGAATTATAATGACAAAATCATGTATTGTATGACCGATGGACAGACAAAAGATTTAAAGTTGACATAAACTCATGTTAATGTACTAAATGCATGCTTGGTGCTTCTTAAATGACACTTTTTGCAAAGCATCTGTAGCATTTTAAGATTTGAAAATTATGTAATTATGGACTTATGTCAATCATAAAAACAAGGCTTGTGTCTAAATGTTATGTAATTTGATCATAATTTACTCATTAAATGACCTAAGTTTAATTAACCTAACATCAAAAAGTGTGTCAGAACTAACGACACATTTTTAATTTTACAGCAAAACTTTATTTTGGCAAAATATACAAAGTTTGTCTAGTACAGCAATTAAGCAAAGCTTAGGTCTTATACCATTTTTTTGAGAATTGACTTATAAGGCTTCTTTTTTGTTACTTCGTTTTATGACTAAAATGCATGAAGTTTGTCACAGTGTAGTAAAAATGCAGCATAATTCTGATATATCAACTTGAAAAATGCAAGGAAAATGAATGCATAAAAAGCTCAAGGTCAAGGGTCAAAGTTGGTCATATCAGTTGGTGCCATGAAATGACAAAGCAAAACTGCATTTTCTTCTTATAACTTTCATGACTAAGTAACAGTAAGAAAACCTCATGAAATACAATCTAGGTGGAACTGTTTTCAAGTTCACTGCTATCAACCGAAGTTCACTACTATCAACCGGGAGCACTCATCTGGTGTAAAGTGTTCAACAGAATTTCACCTTTTAAACAAAATACTTATGGTTGACAACACCGGAAAATGTCAGCTTTGCTCAAGTTCAACTGAAATCTTTGGGAAACATCATTCAAGAAGGTTACCATAATACTACACTCAGTAATGTGATAACTTTCCTTTGTTAATGGAATCGTTTGCATCAACATCTAATATTTACGAACATGCATGGTGAATACATGTAAGTGTATAACTTTCAATTGTATTATAATTAACCTAATGTAAAATTGTTATACAATACAAATTAACATCACTAATTAGTTTGTGGTATGATTAGTTTACCGGTATGTTATACATTTTGTCATATTTTACTTGTATCAGGTGAAAGTAAGTAAAAGTTCCCATATGACGCTGATGATAAAATTACAATTACTGAAACAGCACACCGTATTTATGTAATTTGATTACTTTTATTTTAGGTATATTCCCACGCACTGACCATCAATGGAAAAGCAATCCGTTACTATGACCGGAAGAATTGAAGTGACATAACAGAAATAGTATATATTTGTAACACTCCCACAACACGATACTGTACTCAGATATTATACTGATAAGATAACATGTCAAAGGAAATAACACAATTTTATACTGATCAAATTTCATCAAAGTTCCAACACTTAATACTATTAAGAAGGATTAATATTCATCTACTGAGTATAAACTCATGGTGTAATTGAAGCTTTTTATTTTTGTATTTTTGAGGTCCCTTGCTCATTTAATTCGACACTCAAATTCATTCAGGTTTCATCATGACAAATGTGATCATTTAAAAACAAGTAACTTGTGATAACCAAAGTTCGCCATTATCTTCCCAGTTTACAAAAAACTGTCTAGCAACTTCTTCCATATTTTTCTCCCAAACATTATTTTTATCATGTGCATTGGGCAAGTGTTACAGAAATTCTTCCGAACATTTGGTATGAAAAATTAAATGGCCATCTTTAGTTCTAAGTGTACCTTACAACATTAAAATATTTTAAATACTTACGAGTATTTGTGTGTATTTTTAGACAAACATGTCTTCAAAACTGGTGGTGGCCCTGGGCTGATGGTCGGCAGTGTAACTCAATATGCCTGTCGTACACTTCTGAAAATAGACGACAAATACATAATTAATACTCCTCCCCTACAAGCTATCAATTTGAAAACCATCACTTGAGGATAATTTTAAAGTTAAAGCTGTCTTAAATACATAAATATCACACTTTGACGTTGGTCATTAGAAAAGACTAAATTCATCTTCATTATATTATGACAAGTTTAATATCTTCCTATTCACACATGGTTTAAATCAAATGAGATTTTCTGTGTTAATAACAAGTTAATATGGTACTCTTCTAAATTGTTCTTCACCAAAATCAATCAAAACTAACAATCTCGGCTGGAACCACTTTTGGTCAAACGGGTGAAAATTTGAGACAACTGGTCAAAGCATGTACCTCAACCGACATTAATACTTCGTTTGAAGTGGTCAAACTTTGGAGACAAGATGTCAGATTACCAGAACAATTAAATGTATTTATTACACCTAAACAAAAAAAAACCTCAAAAAACAAGTGACAGGTAAACAGACTTTAAAAAAAAAAGTCAACTCTTTATATTTAATATGACACTAAATTTTTATGTATTTTTCCTAATATCCACTGCCTTTAAAGAAGTTTTCAGTACTTTTCAAGATTTCCCAAAACCTGATGACCTTTTACTTAGTTCTCAAAGACATTCATTATTTCAGTATACTAATTTTCAATTAACAATTTGCAAAAAAAAAAAAAAAAAAAAAAAAAAAAAAAAAAAAAAAATATCTTTAGTTGTCTTTATTCAAAAAGCACAATTACGTAAGTACTCAGGTAACCGTTATCTAGGCATATTAGTCTTCAGAAACTGTTTGAATGGTTTAAGAAATATCTTCAAAACCGACTTCAAAAGGGCGTGTGCCCGCTAACAAGTGCAGTAATTAGCTGTTAGAGAAAAATTCCCCGGATTTTCTCTTTTATATATTTATACTGCACTCGTACATAGCTTAGAAGTTCTCGATTGCCGTTGACAGTACTTGTAAGTGAAATAACAAATCAAATGGATTTTACTTTCCATTTCAAATATTCTATTTGAATAATTTCTAAAGTTCAATATAGCATTAAGAACTGAATAATTTAAGATGTTTTTATTACTTCTCATGTCAACATGTGTCACTAGTCTCGAAGTAAGGAAGTAAAAAAAAGTTCTTGGGTTTTCCATTAAGTATGAATCTGCAGTCCAAAGACAGCAGGTGGCCAAAACATGAACATGAACAAAATTGAGGACTTAAACTCAACATAAAACTTTCTGTAGGAATTTCAACAGTTAATTTGAAGTTATAAACAGACAGTTAAAACTGAATTCATATTAAGTTCATTATTTCAAAAATAAAATTCTTGCATTCACACAAAATTCACTGTATTATACACTGTACCCCTGAAGCCTAAAGGCTGAACAAAGACCACACATCGCTTACACTAGTCAATGACAGTACAGCATTCAAAGATGGTTCCTGCATCCAAATAAAATTTCACTTTCCAAGGGACAGCAAGCCAGTTCGTAACAGATTTCACAAGGTTTAACCTTTATCCAGCTAGGGTCAAATGACTCTGCTTTTAAGACCAGTGCAGACCATGATCAACCTGCAAATCCATGTAGTCTGATAATGGTCTGCACTGTTCACTATTCAGTCAGTATTTTTACAAATAATACCCTTATAAATGGTAAATAGTACTGCCCACAAAGTCAAAGATGGACACATCAAGTTTAGAAATTTAGCAGGCTAAGGGTAACGTTTGTTACGGAAAACCAGAGGTAGGTATTAGAAATATGAAATATGGTAGGACAGTCAGATGACGACAGAGTCACCAGTTCAGTATAATTTCATTTAGACATTCATTTTACAGCAATTAGAAAAATAAGTTCTTGCAATATATCTCCTTCTATGGCCCTAACATTATCCATAGTCTCTTCTTTTGATGTACTAGAAATGAATCCAACAAAATTCACAGCAGAGATAAAATCTTTAAAAGCAATATTATGTTAAACTTCCATACATGAAATCAGAAAAAAAACTTTTGCATGTGATGTAATGTTAATAAATAATTCAGTTACTAAAAATATATCTGAAGTGACAGAACCACATATTTTAGTATCTGTGGTCTGCGATGATTAATTAATCTGGGTACGTGAAAAGCTTGAATATCTCCAGCTCATTGATCGCAAGTTTCGATAAAACCATTCATCTTTTTTACCAGACGTAAATAGAATTCCTTTTACCTACTACAAAAAGATTATGAAAAATCGCCCGCTCAGCATATTTGATATTGCGTAGTTTCATATCTTGGATATAGGTCAGTCCAGATTTATTGCGAAAACAAGATTATAAATGTCTATCATACAAGTGTTTTAAAATATATATAGAAATAAATACAAGCTATTTATTAACAGACTAAATTAACTAACGCAAAAAAAAATCCATTTCCTTTCTATAAAACCATCTTTTTGTGCGATATTTAAGATTTCAAAACCTAAAAAGTGCACCAATTATAACACCATAATTCTGTTTAAGTAATTACATGCTAATATAATCTTTCTTGATGCATTTTAAGGCAGAATTAGTCAAGATAATATAACTCCCTTATGCATTAAAATATTTCTAGCTTACTAATGGCAAGCTTCGGTCAAAGGGAAACAACTTTATCACGCCAAAAATCAACTGTTCTTTGTTTACAAACCAGAGTTATACTTTACAGATCATCACTTGTTTCCTGAATTGTAAACATTTTAACTTTCTACATCATAACAAATGTACTACATATATTATAAAATACCAGGCAAATTTGAAGGTTCTGAACACTTGAGGCTTGTGTGAAAATGCACAACACTAAAAAATTACAACTAGAAGAAACATGTGACTGTCAAAACAATTCCTTTGAATTCAATTTAAATATATTAATTATACATGGGGTATGTAAATACATTTTTCATCACTGATGCAAGACCACTAAGTTTTGACATATGTAATCATAAAATGTTTATTGTTGGTCGTTAAAGCCCCAAAAAGAAACGAACAGGTCAATTAAATCATTTAATTATCTTGAAGCTGGCAGTTAAATTCAAAGTCTAATTATGCAGATTGAATAAATTTGAATAATGCAATAAAATACAAATAATAAAATCACAACTTTCATGGAATTATTATTAATGGGGAATTCAGTTATTATAATTCATGAAGCTTCATAAATTACCTAATTAATTAGTGCTTTATGTTAATACCGAAGATTGACCAAATTACCATAAAAATGTTTTACCGGCTGTAAGAAAAGATGTTTCTAATGAATAATAAAACATGTGATAATAAAAAAAAATATAGTTCTTTGAGCATACAGCTTCAGTTATAGATCTGAGTTAAACTCTGCAAATCTACAGTACAATACAAAACTATGGAACCTCCATTTTAAGTGTTAATAAAATAATTTTTAATAAATTCACACACACTGTATTACAACTAATTAAGTAGTGAAGCAGAACTTGTGATTATAACTGTATTTACCTTTTTAGCAAATCTTGAAAATTTCGACACCAACTTTTACAACACACACCAATGCTCTAAATGATGAGTTTAAAGCGGCTACTGGGTAAGTATAGGTAAATTATAAGGATTATGACTAAACCCAGTAATTAGTTGAGTATTTCTGAGGAATCTTAATTAGTCGTCATTAATTAGGCACGTCCATCATTGCATATCTGTCAGTATTTCTACTCAGGCTGTCAAATCCGTAACCATCCCTGGACCTCAGTAATTCAGCTGCAATTGCCCAAAGGGATGTCAAAAGTCTTCTGCAGTGTTTTCATGACAAATGTTCAGCTTATTTTTTTATATCTTATTTTAAAACTTGTTAGGAAACTAGAGGCTGGATGTATGTGCAGTAGCCAAGGGAGGGGGATGGGAAAGAATTCAGAGATCTTCCCAGCACTCTTATCAAATAAAAGTGAAACAACAACAATAAACTCTAATCAATTGATTAGCTAGCAAAAAGAAGTAACTATAATTATGAATGGGTATAATTCTTCAGTATTTTCTAATGTCTCTATGGTTATAAAATTCTTTCAAAGGAACATGAAAAGAATTAAGGGGTAGTGGTTAGAAATTATGTAAGTGCATAATATTTATTAAAATCTTCTTTAAATATATATTGATGGCTCTTACTGGTATCTAAACAGTAATTTTATTTTTCATTTCAAATGATAAAAACTATGCAAAGTAGCCTTGAGCAAGCTGAATAGTTTCTTCAGTCATAAGGCGTAAAATCATTATCATTCAAGTTGCAAACCAAAAACAATGTAAAAGTTCACAAATCTCTAAAAATGACCTGAAAAATATCTATAATGGTGATATAATTATCATAAGTTCCAATCTAACGAATCCCTTAAATATCATTATTTTATTGTCTTAAATGAATTTTTCCTTTGCGCAAGAGACCATACTTCTTGCCCGACAACTTAATTAGGTTTACACACACGGCTATGACCAATAATGTCAGTGGTAGTCATTTATTGAAATTCATACTTGATGATACTTCATCAGTGTACTATAGCCAGGGGCAACCTAATACGGAATGGAATGTGGGCAATTTGAACCTTATAAATGTAAAATACGTAACTAAATCCATGACCAGTTTGAACATAATTACTTTTACGTCATTTTCAACACTTTTACAATCTATATTAAGGGAAGATACGAGATCAAGGTGCTTTAATTTTCCCTTGTAAGGAATTTACAGACAGGTAATATCACTTACTTTACTTCATAAATATAAAATCAGTCATGAAACATCAAAAGACATTCCCCCTCCCAACTCTGCTCAGGCAGAGAAGAGATCCATTCTTGTCTTTAAACTTGATGTATTCATCTTCAATTTTTTAAGTACTGGCTACTTCTTCAGACTTCTTGAAATACGTCAGTCCGACGGACATGTCCGATAAATTTTCACTAGGTTCGACATTTTTCAGGCTGGATCAGTTCGACTGTCCGGCATTTATTCCAAGCCTTGTGTTTTCAAAATGGCATCATAAATGTTTGTGTTACATGTTATCGTTTGTTTTTGTAGTAAATTTCATTCGGTCTGACAGATATTTTTTCAGTCTGACAGATTTTCAGAGTTTGTCAGGCCAAATGTCTGACACTTTTGAACTTTTGGGAAGTCTCCTTCTTGCCACTTTGGCCAAAACGACTTTGGTTTCAGTTATGGCATCATTTTTATCTATAATACAGCATAATTTTATCTAAAACATTCGTATTTCTTCCAAACTGAACAGTGACATCAACGTGGACACGTGACAAAGCATAATTCACATAAATTTACATAGCGACTGCATAATGATCAACATTAAGTAATGTAAGGTGCATTAACAAGCAACTGAAAACACAACTAGGACAACATAAAAAAATGTGTTAATTAAGGCTGGAGAATATTTTCAATATGCCCGATGTTACAGATGTAAATTAATATCTACACATTGTCCATACCATATCGCCATGTTGATAATGATCAGCTGAATCTATAACATACCTGTCATTTACAATAATCATAAAAACATGTTACCTCTTTAATTATCCAATTATCATTCAAATGTTTCTTCAATTTTATTACGAAAACAGTAAACATTAAAACTAAGAAAACACAAGCAAAAAGAATGACACAAATTTCTTTGGAATTTAATTGAGCAGACATGACCAGAAAGACGGATCTAAACTATTCATCTATATCATTACCTGTAGGCATAAAGTTGTAACATTAACTCTCAATTACGATGGAAAAATTAATCTTCTCAACAAAGATTGAAATTCCTTGCATTTTTTATTGATACTGTAACATTTAAGTACATATAAGTGAAGAAAATTAGATTTATGGAAAGCAAGACTAGTTGGTGTTATTCAGTCATTTTTTTGCCTCTCACATATCAAAGGTTTGTTACCTTCACCTTCTGTCATTAACACAGCTCTATTTCAGACTGTTATACATTTTATTACCGATAAAAGTTAACCTTGGCTAATAGTATACTGATAAGCAGGGGTTTCATTAACTCAAAAACATAATGAAACCCCTGGATAAGCGGTCCAGTGGTACTGACATTCCAGCAACTCAGGTTCGATCCCTGCAACTATAGGAACTAAGACCCATAGCTAAATCCTGACATTTTCTTGAGTGAAATTCTCAGAACGCAGAAGTACTAGAGCTGTTTTTCAACTGGGACACTCTCGTGTTTTTCTGGTGTAACCCGAGTCAGCCAGCAACACCAAGACATGTCATGAGGTTATCAAGTGCAACTGTAATCTTGGTTTTTCTTTTTTTGCTAGAAGTTCTCAAACATCAGACTTAGGAATGATTTTGTATTTCCAGCAACAACCCAGTTACATTTTTATAACCAAAAAAACGGACCAAAGTTCATCTTCTTTGCAATAATCTTGTTACTGAAATTACAAGGGCAGACAATCCAATCTTGACTGAAGAATGCATCATGACAATATTACAGAAGTGTTGAATATTCAGACGACAAAAACAACTATGTCAGACAAGGTGTAGAAGTTCCCAGTGAATCATTAGGAAGTACAAATTGATCTGTTTGATAAATTTGTCAAGAAAAAATCCCCGATTTCAATTTTTATTCGTATCTTGTACGATTTTTGTCCAATATTTCAATCAAGTGACATGTAAACACATACTGTGATTGATTTTTTATGAAAAACGATCTTACGAAACTATTGACTGAACAAGGGCGTGGTGTTTACATTTCAATACTGAAGATTTACATTTAGGAAATGCAATACCTCATGTGACATAACCAAGTTTTTGAAAGTCTGACACGTAAAAATGTCGTTTGCACTCCAATGTTCGGCTTTTTAACATCTTTATTATTCACACTGTCACAAAATTACATCTGTCTATAATACATCAAAGTGTTAGATTTCATTACTTTTTATATCTACTGCAATGAGAAATCATCTTCCTGTCACTGCAAATTGCCAGACTATCTGTTTATATAGGGTACTGAACGAGACAAATTAAACAGACGGCGTACATTAATATACAATATAGACATAAAATGTCGGTCTTAGGTGTAAGACATGTTAGCACTTGGAGAATAGGCTTGTGCTACTTTTGGCATTAATTAAGAGTAAATTTTCTTTCGCTATTTTCAAATCTTGCATGATACAATTCACTTCTATGTAAAATTATGGTAGTCTCTCACTGTTCATGAGTTTGAGCCTTGCGACTTACTGCTTACTGCACAAGTAAGTCAGTAGTTTCTTATGGAAGGTAAGACTGCTTACATATACTTCTTTTGTAAACAACCTATGAATGAGATGCACCAAACAGAACAATACCAATAGACAGCCATTTGATGCTTTAAATACTAAAAAATGTTCAGGATTTTGCAAAGATCTGGTTTCATGCTTTTTACAGCAACATCAAGTACTAGTACTTTTTGCCATAGCGACTGCAGTGTTGCTTTTATTCTGAATGCTAAAGAATTATTAAACAAGTCTCAAGATTATGAAAACATGTGTAGAGTAGAAACCAAGGCAAAATATCAGACTACTTTACAGATCCTTGCTAAAAATTTCAAGTTCTGGTGGATTTACGATTTTAACCTTTAACACCTGTGTTAAAAAAAAAACAACAGTCATTTATTAAAAGACAAAATATAAACAGGTGCATGATTGCTTCATTTTTCAATATCAATATTATTTCAAATACTTTCTGAGCAAACAAAGAAAAAGGAGAGAATCTTTTTACACGGCTTTATGGATGAAAGACTTGACAAAGTTGCAGATGACCTCTGAACTTCTGAAGGTATATTCTTCATTCTTGCTTGTAAATATACACCATTTCAAAAAAAATCCAAATAAAATGGATGGCCGATTTCCTATCTCTCTAATTTAAGTGTCAGCTCAGCAAATAAATAAAACAAGGTTACACATACACATCTTACTCATCTGTTTTATCTATATGTACGGAGATAACCCAGGCCTCATGAATGAAAAGTATATAAATTAGTTTACACCAAGATTATTTAAAAACAGGTCACCTATCGCAGGCTTTACATGTCAGCCATCACTTTTAACTGTGATACGTTATGAAACTCAGACTCAAGGGGCAAATTTATTCGTGAAAAAAGTAAGATGAAGACCGCAAATATATGACCTATTTCCAATGTTTAAATTAGGTCAGTGACCTTTTTGTAGGGTATGTCTTCATATTTAAAGGCCTTAAAATCTACTACATTAGGTATATTTAAGCTCTATGATGTGTTAGCCCGACTTCGGCAGAATCGGCTTAAATGCAGACACGTCAGACATCACAATCACAACATCATTAGTAGCTTTCTAGACCATTATTCAGCTGGTCTGTCAGGTTAAAACTTCCCTATGGCTTTCACTATATAAAGGTATAAAGCAGTCAAAATTTAAACGTTCCTTTTGTATGTTTTGATGAAGATCTTGATAGAAACATCATTTACAGGTCAACAAACTCTATGATGTGAATAACAGTAAGCAGTCAGGCTTAGTTTTAAAAAGTTGGCATTTCTACCACATGTGATCATTTTCAATTCAGCAAAATGAATTATTACTTAGATATATATATGACTGCACAACTAAACTATTCACCAGCTGAATGGGAACAAATCCGAAACTTTTCTTCGAAACAGGAAGAACTAGGCTTTCCCCATACATTCTGGAACAAAAACAGGAAAAAACCAGCCTTCCAAATTCTAAAAATTGTGATTACTTGATTTGCACTAAAACTTCTGTCATAAAATAACAGCAAATGCATGAAATTTCTGACATGTTTTGAGGTAGATGCATCTATTTAGACATGAAGCAATACATCATAGAAAACATCAGCTAAAACATCAATCACTTTTCATCTGTCATAAAATAAACGACATGTTAGTAAAGCCGCTTTTAATAAAAACAAAAATCTACCTCATAAAATCTATTGATTTAGAATTATTTCATGTCAAAATATTACGAATATGTGTAAATAATACTGAAATATTCATTAACATAACTCATTAAAACATCAAAATCTGCCTCAGTTGCTTCTTTGTTTTTATTCAGGGTGTTTAAATTAGAAAGAATACAATTAGCACTTTGTGAACTTTGTTTTTCCAGCAGGCAAATTATTTTTCTATGTCTAGGTGACAGTAAACACCGATTGTGGTGATACTGTCAACAAAATGTTCGAAAAATAAGCATTGTTATTAACACAGAAGAATACAAAATGAGCTCAATCAAAAATTAAGTCAAATTGTGGTTAACAGTTGTCAATTTTCTTCTGACAGTTCGACATGTGTATTCCACATTCTGACACAGAAAATTTTAACATCTTTATTGTTTAAACAGGTCAATGAGTGCTGATTTTGTTACTTTTTATATAAACCAGCTTCTAGGAATTCTTGACACAAAGTATTTGGTAATCTGGGCTACAAACTGTGAAAATAATATAAAGAATAGCTTTCACTGACAAATGTTTACGTACCCCTAATAAATTCAATATTTAAGGGGAGATTACTTTCAATAACTGCTGGCAGAGTAAATCATCTTAGCAAATGGACGACAGAATCATTATAATTATGTTTACCATCAGAATTATTGCCTACAGCACAAACATTTTGATGTAAATAATATGTTCAACTTGTTTCCAAGTATAAACATACAAGAACTTAGAAGCATGTAATTTCGAAGGTAAATAAAGATTTGCTGACAACAGATCCTCTGGGGGTCAGTCTATGAACTTATGAAAATTCCTATCTAATCACCTAAAATTCATTGAGAAAAATATGACAATTATTGTAACTTACATTAGATATTTCTTTTGTGACAACTTAACAATCTTACCTTCTAACAGGTCTGTATAATAATATTCTTCAGCGATCGGAGATAATTACGATGGTTATCACCACTTTTTGTCCCCAAGGGATCATCCATCAGGGTCATAATCTTGTCACCTTTTTCTGTAATACAAGCAATTAAAGACTTAGCATGTACAAAACACATAGAATACTATGTATAATTGTCAAACATCAGTGTTAAAATCTTGATTAACACAGGCAAAATTAATGTCTGTACACATAAAGATAGGATTGGGTTTCAAAATATTTTGCGATGTTGTGGTTTGTCCAGAGGCTAATCCATCACCGACAAACTTGATCATGGCCAATTTCTGTGTAGGTAATATTATGTATATCATTCAAAGGTAATTTTACAAACTTGCAAATTATATCTTTAGTTTAAGCTAAGTTCGAGAATGCAAGATATTCTACTTTTACAGTATTTTAAGCTGAGAAATTTTACAAACTGCAATTGGCAACTTTTCAATCAAATCAAACCAATTGTTAAAACAACATAAAGAGCTGTCAAAATGACACTGATGTCCCCCAGAAATCCCCAAGTTCAATAAGGAATGTCACCTCATCACAGCAAGCCTAAAGCAATAGGATCTGGAGGAATCTACTCACAAAGATAAACAATGTTTGAAATTCCTGGAAACACAGGAAGTGAGCACAAAATCTGTTGGATTTATTTACACATGCCCAACCATCCTGTAAAGTTTGAGGGATTGATGTACAATAGTTCAAGAGTTACAGGTCAGAAATTATTTTCAGCCCCTGTGAGCTTGACCTTTGACCCAATGGGCCCAAAAAAACATTCCAGGTTATCTAATAATACTCCCTAAAAATCCTGGGGAATATGAGTAATTGTCTAGAAACTTGTAAAATAACAGGCTCCTGTGAGCTGGACCCTATGGGCCAAAAAACAAAAGGGTTCATTCTACTCATCATGCCCAACTACCCTGTATAGTTTAAAGTTCTTCTCCAGTTACTGACTGGAATCAATTTTCAGTTAAAGAGCCCCTGTAAGCTTGACCTTTGATGCAGTGGACCTAAAAGCAAAGAGGATCATCTACTCATCATGGCCCACCATCCTGTAAAGCTAGAAGGTCCTTGGAGCAGCTTTCTTAAGTTACTGATCAGAAACTGTTTTCAAAAAGCAGGTCCCTGTAAACTTGGCCAAAACAATGAAAAGGTTTATTCATTCATCATGCCCAACAATCCTGTCAATTTTAGGTCCTGGGACAGTTCTTTTTCAAGTTATTGGTCAAGAACCATTTTCCAACTGCAGGCCCCTGTGAGCTTGACCTATGACCTAGAAAGCCCAAAATCAATTGAGATCTTCTACACAAGATGCCAGGTCAACCTACCAAATCTCTAGTCTATGTGCCTGATAAGTTTTATTGTGAACTAAAGTTACCAACTGGAAACCACTTGGTCTACCAACAGACAGACATGAGCAAAGTAATATACATGTACCCCCAACTCCTTTTTGGGGAATAACAATAAGAAGTAAATCAACAGTCTAATGTTAACACACAGGACTGACCATACAGGTTTGGTTTAACATCCCTCCACTGTCAAAACTTATGGAATATAAGAGAAGAGCTAAAACCAGGTTCCATGTAACTAGTGGTGTCCTTGAAACAGGGACAGTCTATTTATCTAGGGTCATTCTATCTACCTTCAACTAGCCATCAATACCTAAAATTTGATCTAAACTCCTTTTGGGCAAATAGACATTTGGGTATTTGAAGCAACAATAAATGAACTTAAACATTTTTATGCCTAGACGTAAAGAATTCTTGTCCCCTTTTCAGGCAAAGAAGCTATTTGTTCCTCCATGCACTGTGAGCTAACTTGAAAGTTGACAGGGAACATAAGAAAGACCTTTGTATTTCCCTTCAATTTCAGCTGAGTCAGTCAGGATTCCCAAAGGTGTGAAATGTTTGAAAATTTCAGAAAAAAATATCAATTTAATAACATGAATAATATAACCTTTTGACAGCATGAAATTAGCAAGACTGTGAAGTGAAGTCAGAAAGCCGCTTTGATGTTTGTATTCCAAATTATTATAAATATGTCTATCATTTCCTCGCTTTTACTCCAGTAACCTAATTTGGTGACAAGTTTCTCAGGTATTGTAACCATCTGGAAACATGCTGGTTCAGACAATAGCATCAACTTGTGAAGTAAAATTGCTTTTCTATAAAAATTACAGGCCACCGGATTTGCAGCCGTCTCTTTTCGATGAGATGACATATGTAATAACCGTCTCAAGTGGCTGCGGGATTTTAAGACCTATTCAAAGCACAATTTCTTACAACAAACATCTTTTCTCTTGGTGAAGAAAAGTTATGGAACTTGAAAAAGCTGTTTTCAATGCGTTAAGAGTCTTGTTTGTTTAATATTGTTTGCCTACTGTTTAACATGTAATTGCATCCATTAAATGCAGTCAGTTGAATATCAATGTTAATTGAATTAATGTAAGCCAAAAGTTGGAGCATCTATCACCGAACCTCCCCCTGTATTTTTTGTAGTAAATTGCATGTTTTGTTAATGTTTTTTGGGGTAGGACTTCCCACCATGCTGTTGGCTCAAGTACTATTGTTAACAAAATATGCATTTTATGACAAGTTTTTCTAAAAAGGCTATTTTTAATTACCCTGTAAAACTTGATCCACTTTTTTTCAAGAAGTGTTAATGAAGAAACGAAAATTGTAAAAAAGAAAAAAAAACTGTTAAAGCCAATAGCAATTCAGGTTTTCAAATCTGTCAGTTTCCATTCATATGAAGGAAAAGAAGGGGCAAGGAAACAGGTTAGTGTGTCAGCAAAGCCTGCTTTGATGATTTTAGTTCAGCTGAACTGATGTAATAATGTCCTCAGAACTGAATGAGTTGTTCCAATGTTCCATTTTTCACCTTTCATATATACTTGACACAAATGTGACAGCTGTTTAATAATAAATGGACAAGGGAGAAATCTCAAAGCATCAACCTCTGAAAGGGTGGGTGCATCACATTTCATTGGAAAGAAATGGAAAATTCACAAATACAACTGCACTAAGATTTGGCAGTTTAAGGATATCTTCAAGGTTTTTTTCAAGTACCATGTTTTTACGCCAAACTATAATATGGAAAACTTGAAAATTTCATCATTTGTGTCCTGTAAATTCAAACTTTATAAACATTATTTTCAAAAAATTAAACTCTTAAGCCATTTAAGTGCAATTATACAATTAATAAAACCACCCATATGAAATTTCAGAAAATGCATCATAATTCATACAGGTAATTACTTCTGTCAAAACTGACTGCTAAATTTTACTATTTCTGTATAAGAACTAAATAGGCTTGCCCTCTAGGTGCAAACTACATGAATCCAATTTTAAGTCAGACAACTTAAGTGACAGTGAAAATACAAACTGTCAACAAGCAGTTTTTAAAGTACCTTGATACATGAATTTATAGGTAGCAGTTACAAAACACGTTTGTACAAAAGAAGAACATGGTACGTAGATGTTATGGCATTTTTTTTCATCTTTTGCAAGTTTAAAAGGTGTTGACCTGGCACCTAAAGATGATGGCTGCACCCTTTTTTATCAATTCTACACATCTTCTAATCTGAATTCTCTTGAAAACAAGTTACTGCCCAAAAACCACACCTTCTTTTGTCTTTTTCACTTCAATTATAAAGAACCAAATGTGACCTTGAAAATCTATTGTCATATACATGATCTGTGCAATATTCATGATTACTAAAAAATAATATTCTTTTATTTTTCGTTACTGTCAATAGAATTGTTTTGCCTTTAATATTCAAAATAGTGAAAGTCAACTAGTGCTTGCTCTGTCAGAAGTAACATTCAATGGTTTTTTAAAAATTCTCCATCAAGACATAATATTAGATCTCAATGCTGCTACTGAAAGGTGTTGTATTTGCTTCTAACCCTTAACCTCCTGAATTTTTGTAATGGATTAGTCCAGTTTTGAATTTGGAACAGTCCATTCAAAGTTTAAGGGATTTTAATATCAAAATACAAAAATTGAGCTACCAACAGTATAGAGCCTGGTCAGACTGCAGATGGCTCTATACTGGTGGCAAAGGCTAATCACTTTTGGTTCCAGCAGGTTAAGGGTTAATGGACAACACTTAAAATTTTTATACCTACTTCAATTCATCTAGACATTACTCAATTCTAATGTCATTTTTCAGGGCTTTAGTAAGTCTGAGGGCAAGGTATTTCATTTTCAAGGCTTTAAGAGATCAAAGGGCAATGCATGTGTATTTTTCAAGGCTTTATAAAGTCTCAGGGTTAGGTACATGTATATTTGTATGTAATTTTTCAGGGCTTAAGTGAGTCTGAGGGCAAGGTATTTCATTTTCAAGGCTTTAAGAGGTCAAAGGGCAAGGCAAGTCTTTTTTTCAAGGCTTTATAAAGTCTGAGGGCTAGGTACATGTATTTAATTTTCAAGGCTTCAATTTCAAGACTTTAGTAAGTCAAAGGGCAAGGTATGTCATTTTTTTTAAGACTTTAGTAAGTTCGAGGGAAAGCATTTCATTTTCAAAGCTTTAATTTCAAGATTTTAGTAAGTCAAACGGCAAGATATGTCTTTTATCAAGGCTTTATTTAGTGAGTCTGAGGGCAAGCTATCAGATTTTTCAAGGCTTAAATCTTGCTTAAAATACTTTGTATGTAAATATGCTCAAGCAAATTAAGCAGTTGGTTGTCATGCTTACTTGCATGCAATCCATTTCAAAGAATGCATATGAAAACGTCTACAAACGTCAATGAATTTAATCAAAATGAAATAAACCTGTCACATGTAACACTATATTCAACGAAAAAAGTACGTCTTGCACTTATGTAACTTCATTAACTGTAAAGATATGTCAATATAAAAGTCTCTTACAAATGCCCCACCCTGTACTTGATTTCTTACAAAATTTAATCTCTTTTTTCCTAATTACCTTTTCAATTGTTGTTGAAAATTGATTTTTTACTATTTGCAACAAAAATTATCAAATGTAAGAAAACTGAATTCAATTTTAGACAGGAGTAATCCATCAATTCAAAATCTTCAATATATTTCTTAATCTATTTCTTTTGAATTTCAAGGATTTATTATTACCTGTATATTATACAGATTGAAAAAGTCCTCTTCAGAAGTGTTTGGTTTCAAAATAACAGAATATTTATCAATGTACAAAATAATCACAAGTAATTTACATCTTTGACAGGAAAAAACTATCTCCATAATGAAGAGTATTTGAAATTCTATCAAATACAAAACTACAAAAACTTTGCTCATTTTTGCCTCTTCTTCTTATTTCTAAAAACCAGATTCCCACTGTAATATTATGGTAAATTGGCACATTTTCTCAATCACCAAAACTACTATTTTCCCAAATGTTCAAACCCTGTATTTCGAAATGATCAAAAACTTTCATTTCCCATATGTTTCTGGCATTTAAACCTTTATATTTTCCCAATGACCAAAAAACAAACCCTCCTACATTTCCCTTATAATCCCAAAGTTCAAATCTATTTTCCCCAATGACGAAAGCCTTACTATCTGTTTAATGTTAAAAACACTTAAATTTTCCGGAGTTGCGGTACATCGAAGTTTAAAACATTAAATTCAAATAGCATAGGAGCGTAATAACTCTAATCTTTTTCTGTTTTCTTATGCAATTTCTTGTCTGTTTATAAACTTTTATCCTTGGGAAGAGCACTGACCATACGGCAGACAAGTTTCTCTAAAACACAGGGCTCAAGAATTACATTTTGTAGGCAAAAGAAATAATCTGTTCTGGAAAAAATATCTAAAAATTTCTTTCAAGTTTATCTCATACACAAATTCATAACACCATTGACCAATCATACCCACCCTTATAAAGACAGTAAATCCATAACAGCAGTTTTCGCCATATACATGTACAAGATATTCAGGGATTGGTCCCAATACTACTGAATTGTACAACAACAGCTGAAAGCAAGATCTCTTCTCTTGTTTTGTATGTTTCTCACTGGGTACCATATCGTTATCTCCTGAAATATACAACAGATTTCATGTTACAGTTTTGTCATTCACAAATCTAGGAGTGGCAGCAGCTGTTGAGAAAAATAATGTAATTGTTACTTTATAAATTAAACAAGGGAGACATGATAACCCTGAATCACTCACCTGAGGACAAATGCTCAAAACAACATATGCACTGTCATGGAAACGCATTAATTACAACAAGAACTTTTTTAAAGGTTTCACTGTATATGTCCTTATACAGAGAAATGTATCCCTGGTTGAGGCTAACAATGACCCTGACCCCATCGGCATTGTGTGAACAAACATGTTAGTGGTCTAAGAATTCTTGGCCTCATGGTTTCAATGAGGAACATTATTATCAGGATTTTTCTCTAAGAGACCCCTTAGGCAGGGCCAATAATGATGAAAGGGACATAACTTTTGCAAGATCTAAAATGGTCCACGAGACACTGCTATATGCTAAATGTGAAACATCTAGACTTACAGTTTCAGACAAGAAGGTTACCTTTATCATTTTCCTATATTACCTTTATGTAAAGCATGAGGTACATAGGAAATAGGGCCAATTATGTCCTAGTGGCTTATTTTTGGCAATCTGTAAAGTTATCCAGTCAATGCAACATTTTAAGTATTTTTATTCCAGGCCTTAATTGTTCCCTATTTACAAATCTCTCAAAGTAAATGGTGGAAAATTTTGAAAATTGGGTCTGCCTTAACTGAATGATGGACATATTAAGCATTAAAGAAATTCTGCATGGCAAGGATTAATAAGTAAATGAGTCAGGGGAGGTAACTATGAAAATTTAACTTTTAAAATTTCTATTATGAATGAGAAATGGAATTAGGTAACATTTTCACCTAAAAATATCCTGCAGTCGCACTCTGTGACATGAAAAACACAACAAATATTTTGATAAAAAGGTCACATGGTACATTGATAATGAGTACAAAAGTTTGTCTCCATTTCGGTCAAAGATCGCAACAAGGCTTTCACACGAATCATATTTCTTGCATTACGTTTCATCATTAATTCACCACAAGGTTAAAATAGCTTCATATTTACACGTCGTTCCAACTGTGTAGAAAAATTCACATCTTTTTTAAATTGTCTGCCATTGCGTCTGAAACCGCAGCAACTTTACTCAATGTGTTTTATTTAAAGAATACAAAAATATAAAATTAATGTTTGCATAGCAAAAATGACAATGTTCTCCCATAGATTAGTTTTGTGTGTAACATTAGACACTCTAGAATCAAAACCTGCACCCACTTGCAAAGGTTAAATATGTCCATATCTGAAACCTACACCTCGGCTTGATCAAGATTTGGAAAATTATATAGAAATAAAGATTAATATCTTTACACTAAAATATGCAAGTGATGTACCGTGTTGTACAGGTGGTGGGAAGTACAAAACTAGACTTTAGTTTAAAAGAATTTTATACCTCCCAAAAAGTTATCTCGGCAGCACATTTTCCCTTTTTACAGTGGAAGGGCCAGAATCAGACCCCTACTGTCTGTAAGGTATTGAGTGTTTTTACAATGAATATAGGGTCTGTAACAAAATTTTCCTCCAGCCAAAGAAAGGGTTAAACATTACTTTCATGTAAGCAGTCTTTCATTTGTACGAGAAGACTGACGAAAAGGGGGTAAATCAGTAAGTGTAAATATAAGTGTATACTCCCTTCAATCTGTGTAAATTCAAACTCTTGACAACTGTATCTGGGAACTGTTTCTAAGGCTCAGTGTCCAAGAGCATAGGTTTTTCATTGAATCTTTGTGTAAAAAAATGAAAGTTTGTGGGAGTTGGTAGGTTTTTTCACAACTTTTGTCAGTTGAATTTAAATCTGCAGGTACTGTCAGTTTCTCGTAAGTCTCTTATGCCATCAATAGGTAATCACAGACACAGGCTTCATGTCTGCAAGAAATTTTCATTGAGAAGGGAGATAACTCTCATTTAATTCATAAACATTTTGAAGTTGCTGAAGTGATGAATCTTAATACTAATATAAACAAATACTGCTTAAAAATCTTATATCTAGAATTAACCAAGCCTGGCTGGTAACAAGGGACATAACTCAAACTATCTTTACTCTGTTATAATGTGTCTGAACACAAATTATAAAGTTATAAAGTGTCATCCCTCTGAAAAGGGTCAGACTCTTAAGTTTAAAACACAAATTTTCTTGGTCATGTAAATCTCCACCTCCTATCCCATACACCCAGTATGAGACTAGAAGCATATATGGTAAGATTGCTGTCAGCAACTGGTCACTCAGAATCTTTGACCATTCCCCACTGTGTTATACTATCAACACCACAGGCCTTGATCACAAAGGTCATACAGAGTTGTAGAGAAAGTTTACTCTGTGGAAGACTATCTACTTGACCAATGTTCATCAAAAGAAATTCTAACAGTTTTTATGTTTGCAATGAACACAAATTTCACTACCCTATATAACCAGACATGTGCAATCTTAATACTAACCAACAGTATTTTCTTCTATTTAACAAAATAAAAGAACTTTCTTTTGTAAAAAAAATAAAAAAAAATGTTATACTACCATACAATATATCCTATCCTATTTAAGGAATAAAAGATACTTCTTTTCTCTCCAATAAATCTATATAAGAATCACACTGTTTTGAGTCAGCTAGATTTCCTAATATAGAGTAAGTGGGAGAGATACTTGACACATAGAAAAAAAGACCTATTATATAACCATAAATAAATATCAATTATCTAAACAGAGGCTGTAAGAAAAACACCCCCTCAAGACAAGTTTTTCTTACATTCAGATAAATTATAACATTCAACTTAATCTCCTTATCCATCATACAAGGGGAGTAACTTAATATATGCTATTCTGCTAAGTATTTTACTAGTTACCTCCCTTAGACAACATCAGGGATATTAATCTTTAGCATTCATTTCAGCAACAGATTGGATTAGTTTTCAGGTCATTATTCCCTTGCCTCAGTTTAATTACCTGATGTAATATGGAAAATGGCTGTATATAATACATATTCTTCACTTGATAAAGTCAATTTGAATAAGAATAGCTTTATAATTAACAGGTATAGTTTATGTTTTATTACATATACAACCACCTCTGTGGCATAGTGTTTAAGAAGTTTGCTTACTGAAAGGGAAGTCAAAGGTTCAAGTCCCATCAGGGGCATTTTCTGACAAGGTCAGCTGGTGAGCCGCCAGCTAGTTAAAGAATGGTTACCAACAGTATGTCCGTCTTGTGCCTGGCATATAGGATTAGGAATTGAGGAGTCAATGTGTACTATAGTAGAGTTATCTAATAAGCCCATGAGACTATAATAGAGACAGCTAATCAGCCCATGAGAATCAGTGTTATTAAACAAGCACTGTATTTTTACTTTTTGTAAGTGTAAAATAATGCATACAGGTCAAGAAATTTCAGACTTCACAAATAGCTGAGTAGTTCTGTGCTAATTTCAACCAAAAGTTTTATAAGTCCAGTGATGCGTCAAGCCTACATAACTTAACAAGTGGTATTGAATGCAGGAGCCAGGACCAAACTCACCTATTCCTGGATTAGAAATCATCTGTGTTACCACTGGACCACTGATCTGCTCCACCCACATCCTGTTAATAACCATGAGTTACAGTCAGTTATTGATGAAAATTAGAAATCTAGTCAATTGAAATTAATCTCCTACAGAACTATCAAGCTATATTTTTTTTACCTGAAACAAAAAGGTAACTCGGTGACATTTTTGTTGTAGCTAGGAGTTACAGGCCACCAGTAACAGGAGTTAGAATATAAATCTGAATAAACAAATTCACCACAACTCCATTTATTTTCTTCTTTTTTTCTCTATTATTCTTGCAATAACTCCAGCTGCCTAATTTGCATACAGACAGTGTGACATAATTGCTGGAAATTTACCAGGTGAAATACTTCTGTCATTTACAATGTATAGTTATGTATAATTACAGGCAACCATTCCCTTTAGACAACTAGAAAATTTTCATATCATCTGTACCAGAAGGGTCTCTAGACATGTAATTGAATCTAACAGAAGTTTTTGTACTTTTTTACACCCTTTGCTTCTGTTATGCAGGACAGCTGACCTGACCATCATTTCTGAGAAGCAACGCACAAGACACTCATCTAACTGTGAGAAACCTCCTAACTGAGGCTTACACCCATGGTCTCACTGCGTACTGCCGTATTTACAAGGTAACTTGTCAAGTTCTGCTGGCAGTACTCATGTCATGCCTTACCTTGTATGTGGCAGTTTCATAATTCACTCTGTCTGAAAGTAGCTGAAAAATGGGCTTCACCAAAAATGGCTACTGGTACAGACTGTAGTAAATGTCTTGATCCACATGCTGAGCATGTCTTGATCCACATGCTGCTCTTTGCTCAAAGAAGTTCTTTTCTCCTCACATGCCTGACTGCAAAGAGAAGAAAATATTTCTGAAGAATGTTTGGTAATTTTTAATATTCTTAGAAAACGGTTAATATCTTTAAGATCCAGTTTCACTTGCAAAGATGAAATACACCAAATTAACTAGATTTACTTGAGTTACAAACTACTCTTCAAACAAGCTTCTATAACCAACATAAGACATTCCTTTCATCTGTAAAAAATGTAGATCTGCTTAGAGTCACATGACTACCCATGTGACCAGTGCTAATTTGCATTTAGCTGATGTATCATCATGTTATGTAAAATGTTGTTAACACATTAATCCTGTTATTTTAGTATATTTCATCTGGGCCTTTAAGAGAAGAATATATTTAAAAACTACACTCTGAAAGATGTTTGTATATGTTGAGAGGAAATGGCCTTTAGCAAGGAATATCTGAAATTATTTAATCTTATCCTGGTTTGTACAAAACATATCCCCCACCCCACATTCAAGTGTCTATTGCAACTTTGATAGTACTTGTATCATCCTGCTCAATCATTTCAAAACAAGAGGGCCATGATGGCCCTAGGTCACTCATCTGAATACTTTGCCTTTGGGTCTGCTGTTGAGCAATTATCAAATGCTTTTTTAAGATTCTCCCTACATAAATCTATATGAATTCGAGTGACCCCCTGGGTAGAGCCAATTTTCACTCCAGGGGTATAATTTTAATAAACTTAGTAGATGACCTCAAGCTGATGCTCCATTAAAAATATCTAATTTTTAGGGTTTGTTGTTTCAGACGAGAAGTTTTTTAAAGTTTTGCCTATATAAGGCTATGTAAAATCCAATGACCCCCAGGGCAGGGCCAAATTTAACCACAGGGGCATAATTTGAACAAACTTGGTAGAGGTCCACTAGACAATGCTACAAACCAAATCTTAAGGCTCAGGGCCTTGTGCTTTCAGTTGCCATAGCAACCAGAGTTCTTGATGGAACTTTGGTAGAGCTTCATGCAAGAAATATCTCAGGCATGTTTTTGTCAAAGTTGGCTAAGTAGTTCAGGAGAAGAAGTTGTTCAAGTCAAATTGTTGATGACGAACGCCGACTGACGCCAGACAATTAATGATCCCAATAGTTCCTAATTGTTCACCTTTGAGCACTTTCTGCTCAGGTGAGCTAAAAAGCCTTTCAATCAAATGATTTGTTTAAATTTGCTAAATCATCTTCTACACATGAGAAAGAAACCAAAGCAGTCTCAGATACATGGCAACAGGTAGCTTCAACAAGACACTCTAAGGCTGAAAACTGCCTTGTCATCAAAACTGTTCATAAATTTTCATAACCATTAATATCAGGATAATTAATAAGGAAACTGCTAATCATAAGAACCTCACATATTTCGAGGGTAGAGCGGTAAAGCTTTAAAGTATTTATCGCCCTCATTATTTATTTCCACACATGGAACTAGTAAACCTTAACAGTTTTAACAGTCATCTTATTTAAAAAGAATTTTCTTTCAACCACCTCTTTATCTGTATTCAGGTCAAAACCTTTCAAATGGTCATACTTCTTGTTCTTTTGGCATAAAATCAGTGCTCTACTTCAAACAAATTATCATTTGGTATTAAACTTTCACTTTTAAAAATAAAATCAACATGATGTTTCAAACTGAAAAAGGCAATTTACCCCGATACCCAGTAGCTTATCAATACTTTTCTCTATGGAAAATGTCAATAGGTAATCAATTACTTTGTTGCTGCATCAACACAGAGCTAAAAATACTATCAAAGGAATGCTCACTTTCATGCTTCATTAATACTCTGCTATAACTGAATTTTTCACTGCTAAACACAAGAGCAAATGCTTTAGAGGAAGAACACAGAGCCTGTCTCAGTAACTTTGATATTTCTGTAATGTTCTCTATGACAGTAAGTAATATAAATAGGATGTCCCAACCCTTCTTGTATCCCACAATCCTCATACAGAACTGAATGTCAACAAGATGTACCTAGATGGTACTAAAACTGGCCCTTTAAGTGTGACCTTAACCTTGGGATAGGGACGTAAACTGGCCTTCTAAGTGTGATCTTGACCCTGGGGTGACAGACCTAGGTGTTGCACTCTTCACATTGTCTCATGATGGCAAACATTTGTGCCTTCTTCCCAATAGTTTGAAAATTATAGCACAGACATGAATGAGGACCGACAGACAGACGGTGAAAGATCATTCCTCGATCCCCCTCCCACTCTCACAATGGTGGATCATAGGAGAAATGTTTATGTTCCCTTTCTTCAAAGTTTATCCCCACTATTAAGTAACTACACCATGTTCTCTGTCACTCTACAAAATGTTTACAGTATTACTGCTTGAAGTATCAGACATTTTCTTTTAACACTTTTCTAGAGTGATCTCTTCAAAAAGACATCGAGATAGAACAGATACAAAACTGTAATGTTACAACACCATAGTCTCTGCTTATGATGTATTATGTATCAGTCAGTCTCTAAAGAATTTGTCTTAATGTAGAAACCATTCTCACATACACAGCAATAAAATGTACATTGTGTGGGTAGGGCTTCTAAGTCATTATGACATGTTGTTTTTCTTCCATTGCCACACTGTCTTATACCATTCAGTTTCTATTGGTTTGGCTTATGGTGTGTCACATAAATTTTCCTTCCCAAAGGACTACTCCTATTTTCACAGAGGCTCATTCCACTTTCCCTTGTACAAGTGACTTTCATGACAATTGATTTAAAGAAATTTATAGTTAAGACATAAAAGTCATTAAGACAGTCTCTATCATTCTGGGTTTTTTTCTATCATTCTTTCTTGCCAATTATAGAAACTTGGAAAATACAGGTGCCAGTCAGTCTCAGAATAATTTTACATTTGCTACTCACAGCTCTTCTATTTAGTGAATTTAACCAGAACTGGCTCTTTCTGCCAACCTAGTTGGAACCAAGAAAAAACAGCAAAGTAGCAGGAATAAAGAGTCAACTGGAAATAAAACTTGCAAAATTACAGCTTGGTAGATGTGGATCTGTGGTCAAGCTGAGTGGGCAACACCTGGGGTCCCATATTCAATCCCCCTCACAAGTACACCTGGGGTCCCATATTCAATCCCCCTCACAAGTACACCTTGGGGCCCCGAGTTCAATCCCCCTCACAAGTACACCTGGGGTCCCGAGTTCAATCCCCCTCACAAGTACACCTGGGGTCCCGAGTTCAATCCCCCTCACAAGTACACCTGGGGTCCCATATTCAATCCTCACAAGTACACCTGGGGTCCCATATTCAATCCCCCTCACAAATACACCTGGGGTCCCGAGTTCAATCCCCCTCACAAACACTAGATTTACTCCTTGTCTTCTGGAAGACCAAGTGCTGTACAGAGCTTGAGAAAGACCCAGGAGTATCTCTAAGTCAGCTGCTCTGAATCTGTGCTATGCAACAAAACCCTACCATAATTAAACTCTACAAGGGGTTACTTGGGTCACATGGGCAATGATCAAAGTACAGACTCTAAATCAGGGAGACAATGGAGTCCAGATCTTCATAAGAAAAAAGGAAAATCAGATAGGAGATAGGTAAGCAAATTATCTATGTTAATTTAAATTAGTAGTGTATTTGAAAGTAAGATCTGTATATGTATCTAGCACATTTAGACAGCAAAATGTCAATTAAATTTAGAATAAACACAAGCTCTTAATCTCTACCAAAATTCAAATGTTAAAAAAAGCAGTTTTCACAATACTGTAGCTTAACTTTTTATTCATACATGTATATTATATACATATACATCTCCTTTAATATAGAAACAATATCAAAATTGATTTCCAGATGATAAAGTACTCAACAGTTATTGAAACTACAATTGATATGGATTTCCAACGAAATAATGAAAAGGGGTCCTATTCTTGCCAATAATGGTTCACTGCTAATCTAATTCTGTCATTGAATTTTCTATGTTATTTAATAAAACAGCCAGTTATTATCAAAGGACTGATTCCATTTAATTACAAACGCTGTTTACATGATTTATAACTATATCTGAAGTATATAACAAAACAACACTTTGTCATAGCGAGCTGTCATATGACATGCGTAACTTTGGAACACATGCTCAAGTTCAATAGCATAGTGAAATATCACCCCTGCAGATATAACATAATTCCTATCTGATGCATGACATAAATACATTATCATCCATGTATTGCTGTGTTTTTCCTATTCTTGCAGACTCCAACAGCGACAGCAGTAGAGTTACAGAAATACCGTGTAAAGGGAGGTAAATTCAGGACAGTTATCTGCAGAAAGTCTGTAAAGAGTGGTACTTAAAGTTGTTGGCAGTTGTCTACAGACTATCTGTAAAGGGAGATAAGTTCAAGGCAGTTATCTGCAGACTGTCTGTAAAGGGAGGTAAGTTCAAGGCAGTTATCTGCAGACTGTCTGTAAAGGGAGATAAGTTCAAGGCAGTTATCTGCAGACTGTAAAGGGAGGTAAGTTCAAGGCAGTTATCTACAGACTGTCTGTAAAGGGAAGTAAGTTCAAGGCAGTTATCTACAGACTGTCTGTAAAGGGAGATAAGTTCAAGGCAGTTATCTTCAGACTGTCTGTAAAGGGAAGTAAGTTCAAGACAGTTACCTGCAGACTGTTTTCCATACTTATATCTCTAGTTTGCAATGCTGTATTTAAAAATCTACCATTTGACATGGGTGTCCTTTATTCATTTAACTGCTATATATTGATTCAAGATTGTAAAGATGCATTCCAGTATTTCTCCATTCAAGCAATGACACCTTGAGAAATCATGTCACAATATAAATATCTTTAATGAGAATTTAATTTTCAGCCATGAAAATATAAAATATTGCACATGTTTCAATGCTATTGATTAATTGGAATAAAGTAAAATGTTCACACAGTGTTGTCACACAAATCTGTCACATGTCTCATATAATATAAAAATATCTTAACCTGAATATGCAACTGAGCAGCTTTGGTTTTGTTTTCTTTCATTCTTTTGTCATATTCTGCGTTTTTCAGGGTAGCTGATAACGGATTTACATTAATCTAGTTTTAGTGCAGTGTGTAGTCAGTTTGTGCCACTGAGGATTTACTCCAAAACAACAACAACACATCTCAAAGTGTTTCTCTTGTTGCTAAATGCTAAATATAACTTTCTTCTTGCCCACTAGAATGTATCTATGACACAGACTTCAAAATCTAATAAAAGAAAAGTTCTATCTAGCAAAATAACAAACAAAACAGAATTCTATCAAAAGTGTTACCTACGTGTCTAACATCTTACATGTACAGATGCAAAAAAAGAGATCAACACAAGCAGCTCCTGCAATTTGTTAGCCCCTGATCAAAATATGGCATAAGAAACACATTTCGTTCTGAATCATTCAAAGCTGACTTTTTTTGGCACAGCGCTCTTCCAGGTTTAAAACCTTTCATGACTTTGAAACTTTAAGACATCCTCTTTCCTGCCTAAAACTTCAGCCTGAATTGGGCTTATCAGTATGTTAAATTGGCAAGGCAAACAAATATCATAACATCAGTTTAGTCACCTGTAACATTTTCATTATGAAAATACTGAACAAAATCTTAACAAAACTGATTCAGAGCTTTGTTTGTAAACATTCTATCCAAGTTTTATCAACACAGTCCCATGTTGTGTCTCGAGGGCTTAAAGGTCAAGCCACCTTTTCAGCTTTAAAGAAAAGTTCTGACTTAGGAACCAGGACAAAATAAATGAGGAAACATAAAATCTACACAAGGCTTAAACTAGTGAGCTTGCCAGAAAAACAAGAGAAACTTCCTAACAGACCTTTAAGTTGATCCATGTTGTTAATGAGTAAAGTTTTGATTATCACACCTTGCAAAATTGAAGCCTGTCAATTCAGTTTCTGAAATATACATTCCTGGACATCAAGGGTAAGACCCAACAAAGTGTTTGTTGCAGGTCTACCTGCTTTATCATTTGTTGTCTGTCAGCCTTGTATCAATATAAAGGAGGAAGCCATTCTTTAACATTGCAAGGCATAATATGCGTCTCCAAAAAAAGCATTTAGTGTGTTCCAGAAAAGAAAATGTTCTGCCAACACAATTAAAAAGTTGTCTGAACTCTGAAGAATCAAAGTTTACATTATCTCAATAACTAGAAATATATATTCAGCGGTGATTGGTTCCATTCTATTAATGAGTAATAAAATCTGGGAGAACCTTTGTTGCAACAGAGCCAGTACAAATTAGTACAAGGATATAAAACAAGAAAAAACCAATTTAAATGCCAAACCACCATATCCTTAGTCACCTTAATGGCTTACCACAACTTAAATGGTACAGTGGAAAACATTCAAACCTTTCTGACACCAGTAAAAAAAAATTGATTTCGCAATCAAAATCTTACTCACTGAAAAAAAAAAAAAACATTTCAAAATTCCCATTCTGTAGTAAGAACATATAATTTTTGAATCTGCCAGTTCAGTAAGTACTAGCAAAAGTTCTTGGCAAAAGCAAAGTATTCACATTTTTAAAATAAAAGTGTCAAATGTCAGTTTAGTGCAGTTTGTTTATTTGTAGCAGACTTACATTGAAAATGCAGACCACAGTGCTCTTAGGTACTTTTCACAATATAAACAAGAGGGCCATGGTGGCCCTAGATCGCACACCTGAGTATGACTGATTTTAACAAAATTGTTATGGTCTTGATTAATTGACCCCAGATGACCCCAGATCGAAACTGACCTAGAAATTATCGAAACAACTTTTCTGACAAATTTCCAGATTATTTGGACTGAAAAAGTAGTCTCTAGAGCATTAACAATGTTTTTCTATTTTTGGGCTCTGTGACCTAGATTTTGACCCAAGATAAACCATATTCAAACTTGGGCTAGAAATCATTGAAACAATCTGTCTGACAAATTTCCAGGATATTTGAACTGAAAAAGTAGCCTCTAGAGTGTTAAAAAGGTTTTTCTATTTTTGGCTCTGTGACCTAGTTTTTGAACCCAGATGACTCCAGTTTAAACTTGAGCTAGAAATTATTGAAATAATCTTTCTAAGAAATTTCCAGGTTATTTGGACTGAAAATGTTACCTCTAGAGTGTTAACAAGGTTTTTCCATATTTGGGCTCTGTGACCTAGTTTTTGCCCAAGATGACCCATATTCAAACATGAGCTAGAAATTATCGAAATAACCTTTCTGACAAATTTCCAGGATATTTGGACTGAAAATGTAGCCTCTAGATTGTTAACAAGGTTTTTCTGTTTTTGGGCCATGTGACCTAGTTTTTCATCCCAGATAACCCATGTTCGAACTCGTCTGAGTAATCCCTGGGCCAAACATCCTTACTAAGTTTCTTGACATTTGAGGCAAAAATGTGACCACTAGAGTGTTAACAAACTAAGTGTGGACGTCAGACGGATGGCGGACATTGATCAATCCTTATAGCTCACCATGAGCCTATGGCTCAGGGGAGCTAAAAATGGCAAAAATATATCAGCTATTTTATCCATCACTAACTCTAACCTAGATACTTCTTTGTGGTCAAGAGGTTAATGTCACTTCAAATCACTGAACCCTTCAATGACTGATGGTTATGGCTAGTGGTTATTGCTTATGGTTATGGCTGGTAGTTATGGCTGATGGTTATGGCTGATTTTGATGGCTGATGGTTATGGTTGACGATGGTCATGGCTGATGGTTATGGCTAGTGGTTATTGCTAATGGTTATGGCTGGTGGTTATGGCTGATGATTATGGTTGATGATGGTTATGACTGGTGGATATGGCTGGTGGTTATGGCTGGTGGTTATGGCTGATGGTTGTGAGTCCAAGTCCTGATACCAACTATTAAAATTTATGTGAAAAGTTGGCATAGGGAAGTTAGTATTTTCTTACAGAAAATAGGAGCACTGCTCCTTGCCAGGAACAATTGTCAGGTAAACTGCCCAACCTGTATGACTTCCACTGTAAGAAGGCATTAAACTCAAACTAAAGTCCATCAACTTAACAAATCAACTCAACTGGAAAAGTGATATAACTATCTTCTTGCCCACTAGACAGTAAATTGTATTGCATGAGGACTAAAAATTCTCCAAGAATCATTTTGACCTGAACTTTTTGAATGATGTCAGTTTTTGAAGCTTTTAAACCACAGCAAAGACATCCTGGCTTCTTTCACCTGCATGTCTTACACATTTTTCAGAGGAATAAAAATGTCTTAATATATTGAGAAACCATTTTCACCTAGGCAGAAAAGGCCAATTTCTAATTAATATGATGAGTTTATTGGTATAATGTTTAGAATTGTTCAGAATCTAGGTAAAAGTTGCATGATTTCATATTCAATGTGCCAAGGCAATCACTGTAGTATCTGTAGTCCATAAAACACAACATGGTGAATACATGCCACCCATCTTTCACATACCCTACATTCCTGTGGAACAAAGTCATGCCAGCTGTCAACTGCTGGCCTCACTTTCAGAATGAGAATGAAGGTCACAAATCCCCTAATGAATTGTGAATTACGGGTAAAAAGTCATGAAACCTTAATGAAACTGCCCTAAAATGAAGGACACTCAAACAGCAGACTAAGATTTAGTTCAGACTTCCTAGAGTTGGCAGAGATGATTCATTTCAGGCGGGCATCAACTCCATCGTCCAAGCTGGACCTTCTAGTTCCTAATTTGATCATTTTCATGCTAATTACTGTAGGTATTTTACAACTGTATAACCGTGTACAAGGACAAATTTCCAGCAAAGCAAATAAGAAACTGGCCTTAAATATCAGGTTTAAGGTACAGATCATTTCAAGCCAGAAAGATGGGCTGATGACCACTGCATAAAAGGCAACTTTTTACTTTAACCTCTGCACTTTGAATTCAAAGAAACCAAACTTGGGCATGGCTATGACAAGATTCTTAGTAATTTCTGGTCTTGGTTCAATGATCAAACATACATTTCCATGTATCTATTTTCTTTCAGCCTGGAAAGACTTTCATTTACTTTATTTGTAAAGACACAACTGCAAAAATGTGTGTACACATGTGAGGAACATGTTCTTGCTTGTGATCATTGACTGCAGAGGATGTGCAATAAACTACTGTAACTCAGGTAAACTAACTACCAGGTGGGATCACTTAGCCAGATTTTGACACCTAACCTACAGTGCACCTGTGAGTTGTTCTGTCTGAGCTGCTGAAATATAGGTTTAATAATTTCAAGAGAAATGTTTAACTGAAGTTCTACCCTTAATCATGACTGACTGCCAGAGACAGACAAGTAAACTTGTAAAAAAAATTGACAAAAACAGCAACTGGATGCCTGATCGTAATTGTTGTACACCGGCAGACATTTGTACCTTGTCCTTATTCTGTACAAGAGGACTTCTGTCTCATCTTACTTCTGTGCTGAAAAAGACTGATCCATATAACTAGACTCTTTGTTTTAGTTTGGAGCCCTTGTGTTCATGTTGTGTAGGTTAATATTTCCCAACTGCTGTAAATCTGTGTAGGTTAACATTTAACAAATATATTCATTTTGTGTAGGTTAAGATTTAACAAATACATTCATTTTGTGTAGGTTAAGATTTAACAAATATATTCATTTTGTGTAGGTTAACATTTAACAAATATATTTATTTTGTGTAAGTCAACATTTACGCCTTTTGACTGACATTTAGGTTGAAGTTGTCTAGACCCATTAGGTCCCTTCAAACATGCAGCAAGGGCTTGAGCTTGATCCATTAAGTAAAAGGTGTCTGAGAGGCAAATATTCATTGCATATAGTGAATGTATGGAACATATCCTCAAACCATTGATAGTACTTACAGATCATTCACACACTATAAAGGCAGTCCATGAGCAACAAAAAAGTAGTAATTTCAGGTCATGCTAAATATGTCATAGACCAATCATAAACCTAGAGACTTGACCATGCACACCACAACTGACTGTTTGTAGCACAATGTACCAATGACCGGCCAGGAACCTAGGATATAATGTCTGCACCTAGTTTACAATGTTTACAATGAAATACTGTGTAATAAACTCCTTCACATTTGGTGATAAATTTTCCCTTGGCAGGTAAATCTTCCTACCTAAATATGAACATAGTTTTACATTATTGCAACACCATAATGGTCAAAAAGCCTTCAATAATAATTACTGTACAGAAACAAAATTAACCCACACATTGGAAATTGATCATGACAACTGAAGAAAGAAATTTATTCAAGTGCAGGCAGCCTAAATCATAATGATTTTGTGTGGTGGGGGGGGGGGGAGTGTATGAACTATTCACTATTAACCAGTTTCAACTATATTGTTTCAAATACCAATTCTTAGTATATTATTTCTTATACCAGTTCTAAGTAATTATTTTGCATATCTGTTCCAAGTGTATTATTTCATATACTGGTTCTAAATATATTATTTCATATACGAGTTCCATATATATTATTTCATATACTAGCTCCATATATATATTATTTCATATACCACTTCCATATACATTACTGGTTCCAAGTATATTATTTCAAATACTAGTTCCAAGTATATATCAGTTCAAAGTGTATTATTTCATACATTTTGCTGTGAATTTCACAGTATAAAAGCAAAGCACAGTCTGACGTAGCAATGAAATTCTGTATAGCAAAACTATTTCATACCTTATCAAAAAATGGACAATCCTTTATTAATCCCTTGTTAGATGTCATTACTTACAACAAACTATCATATCAACATATTTATAGCAAACAATCATATTACTACTTATAACAAAATACCTGTTCTACTGACATAAAATTATTGCTGGAAATATAAACATCCAAAACCAGACACTATTTTAACAAAGATGATGCCTATAAAGTAACAGTAAGAGATCTTTTCACAAGAAATGGCAATAACTATATCACTTATAGGCTGCCCACCTGAGTGAAGGAATTTGCAATAAATATGTTTGACATTAAAGATGTTTTTACCTGGGAGGAACAGATGCGGGAATATTGACCTGTATAGTAAGTCTATAAATAGTAAGTCCTTACGTCAAAACTGTCAATAGTTGTAGGCTGATATTGACTGACCATACAAAGGTGTAGTTCTGTAGATAACATAGAAAAACATGAGAATCAGACATCGCTAAACCATGACAATAATCACATGATGCAAATGAATTGCTGTAATTACATTTCTTCGTAATTATGTTTGTTGTTTGGTTTGTCTGTTGTATATTTGAATGAAATATCAGAAAAGCCAGAAAAAAAAAACGTTTTGGATTTTGTCAAAAATCCCAACCAAGTTGGTTATTCTGATGATTTTGCATTTTTTTATTTGAGGATTTTTTTTCTAAATGACGTAAATGATGTTCCGTCTTTCGTTAGCAAAACTAAACCCAAACTGGTTACTTACCGGTATTTCTATTCATTACTTTTGTGTTGTTGGTTTCAATGAGATAATGCATAAACAGATATTATATTGGAAATTGTCAACAACCAAAACACACAAAGATTGTAAGTTAAAAATGGATAGAAGCATAAAATAATCAGCTACCAATATCACTGAAAATGGTGAATGCAGCAAAAGTAACCTGAAAGCTCTATTCTTTCAAAGATATCAAGAAATATTTCGAGGTTTTAAACACACAGAAGGAGATTCACATACATCTAAAAAAATTTAAAACTTCATTTCTCAAATAAGCTAAATAGAGCACACCATAAATCTGTTTAAAATTAATTCACTAAATTTGGGTGTGTTCACATTTAGAATCTTAAATATAGCTTCTTGTTTGAAGTACAGCAAAATATATATACGTACCAATTTATACATTGAAAATCCTCTTTCCCTGTCTATAAACCTATGTGAAAACCAATACACTACCAATTTATTCTGGATTTAATTAAATGAATCAATGAATGAACTTATCAGGGATAAAAACATCGAACACAAGCCTGGAGGTTTTTCATTGATAACACTTCTCAAGCCGACTTGCATTTAACATTCCTGAGCGTAATTTAGGTCAACAAATCCATTGATGTATAAAAATAGAGGAGTAATAGTAAGTCGGTGACCCATATGGTTAGTTTAAAGCTGATAAATAAGTAGTTAGTTGGCCTGGGAAGGTTTTTTTTTTCCAACCTGTGATGAGCCTTGCCCTCTAGCCACTGGTTTGTTTGTGTATGTGCAAGAAAAATTAGGCCAGATTTGTTTGGACTTGACATTTATACATCAGTAGAATATAAGATAATAATTATATAAAAATAATACTCATGTTTATTTATTAGTGGTTTGTGCTATGACGTGTGTCTTAATAATTACAATAAGAAATCCACAATAACAGTTTTGTTTTACACAGAGGTATGTCCCATACCTTTGTAACTTTTGATCTCATACAGACCATTTTTGATCTGCTAGGAGAACAAAGTTATTTTAAACAGCCAACACATTATTTAAATAAGTAATACTAACATATTACATACAGGCTCGGTCGTATGGCTTCAGTGGTACAGAAGATAAATAAACTCAAATATCTCTCCAAGGCATGTCGGTAGTAAGCAATAATTTAGCTGTAACTGGACACCGGATAATGACTTTTGACCTTTACCATCAAAGTAAACACAACCTGCCTGGGATGATATTTTCAAAGTCAAAAGTCTTAAAGTGAATGGTACTTGAACACAAACTTCGATGTAAAAAAGACTTCTGTTAATGTCCAACAGAAGCTAATTCTGTTAACCTCATGTCAGACTAAGTAAATTTAATACGATGAAATACTTTTATAATTTGACAAATATTTAAAATATTTTACTTAAATTGATTTCAGTTTCAAAACTTTCATTCAAACATGCAACTGAAATTTAAGCAAATCATAATTTCATAATTTTTTCTTAAAGTGGCAAATTCCAAGGCCCATTATTAAACTCGTTTGTATTTTCATACTTTTCAAAATTTGTATAATTAGACAATATTATGTGTTATTCAGGTTATCAAGTGTTGCAAAATTGGTCTGAAAAGAAAATCTATTATCAAATCGAACCCGAGAGAGCATTTTGAGTTACTATTGGCAAATAATCAAAAAGTTATTAATAGAGAGCAACGTGAAACACTTTCTGAAGTCTTGTACACTTTCACCCTAACAGGTCAGTATTATCATAACAAATACTGTTTGGATGCATGATAAATTAACCCTGAACATGCTGAAATTTTGTAATGGATTTGCCTAGCTTTGAATTTGGAACAGTCCATTCAAAGTTTAAGGTATTTCAATGTTAAAATACAAAAATGGAGCTACCAACAGTATAGAGCCTGGTCAGACTGCACGGATGTGCAGGCTGGCCTGTCTCAATACTGGTGGCAAAGGCTAATCACTTTCGGTTCCAGCAGGTTAAGGGTTAATCAAATAGTACTGAATCACTTATTTATCCAGTTACTAGTATTCAATGCATTTATAATGTCAAATGTACTTCTGTTAAAACAGATTCCTACAAAGAGTAACTTCCCTTGCCACCTGGCGACATCGACTCTTGGAGATGAAAATCGACTGTCGCTGACATAACAGCCATCGACAATTATTTGATTATCTTCACATCACTAAGGTTATCATATTTATATCATTTTCAAACTTACTATAACAGATTCTGCGAAAATTCACAACTGGTTTAAATATTTCTTGAATTAGATCAGTACTTATGTACGAATAATTTTAGTTCAGTAAATATATACTATTTTTAGTATAAACAGTGCAACTTATTGACTTGAGTACTACAGCTGGTAAGTGAGTACATTACCAATGCTGAATTCAACATAAATAAAATATAAAAGAAACATCAAAGAGCTCTCTACCTTTCACATGTATTTCTCTGCCACTTTTTGTTCTCTCATTTGTATAAAAGCAAATAATTTTTGTTCCCGTTGTTTCAATAATGAAAACTGTACAACGAGATATTTTCTCTTTAGCCAACTGCCACGTGTTGCAAAAGTCATAATTTAGCTTATTACTTTGGTAGTTTATTAACTATTTTCAGTGCATCTTGTTTTGTTGACTTTTTGCTTATGTTAACTTCAAACAAAAGTGGTCGAATGAGAAATCTTGTGTGGGCAAGGTAGCTCATATTGTAATGAAAAGGAATGTGAATTACTGTCATATTTAGCTTCTAATTTACTGTAATATGATAACAACACACTGAAGTAGAAGCTTTCAGCTTTAACACAGGTGAAAACTGCAAAATTATTTTTAAATAAGTTATAATATCCCTGTATTGCACTAATCTCTGGTGCTAAATTTATTACATAATCTGAAAAACTTAAATCACTTCATCTCTTGTTTAACCAGTGACAATTTACCATCATGGACAGTCATTTAAGTAAAGTACTTGGGCCATGTACCCCACCCACATATGACGAAACTCAACTTTCACTAATGCAGATTTGGGTAACCTAAGAAAATCAAACAACATTCAATGAAACAACATTAAGAATGCTTTATATGCAGTGAATTGGGCTGACAACTTATGTATCACAATTCATAACAATATATCAATCAGGTGCAATATACCAAACATGCCCTGAAGTGAGAAGCATAATATATATCTTGTATCACAATTCAAAATATATTTTTATCACAACAAAACTTATCAGTCAAGCCCTCATGTAAGCGAATTCATTGCAATAATCAATTAAGCCACTCAAATATCAATCAAGCCCTAAAGTGAACAAGTATATGCCATGAATGTACTATATACCAATCAAGGGCAACAGTCAGCAGAATATGCTTCCTTTACCACAATTTTGCAGCAGAATATGTCAGTCAGGCAGTCCAGTATTATGGTCTTCACCAAAGTATGATCCGCACTTTTTTACTTCCCTGACAACCCAAAGACTTGGGGATGCATCTGGTCATTTCTTTCAAGAAAACTGCATGATTTCAACATCGGAACTGACGACAGCTTCCCTTACTGTTGTACCAACTAGAAGTGTGAATACCCAGTAAACATGTCTCTAATTACTAATTAATAATGAGAAGTTTGGTGACACTTTGTAGATTGTTCGTTATTGTTCCTGTTCCTTTGATATGCAAGAATTATCTATTAATGATAAGAAGTTTGGAGTCAGTTTGCAGAGTTAAGCAGCACCTTTTATCCCATTCATTTTTCGGACAGTAAATGGATAAACTGAAGCTTTTTTTCACAAGACTGACCTGTCAAAATTTAGGTGTGCATTATACATGAGTGCACATTATACTTGGGTGAATACAGTAAGCACAAAATACTAGTCAAGCCCTCAAGTGAGCAAGTATATGCCAATTAAATACTTTACCAATCAAGTGCACCAGTCAGCAGTACATGTATTTTGTATCACAATTTGAAGTCAGGCACTCCAGGAAACAAAATAACCCCTCCAAACAGAAGAATATACCAATATCAAGCCTTAAAACATATAAATCAAACCCTCTATTGAGCAGAATATGCTTCTTGTGTCACAATTTGCAACTGAATACGGTATATCAGCCAGACCTCTAGTATGCAGAATTCAATCAAGCCCTCCAGTGTACTTAAAAGCCCTCAAACAAAGAGATAACCATTTGGTCTTCAAGAAAGCTAGTCCTCAGGTGAATAGAATACATATTCCTTCTGTGATCAAAATTTACCAAGTCCTCCAAGTAGCAAGCAGAATATACCAAGTCTTCCAAGTAGCAGAAACATACCAAGCCCTCTAAGGAGCAAGCAGAATATACCAGCCAGACCTCTTAGGGACAGAATATACTAAGCCCTCCAAGGAGCAAAATATACCAAGCCCTCCAAGGGGCAGAATTTACCGAGCCCTCCAAGGAGCAAGCAGAATATACCAAGAAGTCTTCCAAGGAGCAGAATATACCAAGCCCTCCAAGGGGCAGAATATACCAAGCCCTGCAAGAAGCAGAATATACCAAGCCTGTCATGGAGCAGAAGATACCAATGTGAAGGAGCAGAATACAATTAAATGTTCTACTAAGCTAGAATGAACAATATTACATACAAAAGAATGATACAGACGGCAAGAACATATGTAAATACATACCTCTAACTCTCTTTGCAGTAGATAACACACCAAAATATTTTGTGCATTGCCTCATTCTTTCCTTCTCATAGGAGACTTTTTCTGCAAATAGAACAAATATTGTGTTGGAGTAATCACAGCTACATTATGCAAAAACCAACTTTGTGAGCATTCCTAGAGCACAAATACCTCAGTATATGAGTTAACTTGGGAGTTTATTGCTTTGTTGTACTACAGTTTTTCTACCTTCAAGTTAACACTGCATTGTATTATTGTTTCTAATTAACTCCATCTAATAGGAAAAAAGCAGAACACTTGCCATCCATACATTTGCAAAGGGAATACAATACTTGTAATTATCAAAGAAATATAATAGACATACATATTGTCTGCAGAAAAAACTTGCTGCACTGGCCTAAACTGACAGACCCTTCACTGGCTTGAACTAACAGACTCTGCACTGGTCTGAAATGACTAGCTCTGGACTTGTCTGAACTGACCTGACTGATTACTACCACTATCTATGTAAGTTGAAACTGCTGTGAAAGCTTGTCAGAAAACAAAATTTTATGTATCACATTAACTTACTTTTCTATTCATTTTAAATGTGAAAACATTTACTCAAAGAGCTGGATATCCACTTTAGACTAGCTAAACAATGTACTGTACCAGAAAGTAAATAGCCTGGTACAATTAAGTACTGCTTTAGCAAAGAATTTATCAACATTGGTCTGTACTGGACAGTAAATACAAATGAAACTGTCAAAACTAGTCTGTATTGGACAGTAAATTTAAGCACTCAGCTTTTGAACAGAATTTATCAACATTGGTCTGTACTGGACAGTAAATACAAACACTGCTTTTGCAATGAAACTGTCAAAACGAGTCTGTATTGGACAGTAAATTTAAGCACTGCTTTAGCAATGAAACTGTCAATACGAGTCTGTATTGGACAGTAAATTTAAACACTGTTTTAGCAAAGAATATATCAACACTGATCTGTAGAATTAACACAAACACTGCATTTGCGAAAAAAATTATGAGAGCTAGTCTCTACTGGACAATAAATTTTAACACTGGTCTGTACTGGACAATACATACAATCAATGCTTGAGCACAGATCTGTAGCAGACATTTAATACAAACACTGCTTTTACAAACAAGAGGGCCATGATGGCCCTGGATCGCTCACCTGAGTACTTTGCCTGAGGGTCTACCGTTAAGCAACATTACATTTTCTAACTGAAGATATTCAAAGATCTCATATTTTATACAAACAAGAAGATTTTCAAAGTTTGCCCTATGTAAAATAAGTTCAACCCCCGAGGCGGGGCCAAATTTGACCCCAGGGGCATAATTTGAACAAACTTGGTAGAGGTCCACAAGACAATGTTACATACCAAATCTTAGATCTCGGGGCCTTGTGGTTTCAGACAAGAAGATTTTTAAAGTTTTCTATATAAGCCTATGTAAAATCCATTGACCCCCGGGTAGGGGCCAAATTTGACCCCAGGGGCTTAATTTGAACAAACTTAGTACAGGTCCACCTGACATTGCTACATACCAAATCTTAAGGCTCAGGGCCTTGTGGTTTCAGCCAAGAAGATTTTTAAAGTTTCACTATGTTAAATCAGTTGACCCCCGGGGCCAGGCCAAATTTGACCCCAGGTGCATAATTTGAACAAACTTGGTAGAGGTTCACTAGACAATGTCCCATACCAAATCTTAAGGCTCAGGGCCTTGTGGTTTCAGACAAGAAGATTTTTAAAGTTTCACTATATAAGCCTATGTAAAATCAATTGACCCCCAGGGTGGGGCCAAATTTGACCCCAGGGGCATAATTTGAACAAATTTGATAGAGGTCCACTAGACAATGCTACATACCAAATCTTAAGGCTCAGGGCCTTGTGGTTTCAGACAAGAAGATTTTCAAAGTTTTTCTTTTAAGTTGCCATAGCAACCAGACTTCTTGATGGAATTGAATTCTTTGAACAACTTTGGTAGAGCTTCATGCAAGGAACATCCCAGGCAAGCTTCATCAAATTTGGCCCAGAGGTTTCAGAGAAGATGTCGTTTGAATGAAATTGTTGACGGACGACGGACAAAGTCCGGTCACAATAGCTCAACATGAGCCAAAGGCTCAGGTGAACTAAAAACCAGATGAACCAGTGAAAACTGCTGTAGCAAATTAGTAGTGGTGAATACAGTCATAAATGTTATGACCAAACAATAGGACTTACCTAGTGAATACAGATTTAACTGAAAATCCAGTCAAACTGTACAAAGTGAAGAAAGTAAAGAACAAAGCAGCAGTGAATACAGATACTGTATTAATACAAATACTGGTGCATCAAAGTAATAATCAAAACTTATCTCATGTAGTGAATACAAATGGTGACTGAGTAACCAGCTGAGGAAAAATGTTAGCTTTTTCCGTTTGTATTTTCAGGTTACAAGCAATGCATTCAGAGGGTAAAGATAGTCCTATATTGTAATTTGAAAAACTAATGACATACTCTGTGACATCTAAACTTTGTCCAATTTTCTGCACACTCAGCCCATCCCTTCTTCAAAAAGGACAAATCAACATGTCTACCCCATCTCAGAGACACAAATATTTGACATTTATGAAATATAGTATTTTATGGAGTATTATTGATAAAACCACTATCAAGTCAAAATGTCATGATACAGGATAAAGCACAACAGGATATGATGTGGCAAAACGTATTGTAACATGATACAAACAATAGAGATGAAAATTGAAAACATGATAGTGATATTCTGTGTTGAAAATAAAATTCTTACCAGAGCTCTTTTTAACCTAAGATCCTTTATCACTTAAAACAAAACCTCAGAGTCATATAAAAGGCATTCCAAAGCCATCTGTACCAGACAATAAAATAACAAGATAGCACTTTTATTTACACAACCTACAACTGAGTTCATTTCTTCAACATTTCCGCTGCAGAGTTCCAATTCAATTACAAAATACCATTATTCATAATGAAATCATTCCCATTACAAAATACCATGACATTCATTCACGAGTAGGCTGGCATTTTCTAAATGTATGCCGTATTTTCCACTATCACTCACCGCTGATAGTACTACACGATTCTCCTTGCCTAACAAATTGATTTTTTTTCAAAACTATCACCCATTCACATTATGATAAAACCAGTTCAAATGTTTTTGTATGTTTTTGTGTGTATTTTAAACAGACAATTATCTCATGAAACAGTTTCTCTGTTAATCTGTCTACATTTCAAAATGGCTATATACATCCCATACAGCTAGTTTACAGTCAGTATCTGTTTTTCGACCAATCATATGTCAACAAGTCTACATGTCTTTGGAACATTATCCCACACACTCTCATTGAGAAATTGTTGTCACATGAGTTACTATTCACCTGATAGTATGTCATCGATGAATCGAATCCGCCTGCACATAACAACCAGTGAAGACTAGAAACCCTGACATAATCTGTTAATTTACTCATACATTCACTTGTGAGGTACAAGGCAAAAGCAATTCCTGGAAAAGTGTAACCAATTGTGTATTCTGCAAAATTCTGCAGAAGCAGGCAACACCAATCAAATAATTGTTTTCTGCAAGGAAAATAATCTGTAGGGGACATAAAAATTACCTCTTATTTTCAAAACTGTCTCCCATTCAACTTCTAATAAAACCATATCACAAATTTTCATTTTCATTCATGTAATTTAGAGAGGCATACCTAAAACTTAGCCTTCCATTTTTATTAAAATCTTATAAATATGAATGATATTGAATGAATTATTGCCCAAATACTAAGTACACTGGGTAGAATGAATGTGTTAACATTACTCTTAATACGGAAAGTTGTTGTGCGTTTTTTTGGTGGATAAATGAACACTAACAAGGTGTGTTATTGCCCTAAAGAAATTGTTTTAAACATATGTTCTGCTTTATGTGATAAATTAGAGAATAAGCCGGTAAAATGCTTATGCAGTATATCATGGCTTAATTTTAGAGTACGTCCCTTTACTTTCAACAGGTAATTAGCTCATGAAACAATGATCTAAGTTTATGAAATTTTACAATTCAAGAGAGGTGAAAGAACAGAAAAGTGGGCTGGGGCTCGGCTGGTGCAGAGGTGGTGCAGAGGTGGGGCAGGGGGATTTATCTTAGCTATTCCTGAGAGTGAAGTTTTGTTTCTTGTTTCTATACACAAAAACTAATGACCATTACCAAGAAGCATTGTATTTTTATTTAAATCACAAGAAATCACATTTTCTTGACATCAAGGAAATTTATGTGTTTTAATAAAATCTGAAGTTTAGAAGGTAAAGAAGCAGTGGGTTGACTTAATTGCGCAACCGATCACTCTAAAAGGTTTAATAAAACTGAAAAGTACTATATATTCAGACAGACCAAATTCCTTTTCAGTGACAAATGCCCAAGTTACTCAGTGGCGAAAAATTTCTGTCACCAGGAGCAAGTTTAAACCTCAACTGGAATGTGCAGTTTAGACTTTAATGTTGTTGTTGTTATTGTCTGTTAAATTATAGGTACTCTTACTTAAGGAGAGAGATCAATGCTCAGGTATTCAGCAATGGGGTTCAACTAGGGTGGTAGCTGTCCTAACAGTTGATGATACTCAAGTTGATTTTCAGTTTTGGGCACAGAAGGATTGGATGCTGGTAACGTAAGATAACTGCCCGCTGTTGCATTCATTCAAAGGTGGTCAACAAAAAAATATATTTGTCTACTAACCTTAAAGGAATAACATTTGTTTTAAACCTCTACCTTCAAATGGACTGTATGTATTTGCTTTCCAAAACTGAATCAATCTTTCTTAGATTCCAAACCAATACAAAAACACAGAACCAATACAAAAACACAGAACCAATACAAAAACACAGAACCAATACAAAAACACAGAAGGATCTTTTTTCTGAAGCTATAATGAAAAATTTACATAAATCTTTCTCTTTGTTGGGTTTTTTCTCAGTCTCTGGAGATATCAGTCTCGAACAACAGCTTACATGTAAAAGTCTACAACATTCTTCATGAGATAGAACAATGTCATTGTGTAACGGGCAACAATGGCCCTGAATTGCCTATCCTCAGAACAAGTGAAATGTAAATGATTTATAATAGAAATAACAGAAAGAACTAGACAATGCTGCATGCATAAATAAAAGCTTAGGCTATCTGGGTTATAAAAAGAAAATTTCAAAATGTTTCCTATATATTTCTTTGTAAAACCTGTGACCACACAACAAGGGTAGAGCCAAGGTGCATAATCTGTATAATCTTGGTAAAGATTCACTAGACAATGTTACATACCAAAGTTCAGAAGTCTCAGCTAAACAGGTTTTCTGACGAGTGTATTTTCTTGACCAAGCCATAAACCTGCCGTTTTTTGTGACTTGCGTAGATTTTCAGATATTATTTTTCTTTCCATAGCATTTAATTACAATATATGGATCTAATGGTATGTATGTAACAGATGTCATACTGCTCAACTGAATATAAAAAACAGTAGTGAGAATGTGTCTCAGGGATAAAAAATGTATATGAACCTATATGTGTTATATAGTTATACATGTATATACTTATCTTAAACAGCCAGTATCATTTCCTTCAAAAGTAAATTTGTGTTTCCAGTTAGTGTTGAAGTGAGTATCTAGAAAGTAACTCCTGATAAGAAATGTATATCTGTCTACAGTTGCTGAAGTGAGTATCTAGAATGAAATTCCTAACAAAAAATGTAAATCTATGTCCAGTTAGTGCTTAAGTGAGTATCTAGAATGAAATTCCTAATAAGAAATGTAAATCTATGACCAGTTAGTGCTGAAGTGAGTATCTAGAATGAAATTCCTAATAAAAAATGTAAATCTTTGTCCAGTTTGTGCTGAAGTGAGTACCTAGAAAGTTACTCCTGATAAGAAATATATATCTGTCTAAAATTGCTGAAGTGAGTATCTAGAATGAAATTCCTAGTAAGAAATGTAAATCTATGACCAGTTAGTGCTGAAGTGAGTATCTATAATGAAATTCCTAATAAGAAATGTAAATCTATGACCAGTTAGTGCTGAAGTGAGTATCTATAATGAAATTCCTAATAAGAAATGTAAATCTATGTTCAGTTAGTGCTGAAGTGAGTATCTAGAATGAAATTCCTAATAAGAAATGTAAATCTATGACCAGTTAGTGCTGAAGTGAGTATCTAGAATGAAATTCCTAATAAGAAATGTAAATCTTTGTCCAGTTTGTGCTGAAGTGAGTACCTAGAAAGTTACTCCTGATAAGAAATATATATCTGTCTAAAGTTGCTGAAGTGAGTATCTAGAATGAAATTCCTAATAAGAAATGTAAATCTATGTCCAGTTAGTGCTGAAGTTAGTATCTAGAATGAAACTCCTGGTAAGAAATGTAAATCTATGTCTATTTAGTGCTGAAGTGAGTATCTAGAATGAAACTCCAGATAAGAAATGTAAATCTATGTCAAGTTAGTGCTGAAGTGAGTATCTAGAATGAAATTCCTAATAAAAGAAATGTAAATATATGTCCAGTTAGTGCTGAAGTGAGTATCTAGAAAGTAACTCCTGATAAGAAATATATATCTGTCTACAGTTGCTGAAGTGAGTATCTAGAATGGAATTCCTAATAAGAAATGTAAATCTATGACCAGTTTGTCCTGAAGTGAGTATCTAGAATGAAATTCCTAATAAGAAATGTAAATATATGTCTAGTTAGTGCTGAAGTGAGTATCTAGAAAGTAACTCCTGATAAGAAATGTATATCTGTCTACAGTTAGTGCTGAAGTGAGTATCTTAGTGCTGAAGTTAGTATCTAGAATGAAACTCCAAATAAGAAATGTAAATCTATGTCCAGTTAGTGCTGAAGTGCTAGAAAGAATCTCCTGATAAGGACGTATATCTGTGTCCAGTTAGTGCTGAAGTGAGTATCTAGAATGAAATTCCTGATAAGAAATGTATATACTTATAAAGGTAGAGAAAAAAAGAGATTTTCAAAAAAAAATGTTACAGGCCCACATGGAAGATTGGGAAACCAAATGTGTAGCCTAAATAAAGACTTTACTTCCTAACTTACGTACTAGAAGTTTACTTCCCTTCTAAACTTAATTCTTATGGTCTTAAAGTTTCCTATTAAATTGTAAATATCAACATGCTTTTAAACAGTTATATCAATATTAATGTTCTTATAGTGTAATGTACAATGAAATGTCTTATCATTTATCAACAAAAAATTTTAATCATTGTTATTTTGACCTAAAACATGAACTTTTTCTTATAATGCCAAACTGTTTCTGATATATATGACATAAACTTGTCACCAATCGATAGACCAACAAAGTTTGTGTCTTTACAAATTGTTTAACGGTGACTTAATGACAACAATTATGCTTTAGTCCTTTTAACATTTAAATTATCCAATAATTCCTGGTATCAGCCAAGGGTGAAATAATACTTTTCGTTAATTATGTATTTTTTATAAAAACAAGAAGCGCCACAATGCGACGAAAACCAGGTTTTCAACGATCAAGTATTGATGTGACAGGAATTAGGAAGAAATATGGCAGTGAAGTAAAAATGGTGCTGATATTTTGGTACCAACACTGAAAGTTGGTTTCAATAGTTCAAAATAAAAATAAATCAGATACCTGAGTAGCAATGCCAGGCTGTATTTTCATGTAAGCTACACACATGCCAAGTTGAGTATCAATAGGTCAAAGTGTGCTGAAGTTATTGAGTAGAAGCTGAAAATTCTATTGTAAGCAAGTGACCTTGATCACAGACACCTGGGTAGCAATTCCAAGCTGCCTCTTAATATAAGCTACCCATATACCAAGTTTAGCATCAATAGACCAAAGCAAACTAAAGTTATTGAGCAGAAACTGAATTTCTATTTTTAGCAACAGTGACCTTGACCTTGATCACAGACACCTGGGTAGCAATCCCAAGCTGCCTTTTGTTAAAAGCTACCCATACACCAAGTTTGGGGTCAATAGGTCAAAGCAAACTTAAGTATTTGAGCGGAAGCTGAATTTCTATTTTTAGCAACAGTGACCTTGACCTTGACCACAGACACCTGGGTAGCAATCCCAACCTGCCTTTTAAAATAAGCTAACCATAAACCAAGTTTGGGGTCAATAGACCAAAGCAAACTAAAGTTATTGAGCAGAAACTGAATTTCTATTTTTAGCAACAGTGACCTTGACCTTGATCACAGACACCTAGGTAGCAATCCTAAGCTGCCCCTTGATATAAGCTACCCATACACCAATTTTGGGGTCAATAGGTCAAAACAAACTCAAGTTATTGAGCGGAAACTGAATTTCTATTTTTAGCAACAGTGACCTTGACCTTGATCACAGACACCTGGGTAGCAATTCCAAGCTGCCTCTTGATAAAAGCTACCCATATACCAAGTTTGGGGTCAATAGGTCAAAGCAAACTCAAGTTATTGAGCGGAATCTGAATTTCTATTTTTAGCAACAGTGACCTTGACCTTGATCAAAGACACCTGGGTAGCAATCCCAAGCTGCCTCTTGATATAAGCTACTCAAATACCAAGTTTGGGGTCAATAGGTTAAAGCAAACTCAAGTTATTGAGCGGAAACTGAATTTCTATTTTTAGCAACAGTGACCTTGACCTTGATCACAGACACCTGGGTAGCAATCCCAAGCTGCCTCTTGATATAAGCTACCCATACACCAAGTTTGGCGTCAATAGGCCAAAGTTAACTCAAGTTATTGAGCGGAAACCAAAAATTGACGCCCGCCCGCCCGCCCACCTGCTGACTTCAGCATTTCAATAACCAGTTTTCGTTGAAAACCTGGTTAAAAATCTCATAATTTAGAATATCCTATTTAAACTACAATTTTTCTGCTTGAAAAACAGAGACAATTTGTACCAAAGACATTATAGAAACACAAATTTCTTTGTAATCACTTCTAGGACACAGAAAACTTACAATTGCCCTTACCTGTTATATCATATTCATTTTGCATCATTTTCTAAGAATGTTTATAATGGCTTCGACCAAGCCTGTTTTTTTTTAACACTGTAAGAATTATCAAATACATTTGACAGTTATTTTAGCACTATTTTGCTATTATTTCAGGTCTGTTATTATAGTGAATTCAGAGTAATCTGACTGTAACTTCTATACATGTATATCCTTACCCTGCCATTGTCTCCAGCTTCAATAAGGGTAAAAGAGTGTACAGGTGCCTTAAATTTCATCACTGTTTTTTGTTATGTCTTTTCACAATGAAAAAAGTTTAAAAACAAAAAATATGTACAGAAAAGCAATTTAAAATGGAATCCTGTCTATTTGGCAGTGCATTTGACAACCATAAGGGTGTATGATAAAGGCTTGTAAGCATGGTAACATAAACAAAGTTCTCTTTTTACATTAATTGTTTGTTCACAGGATTATAAACTAAGTTATTATAGTGTGACACTTATAATGAATGTGTAACTGTCATGTTCTTGTGACTTTACTATACTTGAATTTTTTGCCATTCCATGGCAAGACATACCCAGTTACATACTTAGTCACAATGGCTATCACACATTTTTGCCATTCCTTCATGTTTATCTATGTACCATGGTACCAGTGACATAACAGAGAAGTAACTACACTGACTTAAACAGTTTGGCAAACCAACACCATGTCATGTAATGTCTTCTGTCTGCAATGCCAATAACTAAACTTATTTATCAAGGTCCTAATTAAATGTTATCAAGAATATACAACTATTAGATGGCTTGCAAAGGATTTTTCTCTGCAAATATTGACTTAATCTTAATGCATGTATTTACTTGAAACCAGCTTCTATCAAACTGAAAGTGTGGACTTTTTTTTAGCAAATTAGATACCAAACTGGTTCCCTTTACAGTACTGCTGAAAACATTACCTAACTGAAGTCCCCATGAAAACATAATACAGAGCCTTGGTAAAGGTGGGTTTATAAATAGACAAAGAGAAAACACGTTAGTTAAGAAAGCACTAATCTTTGTCTTATGTCTCCACAAGACATGTCAACTTACTCACAAAAACAGGTGCAGAGGTACTGAAAATATAAACCTGATCTGCAATAGTCCTTGTTTCTTCTTTAAAGTCAGTTTTCCTTCACTACTCAACCAGAGAGATGGTCCTTTACAAAAATTTCAAAATGCTTTACCAATATAACCATGAAAAGAGGTTTCTCATGATCAATTCATGCAAAGTGCAAAAAAAAAAAGGTAACGCACTATTATTCATATCTCACTATTTAAGTTCAAGACCGACTTTGTAAAAAGACGTCAAGATCAATTCGCCGGCTAATGGGGGGCAATTACTGGAGTATTTGTTGCTAATTCCTCTGGTTACCATTAATTTCACACAGCCTTTGCTTCATATTTTATGAATGAATGCTCTCTTATGATAAGCATAATATGATGATTTGAATCGCTCAATGAAAATGTGTGCTGTTTGAAATATGCTGCTGTGCTTAAGAGGAATCAGATTGTGCAAGTACAAACACATCGTGCCTACAGCTAATACTTGTGAGTTTTTCTAAAACAGCCCTTCTAACAAATCTGAAGACATTCCTTCCTATTTGCCTAGGTCAAAGGAGAAACATGTCAAAGACTAGACTGTTCTGAGTTCAAAATAATGTCCAAGACTCAACAGTAAGGAAGTAAAACAAGGCCTCATTATTTCAGATGAAACAAGGCCCAAAGGAAAACAGTTCTGAGGCAAAAATGGCCAAATGTTAGATATAGTAAAGTGGAACAGGGCACAAAACTTAAGATAACGTAAACTGTTATCCAACTGTTTCCATGTCAAGTGGTCAAAGTCACAGCATTGTAAATAAATATGACCTCTTTATTTTTAAGGGTAGTTGTTCAACCAAATAATGCTGGCTTGACTATTTCTGTGAAAGAGAGGCTGGTTTAGTAAGGAAAACTGGGAACAAGTGGCAGTTCCTTGTATCACTTGGTTTATAGACAACACAGGTTCTCTTGAACAATGGTCATATATCATTCTCATATACATAGACGAAATACTGTTAGAAGTCTTAAAATAGAACAAAAACAAACAAAAGAGATAAATCTAATGAGCAAAATCCTCATGTGACACATTTTCCCATGGTCTTAAAATTAAGGTTTCGTTATTATCTGACCTTGTTGTTTATATTCCTCACATGACTTTCTAAATAAAGTTTTAACAAAAAATTAGGTCAATATTTTCAGATACTTCAGGCCAAATACAGATAAATTAATTATACTGAGGTTGACTTTACAAAATAATGGGCAGTGGAAAATTTCTATATGGCTTAAAAAAGTTTTTTTGATAAAGTTAAATCCTTTCAGCAAATATGCTTTTGCAAATAGACTAACAAAGTTTTTTTTTTCAAAGCTGGAAGATCAGACAAGGTCAAATCTATTACCGAACCAAATCTCAGAAATGCTAAAAAAAGTGCTATATTTTTTATATGTTTACCTTCATCAAAAACAATGTTAGCTTGTATATTTTGAGACAAAAAATAACTTACTCCAAAGATGAAAACAGTTTCTTGAATTCTTGAATCATATATTTAAAAACATCATAAATAATATGAAAATTATTTAAGAATCAAATATTTTTACTAATATATTAGGCGAAGCTGTCCAACCTCACTTTTGATCTATTTAGGAATGATGACGTTAGACAATGCCGAATGAATATTTGCACCACTTCTTTTGGTATGTATTCCTATACTTAGTGAAAAAAGTTACACACCACTGTTTGTTTAGATGACAAACAGCTGAAGTATATGCTTCATTTTCATGAAATATTTATAAAGTATCCTGACTGAATTTCATTTTCTTGGATTATTATTACTACTTTGTTACTTTATTAAAGCATTTTTCGTAGATGCATACTGAAACCTGTTGTGGGCCAAATGTGTATTAATATCTGTACAATACAATTGATACTTGTAAAACACCTTTTCCTTTACTTTAATTTCAATCAATGCAATATATATCTTTTATTTTAATTAAAAGAATTTTTTTACTGAAATCATAAAAAGAAAGAAAAAAAAAACATGGCCAGACTGTAACTTCCTACAGCTTACAGGATTACAGGGCTGAAATTTTACAACAAGCTTAATTTCCAACTGTGTCTCCCGAAACATGAAATAAATATTTTAAGCCTTATGGCCACAGGTACAGACCACAGTGTTTGTTTGAATAGATAACTAAATATCTCACATACCTTCATTTCTTTTGATCATGTACTACATTGTGTTTACAAACAACCCACAAAACAATAATCTCACAAAATCCCTACATATCCAAAATGCTTTGGTCGACTTCCAAATTTCTCAGCAAATGGAGATTTTCTAATGGAGAATAGCATGTTGATGAGAGTGTTCAAGTTAATGCAATGATCTATTTTCTGTTTTGCAGTTCCGTCGGCATGCCAAGTAGCAGTATGACAATCACTAAACATCATAGTCATAATTTCTGAACAGCATGATATTCAGACAACCTAACTGTTATAAAAAGCAAAATATGAAATTAATTCTCATACTTTCACTCTTGTGAAAAAAACAAACAAGAGGGCAATAATGGCCCTACAGCACTCACCTGAGTACAACTGTGCTATGTAATGTATTTATCACCAACATAAAAAAGAATGAAACAAGAGGCATTATTTGAACAATATTGGTAGAGGTCAACTAGGCAATGCTTCGAACCAAATTTTAGAAATCTCAGCCCAACAACATCTGACAAGAAAATTTTTTTAGAGTCTAAGAGTTTGTCTATATAATGCTATGTAAGGTAACTTACCCCAAAGGTGAAGCACAAAATGACACCTGGGCCAAAGTTTGAATATATTGGTTGAGGTCCAAGAGATAATGCCTCATGACAAATCTCAGAACACTAGGCCTTTCATACACAAAGAATTTTAAAGACTTTTCTTATATACTGAAAAACATGTGAGCCTTCTGGAGGAGTTGTTTATTTTTACTCCAGTGCTGTTATTTTAACAAATCTGATACAGTACAACTAGATAATGCTACACGTCAAAGTTCAGAAGTCTCAATTCAGTGGTTTCTGAATTGAAGATTTTTTGCCTAAATAAGTCTATGTACGTAAAACATCTTACCCCTGGGACAGAGCAAAAAATTACCCAAGGTCCAAAGTTTGAACAATCTTGGTATAATGGTCCAATAAACAATGCTTTCTGCTAAATTTTAGAACACTGGGCAATGTGGTTTCATACAGGAAGGATTTTAAAGATTTTTTATATATATATTTCCATGTACAACATGAGACCACACAGGTGGGGCTAAAAGTGACTCCACGGAACACATTTGGTAGAGGTCCACTAGACAATGCTATGCACATTTTCAGAGCTCTCAGCCTAGTGGTTCAGACAAGAAGATTTCTGAAGTTTTCATTCCTGTTGCCATAGCAACCAGAATTCTGTATGGAATTCAATTCTTTGAATAATTTTGATAGAGTTTCATACAAGAAGCATTCCTGCCAAGTTTTACCATCTTCGACCAAGCAGTTTATGATGAGATAATGTTTAAAGTAAAAAGTTGATGATGCATGACAGATGCAGGGCAATCATAAAAACTCAACCCTAGGCAAATGCTCTGCATGGTGAGCTGAAACTCAGCAAACTGGCTGAGTATGGAAACCAAGTATGGTTTTCTTGCTAAAATTCTCCACTGTTGAAGAGTTACTACTCCTTTATAGCAGTAGAGCTGTAACACTATAAATAAATTTACTATTTATCCATCTCAGCCACTGAACAAAGTAAATTTTGCAAGTCAAGCTATCTAACTAAAAATTAATTTGGTATTATATCTATCTATATATCTGAGTTTATTTCAGTTTTGGTTGTCTGTATGACCAAGAAGATCCCCTGAAGAGTTTACTTACTTCTTATATCTGCAAGAAAGAAAGAAAAGATTCTAGAGAAACTTTTACTACTTGTAAATGTTCAGTGTTTAGTACCAATGTATGGCACCTCACTTTACATTTTCTTTAAAAAGAACATCACAAGTGCTAGTATAGGAACTTGGGATACTGAAGTAAAATTCCTGTACATTACAAATGGACCAGTGCTCTGCCCATGATAAAATTAACATATTTCTTTACATATGGTAATTTCTGAAGTTGTGAAGTTGTGTGTAATTGTCTCTTTAAAAAATATGCTTCTGTTGTTTTAGTCTGACCCCCATCCCAAAACTGTCTAAGATCAGAAAATGCTATCAATGCAACTAAAACAGCCAATGAAAACGGAGACTTATTAATGTTACTTGCTTATGCAGCTGGTAGTAAATCAATGCTTATTAACTAATTACCATTACTGTGTGAGTTATAAGTACAACACTTGCCTTCTCAGCACTACTCTGTTGAGCTGAAACATGCAAATAAAATGGAACATGCAAATAAAATGGAAAAGAAAACGACAAAAATTTACTCAATAAAGTCTAATTGAAGTATTTTTTCCTGCATTTTACATTTTCTTGCTGAATTGGCATCCTGTATTTATCAGAGTTTTCCTTGAATCCTTTATATCCTTCAACAGTATATTAGAAATGTCTTCTATGAACTGTCCCTGTCTTGACCCTATCTGAATATGTTCTTGACCCTATCAGAATCAGACGTTGACCCCTTTTTGTTCTAGTCTTTCATACATTTCTCTACCAGTCCTTGACTATTATCTGTACTAATCCCTGACCCCTACCTTTACCAGTCCTTGGCTCCTAGTTGTATTAGTATTTGACCACTAACTGTATATATCCTCGACATTTTTCTCTACCAGTCCTTGAAACTATCTGTAATAGTCTATAAATTAGGGATGCAAAAGGTTAACCGGTTAACCTACCGAATAATCGGTTAACCGGTAACAATTTTTCGGTGAGGTTAACCGAAAAAAAAGTTAAAAATATAAACTTTAAAAGTTAAAACTACAAAACAAGCGCGCCGCGCTGACATCGTCATGGTGATAAACCCCATATGCGCGTAGATCAATACAAGTGTCACGCTTATACACAAGACGCCTCTCGTTTATTTGGTAATTGTCACTTTTGCCATTGTTATGATTAACAATTATATAAACAATGTGTCTCCTATTTGCAGCTGCCAGTTAAGAGTTTAACTGACACAATTGTTTGTTTCCTACTCGCTAAAAACTTAAATTGAGACTAAAGGAAGATCGCCATTGATGATTTCTTAACAATTAACACGTCAAATCAAGTTTGTTTTTCGAAGCAGTTGCAATTGATGTTATGTCTTATTAATTTGTTTTTCGATAGTTAGACTTGAATGTGTAATTAAATAAAATATAAAAGTCTTCGATGTGTTTTTTTTTTATTTATTTATTTCATGTAGGTAGATCTAATGCAATACATTTCATTATAAGAATGAAACATTAAACCAAAAACAGATTGAAATCGTTATTATTACCGACAACGATCGCATACATTTATTAAATGAATTTAAAGCAGTAAGAAATTACGAGGGGAACGCATATGTATCTAATAAGCGATCATAATACTCTTTCGGCCCGCAGGAACCGAATAGTAAACACTATCCCATCAACTTCCGGTTTCGCTTTAAAAGTGTGCATATCATAAACAGTGACTAGTACGCACGAAATTATTTTCATTGTTTATCGGTTAACCGGTAAATTTACCGGTAACAGCGTCAGGTTAACCGGTAAATGAAAAAGTTACCGTTTGCATCCCTACTATAAATCAATCAGTACCAATCAATAACCCCTTTTTGAACAAGTCCTTGATGCATTTATCTGACAGTCCTTGACCTTTATGTGTATTATTCTCTGACCCTTATCTGTACCAGTCATTGGCCCCTATCTGTATTAATCCTTGACTCCTAACTGTACATGTCTTTGACATCTTTTTCTTCCAGTACTTCAACATTATCTGTACAAGTCCTAGACTCATATTTATATTAGTTCTTTACTCATATCTGCACTAGTCCTTGACCCCTATCTTTACTAGTCTTCCACCCCTATCTGTACCAGTCATTGGCCCCCTACTGATTTAAGTCTTTGATGCCTTTCTCAGTCATTCCTTGACCCCTATCTGGACAAGTCATTGACCCCTATCTTTACTAGTCTTCCACCCCTATCTGTACCAGTCATTGGCCCCCTACTAATTTAAGTCTTTGATGCCTTTCTCAGTCATTCCTTGACCCCTATCTGGACAAGTCACTGACCATTATCTGTTCTAGCCCTTTACACCTATCTGTAATAGTCCTTGACCATTTTCTGTTCTAGCCCTTTACACCTATCTGTAATAGTTCTTGACCATTTTCTGTTTTAGCCCTTAACACCTATCTGTAATAGTCCTTGACCATTTTCTGTTCTAACACTTAACCCCTATCTGTACTAGTTTATACCATTTTCTGTTCTAGCCCTTAGCACCTACAGTACGCGCCAGGAGGAACTCACATTTTCCGCTTTATTTCGCGGACGCGGAAAAAAAAATATCCGCCGCGACATCGAGGAAAAAAACGGAATTCCTCGATGTCTCGACATCGCGAAATATCTCGGCGATATTTGACGACCAGCGCGAAAATAATTAGGGTCATAACTCACCTGGATAAGCTGAACATTTAGTGAAATGACCGTAATGAAACTGTGCATTTTACGTCTGCCAATTCTGTGACATTTGGTAAAATTAAAACCAAATTTCTAATACATTTGCTGTGCTTACGTCGTTGAAAACGCTCGTTATTGTATAGTAAAATCGATCAATAATTTTGTCAAGCGCATAGACGATACAGATGTCGCAGTATGGTTTACATATTGTATGTTTTCTTTCAATATAGGAATGCAGTTTTACCACGTGTAATTCGGAAACCAGTCAATCTATTTTCTGAAAATAGGGTCAGCTGTTCCGAGAAGCAACAATTACTTTCGGTTTTGAATTGTCATTCCTTCCGTTAACAAATACGAGCATTCGTAAACAAATGCATCAGAATGAGAGTTTAATACATTTAAATGATATTTTAAAGCGTAAAATCCGCCGAAATGCGTGTAATGAGGAACTTTGTGAGCCTCGATACGTCAATTCTTACCTGTGAAAAAGTTCGCGGAACCATTTAGCGGACGTCCGCCGCGATATTTGGTGACCATGTCCGCGGCGGTGATCCTCGAAATGCGGCGGATTTGGTCGCGTTTTAAGGAATGGGTAGTCCGCGACGACCTCGAGGAAAACGAGAGTTCCTCCTGGCGCGTACTGTATCTGTAACAGTCTTTGACCATTTTCTGTTCTAGCCCTTTAAACCTATCTGTACTAGTCCTTGACCATTTTCTGTTCTAGCCCTTAACACCTATCTGTCCTAGTTTATACCATTTTCTGTTCTAGCCTTTTACACCTATCTGTACTAGTCCTTTACCATTTTCTGTTCTAGCCCTTAACACCTATCTGTACTATTCTTTGACCATTTTCTGTTCTAGCCCTTAACACCTATCTGTACTAGTCCGTGACCATTTTCTGTTCTAGCCCTTAACACCTATCTGTCCTAGTCCTTGACCATTTCTGTTCTAGCCCTTAACAACTATCTGTATTAGTCCTTGACCACTTTCTGTTCTAGCTCTCAACTATCTGTACTTGTCCTTGATCCCTTTCTTTACCAGTTTTTGACACCTATCTGTTCACTCCTATATTGTTCCTTTCATCGGTACCTCAGGGTTCTAGTCATTGATGCCTTCGTTTACCAGTTTTTGACAACTATCTGTACTAGTGCTTCACTCCCATTTGTACCTTTCACTGGCCCCTATGAGTACTAGTCCTTGATGCCTTTCTTGCCTTCTATTTGTACTAATCCTTGACTCCTATCTGTATAACAGTCTTGACCCCTGTTTGTACCTAACTTGACATCATTTGTGACCTCTGTCTTGAGTTCTCTCCTTGCCAGTCCTCTCTTGCAGCCTTTGACCCTTACCTGTACTAGACCCTGACCTCTATCTGTACCATTCTTTACCTCCTTTTATACCAATCCATGACCCCTATCTGTACTAGTCCTTCACTCCTGTTCATAACTGTTGTTGTCCTCTATCCATGCCAGTCAATGACCCCTATAATGTACTAGTCCTTAACCCATTCATTGACCCCTTTTCTTCATAGAAACTTCTCATCTTCTTGATTTATGTCACTAACTCTATCAGAGATTACAGTCTGTTACAAGTAAACAAAGCTATGGAGTTAATTAAAAATCACAGACTAATTACTTCCATTACCCTTGATATGAATATTTTATTCTGCCTAATAAGTTACCAAACAATATTTGGTTTATAAAGCATTGCCATTCACTGGCACTTGTTTTCCTTTTCACATGCATATGTGATTACTGTTACTCAAAGCCTTGTAAAAGTTGAGTAATGTTATATTGTAATTTGTATGGTTATTTTGATTCCTTGCATCTGTATTTTAATACAAGGCTATGAAACATCATCAACACTGTTGATTCTTGCTTCAAACTTCACTCTATCCCACCAAGAGACTCAAGATTCTCATATTTTCACCTCTTTTAATCTTTTTTAAAACACTCTGAATTTAAAGAAAAATATATATTTCTGGATTTAAATTTCAGTTCAACAAATGAGGATTCATGCACATGAATTAATCTCCCTAACAAGTTTTGAAATATCTTTCAAGTGTTAATTAATTTACAGATAAAGTGTGAAAGAAAACAGTAAAAAATAAATGCATAAACCATTTAAACATTAATTGCCTATTTATTGTTTCATCTGAGTGTATCAGATATATATATATATATAAATTTAGATGAATTATTAAATGGTCACTTTTACAAACAATGTTAAATACTCACTGATAAACACTTTCATACACTTGATATTCAACAGCATTCAATTATTTCCTGCATTTTCCATTATACTGTTACTTTTCATTTTTACTTTTTCACAAAAATCAGCATTTTACTGATCAGCATTTCAAAATATACTACCGCTTGCAAAACTGATTAGAGTTTCACGTATTCGGAAAGACGTAAAAAGTGACGTTACGATGTTTACTTCAGTAACTTAAACTGTCACTTTACTGATCATCCAATCACAGAGAGGCAGTTTTCTCAGTTTTCCTGTCAATTAAACTACGTCTTGCAATCTACCCGCAGCCAGGAAAATATGGGTGGCGCCAAAGTTGCTGTGTCGTAATTGTCACTGCGTTGCTACCAGAAATCTTCACTCAATACTTTTTTTTCCTAACCGCTTTAACCGAATGACATCATTGACAGGTAAAAAGCCGCAGTTTGAAAGAAACACATTGGGCGGCGCTTTCATTGATTTTTGACAGATGTACCGATGAGTTTCGTTCTTTACCTAACAGTGTAAACTGTAATCAGTTTTGCAAGCGGTAGTATCTCCCAGACTGTAGTGCACCCCACATTTAAAGCAAGTGAATTACAAGTGCACTCCCTGTCACATTTACTTTTAACAGTATTTGTACTAGCTAAACACATAATACAACAGAAATATTTGTCAAATATACAGTTTGGGTTTAACAATAAACCTTTTGGCATCATGAACATTGATTTAAATTTTTACAATTATCTCAGATGGAACCAGAGTAAGAGAAGAGGTAGGAACTATTACCCACAAATAGAATGCTTAACTGAGGAAGGTATGGTTTAGGTTACCTAGTCTTTACGATATCTACAACTAGTGCTTAGCCTCACACGTCCAGTACATTACTGCTTCCTGCTAGCATTGATATCAAGACAAATTTTTCAGTTATAGTAGTTAAAACGCCATTCCTTCAATTTTTCTCCATGTCTTTACAATGCAAGATCTACAAATGGAAACACCTTTGCAAAATCCTACTTGCTCAGCAAGAAGCAAAACAGTCACCTTTGTTGAGCAAGGAGCCAGATTGTACTTCGCTGAGCAAGGGGCCAGACTGCCACCTTTGTTGAGCAAGGAGCCAGATTGTTACTTCGCTGAGCAAGGGGCCAGACTGTCACCTTTGTTGAGCAAGGAGCCAGATTGTCACCTTTGCTGAGCAAGGGGCCAGACTGTCACCTTTGCTGAGCAAGGAGCCAGATTGTTACCTTTGTTGAGCAAGGAGCCAGACTGTCACCTTTGTTGAGCAAGGAGCCAGACTGTCACCTTTGCTGAGCAAGGGGCCAGACTGTCACCTATGCTGAGCAAGGGGCCAGACTGTCACCTTTGCTGAGCAAGGGGCCAGACAGTAACCTTTGCTGAGCAAAGAGCCAGACAGTCAGGCAATCTGTAACCTATTCTCTTTGTAACAAGTCTGGAGACTCAACTTCACTTGTTCGTACAATCTCTCTTCCAGTTCATTACACTACAAGCTATGGGTGGGAACTTTTGTTGCAGGAAGCAACAAAAATGAAGCATGATACTTCACTAAAATTGAAGAAGAGACAAAAGTAGACTTAAATATTTTATGTAATCTGCTGTCCATAGAAATGGCCAGTTTGACTTAGTGACCAGAACTTCTCTCTACCTGCCCCTCTCTCTACGAACACCATTAAAGGGGATGGGGGGGGGGGAATAAATTATTACCCCTTGACCTCTAAATGGGTCTGGTAGGTAGAGCTCATCAAGGTGCATGTACTTGTGAAGTTTGGAGGCTGTAGGTGGAAGGACTTCCCATATTATGGTCAAGGTTAAAGTTTCGTGACAAACAAACAAAGACACAGACAGACCAAAAGCAACATGCCCTCCCTCCAGAGGCATAAAAATGATACCTGTAATCCTGCATGATCCTTAAGCTAAATATCCACAATACCACAGAGGTCCAGAACCATTCCACAGGGTATTTTTCAAGTGAGACTGAGCATGTCAATTTGAAGCAATATCAGTAAAACTGATACATCAAAATGCAAAGTAATTCAATTTTAACTTCAAATGATTTAGCTTGCTCTCTTGTTAAGAAGGGATGAGCACTGTTGTACACTGTTCACCGGAAATAGCCCATCAAAACGCCAAAAACGAAAGTACAATTGCCACTGTCGAGTTCACTACAGGTAATGTTTCAACTTATTTCTCCATCATAACTTAATGGATTTCTCCAAACTAAACAATATTGTGAAGCTCAATATGTCTGGTTTTAGAGCAGTATTTGCTTTTCTCTGCAAGTTGGGTATTTTTTATGTAATTGGCGATAAATTATAGCCTAGTTGTTGACTTTTGCAAACAGTGGTGATATTTTCCACAAAATCAAGCCCAAAACGCATTTGCTGTATCAGAATCCATCTTGAATTATAAAATGTAGACATTCCTCCACCTGTATGAAAGCGACTATTCACCAACTATAGCTACTTTTTTACAAAATTTGCGAAAAACTGTCATGCCTTGTGTACAGTGTCTAGCAACAAAATAACGCGTTGTAGTAGTTCAATGTATAGAGTTTAGTAGCATGTGTACGGTGTCTAGTTGCCACATCTTTTTCAAAGTTAGTCTTTATTATATTAGTTTTATTTGGAAATGCTCTCATTTCGGACTAAAACATGGACAAATTGGAAGAAAAAGGAGAATACTCTGAGTTATTTGGAAAATAATTTATCTAATTAGTTTTTTTTAGCCTATCACACAATTGCAATAGTATGAGAACTACGTTTTATTATCTTATATTTGCACCATCACAAACATAAGCGGAATAGTGTCGGTCTGTATTTATAAGACAGGTCGAAGAGTGGATCAGTGGTCTAGTGGTAAAAGCGCTGGACTCGTAATCCATGGGTCGTTATCATCATCATCATTAGCAGCAGCATTGTATTTGTTAATTAAATATGAAATATACTGCACGCAATCACAACTTGGGTCACCTGGGTTTAACTGCAACAAATCCCGTTAAAAATATGCGCAAGCTTTTATAACCAGTGATCTAGCCTTTCCCATAAGATAAAAACTCGTGCTTAACCTAACTAGTTAAGGCAATTTTTTTTAAGCAAAGTTCATTATCATACATGTTTGTTTTTAAATGAAGTCTTAAGACCGGTAAAAGGATAAGACCTGGTAAACTAGTTTATTTAACAATGCATAACTCTACATTATTAAATAATGTTTAAGCAAAAATTTACAGTTTAACCAATGAAATAAGGTCTATTGAGTTTAATATTTTTCTATAAACTTATGATCATGCATCAAAATTTGTGTAGGCGGGCAGAAACAGCGTACTATCATTAATATTCATCTTTTTATAATGTTTATAATTCAATTAAACACTTTGTATCCTTTGCAAGCTAAAAAAATGTTTTGCTTTACGCTCCCTGCCTTCTACGACACTAATCGCAACTCCTTATTCAGCTTCTGTGTATGCGCTGGTACTGAAATTCATTTGAAATTTGCACAAAATGACATTCGTTTACATACTACACCCCATACACCCCCAAACAGTTTTCCATCTACACCCCGTACAGAATCGTGCTAGACACCGTACACAAGGCATGACCGTTTTTCGCAAAGTTTCAAAAAATACCCAACTTGCACAAAAATCAAATACTGCTCAAAGACCTGACATATTTAGCTTCACAATATTGTTTAGTTTGGAGAAATCGATTAAGTTATGATGAAGAAATAAGTTGAAACAAAAATATTACCTGTAGTGAACTCGACGTTGGCGATTGTACTTTCGTTTTCGGGGTTTTGATGGGCTATTTCTAGTGAACGGCCAACAACAGTGATGAGGGTACCATTGAGTGCAAATACACTTCTGGAAGAGGTGCCACTCACCCAAGTTTTAATAATGAGGACTTTGTTAAACACCAGAACTGTGACAGTAGATTAATTTTATATCACATGGCGTTTTCTTTCTCAAACAACGCTCAAGTATTCGATCTTACTTGTAACAGAGCTATTTGCATAAAAAAAAACTCTGAGAAGGATGTCTTTTGTCAAAGCGTCAATGTCTTATGGTGTCTGATTTTCTAAAAATTTGATTTGTATCAGAAAACAAAGACTGCTCCCTTTCAAGCTATACCATTAAGTTTCTGAGGAGTAATTTAAAATGCCTGCAGAACTGACATATCCAATAAATTTTTACTTTTTTTGTAGTTTCTTATGAAAAAAAAAGACCAGAAACTTCAACAAATTACCTTTCCTGTAAGGAATCTGAACACAACTTTTAGCCATTTTTAAAGCACATATGAAAAGCAGATATTTGTAAATACCATCCAATTCTGTGAATATAATTATAGTAAGGAATAATTTGAAAAAGTTCATCAGAGAAAGTACAAGATAAATTCCAGTTTTTTATCTGAAATATTCTTATCACAACTTCTTTATCCACCTTAAACTTCTCCTTACCTTATATGGAAGTCCACCTGTCTCGGTTTTTTATCCATTCCAATTTTTCTGCGTCAACAACTTTCATGATCACAGTACACTGTTGCATGAATTTCTCTCTTTTTTTGTAAGTTCACAACTATCACTCTTCATGCTGATTAAAATATCCACAGGTGAAATTCCAATTTGCATATGACAGTACATCTCTGTATGACCTAAAATAAAAGAGAAAACATTTAAATATGAATAATAATCCATGTTGCGCTGAAAATATGAAAGAAAGCTCAAGTTGTTTTCTTCTGGCAAGTATGTCTGTGTAAAATTTTGCTGCCCATCTGCTCTGTAAATTTCATGAAATACAATACCATAAGTCTCCATTTTACTAATTCCATTCATTCTCTTTCAATGGCATAAAAAAAACACACATCTGCATCAAAAACTAGCCTGTTGCACTTAAAATGTTTCCGAGCATAATGTACAAGCAGTTATCCTGGGACGTTACTGGGATAGAATTTGTTGCTTTGGATAAATATCAATAATTATGCATATATGGAAGCACAATGTTACAAGTGGGAAGGTAGTAAATGGCTCCCATGAAAAGCAACAATAGCATTATCGTAATTTCATGCAAAGACCCTGATGGCTTTATTTGATGTCTGCGAGTATCACTCAAACAATAAGGAAGAATTTGATTTGTGGCAAGTCACATTAAACTGAACATGATTGTTTTGTTTTCCAGATCAATTAAGAAGAGCTGACTATCTTGGAACATGTTCTGGATTTTTGACCAATCAATCAAACATCACCTAATACTGCTCCATTTTGTCTTTGTTATGATTATTTTTCTACTTTCTAATTACTGTAAGTAATTTCTTTCCTAGATAAAAAAAACTTCTTTACATATTGACAAGTTCAGTACAAGAATTGACTGAGTTTTGCAATATTAATATTCAAGACTCAATACAGTCAGTATTCCAGTCACCAGCGGGATAGACAGGGGTTACTGTGCTTCTTCATTCTATTCCTAATAAACATAAACATTTTGAAAAAAATATTAAAATAGGATTTTCATCTAAAGCATTTAACTTTACGGCTGTTCTTTTCTGCTAAAACAATGGTAGTACAAAAAAAACTTCCAATTTTCTTCAAAAGCTAACACAATGCTCTGAGTGACTCAGTGACCAGTATCAAAGGGCTATGTGTATTTTTAGTAATGTCAAAACAAGTCTCATTTTGCTTAGCCTGTTCAACAACTGCCGATGACACTGGTTTGGTTTGGTTTATTGGGGTTTAACACCAGTTTTAACAGCTAAGATCATATCCCATGACACTGGTAAGTAACCATGACAGCATGTATGTGAATGAAAACTTTAAATGATATTCAAAGTTGGTGGAAATGCACATGTAAATATAAATATACCCTGAGGTAAGATTGTACAAGGTTTTCTTCACTTAACCCACCATCTGTTTGGGGAAAAAAGATTCCAGTAATTTGCAATACAACTATTTTGCACCTGTACTCTCGCAATTAATATGCTGAATGGTGTTCTTCAACTTATAATTGCAGTTTTGCCATTATTTTTATTATTGCATCATTCATTAAGATCAAATATTTTGCTCATAAAATAACAGTGAAACTATAAAAAAAAAAAATTCATGTCTAATTACCTCATTTTTAAGTGTCTTAAAACTGTCAAATAACTTTTTATGCATAGTTTAATAATTAAACCAATTAATTTTTTATTTTTTTTTAAGACAAATATGATTAGTAAACAAGAGGGCCATAATGGCCCTGAATTGCTCATCTGAGTCTCATTGCTCATGTTACAAGTATCGTTATTGGTTGTTATGGGTGTTCCTTGTTTGCAAGTTTGAATAAGTTTGCAATAAGTTTGAATACTGGGTGTAATTGTACTCAAATTTTTGAGCAAAAATAGTTTTACTCTACAGGTCCCAGTGAACTTGACCTTTGACCTACAGACCCCAAAAACAATACGGTTCTTCTAATATAATTACCCTATGAAGTTTGAAGGTTCTGGGTGTAATGGTACTCCAGTTACTGAGGAGAAATAGTTTCCACTCTACAGGTCCCTGTGACCTTGACTTCTGACCTACTGACCCCAAAAATAATAGGGTTCTTTTACTGAGTAAAGACAATCATCCTATGAAGTTTGAAGGCTCTGGGTAAAATGGTACTCCAGTTACTGAGCAGAAACAGTTTTCACTCTAGAGGTCCCTGTGAACTTACCCTTTGATCTATGGACCCTAAAAACAATAGGGTTCCTCTGATACAACTATCCTATAAAGTTTGAAGGCTCTGGTTTGCAGTTACTCTGCATAAATACTTTTCACTCTAAAGGTCCCTGTGACCCTTGACCTTTGACCTACTGACCCAAAAAACAAAAGGGTTTATTTCTACTCAACAAGGGCAATAACCCTGTGAAGTTTGAAGGCTTTGGGACAACTGGTACTCAAGTTATTGAAAGGAAACGGTGTGACAGACAGACAAACAGACACCCATGGACAGGGCAAAAACAATATGTCTCCATCAGAAGGGCGGGGTTGGGGGGGGAGACATAACAATAAAAAATTGAAGGTCTAGCCCTTGGTGTTTCAGAGCAGCAGATTTTTTAAGTTTTCCCTATATAAATCCTTGTGTAAAATCAAATGACCCCCCGGGTGGGACCAGTTTTGACCCAGGGTCATGATTTGAACAAACTTGGTAGAGGTCCACTTGACAATGCTGCACACCAAATATCTAAACTCTAGGCCTTGTGGTTTAAAGTTTTTCCTATATAACTCTATATAAAACATAAGACCCCTGGGGTGGGGCATTTTTTGACCCAGAGGCTATGATTTGAACAAACTTGGTAGAGGTTCGATAGACAATATTGTACACCAAATATCTTAATTCTAGGCCATGTGGTATCTGAAAAGAAGATTTTTAAAGTTTTTCCTATATAACTCTATGTAAAACAGGACCACTTGGACGGGGCCATTTTTGACCCAGTGGCTATGATTTGAACAAACTTAGTAGAGGTTCAAAAGACAATGCTTCATACCAAATGTCTAAACTCTAGGCCTTGCGGTTACAAGAATATTTTAAAAGTTTTTCCTATATAACTCTATGTAAAACATGTGACTCCTGGGGTGGGGCCATTTTCAACCCAGGGGCCATGATTTGAACAAACTTGGTAGAGGTCCACTGGACAATGCTGCACACCAAATATCTAAACTCTAGGCCTTGTGGTTTCTAACAAGAAGATTTTTAAGTTTTCCCTATATAAATCTTTGTAATATCAACTGACCCCTGGGGTGGGGTCAGTTTTGACCCAGGGTCATTATTTGAATAAACTTGGTAGAGGTCCACTAGATGATGCTTCACACCAAATATCTAAGCTCCAGGCCTTGAGATTTTGGAGAAGAAGATTTTTAAAGATCCAACTTTTATTTTAGCTCCAGTGAACCAGAAATGCAATGGACTGGAACCATTTGAACAAACTTGGTACAGCTTCATGCAAGGAACATCCCAGGCAAGTTTCATTAAATTTGGCCCTTTGGTTTCAGAGGAAATGTCGTTTGAATGAAAAGTTGACGATGGACGGACTGACAGACGACGGAAAAAGACTGATCAGAAAAGCTCACCCTAAGCACTTTGTGCTCATTTGAGCTAAAAACTAGGTCAAAGGATGACTCAGAAAGCTACCCTTATGCAGTTCACAATTAAGTTCATTTCCTTAAAATAATTTAAAATTCATCAACTGGTGATGCTACCATTTTGTTTTAATGATTTTGTCTTTTTATTACAATGCATTAAATTTGTCTGACCACTTTAAACTCTGTTCCCTTTTTTGGTTAGGTTTTTGTTCTCTTTCCTACCCTTAAAGCTGGAGGGTGAGGGGCAGAGAAAGCTGTAAGGTTCTTCTTAACTGAACAGCACAACCCCTTGAAATTCAATCTAACCATCAGTTACAGTGAAAAGTGCCTCCATCAGGCCCTTACACTCCATTCTACAAACAGACAACTTTCTCACATAAACAGGAATAATAGGGTTCAAACCCCCTTATCAGTCATCAACTAGACTTTATTGATATTAATTCAATTAAGACCCTTTGAAATCTATCCAAGCTTCTTACAATTTCTCTAGACACCATACCAGTAAGTTGTAACAACGGCTTGAGAACAGAGCCCGTAGCACTGATAACTGTTACCCATTGGTACTAGCTTTATTGTATTTGCCCAAGGACACAAGTCACCCTGTTGTGAAGATTCAAGCCAAGAACCCTTCAACCTGAGGTGAATCTCTTACCACTTACCGTATTTACTTGATGTATTGGATGGGAAAAAAATAATAATTTTTTTGCTGTCCGAATATTTACTGAATTATTGTCGGCACAAAATGGCCGTGTCCGAACTTTTAGTAATTATCGTAAACAAAGCTTCATGGCCGATAATTGTGCATTGTCATGAAAAACAAAACAAAACAAAATAAAAACTGCTTATTTCATTGCTTTGTACCAAAGTCCTTCCGAAAATTAATCAAAATGGTTAAATTCAATTAAAAAAATGGTCTAGCTGGATTCGAACCAACATCGTTCAAATTTGTATTGTCGACGAATCTCCTGCTTAGGGGAAGTAACTCTGTGGAGAGAATGCAACAAACAGCTGTTTGTCGATTGTCTACCTTTCTGTCACTTTGTTCAATTAGTTACAACAAAAATGAGAAAAGGATAATTGATATGGTAAATATTTAATTTTAATTGATTTACGGTGATTACGCTCATGACTGCAAACATTCTGCAAACAAGTACATTGTGTTCATGGCCTAAATAATCACAACATGTGCCCAAGTTTTATGCTGCGAAATTGTGTTGGATATAATGCTTCCAGATGCCGGTTTTTCCAAATATATCTACAAATTGTCCACAAATTTCACCATGAATCACACAAACTGACGATCCAAAATACTGTCCGAATACTTAAAACAAGAGGGCCATGATGGCCCTGGATCGCTCACTTGAGTACTTTGGCTGTAGGTTTGCTGTTAAGCAGTATTTCATTTTTTAATTGAAAATATGTAAGTGCCTACAAACCAAATATGTAAAATATCAGTCAATAAATAAAGGCTCTATGACAGAAAGTAGAAATATCTATCATAAGCTATGGTGACCTTGACCTTGACCCAGTGACCTCAAACCCTACCCATGGGTAGAGGTCCATGCAAGGAACCTCTATACTGAATATCAAAGATATTGGTCTATAAATGAAGGCTCTATGAGGTACAGTAGATAAATCTACTTTTAGCCTCCGTGACCTTTAACCTAATCCAATAATTTGAAAAAGCTTGATAAAGCTTGCTTCATGCCAAATTTTAAAATTCTAGGTCTTGTGGTTTCAGACAAGAAGATTTTTAAAGATTTTCTTCTATATTGTTATTTAAAACTTGTGACCCCTCGGGCGGGGCCAATAGTGACCCCAGGGACATTTTTCTAACAAACTTGGTAGAGGTCCACTAGACAATGCTACACACCAAATATCTAAGCGCTATAACTTACGGTTTCTGACAAGAAGATTTTTTAAGATTTTCTTATATAACTCTATGTAAAACTAGTGGCCCCTGGGGCGGGGCCATTTTTGACCCAGAGGACAGGATTTGAACAAACATGGTAGAGGTCCACTAGACAATGCTACATACCAAATAACTTAACTGTAGGCCTTCTTGTTTCTGACAAGAAGATTTTTTAGTCTTTCCTATATAACTCTATGTAAAACAAGTGACTACCGGGGCGGGGCCATTTTTGACCCAGAGGCCAGGATTTGAACAAACTTGGTAGAAGTCCACTAGACAATGCTACACACCAAATATCTAAGCTCTATAACTTACGGTTTCTGACAAGAAGATTTTTTAAGATTTTCCTATATAACTCTATGTAAAACTAGTGGCCCCTGGTGCGGGGTCATTTTTGACCCAGAGGCCATGATTTGAACAAACTTGGTAGAGGTCCACTAGGCAATGCTACACACCAAATATCTAAGCTCTATAACTTACGGTTTCTGACAAGAAGATTTTTTAAGATTTTCCTATATAACTCTATGTAAAACTAGTGGCCCCTGGGGCGGGGCCATTTTTGACCCAGAGGACAGGATTTGAACAAACTTGGTAGAGGTCCACTAGACAATGCTACACACCAAATATCTAAGCTCTATAACTTACGGTTTCTGACAAGAAGATTTTTTAAGATTTTCCTATATAACTCTACGTAAAACTAGTGGCCCCTGGGGCGGGGTCATTTTTGACCCAGAGGCCAGGATTTGAACAAACTTGGTAGAGGTCCACTAGACAATGCTATACACCAAATATCTAAGCTCTATAACTTACGGTTTCTGACAAGAAGATTTTTTAAAGATTTTCTTATATAACTCTATGTAAAACTAGTGGCCCCTGGGGCGGGGCCATTTTTGACCCAGAGGACAGGATTTGAACAAACTTGGTAGAGGTCCACTAGACAATGCTACACACCAAATATCTAAGCTCTATAACTTACGGTTTCTGACAAGAAGATTTTTTTAAGATTTTCCTATATAACTCTATGTAAAACAAGTGACTACCGGGGCAGAGCCATTTTTGACCCAGAGGCCATGATTTGAACAAACTTGGTAGAGGTCCACTAGACAATGCTATATACCAAATATCTTAACTCTAGGCCTTGTGGTTTCTGACAAGAAGATTTTCAAGTTTTCCCTATATAACTCTATGTAAAATCAACTGACCCCTGGGGTGGGGTCAGTTTTGTCCCCAGGGACATAATTTGAACAAACTTGGTACAGGTCCACTAGATGATGCTTCATACCAAATATCAAAGCTCAAGGCCTTGTGGTTTCGGAGAAGAAGATTTTTAAAGATCCAACTTATAAAATCTATTTTTAGCTCCAGTGAACCAGAAATGCAATGGACCAGAACCATTTGAACAATCTTGGTAGAGCTTCATGCAAGGAACATCCCAGGCAAGTTTCATTAAATTTGCCCCATTGGTTTCAGAGGAGATGTCGTTTGAATGAAAAGTTGACGACGGACGGACGGACGGACGACGGACAAAGACCGATCAGAAAAGCTCACCCTGAGCACTTTGTGCTCAGATGAGCTAAAAATACATCGAGTAAATACAGTAGATATCAAATCCCATATGACAACTGACAAGTGTTTACAAAGTTTAATCTTCAACAGCTTTGCCATTAAGGCAGTCTTTGAAGAATCAAAGGGCTTTAAGCATTAATAAAGACTGTTGATTTGATAGGATGCAAAAGTTTAAGCTGAAACTTCAATTTTATCACCTATTATAGTGTAGAAGATAGTTCAGCTGGAAAGAATTATAACATTTAATATAACACAAAACTGACTGCAGTATACAAGTCATTCATTCATTCATTTGTTTGTTCTTTCTGCAGAAAACTGAAAATTTGTTTGTTTTACCGAATTTAAGCTTCCTGGACTGATTTTTAAATCCAAAACTCCTCAAAAAATTAGTCCATATATTAACAAAAAACAAGAAACATGGCAATGCCACGAAACCAGGTTTTCAAAAATGTTGTTCTGATTCTATACTATAGTATGAATTTTGGAATGAAGATTGCTATGAATATTCAAAAGATTATAACATGACATGAAGGAAAAGATAATATTCATGAGAATACATGATAATGAGTAGGATGTAAATTTCGGCTAACAATACTGTCTGCAAGGAGTATACTTAATAATGAGACAACAATTTCTGCACGTCATCTTGATGTGGTAAACATTTGTCTGAAGTTTCATCAAAATTCTTCAAAGGGTTGAAGAGTTACAGAGCGGACAGGATTTTCAATGTTAATGTCACTGTGACCTTGACCTTGGAGCCATCAAAATTCTTCAAAGGGTTGAAGAGTTACAGAGCGGACAGGATTTTCAATGTTAATGTCACTGTGACCTTGACCTTGGAGCCAGCCATGCGGAACATGCGTTCTGCACGTCATCTTGATGTGGTAAACATTTGTCTGAAGTTTCATCAAAATTCTTCAAAGGGTTGAAGAGTTACAGAGCGGACAGGATTTTCAATGTTAATGTCACTGTGACCTTGACCTTGGAGCCAGCCATGCGGAACATGCGTTCTGCACGTCATCTTGATGTGGTAAACATTTGTCTGAAGTTTCATCAAAATTCTTCAAAGGGTTGAAGAGTTACAGAGCGGACAGGATTTTCAATGTTAATGTCACTGTGACCTTGACCTTGGAGCCAGCCATGCGGAACATGCGTTCTGCACGTCATCTTGATGTGGTAAACATTTGTCTGAAGTTTCATCAAAATTCTTCAAAGGGTTGAAGAGTTACAGAGCGGACACAATTTCGTTTGACGCCCGCCCATCCGCCCATCCGCCCGCCATACCCCAATCTAATAACCAGGATTTTCAAAATTGAAAACCTGGTTAATAAATCAAAATTAAGGATCACTTATCATTAAAACCCCAAAATTCCCCCTCTAAATCCCAACTGATCCTTTATGTGGTCCTTCACATCTATCATAAACCCATAAAAATTGCCACTGACCAGTGGCCTGAGGCGATTATCACCAACTGACTGATTAGCTCATCAATAAGTGTGCTTGATTGGCAGCTAGTCAATGATTAAATTAACCAGTGCTGAAAAGTTACAAATTGTGTCATAAAATTTGCGCTTCTTCCATTTTTAATTTCCACTTAGAAGAAAACATTCTTTTGTGATGTCAAAGCATTGTAATTGTTCATAGTATTCAATAAGAAAAAATCTTTGAAAATGTATATAAGGCATACTTACGTAAAACATTGTTTTCGGCCGATCTATTTCATGTTTTTTTTGCAGGGCCGGGGGGGTACATTAATTTTTACATTTGTTTATTTTTTTCTCAAAGCATTGTAATTGTTCATAGTATTCAATAAGAGAAAATCTTTGAAAATGTATATAAGGCATACTTACGTAAAACATTGTTTTCGGCCGATCTATTTCATGTTTTTTTTGCAGGGCCGGGGGGGTACATTAATTTTTACATTTGTTTATTTTTTTCTCTAAAAGATATTCCTGAGATTTTACATGTTTTGAAACAAGAAACTTTTTAATTAAAAACTATCTGCATCATTTGTGTAAAAGATGGCTTTTTACATCTGCACAACCTTTGACCACATCACTATCTGTACATAAAAATGCTCAAAATCTTGTTTCTTCTATAAATAAGAACCAATTCAAAATTACGCTCTTCATTTTTACGGAACTATGAGTGTCCGGGTCTAGGAATTATTCACTGCTCATCAAGTAAACAAATTTTAATCAAACAGAAACAGTGACACTGGCAATTGATTAGATCTAAAACTCTTACGCACTTGTGTAAATTTCATACAAAAGACAGATGAATTCCACCATTCAAAGCTTTCTATTCCAATTATTTAAAGACAGCTTTTTCTAATAAAGCATTACTTAATAATGACTGACTTGATGAATTCCCGTCATAAAAGAAAGTAGGATTGGATTATTGTTTTCTATGTTCCTCTCGAATTTCATGTAATCGAAGACATTTGCGTATGGATCTGCATATTAAGTACTTCATATCAGGAGCCTTGCTATCCTCTAAGACAACACAGCTAAAGATCTTTCAAAGATAGTTTTGTAAGATGCTTGAATTTATGAGAAAAATTAGAGCCAAGAGCCAAAGTAGAGTTCCGTTTTCATGTACCAGATCAATACCATAATGAAACAATGATGTGCAGACTTCCATTTGCATAGGCTAGCTCAATTCCTCAAATCCCACAACTACGATCCTGCCTACTTGATATCACCATAAAATATCTACGCTTTATGTATTCTTATGCAAAATATGGCAATTTTAGCATCACATATCAAAACTGCTGACTCTGCATTATTGAACTGTTGCGGTAACTTCGTTCGGAAAACATAGCATTTAATACAGAAGGAGTCCTGGATCTAAGAATGTGCATTTGACATTAACCTAAATTTTCTGGGGGAATATTTTTGCCGAGTCAGCATTTTTTTCTTTTTGGAAACTGCATGATCAATGAATTTGGAAATTCATGATACTCCAATAATTGAGCAAATACAGAGTAATAAAGATAATATTTTCAGTGCATTCTGCTCTAAAAAGAAGAGGGTATAAGGAGTCATCTGGATCCTTTATTCCCCTATCTTATTATCTGTATAAGCAGCACTTGAAATAAATCTAAAATCCCTTGATACTTTAAAGCTTTTAACAACTTTTTTTTCTTCCAACATCTTTTTCTCCTAAATGTGCTTAAAGTCACATGACCTCATTTATTCCTTTTACGTTTTGATTTATGTTGATTTTTATGAAACTTTCACATTTCAAGTAAAACAAACTGGATTTGATCATGCAATAGACATGTTAAAGAGTACATTTCAATATTTAACCAATAACATTCCCTAAACATAATATCCAAGTCCATTTATACTGGTCCCACACTATAAACACCTAAAGAATGTAAAGATTTTAACCAAAATTTTGTAAAAATATTCTGTGATATTTTTTTTTTTTTTTTTTTTTTTTATCTTTTAAGTTATATAAACAGTATAACAAGAGTGATCAGTGATTGCATGTGTCGCCTCATGATAGGCAATTAAGCAGTTGTATTGAGGGGTGATTGGACAGTTTGTTGGAAATGTAAATCGCGGTACCAATCAATCCTGTAACATTTCATTCAAATTACATTAGCAGTATAAGAGACATAGTCCTGACAAACTTTAAAAATAAAAATCATTAAAGGGCCATAACTCCTACGTACAAGATCAAAGCATAGAAAGAGCAGGAGGCATAGGTTTACGCCGAGACTCATATTTTGGTATGGTCATAATTCATCCACATTTTTGATATCATGGAAATCTTAAAAAGAGTGTTCAGTTAAAGTCATCTGAAAGACCCATAACATTTTACATTAACATAAAACTGGCAATGGTAAGAATTCATTCCTCCTTACATTCCTTCCTTCCTTTAGAAAGGATTTTGTATACTGCTTTTACAGTCCACTCAAAGGGTGAAATTACATCATCTTATTCCAATCAATACATTTTGACATTTTATACATTGCTTTTACTGTCTGCTCGAAGGGTGAAACTACATCATTTTATCCAATTAATCCATTGCCTTCTCGCTGTACAGTAAAAGGTTCAAATTTAGCAGTCGCGAACTCGCAAAATGTGAGCGGAAATGAAGAAATGCCAATGTAAAATTTTAAAAGTCAAAAAAGTTTGCAAGTGTGCCGAAATATAGGCAAACATCCCATTTAAAAAGTCTGAATTACCCTGAAAATACTAATTAATGGTAACAGCCATACTGAAAGACAGACAAGTCCATTTCAAAGATTTGGGAGGGTTAGCGTTTTTGCATTTTGCTGACTGAACTGCAAGCTAAAACATACGGAATATTACATAAAAGCTGATGCTGGAACTTTTTTGACACAATCCATTATAACAAGAGCACCTCCTCCTGGTGCCAACACTTGGCTGTCTCAGCTGTAGTAGATATCTGACCAAATTACCTAAAGAACAACAGAGGTCATCTACTTAATAAAAGGAACTATCCTATGAAGTTAAAAGGATGTGGTTTAAATGGAACTAAAGTTATTGAGCCGAGATAGATATCAAATTCAATGCCACTGTGACCTTGACCTTAGACCTACTGACCATAAAAACAATAGGGGTATTTTACTAAATAAGGGCAACATTCCCAACTAAATAAGGGCAACATTCCCAAGAGGCTTGGTCAAAATGGTATGAGTCAATGAGTGGGAATAGTTTTTCATATTCAAGGTCACTGTGACCTTGACCTTTGATCCCAAAAACAATGAGGTTTTTCTATTCAGTAACGGCAATCATCCTTTGAAGTTTGAAGGCTGTGGGTCAAACAGTACTTAGTATTAAACAGAAATGAAGTATTAGGATTAGTATTAGGAGCAGATAAGTGGTCCAGTGGTAAAGCTCTGGACTGGTAACCCAGGTGTCGTGAGATTCGATCCCCTGCTCCTCCACTAACATTACTAATTGTCTTTCAGAAGAGACATTAAACCAAGGTCCCATGTATCAGTGCTGTACACTGAGCATGCAAAAGAATCAGAGGTGTCATTGGAATTGGATGCTTTCTCTGTCTTGCACTATCCCCCACAACATAAAATAACTAATCTCTGCAAGGGGTTTCATTCATATGGGTAACTGGTATCAATGATAAATAAACTCAGATAGTAGTAGTAGTAGAAGTATGACAGATGGACAGAGAGACAGACAGGGAAAAAACAATATGTCTCCACCAGATGGGGAGACATAAATACATTCAGTAATAACAAAGATATTGCAAATTATGATCAATCTTTAAGCAATTTGTCCAAGTTGAAAAGGGGGGCATATTCTTGAAAATAAAGATTATGTAACTTGCGGTATTTAAGTAGGGTGTCATTATGAAGAGGCAGAGTAAGTTGAAAGAGAATACTGTGAAGTAATGTCAGAGATGCTTGAAAATGTGGAAGTTTTTGCAGACAGATGGCGCAGACAACCAGAGAGCTATGGCAATACCTTGATGTTTTCTTTGAAAACAGCCCAGCTAAAAATGGAGGATTCCCTTGAAAAAAAAAAACACCAACGGTATTTAAAATAATCACCAATTATTCTCTAAATTCTCATTTAGTTTCACTAGTAACTGGCAATGTAATGTAATCAACCTTTCGCAGACCAAACATAAGACACTGCATAATAAACCACAAATGTCATGTATTTTTAGCATCTGTGCTTGTTAGTTGGTAGGCAAAATGTTCTTTTAAAGGACTTTATTAAGCATCTTGAAATTTTTGTTTGAATGATTTGTGTTCAGAAGGCAATTTATTGCTGGTACAAAAATAACTTTTTCAAGGGAGGTAATACATAGAAATAAAATAGTCAAAAATATGATTCTAACCTAATTTAACTATGGAAGTAGCCAAAAACTATTTACCAATTAACATTTTAACAAATGGGCATTTTGTCCCATTATTAATTGCCAGGTGGAATTCAGGAGCTCGAAATTACCTTAACATGTTTAACCCTTAGTGATACTTAATATTTCACTGACCTTGACCTTGACTTTAAACACTGATCAGCTAGCTGCTGATCCTTATACTGTGATCATGGTCTACATTATTTGCTGTTTTGACCCTTACTTAGTCATAACTACACAGATTCTAATGTCTTACAAATTTCATATTCAAATGAACTCCTCTTAAGCAGTTACCTAAACAGAGGATTCAGTAAAATAGAAATGAGAAGCCAGCTTCTAGTGAAGTGCTAACATCAAGTAAATAGCTCTTCTACTTAAGAGTTCAGTCAGGCACCCCCTCCCTCCCTCTCCCTGCCTGAAGGTATAACACCACTGTGACCTTGACATGCACAAAATCACATCTGTAGAGGTGATCAAACTGCAACTACAATTTCAGTCAATCTGAAGTCATGTTATGGTAACTGTCTAAATATCATTTAATTAGCAATTTCTGTAACAATCTGTAATCTGTTTGATAACACAGTGGAAACTGCAGCTTAGTACTAATTTGACACTTTTTCCCAATCAATAATTTTCCAAAGGGTATAAACTGTATCATCTGGTTATGTCATTGAATTAAGCTATTCTACCTAAATCTCAGGGGTCGGATCTGCTCAGGGAAATTGGAATTCCCCTGAAAATCTCTATGGCAAAGTCTATTCCCTGACAGTCTCACAGTCTATCAAAATCCTGCCTTCTGGAAATTTCTTTAAACCCAAAGTCCCCTGTAAGCTCTACCCCACCGCCATGTAGCAAAATACTGATAGACTGATTGATGTAGACCTTGCCTTTCTCCCACTTTACATATAAACGCAAGTTCAAGCAGGCTGAACAAAAGAACATAAACAAACAATGAAACTCAATTTGTAGACTCTAATAAAGCTTTTTCAGAAAAATAGACTTTATGACATAAGGAAAAGAGCCACTGTCTGCAGTTTTGAAGCAAGTGTCAGACTGGACCTCTGCCAGAGGATTTCCTCAGGCTTTAAACATTTGTATAATATATCAAACAGAGAAAATCAATTAAATTTAACTGTTGTATATGTCTGATATTGTTAAATTCCTTGTGCTTAAAAATAAAATTTTATTTCACATTTCGATAAAACGTAAATTTCCTGTTTTCATGAGAAGTGATAGTGCAGCAAAACAAATGTCAGAGAAATACAAATTTGGTGCAAAAAAGCAAACTGTGAAAATGAACCAACCTCCTTACTGGCGAGAGACAGAAAACTTGCAGATCCATTAAGAAACCTTGGAGGTACCATGAAACTGAGAACTATCAACATTCTTTACTAAAACTGACACACAGTATTCACATTCTCCAATTCATGAACTATCTATATACTGAAAATGTTTCCATCCTTAATTGCATAACCTTATCACAACACTTTGGATCTCATTTAAATTCTTGCAGGCATGTGTTTGTTCAGACAGTAACAACCTCATAAGAAACAACAATTTTCCCCGCTGATATACAATTTCTAAAACTTCATTACATCAATTGAAAAACAAGCACCGCCCTGATAGGCCAATGCACCACTTCTGGTCCCCAATCCATCATCCTACAAATATATTAGACTAAGCAAAACACAGTCCAATTAATGAGTTTATAAATATGAAATTTGTCTGCTATTTTGCCTGGCAAAAGATCAACAGTTGCAGCCTTTATTTACCACTTTACAAAATAAGAATAGTTTGACTGGCTGGAGATAAAACACATTACCAACTCTAGTATTCGCCATCAAGACAAATTGGGAAATAATTCATCATTTCGTACCATTGTAATTTTTAACATCCTATCCCTTATGACCAAAGTGTGCATGGAATACCATCTACAGTTTTCTTTCTTTCAGCTTCTGGAAACTGCAAAGAAATTTATAGTGTGCCAATGGTTTGAAGAAAACAGACTCGAACACTTAAACAAGAGGGCCATGACAGCCTTACACTCCTAGCCTGGGTTCTACTTTCCTGATGGTCAGACATAATGGTAAAATTTTATCTGTTATAGACAGGTCAGATGGCCTAGTTCTTGATTATTTGTAACTTAAGTGTCCAAGTTTCAATCATCTTACCTACTTTGACTAAATCTAGTTACTCCATATAACCTTGCTTAAAACTTCCTAGACAAGCCATGAAGGCAAACATTCTCACTAAGTTCCATTTTTCGGTGAAAAATAAGACCTCTCGAGTGTTGACAAGGTTATTTCAATGATCTGAGTTTCTGATCTAACATGACACAATTACAAACCCATCTTATAGATCCTCAAAAAAGTTCTGACAAAGGTTCATGAAGATCTGGTCAAAACTGTTGTTTCAATAGATTTTCAACAAAAGCTGATACTTTAGTTTTTTAATCCAATATGCCCCATTTCAAACTAATCCAAGAGGTTATAAGGACTCACATTCCGAGCAAGTTTCATGAAGACTGAAAAGTTCTTGTCAACTGGGAACTTAGTTTTGACCATGCATGACCCAGTTTCAAACCCATTTAACAGACCATTATGACAAATGTTACCAGCAAGTTTCATGATAGGGTAAACTTCCAACCTGCAAGTTGGATCATCAGTAGAAACATACTACATGGTGCATATCCATATCAGTACCCTCTTTGCAAAATTATAGCGGCGATGGACCAGAGTCAGGAAAATATACACTCTACTGACGAAAGAAGGTATGTCTTCTGCAAACGAAGTTTACCACGGAACACTAGAATGTTTTAGCTGTGTCTCTGTTTGTTATGTGTCTATTTTTCAATTACTGCAACTCCAAAATAAGCGACACAAAAATCGAGATGTCTTGTTTCGGCCCGCGCCTCGACATGTTCTCTTGGCTTATATGAACCAGTGGTTTGATTATGTACACACCATACATATTACATGTACTCATCTATATATCATTTTCAAACTAATGGCAATAGATAGTCTGAAATATACGTAAAATTCATAAAAACGCCCTATTTTCGGTTTTGCAGCGACACGGGTTACCTCTTTGCTGTTGGTATTTTATGTCACAGGTAACCTCTCTCATTTTTTCTTTCAGGCATGGGTACCTTCTTAGCACCGTGATTGCAATATATCTGTAAAAACACTTAATGCAGTAGACGAATTCGAGGTTATTAACTCAATACGATTCAAGAAAACGCGTTATATCGATATATAATGCTTTACGTCTCCTTTCGTACAACTGATCCACCAATGTGCTGGTCCACCAGCTAGGCCACATCAGAAGAGTGAGATAAAAAAAAATTAAAAGACATCTGCAGTTTATAATGCAAAAAATTAGTGTGCTACTAATCTGTTTTTGAGTGGAGAAAGGAACATGGCTGCACCCAGTAACTTTTGTGCTCCAAAGGAGTAAACGGATAGTAAAGAAAAAAATTTGAAGAAAAGGAGACACACATGCAGATGAAAAGAAGTGCAAAAGTGCATTTGTGGAAATGATGATAAAGCCATTAATTTTATTAACAGCATGACTTGTGCAACTTACAAAGGTCATATATACTTGTCATGCAATCAATTCTAGATATAAGCAGTTCCACATGATCTAGTGCTTTTCCACCCAGTTTTCCATAGCCTTTGGGTTTTCTGACATGGGTTTTTTCCCCAAAATTTTGAAAAAGAACATGATGCCATTACTGCTACAAATTATTAAGCAGCAATTTTGCGATTTTCTTTGTTACAAATTTTTGGTCCAGTACATAATTATGTCTTCCAGCCAGTGGAAGCTCAACTGAGGTGGTCCGAATGGCCGGTTTGATTTTCAGTCCTAAGTCGACCACTGAAATTGCTAAAAATGCCCAATTATAACAACTGAGATATACAAATATTCTTTTACTCACTGACTGACAATACTTTTCTAAGAAGTTCTAGAACCAAGCCACTCCAAGACTATTGCTAGAAAAGGCATATCCCTTTATATTCATTATATCTATGTCAAGACCAGCAGTCAGACCACAAACATAAACTGAATCCTTGAAAATGACCTTATATTAAGCTTATTAAAAGTGGTCTTTAATCTAGTTTTATTCAGCCTTCAGCCTTAGCTTGACTCAAACCTTCCACAAGGCATATTCATGTCAAATCTTTCATCCAAATGAATCAATTTTAATAACATAAGCTACACTAGTTCCCTATCTATAGAAGTAGACATTGCCAAGTTCTCAAACTGTTTGTTTGTCAGATCTATCACTTGTCCTTATCAATTCTAATATCAAACAAAAACCTCAAGCAACTTTCACATGCCTTTCAAATGAAGCAGGAACAAATATATATCAAAAGTATATTTCATTAACTAAAACAAATAAGTATTTTTAATGAAACAGCGGTTTCTTCATCTGTCTCCAGAACTAATTAAAAGTTATTGACAGACGTTTTGAAGTCTATACAAACAACAAACTGAATGAAAATTATCTCAAATGTTAATAACAGGTGTGATATTTCCTGTCATTGTCCCTTTGTCCACTTTTAAATATCAAAACTTAATATCTTGAAATAAAATAACACAATACAACAAGAAATCAACCCACTCACTTTACTACTCTGCTGTTTATGACTTCTGAAGAATTTCTTCTCAAAAAGGATGCCACCAACAGTTAACTCACTCAAGATACTTGCAAAATTATGTACTTGCATAAAAAATTGTTTAGTTTAACACCCCATAATAGTCAAAATCACATAAGGCAGTCACTTTAACTGCTGTCCCTAAGAAGGGCTGGTATAAGATACCCATCCTCTGTAAGAAACATCAACTTTCTCACATACATGATCATGGTTGCTGGTCATGTTCTATGACATTCAATCAGAGATTGGGTTTGAGACCATAGGAGATGTTAACCACCTGACCTTCAGAATGATGAACCACACTTATTGTTCGATTGAAAATAAAACTAACAAGAACTGTCACTGTAAGATGACAATGCCCCCAAAGTGGTGCTATGACCCTGAGCTGAGGACCAGTCATTCAAGGGTCAAGGTCAAATAAATATAGATCAAGGGGAAGGTCTCGTTCAAAGGGGTTTGGTGTCCAAGTCCACTTTCTAATAAGGAAGTTATGGTCAATGTTAAAGTTTTTGGACAATTGGATCTTCAAGGTGAAGGTCATTCAGAGGTCAAGTTCAAATAGATATTGGTCAGTGGGAAATTCCAGCCGAAACTGGATAGGATGCCTTTTCTTGTGTTATTTTCTTTTGTTTAATAGAGGGCCATTGGCCCCTTATTTCTTTTGTTATGAAATGAACTCTATTGTTCTCTTTTGTTATGTTTACAATAAGATGGCCATCTATTTATTTTCAGTAATGCTGACTGACAGGCTGATGTACAGACAGTTCAAAAACTATATGCCTCCCTTCGGGACCTCAAAAAGTCTATAAACTATTGTTGGGGTCTGAACATACAGTTCAAAGTAAGACTGCCTTTGAAGTTTTCTTTTTTTGGAATAATTACGAGCTGGAATTCATCAAACAATACTAATTTCACTATTCATTATTTATATACAACAGCTATTTTTAGGTTTTTGTTAATTTTTAAGTTGAATTTAGATTTCCTACGGTTTTTTCTCCATTTTTTTTTCAAAACTTACTGTGGACCACTGTTCCGACACATTTCATATAAGAAAATGTGAAGATAGCAAACAGAGAAGAGGAGAATCATTAGTTCAAATCCCACTAGCACAGCACGAACCCACTGGGCACAGGAAGAGCTTCACTCATATTTGATGTGTTAAGCCAGGTCAATAATATGGATAAACCTAACAAGTTAAAATAAATTCACATACCAAATATGCAGGGCTGAACATTTTCATTCCATGCAAAGACATCAAGCTTTCCTATCCATCTTATATGACTTCTTCCTCAATTCCAGAGTAATGCTGCAACATCATACATTCTGAAACAGTTGCAGAAGATCAGTTTTGCTTTATTATATAAATTCTTGTTTTTGTTTTGTTTTAACAGATCTACAGAATAAAGAAATAAAAGATGTTCTAAGAAATGTAACCTGTTACCGATTCAAAAGTTTTCACCATGCACCTATCAATGTTTTGCCCCAGGGAGTGGGTTGCAAGCATACACTGGACTTTTGACAAAAGACCGTTCCTGATAGGTGGGAATTTTACAGACAGATTGGTTCCAAGTCTCTAGAATTAGACTTTGGCTAAAGTTTAGATCCCTTGTCATTTGATATGTAAAGCATCTCCCACTGTGGAGATTTTGACAAATTGCTGATGCTGTAGGGTAGGGATCTATACTCTGAAAAAAGAAATATGTCAAATTCCTCTGGGTTAGCCAGCTGCACCCCCTGATAGGTGCCCCCCCACCCCACTCCCTGGGGTGAAACATTGATAGGTGCACTATTGCAACCAGTGCTGAATACAAAAATCAGGGGGTCTGTGCAGTCTGATCACAACCTGCACTGTGCACAGTTTCAGTAAGTTTTTAATGAATCTATATCTATAACTGATAAATGGATCTGTCCAATTTGCATGATGGAAAGGTCCAACAAAGAAATTAAGCAGTTTGAGGGGAGAAATTTATCATAATAAAAGATGAGCCATTGATCAGCAATCTCCAAGAAACATACTTACGATAACTACAATGTATAAGAAAATACAAAATAGCATTTTAACTTGTAGCTAGAATCTTAATACTATTCAACCCTAAATAGAAAAAGCAAAAAATAAAAAGGCTGCCAATACCATCTATTTTTCTAATCAAATTACATTCAAAATGTAAATTATCTCTTACAAAATTTTATGAATATTTCAAGGGATTACAATAGCATATTCAGTATTAGCCAGTATTTCAACTAGTTTTACATACAGAAATATGCATTATAATGAATTCACATGTTAATTTACCAATTAAATCAATATTAATTGTGACATTATAATGTGGTAAATAAAGGTTATGTTATATAGATTGAAAGCTATAAAAGCTTTAAGTCAGCACAATCAATACTTGTTTAAAAAGTCAGTTTCCCATGGCTTGTCTTTCAAAGATGAATCAAACATTATGCAACAAAATTAGCTCATAACATGGGTGCATGAATTCATTCAATGGGTCCAGTCCACCATTTCAGTCTATTTTCAAGTCTTGAAGTCCTGTCCACAGGTCCAGTCCAGGTTTTATATGCTCCACTATTAATTGAACAGACTATACTACTGGTATCAAGGGGCCAGGTTACCTGCTGGATTTGTTGAGTCAAGAGTTTGATACCCCAATCCTCCACTAACATTACTGTCTTTCAAATGAGATGTTATTCTGAGGTCTCATTTATCAGTGCTACATACTGAGCACTGAAAGGAACCACAGGTGTCTCTGGAATGGGTTGTCCATATGACCAACGTCCCCTGCTGAGATTAGTTATTTTATGTTGTGGGGGATAGTGCAAGATACAGAAAGCATTCCATTCCAGAGCCACCCCTGGTTCTTTTGCATGTTCAGTCTACAGCACTGATACATGGGACATCGGTTTAAGGTGTCATCTGAAAGACAATTAGCAATGTTAGTGGAGGAGCGGGGAATCAATCTCTGGACCCCTGGGTTACCAGTCCAGTGCAATACCACTGGACTGCTGATCCACTCCCAACAGCAAAACCTAAGTAAAACTCTGCAGAAGGCCTAAAATAGACAGAGAATGGTACCAATCACTGCCAGATTTCCAAAGTGGATAAAAAAACCTAAAACATTACAAACTAGAAATGGGTTTTTGATTGAACAAAAACATATGTCTCCCCCCAGCCAGTTGCTGCAGGCAGTACTGAGTCAGACGATTGTAAAATTTGACAATTAACCTCCAAGTGTGACCTTGACCTTGAGACACCACACCCGCAAAGTGGTTTCTGCATGTCGCCTTGATGAGGTGAACATCTGACCCAAGTTTCATAAAAATCCTTCAAGGGCTTTTGAAGATACAGAGTGGACAAGATTTTGTGGCAATTGACATTTAACCTCCAAGTGTGACCTTGACCTTGAGACACCACACCCGCAAGGTGGGTTCTGCACGTCGCCTTGATGAGGTGAACATCTGACCCAAGTTTCATAGAAATCCTTCAAGGGCTTTGGAAGATACAGAGCTGACACGATTTTGTGGCATTTGACATTAAACCTCCAAGTGTGACCTTGACCTTGAGACACCACACCCACAAAGTGGGTTCTGCACGCTGCCTTGATGAGGTGAACATCTGACCCAAGTTTCATAAAAATCTTTCAAGGGCTTTGGAAGATACAGAGCGGACACGATTTTGTGACGGACAGACGGACGGACAACCAGGGGAAAAACAATATGTCTCCCCCATTTTTGGGGGGAGACATAAATAGTCATTGAATATCTTTTAAAATGACAGATAGTTTTCTATGTAAAGCTACAGTACAGATAAAAAATTCTGTAAGTAAAAAAAAATAAAACAAGAAGCGCCGCAATGTGACGAAAACCAGGTTTTCAACGATTGAGTATTGATGTGACAGGAATTAGGAAGAAATATGGCAGTGAAGTAAAAATGGTGCTGTTATTTTGGTACCAACACAGAACATTGGTTTCAATAGTTCAAAATAAAAATAAATCAGATACCTGAGTAGCAATGCTAGGCTGTATTTTCATGTAAGCTACACACATGCCAAGTTGAGTATCAATAGGTCAAAGTGTGCTGAAGTTATTGAGTAGAAGCTGAAAATTCTATTGTAAGCAAATGACCTTGACCTTGCTCCCAGATATCATAATAGCAATCCCAAGCTGCATTTTAATATAAGCTACCCACACAGCAAGTTTGGTGTCAACAGGTCAACGCAAACTCAAGTTATTACATGAAAACTGATTTTTTTTTTAAAGCAACAGTGACCTTGACCTTGATCTCAGACACCTGGGTAGCAATGCCAAGTTGCATCTTGACATCAGCTACCAAAATACTAAATTTGGTGTCAATAGGTCAAAGCAAACTCAAGTTATTGAGCAGAAACTGAATTTCTATTTTTAGCAACAGTGACCTTGACCTTGACCACAGACACCTGGGTAGCAATCCCAAGCTGCCTCTTGATATAAGCTACCCATATACCAAGTTTAGCATCAATAGACCAAAGCAAACTAAAGTTATGGAACAATAACTGAATTTCTATTTTTAGCAACAGTGACCTTGACCTTGATCACAGACACCTGGGTAGCAATGCCAAGCTGCCCCTTGATATAAGCTACCCATATACCAAGTTTGGGGTCAATAGGTTAAAGCAAACTCAAGTTATTGAGCAGAAACTGAATTTCTATTTTTAGCAACAGTGACCTTGACCTTGATCACAGACACCTGGGTAGCACTCCCAAGCTGCCCCTTGATATAAGCTACCCATATACCAAGTTTGGGGTCAATAGGTCAAAGCAAACTCAAGTTATTGAGCGGAAACTGAATTTCTATTTTTAGCAACAGTGACCTTGACCTTGATCACAGACACCTGAGTAGCAATCCCAAGCTGCCTCTTGATATAAGCTACTCATATACCAAGTTTGTAGTCAATAGGTCAAAGCAAACTCAAGTTATCGAGCGGAAACCAAAAGTTGACGCCCACCCGCCCGCCCGCCGACTTCAGCATTACAATAATAAATAATTATAATAATAAAAATAAATACTGTGAGAAACCAAAAATTGTTAATTTTTTTTATTAGATCTTCATTATTTTCTCTTTCTACTCCTTATCAGCAGTATACCGGTACGAAATGGACGTTCTTTTTTTTTTTTTTTTTTTTTTTTTTTTTTCTTTTTTTAAAATTTCAGTTTTACCTTTTGCTTTTCTAGGCTGAGTAGGTGGTAACATCACCAACCATCATGACTAACTCACTTACACAAATTTATTCAAACTACATAATTTATCTATACAACATTTTACAGATTTTTTCCACCAACACATCACTGAAATTATGATACTTAAATAACTGTATCCTGCTGAGATAACTATGGTGTGCATGGAATCAAGCATTTTTGCCACAGGAAACAGTAGGTTAACCAGGTCAGGTTTCAAAGCTAGAAATCAACTTAATACCATATCTTAATTACTGACCTAGACTCAGTGTTATATACATGGGTCCTAAGTGATGCCAAACAGGCATTTAATGTGACCTAAGTACCCCAAAGAAAACTGATCATCACACACAAAAGAAATTCTCATAAGAAATGTAATCTCAGAAATAATAACAGAATGTGCAGACAGACTCATCTTGTACTAAATCAAGGCAAAGTACAGGCAAACTACCTTATCAAATTTCCAAACATGTTCTTGAAAAGACACTGGAAAAGTGCTTGCTTTGAAACATCCTTAAATGCTAAAAATTTCTGCCCCTTCACAAGACAGAATTTCTTTAGGGTGTTAGTGAAGATTTAGTGTGGTTTACATTGTAAGTCAACACAAGTTCCAGTGTCACCATATAGATCAGTATTTCATGTGCTGTCACATTGTAAACTGGCACTTTCTGCCAGTGTCACCATGTAGATCAGTATTTCATGTGCTGTCACACTGTAAACTGGCACTTTCTGCCAGTGTCACCTTGTAGATCAGTATTTCATGTGCTGTCACATTGTAAACTGGCAATTTCTGCTAGTGTCATGTTGATCAGTACTTTCTGCCGAGTCACATTCTGTTGTGTCATGTTTAAACATTTCTGTCTGTGACAAACAACACTTATGCAATGTCACACACTGCTATCAACATTATAACCATATTTAAATGTATAAAATTTTGACCAGATGTTCTGCATATTCCATGTCACATTACCCACTGTTACTTCCTATGTCACATTACCCAGTATCACTTACTGTGTCACATTACCCAGTATTACTTACAGTGTCACATTACCCAGTATCACTTCATGTGTCAAATTACCCAGTATCACTTCCTGTTTCACATTACCCAGTATCAGTTTCTGTGTCACATTACATAGTGTCACTTCTTGTGCATCATATCAATCTCAATTCATTTCCAGTGTCACATTATTAGTATCACTGTGATGTCAGTCACATCAGTTTCTCTTGCTTTGTCACATAATAAAACAGCCTTACTGCAGTCACATTATTTTTTTATACTACTGCTAACAATTTCACTGCTGTGGTACACTGAGAAATGCAGGTCCGTATTATTGAATGAAGATATACAGAATAACATATATATTTACAAATCAGTCTGGAATAATGCTGGCACCACCACAGTTTTAGTCAAATATTTGTTTTGTTAATAGCATCGTAAGGAAAGTAGAGACAAAGCATGGGAGGTTTGTTGATTCTGGGAAAAGATAATCATAGAAAAGAATGTCAGAAAATCATATCTACAATTTCATAACCACCCTTCTAGTTAAATATGTCCTTAAGGAAACAGTGTGGTTATGTTTACCATGTATCACTAACAGCCCACATGACTTTAGTTATCAACAGACATTAGAAGAATAATTTACTGGCAATTACACATAAAGTCTACTTTCCAATTCCTATGAAACTTTAATTTGATTCTTAAATCAAAGAACTCAAAAAATCTACTCACACATATGATCTGGTACTGTATTTTATAGGATAGCCTTAAAACTTTCAACACATTTTCCTGGTTCCTTATCATTATTCCTCCATCCATTCTGTCCAATAAACAAAATTACAGCTTCTTCAACTCATATGACTTACATACAATATTCAGACAAATAATTCACATAAATCCACATTTATTTGGTCGGAATTTTTCCCATCCGCCATTTTACAGACGATATAAATGAGTAAAGCACACAGCAAGATGAAATTACGCAGTTCTGTCCAGAAACACTAGGCACTAGTCATGTCTCGGCACTAAACGAGTCATGTCTCTACTGACCTTTCTATTGAATTCTCATCAATTGGTAATTGAGTATAAACACTTCTACAATCATCCTATACTAGGTCATCCTGGTTAAGGTGCCAAGTGAGTGAAATATTCACGTACTTAGTCATTAATCTCAGAAATTAGAGATTCTAGAGAAACATCAGGAAAAGTGTACTTTATGGAAAGTCTGGTTTGCGGACAGGATACAAAATGTTTTTGTTTGGCACAGACATCAAAACCAGTTAGTTAGAACAGTTTAATAGGTTCAAACTTTAAAACCACTTGATTTCAAAATCATGCAAAAAAATCAGTAACTTCAAAGAATCAAAGTTAAAAAGTAAGGTCTGTTATTAAGGCATCTTAATAATGGAAAGTTACTATACCAAAATAAGAAAGCTTGTACCTTATGAAAGGGTAACTTAAATTAAATTAGTAACCCATTTGTCATTTGTTTGAAACCAGTTTATCGAGTCTCTGGTTGAGTGCGTAGGTCAATACCAAAGGTTAATTAAAAAAATGTGACTACAGAGTAAAATGAGTCAAACAATTAACTAATAGGTAGGGAGTTTGAATCAGGTCACATGCTTGAACCTAGTCACTTCAGTCTGACTTTGAAATACCTTCTTGAACAAGTTGGTAAACTGGTAAGCACCTCAGATCAATTCCATCATGGTTTATTTTGCTTGATAATGTTTGTTTGTACATGTCATTACTATAAGTCAGGTGAATGATAAATGGACAGTGCCAGGTTTTCTGTTGAAACTCTCTGGCTAATCTATTCTTTCTTTTCCACTCCACTCCACTCCTCACCTGATGAATGGGTATTTCTTTTGTGATAGAAGAAACCAATGTCTTAAAAAATAACTTTTTTTTACAGATTCCAATGATCAAAGTTTCTGTTACTTTGGACTTAGACACAGAAAAAAGCAATAGGGGAAAAAACACTGATTTATGATAGAAAAATGGCTATAAAAAACAGGAAAGAGGCAGACAATAAAATCTCAGACATTTTCTCCTTATCTGAACTTGGAGAAAATCATTCATTGTAATGTTAATCTGACTCAGTTTTTCATGTCGTTATTCCAAAAGGCTTAACAGGATAAGTAGCCCACGTTGGAAATCACTGCCAACAGCTCCACCTATTTCTGACAGTGGATTTTTTTCCCACAAAAAGATGAAAATTTTCTTGCAACAATCAAACTTTTATCAATGAACTTGACGTAATTTAATCAAACAATAGACTCAACAAGGAAATGCGTTTCAGAAATTCACGAACACCATGAATTAATCACAGAAAATTTTCTGAGAAACAATCTGATTAATCGCCCCATTACGTCACAGATATGTCTAAGAATTGTGTATTGGTTCACTTACTACTCAGATTTAATGAAAAAAAACTTTAAATTCTTCTAATATGAAGAGTACCTATTTTATACAGTCTATATTGATTACTGAACTTAAAGGCTGTGTTATTTAGCAGAGTAAAACTTTAACAATGATATTTAACATTCAATCATGTTCTTTTTATTTTTTTTTTTACTGCATTAAACTTCACTTGAAATGTGCATTACCTAGAATCCCAAAAAATATGACAGGCATTTAAAAAATAACGGCATTGAAAAATAACGAAAAACAAAATATTAAACAAGTTCATCAGTACAACAACTTCAACATAATACAGTTAGCTTAACCTTAACTCAGCTGTTAAAGGAATGAACATATTCTTCTATTTCTTTGACATAACTACAAATTCTTAAATATCTTTGACTTCACTGATTCATGTTTATACAGAACAACAAGTAATACCTTAGGGTGATGTCTTTGACATCGCATGATTTTCAAATCTCCCATGATTCAACAGAAATAATCTCTAACTCCTGAAATCTCTAAGAATGACGAAAACATTTGATCTTTAAATGTCAAGTCTATTAAATAAGGCCTCCCCCTCATGACTGAACATTCCAGAAATAGGCTTGGTTCTCTTAGAATATGTGTTTCTCCCAGCTGATAAATTATCATTACAACTATAGACAATAGACTGCCATTGAGAAACCGACATGAAAAAGAAATTTACGATATTTCCAGTGGCCACATGTGTCTCCAAATGAACTGGCTCAAATGTAAAAAGAAATTTGTACTTGTTTATTTGTATTTTATAATTCATTTTGAATGCAGATGTGTGGGTATTGTCTGCAGAAGAAATTATTTGTACAAAAACAGATTTACTTACTACCTCAACAATGCTTTAACATCTCTTAAAGTAAATCTTTGCTTAGGTGTAGGTAAAGGTTAAGTCTGGGTCTAAACTGTCTAGCAGGAAGCGGATCTCCATAAGGATCTATCATAGCTTTCACCCTTAACTAAGTTTTGAAAATTAAAAGAGGCAGACTGCTTTGCTGAGCAAGTCTGTTCTAAATTTTATAATTCTGGGTGAACGTGTTCAATCCCCTGCTAAGCTGAATAACACTACTAGTGGTCTTTTTCCAGAGTCTTTATCCATCAATTATTTTAAATAATGGAAGAATTTTTCACAAGTTTTGTATTAACACTGATCTTTTCAAACTGTGTGCATTTTTAAATCTTCCCCGACCCCCCCTCCCCACCACCCCCCTTCCCCACCCCCCGTGTGGACATAGACCTACAACAGCTTAATTACTGTCAGTACTAGTAGCCTGATAAAGCAAAACCTGGGAAAATGTCTCTTATAATCATCAGCTATCAGAAAACTATGCTGCTATGGTAACAATGGTGAAATTATACTTTTCTCTACTATACCTTGTGTTTATTACTAACAAATGCCTATCCCCTTTCAACCTTACAATTAATCTAAATGTGAAAAGAAAAAGAGAACGAAACTTAGTTTTTTTTTTATAACATCTGCTTGTTAATATTTAATGCTGTTATTGCCATATATTTCTGTCCCTGAAGACAAGCTTTCCAAATACACTGTTCCATATCTGGCATTTTGAAGTGTTCATAAAAGTTTTCATAACTTAAGTTTTCATAACTTACTCTTTTTCAAAAGATGACAATCCTATTTGACAATAGCACCGATTCTCTCAAAGCAACAAAGATTCTTGTAGAATGAGCTAAAAATACTCTTTTCGACTACCTTTACTAAGACGAAGCAGCAGTTAACTACACAAGGCTGTTTTCTTTTTTTTTTCAGCTTTTCCGATGGACAGAGAAAACTGTCGAGCTTTACACATACACAAATCAACTATTACAACCATTTCATACATATTTACCTTCCCTTAAACTGAAACGAACAATTATGCTCACCCTCTTAACTATGTATTCTTAAAGCCTTTAACATTTCGTCCATATTTAGCAAAACAGTTTTCCAGATTCGACTACGATCATGTGTAAAAGACAGCAGACTATGGTAATTCATTATCTGAATTTTCCAGACAAAATTATAATAATAGAAGTCTACCTTTTCAATACAGAAAACAGCAATACAATATTTACATTTGAGGGGTTTGTGTCCTAATGTAAGTTCACATAATATTTTTCTTCATTTTTTTTTTAAATTTTTTTTACAGAATGGTCAAAAATGTCTGATCTCAGATCACTGTCTTGCTGATTCTATCTGTAACTCAAATTTTCTGTTACTTCAGATCTGTCTGTTTTCATATCTTCGTTCCATTGTTTTGTGTGACAACTGGTCCAATATTACGCATGGACACCAATCTTTTGGTCACAGTGATTGTTGTGGTTTAACTGTTTATAAAAAGACATGTGACCAGTTTACAAGCCAATTTAATTCAAAGACAAGAGCACCACTGGGCCAAGCATTATATGCCCCAACGGTGTTTTTTTTTTTTAAAGTACAATGCATTTGTGATATAAGGGAGGAAACCTTAGGCTTTGGAATTAAATGATTTGCTTTAAATTTTAAATTTTTCATTTTTGATTTATAATATTTTTATTTCTAACATTTCAAAATTTCAATTTTAGAGTTTTATAGATCTTTATCATATCTGAATTTTCAGTTTATGACTTATAAATGTCAGTCTTTCAGAACTTATGATATTCATGCTGTGATGCATGGTTATCAAGTTATAGTGCAGAAATATTGATTGTTTAGTTGATTGTCACCTTGACCATTTACATACTTACCCTGAACAGTATAGGGGTCAAGTAATCAATGATGCAATCATCCTAAGAAGTTTGAAGTCTGTATGGGAAGTATTTGCCAAGTTATACAGCAGAAATGCTTTTCAGTGTTTAGGTCATTGTGACCTTGACATCTGACCTACTGATCCTAAGATGTATGGGGGTCATTTTCTCAATGAAATCAATATGAAGTTTGAAGTCTGTATGACAAATGGTTATAAAGTTTTACAGCAGAAATAGTTTTCAGTGCTTAGGTCACTGTGACCCTGACCTTTGACCTACTGACACCAAAATCAATTGGGGTCATTTACTCAATGTGTGCAACCTTTATATGAATTTTGAAGTCTCTACGACAAATGGTTGTCAAGTTTCAGAGTGTAAATGATTCTTAACGTTTAGGTCACTGTGACCTTGACCACTGACATAATGACCCAAAAATGTATAATGATCATCCACTCAAAGTGTGCAATCATGACATAAAGTTAAGTCACTACAACAAATGATTGTCAAGTTACATGGCGGAAATTGTTTTCAATGTTAAGGTCACCGTGACCTTGTCCTTTGAGCTTCTGACCCCAAAATCAATAGGGGTCATGCGCTCAATGTGGGCAATCATCACATGAAGTTAAAATATTGTAGACCAAACAGTTCTCAAGTTATCCTCAGGAAACCAAATTGCTAACAGATGGACGGACGCCCAGGCTCTCTTGAATATTTTTTTTCTTGGCTGTGGCACCATCTCTCAAATTTTGTGGCACAATTTGACACTTTCTACTTCACTAACCTTGTGACACTGTGTGTTTCCCTGACTTTGTGACACTGTCTATTTCCCCAGCTTTATGATACAGTCTACTTTTCTTAATTTACCAGCATGATCTGTTTCCCCACCATATGACAAAACCTTGTATATCTTAATTCACTAGACTTGGTGGCATTGCTTTGCAACACTGAAAGACAACAAATTTTTCAGATTTAGTGACACAGCCTTTTGAGGTAATGTTTACAGGATACAATATGATTTCCTGTGTGACACACTATTTCATTGACTGGCTTAACACACCCTGTCCTGGCACAGTCTTAACTTCTAACATCATAAGGGCTGATACTACCAGTTACAAGGTATGAAACCTTTAAAAACAGTAGCTTCAGTTACCATAGGAATCTGACTGAACCCACATGATTAACTACACATCTCTTTTAACACAAGCACACTGTGATCTAAAAAGCTCAGTAGACAGGTTTTACAATTAATGTTTTTCTGTCAATACTGCTGCAAAAAGTCTTGTCAAAAACAGACAGCTTGGGTGAACAGATTTCAAACTTTTGTCACATGACATGTCCAATTACAAATTTAAAAGCTTCCTTGGATAGTTTACTCACAAGATTTCCAGGGAACCCTCAGCGAAAAAAAAACTGTGATAGCATGTGAAATGTTACAATGTATGACAATGAATTTTCCCAAGGAAATGTTTACTTTTGCCGTTCACATTTTGCATTGTCATACTGTAAACCTGAGACAGGTCTATGCTGAGAACATAATTTTGTGTAGCAAATGTCATTTCTAATTTCTTGTAACCTCATTTAACCCTTAACTGCTAGAACCGAAATTGATTAGCCTTTGCCACCAGTATAGAGCCAGGCTAGCCTGCACATTCGTGCAGTCTGACCAGGCTCTATACTGTTGGTAGCTCAATTTTTGTATTTTGATATTGAAATCCCTTAAACTTTGAATGGACTGTTCCAAATTCAAAGCTGGACAAATCCATTACAAAAATTCAGCATGTTCAGGGTTAATAACCACCTCTTACACTGGCAATGCATATTTGCAAAAAAATATTCCCTATCATAAGTCAGGCTCATTTAATGATTATAAATTTGCTGCTGGTGTCAACAAAACTTAGAAAGGTGTGAATGCATTTAATAAGAAATAACAACAGCTTGAAAGTTAAGTTGGAATGCAATTCACAGTTTGAATTAGCAAAGAACCAGGTCATTTTAGTAGAAGCACAATTTTCAAAGCATCTCATCTTTTATCCCTACTAAAAAAGTACTAATGAGGCAAAAGAATTCATGTATTACTAGTACATTTATAACATAATATAACTTTGTTCTGCTGCAGTTTGTATAATTGCATTTAACAGCATGTAAAAAGGTCAGAGCAGTCATGACCTGTAAACTAATGTAAACAGACTCACTGACCAGGGTTTTGGCTCCAACTCCACTGGAATACAAATACGGTAAATCATGGGCCAAATTTAACTACTGGGATATGATATGAACTAATTTGGTAGAGGTCTACAAGATAAAGCTACATCAAATAACAGAAGTCTTAGTCTTATGATTTCTAACGAGAAGACTTTTAATGAGTTTGTCTATAAGTCTGTGTAAAAAATCTGACACCAGGGTGGAGCCAAAAATGACCCCAGGGGCAAAATTTGAACAATCTTGGTACAGGTCCAGTAAATGTTCTGGGATGATACTTATTAAGTCAGTCCCTTTCCATGATCTGGATTTTCATCCTATTCAATAAGTTCTTTTCCATAGTCAGGATTTATCCCTTTCAGTCAGTTCCTTTCCACACCTGGGTTTATACCCATTCAGACAGTTGCTTTCCACGATCAAGGTTGATACATATTCAGTCAGTTCCTTTCCATGCTCTGAACTAGTACCTATTCAGACAGTTTCTTTACATGGTCTCGGTGGATACATTTCCTTTCCATGGTCTGTGTGATACATATTCAGTCTGTTCCTTTCCATGGTTTGAACTGGTACCTATTCAGTCAGTTCGTTTCCATGATCAAGGTTGAAACCTACTCAGACAGTTCCTTTCCATGCTCTTAACTAGTACCTATTCAGACAATTTCTTTCCATGGTCTGGGTGGATACATATTCAGTCAGTTCCTTTCCATGGTCTGGGTGAATACATATTCAGTCAGTTCCTTTCCATGGTCTGGGTGGATACATATTCAGTCAGTTCCTTTCCATGGTCTGAACTGGTACCTATTTAGTCAGTTTCTTGACATGGTCTTGCCTAGTACCTATCCACTCAGTTCCTTTCCAGTTAAATTACCTTTTTTAATGATGAACAGGATCATCCATATTTAATGAGAAATGAGTTTATTTATGAAATTAAGCATAGTAAGGGTTAATGCACTTTAACCAGTACTCTATAAATTAAGGCACAGTGTTTATCCCTAACTGAACAAAATATTTGTCATGTAACTTTTCTCAACAAAGTCAACACAGTTTGAACAACCAGTGCTATTAAACCTCATAATCAGTGTTTTACAATTCTGCATGCTTTCTTAAGAACTTAAACTTGAGAAAGACTCTAAAGAAATAGTGTCTAGTTCTGCAAATATCAATTTGTAACAATTAATTAAGAGCCTTTTTGCTTGTTTGTTACAATATTCAGGTAGTAATGTTTTGAGTTATTGTACAAAAAAAATATCACAGTGCTAGCATAATAATATCATAAAACAATTTTCAGTCACCTTCTAGCGCTGGAAAAAAAAAAACTCCAGATAACCACTGTGCTTTTATCTTATACCTGAGTTGTCTCCCTTATTCTAAAAAAAGAACTGTTTTTAACATTTTCAAGTTTTCTTTTTCCTAATAAATCTCACTGACTTTGTTATCTTCTTTCCTAACCTGGTGTCATCCATTGTAAATAATCAATGTAAATAAAATGAAATAGTTTCATATGAAATAAAAACTGAAGACAGTATGTTACCACATAGACAGTCTAGCTAACATCAGGGCACAATGGATTTTGTAGAACATTATCTTACTGAATTATTCAACAAATTCTTTTGGATATGGAAATGAAAAATAATACATGAAGCATCAATTATTCAAGTAAAATGCAATGCATCTGAAATGTGAAGTATGCATTCAATGTATCTGAAATATTGAACAGCAATGTAACAGATATGGCTGTTTTTCTGTGGCCCTGTTTTTTGTTTTATACACATGAGAGCAGTTTAGCATTTTGTGGCAGTAAAAGAATACAAGGCAATGACCTCATTCAATACATTATAAAAGCAAAATGAAATACAGCACCATATATACCCTTGCTTCTGCAGAGCTTGTTACGAGTGAGAGATATTCTCTGATGTTTTAGGGAGATAAAAAAGGCCTGAAATTTTCAATATTGATACCAGCCCCCAGCTAAATGGTTCAAGCCAAAAGGACACATTTCTAGCCTTGCTATGAAACCTTGGATCTTTTGACAATTAGAGCCAAAGGTAAGAAACAAAAGCATCCATTTTTTGGCTAATCTGAAATAATTAGTAATATCTATTCAATTTTGTGGCAGGGAAAAAAGCCTTAAAATCACCTACCATACTGTAAGTGTTCTACAACTTGTGTCATTTTATTTATTGCCATTTTCAAAGTAGCCAAGGAAACAGTGCTTATATCACTATTTATAGCTACTGTCACAGCAGCATGTTTTAACAATCTTCAGAAATTCATTATCAAGTCTGCTATGTCATTGTTTACTGTTCAAAAATGATTTTAATCAGCAACCATTCAGTAAGCTCTGTACATAAAACATCTTGTTTGCATGATCTTAAAACTTTCTCATTTCAAAAATATATATATGACTGTTCAAAAATATTTTTATGACTATTACCTTGGCACAAAAAAGTATGCAACTAGAAGTTTAATTTTTGGGTTTACATTAATTACTGGACATGGCTACTTCCTCAAAATGTTACTTTTTAGTAATGTAGTTACTTTTTTTCTAAAATATGTTACATGGTGGAATTTTGAAGTTCCCTTTCATATGAATAAATTTTGTTAATTCCAGAGCACAGGTTATACTGCACTCTTAGAAGGCAATGGATTAACCAGAACACTTTTCTTTCTTTGTTTTGAATGCTTTGATTTTCATAATTATATTCATCAATGCAGGTGGTTCATGGCTTACCATTGCTGTCTGATTTCATTTGGTGTTCTCGCACTAAAACAACATCTTTTTTCCTGTAGTAACACTACCAAAACCTTACCCCTGACCATGCTAAATATCTAAAATGGTCCTCTCCATCTTTCAATTTAGACAGATCCATTTATTGTTTATGGGGGTGCTTACTGAAAATTTACTGACTAAATGGCGAATAGCGCAGACCATGATCTGACAGCACAGATGTGAAAACTGACCTTGGTCCGCACTGATCGCAAAAGTAGAGTCAGCTTCCCCTAGCAGAGTAAGGGTTAATCTTCTGGAGACACTATCAACTTCTTCATGCATAGAATCTAGTCAGTAGACAGTGGTGCACTTTACCCACGACAGGTTAAAGCTTTATAATATAACAGTAAATTTAAAATGTCATTGTAGCCAGAAAACAATATTTACCTTCCACTTTAAGAACAGTATCATCCTGTTAGCTCTGAAATACTCTTGCTGTAATGTCTTGTTGTCTGAAACAAAACATAAGCCTTGTACAAAATGAAAAAATATATCTAATGTTTATATTATGTATAACAAAACTTATTTAAACATGGTCTTATACATTCCTTGCTAAATTGACTGAATGTTACAAATCAATTTTTGACAAGAAAATGATGGTCAGATATCATTCACCTGGTATTCTGTGCTAAAATATGACCATCAATCCTCCTGATACATCATCAACCCTACCATGACATGAAACCCTACTGTGACATCAGTAACCAGCTTCATCATCAACTCTATTGTGACATCATATAACCTACAGTACTATGTCATCTTTATCCCTTATGTGACATCAGCAACCCATCTATGGCATCATCAACCCTTCTTTGACATCATCAACACTTTAGATGTTCCACCAAGATAAAAGGGCTTAAGTCTCAAACTACTGAAAATTGGCTCCATTTGAAAAGTGATATGCATGTCAAATATTACAGCTAGGTAACTATTCTTCCCACCTTCAATTTTTTTATCAGAAATTACGGTGAAAATATTCTATAATAAAAAATTGTTATTAAATTCCTTTGCAAATTAAGCTTGATATCAGGCACTAAATGATTTTGAAACAGTTCTTACTTACCTTTAAGTCTTCTGAGCTACTCCCTCCTTTAAATCACCAAGTGACATCTCCTGAAAATGATATATGAATGCTTGTATTAAACAGCTGTAGATAAAGAATCACTTTGTAACAATACTGCTGTCTGTTATATAAAACAATAGATGGGACAGCATCTATTCAGTGCTGCCTACATAAAAGCTTGTACAAGCCCAGACTATAGATCACAATGTAACCAACAGTCTCTGTTATACAAGTGTGTCACTAAGTTATTCAGGTCATACTGTATAGGAATTTTCCTAGGCAGGAATATAAATGTTTTCATTATCTTATCATCATCAGGAAAGACTATGAATGTTTGTATTATCATCATCATCAGGCAAGAATAAATATGTCTGTGATATCATCATCATCATCATCATCATGCAAGAATATAAATGTCTGTGATATCATCATCATCAGGCAAAAATAAATATGTCTGTGATATCATCACCATCATGCAAGAATATAAATGTCTGTGATATCATCATCATCAGGCAAAAATAAATATGTCTGTGATATCATCACCATCATGCAAGAATATAAATGTCTGTGATATCATCATCATCATCAGGCAAGAATATAAATGTCTGTGATATCATCAATATTATCATGACGAGGCAATAATATAAATGTCTGTGATATCATCATCATCAGGCAAGAATATAAATGTCTGTGATATCATCAATATTATCATGACGAGGCAATAATATAAATGTCTGTGATATCATCATCATCATAAGGAGGCAGTAATATAGATGTTTGTGTTATTGTATTAATCATCATCAGGCCAAAAAATAAACGTCTGTGTTATTTCATCATTTTAACAAGGCAATAATATAAATGTCTGTGTTATCTTATTATGATGCGGTAAGAATATAAATGTTTGTGTTACCTAATCATCATCATCAGTATCGTCATCAATTTATTTGTACAAAAGCCACTGGCTCATACAAACAAATTTAATACTATACAATTATATGTGTTCAACAAAAAAATAGAACACAATCATATTAAACATTATCATTGGTGTTATCAAAAAAAAGAACATGACTTCATTTTCTTACTAATTCTAAGCTTTGGCTTCATGATCAGTCCAGCATATTCATCTGGTTATAATCCTATCATAAGCCATAATCTTACTGTAAGTCATAATCTTATGGTTTAAATTTATTTATTGTACATCAATTAGGTTCTTGCAACTTAAATTAATCTAGCTCAATGATTGCTTCCTGGAATTAAACCAGTTGTGTCAATAATGTGGAACACATCATTACTGATGAACCTAACAGATGTTGGGATTCAAACCAGCAACCTTCAGATTGGGAGTCAGGCCCTCTAATGCCAAAAACAGTAAAAATGGCTGCAAGAAAATACATAATGTAGATGAGTGATTGATGGAAGAAGGATCAATAGTCTTCACTTCACAACCACATTCTAATCAAAGTTAACAAAAAACTGATGGATCAATTGCCTTTGAATCCATATAAAAGTTTCTTGTAAACTGGTCACATGCCGTCACAAAGTCACATGCCGCACATGATTTTTATCCTGTATAATCTTTTTTTGCAAACTCTGCCATATTTTGTAAGTCCAGTCTAGTGAGTAAAAGTCTAAACAGATAGATAAAAATACTAGGCCATGTCATGACCGGAGCACACATGCATAGGCCAGCAGATGATGAATACATATATTCTAAAAATAGCAATGACCCTGAATCACTGCGCTAAATAGAACATTAGACACAAAACCGTAATAAAAGAATGTCAAAAACAAGTTTCTCTCAAACCAAAGAAGTAACAAACATATTAAATTAGGTAATTTCTATGTTGCTTAATATTAGATCACTGAATCTCTAAGTAGTCAATGTTATTTTTAATGTTAGAATCGATAGAACTATTTGTTTTGGTGGTAGGTAGAAAAGTCTGGTCACTGATAGGTGATTTGTAATAACCTGATGTCCTTTCTAAAATTGGATCGACTGTGTGACAATAGATCAATCAAGAAATCGGTAGAACCGATGGATGCTCCCCGAATAAATGCCAATTCCAAAATGGCTATTGTTTAATATGTATTTTTTTTTAAGTATGAAAAAAAAACAAAGGGCAATAACTCCTAAATTATGCAAAATAGAGTTATGGTTCTTGCAAGCTGCACTTCTCCTCATAGAGATCTATCTACCAATAAAGTTTCATGTTAATATCTCTTATACTTTGTGAGATATGCCCCGGACAAAAAATAAGTATGAGACATTTCAAAAGGCAATAACTTAAAAATTAATGAAGCAAGAGTTATGGTTCTTGTGCACTGCACTGCTCATCAATGAGATATATCTACTTATAAAGTTTCAAGTTGATAACTCTTATACTTTGTGAGATATGCCCCAGACAAAAAATAAGTATGAGAAATTTCAAAGAGCAATAATTAAAAAATAATAGGCAAGAGTTATGGTTCTTGTGCACTGCACTGCTCCTTAATGAGATCTAACTACCTATGAAGTTTGGTCTTGATATCTCTCATAGTTTTTGTGTTATGCTCCGGACAAAATTATGATGGATGGATGAATGGACGGACGGATGGGATGGACAAGGCAGCAACTATATGCTGGCCCTTCGGGGAGCATAAAAAACACAGCTGTCAGGGAGTCAGGGCTTATAGATAGCAATACTAAGAATTATAGCCACAAATTTCTTGCTTTAAGTTTCTTGCCTTCCCAATTTTTGCTAGTTAATCCTTCATCTGACCTTGTAATCTAGTTTTGGACCACCCATGATTAGTTACTGTGGAAGAAATATGTGATCAGAAAATACACAAGTTATAAAGGAGGTTTATTATATTCACTACCTACAGTATTTATGGTTTGCTACTTTTATTACAATATGCAAATGAAGGATTTGAAATGCAAATGGCAGTTCAGACATTCGAAGTCCGACCTTCATTAACCTAATTCCCTTGTGTGTTTAGGTCAAGCCATGTAAGAATTAACATAAAGTATCATCTCTGGATGACACTACTTGATCAATTCTTTTTACCGTAGTTACTTTAAATAGAAATACCGATTCTAAATATTTTACATCTATTTTGCTTAAAAAGTAATATACATGTTAGATTGTTAATTTCCGAGCCACGGAAATCTTGTAAATACCAGTACTGGAAATATAAACTTTGCTGAAAAACCAAATGGATGAGCAAATGTTGTGATTTGCTTTTGTAACAAATTGCCCTTACAATCTGTAACATTATTTAGCTCTTAGCCTTGATTAAAATATAACATAATATCATTTTAAAATTAAAACTACAAAAAACTGCAAGGAGAAAAGCCCTGCCAGGAGCCTGCTGAATAAAACTTGTCTTGTCGAAACTAAAACTTTCATTTAAAACTGACATTCAACTTATTCCGATGTCCCTGACATCATTTTCTATTTCTAGCCACTCAAAATTCTAAATAAACAATGAACATCCTCTGTTCGAGATTAAACAAATTTTAGATTAAACAAAATTCGGTTAAAATTGATTTCACCATTCTTGATTAGTCATAACAACCTTTCTTCCTCAACAGATTACCGAGACCCATTTGCTGAAAATATCAGGATCTGGCAAAAGCACCCTAGCAGCCCTTCCTTAGCAAATTAAGCTAAAACATACTATTGCGAATATGCACAACTCAATCTATAGTCCCTCATGGTGCACTTGCTATACAAGACCTTCTCTTGCCCTTTTAAGTGACTTAATGAGCAAATAATGAACACAACAGGACCTTTGCCTTTCCTTGAATAATAACCTTTATGACAGCAACTTGGGGATAAACGCCAAAAAGTGCTATCTGACTCTTATTTCATAGATCTTAGAGCTTTTGTGCTTACACCCCTTGAACTGTCCATGCTTTTGTGCTTACACCCCTTGAACTGTCCATGCTTTTGTGCTTACACCCCTTGAACTGTCCATGCTTTTGTGCTTACACCCCTTGAACTGTCCATGCTTTTGTGCTTACACCCCTTGAACTGTCCATGCTTTTATGATTACACCCCTTGAACTGTCCATGCTTTTGAGACTACAGTAAACAGAACATTTGGGCAGTTTTATCATGGTCTACACTACCAGCAAATGAGTGATTTAAAATTAATATTCCTATACTACCCCTAATGGCTCTGTTCAAATATAATTGTTAAGAAGTCCATTTTAGTAATGCACAGGTGTGAGGGTAAATAATTAAATCTGCTCACTGCAGTCATGTTTAAAAACGGGCTCTTTGAAAGTGCAGCAAGGATCTGTCAATAAACCAGCTTAATATATATAGTATCTGCAGGTTCTGTACTGTCACCGAATGAAAGGACAATTTGTAAAAACTAAAGTAATAAGAGCATGAAATTCAATAGATCTGACAACTCTATCTAAACCTGTATTTTTTACTTCCATTTTTAAAATAACTTTGAAAATATCTAGTAAAAAAATCCCTCAGAATAGGTAAACTTTTATTGTGCTATAAGCCTCATTTCACTGCCTTTCATGTCTTAATAAAGAATTTCCGCTTGTATATCTCGAAAAATGCCAATGCCAAGCATCTAACAACTGTCTCTAAACTAAAGAAACAAAAGTCATCTGCCAGTTAGTTTAGTCCACCCCTTAAGATTAGTATTGGTCAGGATGACCATATAAATGCATGGGCTAATTACTTTCTAAATTACTCTGACCTTATATCTATGTGGATTTTTTCCCCAGTATTTTCCCAATATTGTAAGGTTATACATAAATAACTCCTGTTATCATAAGGTTCTGTACAATAAAGTCATGTACATTTACTCCCCCAAACTCTCCTCCATCCCTAGTACAGTAAAAGAAGTCAAATTAGACCAACAGGAAGATTTACAAATTAAAAACTGGTTTAAAATTTAAGAGATGGTCAATATGGTCTTATATTGTTCACCTGATCATCAAGTGAAACATTCTGACAAAGTTTAATGATATTTGGATGGAAAATGTGACCTCTAGAGTGTTCACAAGGTTTTTCTATGATTTGACCTGGTGACCTAGTTTTTGATCCAACATGACCCATATATGAAGAGAGCCTATAAGTCATCAAGCAAAACATTCAGACGAAGTTTCATGATTATTGGATATGTAATGTGCCCTTTAGAGTGTTCACAAGGTTTTTCTATTTGACCTGGTGACCTAGTTTTGGACCCAAGTCATCAAGCAGAACTTTTTTTACAGTTTCATGATGATTGGATGGAAAATGTGGCCTCTAGAGTGACATTATGACTAAGTTTCATGATAAGTGGATGGGAACATAACTTCTAGTGTGTTCACAAGGTAAAAGTGGAGAGACAATAGATGATGGACAGATGACAGACAAATTACCCAGGTGAGCTAAAAATTTAATTTCCTTCCATGTGATGGTTGTAAGGAAAAATTTTAAGAATCCTGGCAAGTTAAATTTTTCACACAAAAAACTTTTTTAACAACCTACTGACATCCTGAGTTAACATAGTGTTTTCCAAACTGACCACCAACACAAATGCAGAATACCAGTATGTATTCAGTCACTGACCACTGCATTTGTAATTAATTCTCAAAATAATGTTTGGTCAAAACCCATACACACTGCAATTTCAGAATTTTGACTTCATTTAAACTAGGTTAAACATATTTTTTTCACACTGACTCACCGAGACTGTCCACTAGACTCCTGTTTGGTACACTTGCCAAAAGGAATATGTCTTTTGATTTACCAGATTCAGTTGTCGTCTGCTTCTTGCATGAAACCAAAAGACTGAAAGGAGAGATTAAAGAAGTTAAAGTTATACTTTGCTGAGAAGGATCAAAACTGCTAAATCTATGTTAATATTTTGATTTTAAACTTTTTATCAGTACTTAACTGTTCGCACTAAATATCTTGAAAACAAATCCTGTCAACAAACTCCATTCAATGGTTTGAAAGGTAATGAAGAAAAATACTCGGTCTTCTCCACAACCAACAATGTATCCAAATTCTAATCACTTCTCAAAAAAAAAAAAAAAATAATAATAAAATGAAATAAAAAAACACACTATACAAAAATGGTACTTCATATCAATCAGCATTCCACACAATCTTTTGATGACTTTTTTCTATTATTTTCCTCATTGTGTATTTGTTACAAACATTTCCTGTTAAACTCCCCAAGTACAAATTATGAGCTTCCTGGTTCTTTTTATTGAAAGAAAAAAAATCCTTCAAACGTGTTATCACATTCCTTAAAAACTCTACACTGAAATTCATGATCAATCATGAAACAATCTGGCTAATAAATAATAGTCGAGTAAACTATCTGCTGTATTTGAACACTGCAAGAGGCTTTAAAACTCAATACTTAGAAAAGTCAATCCAAGCAGAGTCACTCGCATCATGATTTAAAATAAATGAAAATCACTGCTTCACCATAACACAGATATAAACTGAATGAAAATCACTATCTTGTTCCAACACAAAAATCCACTGACAGCTTGGCCACCTGTTGCTCAATTTCCTCCTATTTTTATAACCTGTTTCTCTAAAACAAACACTCTAATTAATTTTTATGTAATTTATCTGCTGAACAGAGGATGCTGAGCATCATTCTGGCTCCCCAGGGGATTTCCTCATTTCTATCAACCAATCAGATGAAGAATTCCCTCTGTTGTGTCCAAAGTTGTAAACATACAGCAGCAAATAATTCCCATGGGTAGAATTACAGGCCTGTTTCAGGTCAAGTAGATTAAACACTAGTGTCTCGCCTTTTGACCTATCATGTGAGAAAATCACCAATTTCCATGGCTTTTCATAATTAGAGAAATATTTCCCCATCCTTGATTTGTTCTCAAAAATATTCCCAAATTTTAATGTGTTGTGAATTAATGATAACCATTTATTTTACGAGGAAGGCTACAATGGCTTAAACCACTCATTAAAGCAAATTTTCAAATAAAAAGTAAAACAAGGCTATTTAAATTCCCACACAGTCCCAAAAGAAGTAATGAATGAGTTATTTTCAAGCAGACGTAAATAAAATATGGTGTGGGTGGCTTTTAGACTGTAAGCCATGAGCCAACAGTCCTTAGTACTGCAAATCAAAATCAGGCATCAAGAGAAATGTCTGTGTTAAAGCGACTGACTCACAGAATTTGGCTTAAAAATGTTTTTCTTTGAAATTAAGGATTAGTTAATATAATACAAAAAACAACGGTGCCATTGTCACAAAATACGTCCGTCTATGTGTGATCCTTATGTTGGCCACAGGGACCTAAATTTCATATGCGACACTCCGCCTTACAATGGTCAACATTTGTGCCAAGTTATATTAAATTCTCTCAATACATGTAGAAGTTTTGCTCTTGACAAGCATTTTCCATTGACTTCTAGGTGTGACCATGACCTTTGACCATGGACCAGGATTACGCATGTAATGCTCAGTCTCATGATTGCAAACATTTGTGATAAAATCCCTCAATTCATGATGACTAAATGGTCCATACTCACAGTTTCATATTTTTATCTGACTTTTGACCTCTGTGAGTGACCTTGACCTTGGCCACAGGGACCTGAATTTTGCATAAAACACTCCACCTCACAATGGTGAACATTTATGCCAAGTGATATTAAAATCTCTCAATGCATGTAGAATTTTTTCTCCAGACAAGCGTTTTTCTCTGACTTCTGTGACCTTGACCTTTGACTTAGAGACCTAGTTTATGTGCGCGACAATATCCCCTATGATGATGAACATTGGTACCAATTATCATTAAAATCCTTCCATGCACTTTGAAGACATGCTCCGGACAAAACTGGATGCAGCCACCCACAAGCCCTCATGGCTGTTCCCATAATACGTCCTGTTTCTCAAAGGGGTGTATAAAAACAGTTTTATGCTTCTATACATTATAAAAACTAAGAAAAAAGAGTTTGGTTTCATCAACAAAGAGCTGCGAGCTAACCTACTGAGCCACATAGACTTGTTACTTCCAAAATGCAAAATCAAAAAAATATAAACTAAGTATCTACCCTGTGACTAACAGAGTAAAATTTTTACCAATTAAATCATGTAAAACTTTATATTATGATAAGCACAATTAAAGCAGGGATCCAGGAAGTCACAGGAAAATTATTATCATAGACATTTGATTCATAAAATCATTAGCATTTTCGTGTTTCCATTTTGCTCTTCTTTTGTATTTTTTTAAAAACAAGCAAGTTGCATATGAACAAAAAAACCATTCCTCCTACAAAGTTTAGCTAAATTATCTGATTTCCAAGAGTGTAAGCAGAAGAGACCAGTCCATGATAATGGCAAAGCGTTCCACAAAAACTTCAAGTTTATGTATGGATCAACCAATTGGTGAGCAAGCAAACAGACAAACGAATAAGTGAATGAATGAATAAATGAATGATTTAATGAAATTCATACATGGCAACTTTTATGTTAATGTTAAATTAAAACATTAGTATTCCTCTGAGTTGAAGATTCCAAATAGAAGGTTGATGACCAATGCAAGATGTTGTGTTTTGCCATGATACCAGCTGAAAGTCCTTCTGTGCTCTGTTTTGATTACCATATTCTATTTGACCTATTGACCTACCGGTACTTTATGGCAATATATATTTTCCGTTTTTGCAACAGTAAGCTTTGTAGGAGCGGATGTGGTCCAGTGGTAACATGCTGGACTGGTAAACTAGGGGTTCCAGAGTTCGATAACCCGTTCCTCCACTAACATTACTAATAGTCTTTCGGATGAGACATTAAACCTAGGTCTTATGTATCACTGCTATAAACTGAGCATGCAAAAGAACCAGGGGTGTCTCTGGAATGGGATGCTTTCTGTATCTTGCACTACCCCCCACAACATAAAACAACTAATCTCTTCAGGGGGCGTTGGTCATATGGGCAACCAGTACCGACGATAAATAAGCTCAAATAGATAGATAGTAAGCTTTGTCATTGTTGAACTTACTGCAAAGTGCATTTAGCGACTTCATCATTTGACCAAGAGAACAGCCCTCCATTTCTTGTTTGAGCCTATGAACTTCTGAACTACTGAATAATAGAATTACATTTTCTTTTTCTGCCTAGCTTTATCAAAATCAATTTTGACCCACATTTTTAACGAATGAAATTGTTAAATACAAAATCTTAAGCTGCAGAAGAAAGTTTGACATTTACAGGGTATTAATTTTGTACTGTATCTACACTAATCATTCTTTTTAAAGATATTTTTTGTTAACCTAGTAAAATTTTTTCTGACTCAGCATACAAAAGACTTTATATACTGCAACAAACTGTTTTTTTTTAAGCCAACAATATTTCTTAAATCTGACTTAGTGAGCTTTGTGGCTAAGCAAACAGCACATTTTTTTGACCTATTAAAATATATTCTGAGTAAACAGCACTTTCAGCACTTTTTATTTGACCTATTAAACCATGTTCTGGCTGAGTATCCAGCACTTTTTATTTGATCTATAAAACTATGTTTTGGCTGAGTATACCTAGTTTTTCTATTGACCTAGTAAACTATGTTATGGCTGAGTATACCTAGTTTTTCTATTGACCTAGTAACTATGTTATGGCTGAGTATACCTAGTTTTTCTATTGACCTAGTAAACTATGTTTTGGCTGAGTATACCTAGTTTTTCTATTGACCTAGTAAACTATGTTTTGGCTAAGCACACAGCACTTTTTATTTGACCTTTTCAAGTATGTTCTGGCTGAGTATACAACATTTTCCTATTGACCTAGTAAACTATATTTTGTGTCAGTATACAGTACTTTTTTGGACAGAAGTATACAGCATTTTCTATTTGACCTGGTGTACTATCTTTTGACTAAGCCTACAGCACCTTTAATTTGACCTTCTGATCTATGTTTTCAGTAAGTATACAGCTAATATTATTTTGACCTATTGAACTATGTTTAACCACAGAGCACTTTTCTACCTGACCCAGTGAACTAATTTTCACTATGTATACAGCATATTTTATCCGACCTATTGAAATATGTTTTAATAATTATACAGCAAATTCTATTTGACCTACTGAGCTATGTTTTGGCTTGGGATACAGCACTATTTGACCTAATTAACTATGTTTTTGCTAAGTAACAGAACATTATATTTGACCTAATGAACTATGTTTTGGCTGAGCACACAGCGCTTTTTTATTTGACCTTGTACCCTACTTATACCTCCAGTTTTTTCTATTTGACCTCTTAACTATCTTATGGTTTATCAAGCACTTGCTTGTTTGATCTTTTTAATTAGTTTAAGGCTTATTGTACAATACTTTTCACCTTGTATAATTATATGTTTTAATGACCTTTACCTGGTGACCTTTACTTCTGGTCTTGAAAACAATGTTAGAAAGAGCTTGTATATACAACTTCCACCAAGTTTAAAAAGATTAATAAAACTTGATGATAGCTGGTTACCATAGGAAAGAAACAATTAAAAAATTCAAATGCAGATAAACAAAGATTACACAAAAGATAGCAAAATGTTTGGCTTCTTACAAGCTCCAGATCAGTGCTAAGAAAATAACATGTTAACTTTCTAAGGATTTTCATTCATAAAATAAATTGTGTATCACATTACTAAAAAAAATTCTGTTTATATCATCTCAGTTTTTGTAAGTCTAATAGAACAGGTTTTTTACATGTTTCCGCCAAAAAATACCACATTGCTCCTTCTGGTATGATGTGAGCATGAAAACTTTGAAAAAAGTCCTCCGAAAACCATGCATTCAGACGAAACATCATGTAAACCAGCTGACACAATTAGGTTGGTATTTCCTGTGTTGTTCATGTGAATACAACTATGTTATAATGTCAAACAGACATAAAAATCTCACCGACATTCCAGAGCTTTGAAAAAATATAATTTTGAATGAATGGAGAGCGAAAAAAATACAGGGACTAGAGATAAGATAGCATCTACATTCACATGAACAGGATTTTATCTAGCCTGCTTTTATCTTGTTCTTTTACCGAGGCACCGGATGTGTATTCTTCATAACAGTGTCATGGATATCTAGCTTTTAGAATAAGATACCCCAGGCATTTGTAACTGAAAGATCTGTTGCACTTGAAAGTAGCATACCTACAACTTTCATTTCTAAAAATTGCTTATGAACAGTCTTGTTACTTTTGGGCCTAAGAAAAAAGTGTGTCAAATAAAGAAAAGTAATTTCAAAAGATTTTCAAACAATGTCAATTTGAGGTTGGAAGTTAACAAATGCTAGGCATTTGTGCCAAGAGGAGCATATGTTTAAGTCCCAAAGCTAGTGTGGTTCATCAAGAGTTAATCCAGGATTTAAATGACCAAAAGTAATATATCCCCCTCAACCAAAAAAAACAACAACAATAAAACTTTTTAAGTTCATAACAGTTTGCATCGATTTAACTGAACCAAGTTTCAACAACAAAACAGGAGTTATCTGACAATGTGTATTAGATTTTACTGCAATCACACACCCTTTCATTCATTCATTTATTCATTCAACCTACTTGATTTAGTATGAAAGATGAGAAGATAAAGGTTTGGTTTAGTATCTTTCCATTTAAATATCTTAAAATCAATAGAGCATGCAACTTAACTTTACCCTATAGCTTTAACATGCTGCAGATACTCAGAGCTCTCACCGACTTTTTCCTCATTCATAAAAACCATTCAAGTTTCATTTATATACATAATAACCCTACATATGGTTGTTATACACATCATGCAGGGATGCTTATATAAACAGTGGTTATGAATGAAATCAGCGTAGGCGTGGAAGTCACATGATCTTTTCCATGGGAACTCGTCATATCTGCGCGATTTTCATTTCCGTTTCTCATAAGATTTCAAGACAAACTAGTGAAAATGCATTTTCATGATATTTTTATGACTATTGTTCCTGTTCATAACTGTTTATTATGCATGGCAACAATAATATGCATATTTGTAACATACAAATACACATTCAACCAATAATGTATAAACAGAATTACACTTCCTTCGAGCAAAAATAACCTTTCAGAGTTGACTTTTTTCATCTTTAGCACGATTGTTTTACTACCGATTTGGGCCAACTACTGCAAACTTCTCCAACTCTTCCTAGTTGTATTAATATAGAAGACATCATTTGCAGGAAAGAAAAAAAAAAGTTTTTATAAAGGGATTTTTCCCTTACACAGTGAATTACGTTTTAAACTTATTTATTTTACACCAGTAGGGAAGCAAATTCCTGCAACTTATATCAATCCCTCTCGATGACTGCTTCCCAGGTTCAGACAGTACTCGGGCTGAAAGAGAGGAATGTGAAATGTCACTGGAGACTCTCACCCCTGGTGGGAGTCGAACCAGCAAACTCCCGATCCGGAATCTGGCACTCTAACCCCTTGACCACTGCTCCTCCTCCTACGACCACTGCTCTTTCAATACAGTGAAACAAGAGCATTACTGGTTCCAAGTGGCTGCAACTTGGAATCAAACCAGAGACCCTGAGACCTAGAGGCAAGCACTCCCAATGATGAGTTATTTCTATAAAAACCTAATATTCCATACATGTTCTATGTAAATATTTAATATCTGTACTTTTATTTTAGAACTTTTAGATACATTGAGACTAAATGAAGATGTATACTTTAATACAGTTAGTAATTTAGGCCTTTTGATCAAGTCCATAGTTTAAACCCTTCACTTAGTCTGTATTTATGCATTAGAACAAAGTTCATAGTTTCTGCCATTTACCTTTGTCAGTAGATCCGATAGATTTATTTCATTATGAGTGAATGAACATAAAACATGATTATAACATTATGATGCAAAACATAGAAACAATGTCTATTGTAATTGAAATATCACACTCATGCATACAGTAACAGTTAAGTGATGAAATGCATATCAGTACCAACAATAACACAAAATGAGCAAACTGATTCTTTTTTCCAAACTGGACCCTGAAATTTAAAATTTTGTATTTTGACAGCAGTTTTTGCCTTTTGACTGTGCCTGTACTAAGTAGGTTTTACCTTAATATCTACTTTTCGACAGATGCTATTTTGCCCTTTTCCAGACTGCATTCTGTAGGTTTTGCTTTTTGACCATGCCTTTTAATGATGTTTGTAGTTCCTGCCTTTTATATGTCTCTACAGTTTTGCATTTTAACACTGTTAGTAGCTCTTGTCTGTGGACACAGTTTTATCTTTTGCCTGTGTTTGTTGTTTCTGCAGTTTGACAGTGTCTGTAGATTTTGCCTTTCTACTTACATACAACCTGTCTACTGTGCCTGTAGTTTTTGCCTTTCAACTGTATCTTTAGTTTTAGCCTTTTGACTGTGTCTGTAGGTCTAGTCATTGAAACTATCTGTACATTTTGCCAATGAATGTGTCTGTAGGTTTTGCAATCTGCCTGTGTCTCTTGGTTTTGAATTTTGACTAAATCTGAAGATTTACCTTCTATGTTGTCTATGATTTTTGCCTTATGCCTATGTCTGTACAATATGCCTTTTGACTGTGTCTGTAGAATTTGGCTTTTATCTTTGTCTGTAGATTGCACCTCTTGACTTTGTCTATAGGTTGCTCCTTTTGATTATGTCTGTCAATTGTGCCTTTGGACTGTGTTTGTATATAGTACCTTCTGACTGTGTCTGTAGATTGTGCCTTTTGACTGTGTCTGTAGATTGTGCCATTCAACTGTGTTTGTATATAGTACCTTTTGACTGTGTCTATAGACCGAGACTTCTGACTTTGTCTGTAGATTGTGCCTTCTGACTGTGATTAAACAGTGTCTGTAGATTATGCCATTCAACTGTGTCTGTAAATATTATCTTTTGACTGTATCTGGCTTGATTGTATCCCTTTTTTTGTTGTTGATATTATGTCCTTTTGTCTGTAGCTTTTTTCCTTTCAAATTGCCTAATCTGAAAATGCTGATTGCAGCACTATTATGGTAATTCAGAATAGTCATTTAAGTATGACAAGATCAAGAATGAGGAAGTAAAAAGACCACTCTGAAAGGAGGAAAGAACCCTTTATTTTAATCATATCAAATACTTGTGTGTATAGATAAGTGTACATGAACATACCTTTTACAAAATACAGTCCAATTTAGTTACTACTTCCAAATGCTCTATTTTATAAAATTTGTTGTTCACAGAATGTACCGGAGATTTTCACCCCAGAAACATAAACTGAATAATTCTGGAAGAAGTAAACTAGATAATGTAATAGACCAAATTTCTGCAGGCTGTGCAGCTTTAGAGAAGAAGATTTTCGTAGTCTGTCCAATATAACTTAAGGGAAGTCAACTGACCCATAAGCAGGGTCTGTTTTAAAACAAGGAAAGTAATTTTTACAATCTTTAAAGAGGTTAGCTATACAATGCTACATACCAAATATCTAAGGTGTAGTGCTTATGGTTTTTGACAGGAAGATTTTCAAAGATTTCATATTTTACACATATTGCACCCTTCAGGCAGAGCCAATTTGGACACCAGGGACGTAATTTGAACAATCTTGGTAGATGTCCATTACACAATGCTCCACACCAAATGTCTGTGGTTTCAGAGAAGACGATTTTCAAAGGTTTTGTTAGAGGTGCACTAATCAATGCTAATCTTAAAGCTCTGAGCCTAGTGGTTGTAGACAAGAAATTTTTTTAAGGATTTTCCTTTCAGTTACCACAGCAGCCAGAGTTCTGCATAGAACTGAATTCTTTTAACAACTTTGGTAGGAAAAATGTCGCCAATGGATGCCAGCCAATCCATCTATCACAATAGCTCAACTCTGAGCACTTCATGCTCAGGTGAGCAAAAAAAAGCTCAGTTTTACTAGTATTCTATGCTGAGTAAGTGTGAAGTTCAAACGTCAGCTGAGGCATTTGGTGGGTTAGCTAAACACTTTACCATGACTGGCTACTATCAACCATGCTGTGACAAGTATTTGATTTATTTCTTCTGTCTCTCTTGAGTGATTGGTTACTCAGCATGAGTGATGTGTAAGGAGCATTTGATTAAGTGTTTTAAAGGTTAAAAGAACTTCCTTAATCAAAGTATTGCCAGAAAGACACTTTTTTTAATAAAACCTTGTCAAGTTTTGTACTGTATGTACTGTCTAGTAATTGAAGATATGACAATCTCTTACCTTGAGGAATGTGTAATATGTTGTGCACACAGAGATGTAAACATCCTCATTTGTTTTCCACTCCTGTCTCCACTATAACAATGATACAACAGTAGGTCCAGAATCTGAAATGAAAAATATCTGACTTGAGGTTCAAGAAAGAAGCAACTCCATTACTTCAACAAGCTAAATAATTACAAAATACTATCTCTTATTTCAAGAGCAAAAAGGTCACAATGTAAAAGCTCTACTTTCAAGAGTAAAAAGGTCACATAGTAAAAGCTCTTATTTCAAGAACATAAGGTCACAATGTAAAAGCTCTACTTTCAAGATTAACAAGCAAAAAAAAAGTAAGAATACTATTTCCAAGGCCAAAGATATACAGGGTTCAAATTTAGCGGTCGCAAACTCGCAAAATGCGAGCGAAAATGAAAAAATGCGAGTGCAAAATTTTAGCACTCGAAATAATTTGCGAGTGCGCCGAAAAATCGGCAGACATCCCAAGTTCTGACTTATCCGAAAGTCCACGTTTGCCGGTGCGTGAAAAATGTCCCTAGCACCGGTCACGTGATCCCTCTACTTGTAGACGCTTGTTGAATTAATCCGGTATACGTTCATTCGATATTAAAGCGTGTAGATGACTAAGAGTATTTGTTTACAGGTATGAAACCACCAATTCAGTCTAATAATGGCGTCTAGAAATAGTTCTCAGTTTTCTTGGCTATTTTTAACATTTTTGCCCTAATTTGTGTATTTTTTGCTGGAATCATTTTGTTTGACTATTTCTGATAGTGTGGTAGCAATTTTATGCTCATATGCATTCAGAATAGAATTCACAATGTGAAATTGTTTCACATACCCCAATCTGAAAATTAGCTCAGATTTTTTGTTGATTTTATGGGTAAGTTCACATGAGCAGAAATATCTTTCTTGTTTGAAACACAACCCCCACTTTTCTTGCTATTTTTCATGAGTACAGATATAGATCTACAAGAATATGTAAGTTAAAGCTATTTAAAAAAGGTTTTGCTATGTTTTACAGCTCCGTGAACTTTATGAATTTTATATAGAATAAAGAAGGAATCTGTTTGGTGGTTTCACACCTTCATTTATTTGTCATACAGTCAGTGATACAACTGTTTGTCCGCAACTTTTCACATTTTGTAAATATTGCTTAGCTAGTAGAAAATTGATTTTGCTAGTAGAAAAAATGGTCACTAGCAAATATTTGCCAGTAGACAAAAAAGTTAAATTTGACCCCTGGATATATGTTTGTATGTAGTAAGGAGCACTTCTAAAAGCTAGCTGTCATCCAAATGCTGATCAAACTACTTGCCTAATTCAATAACAAGAAAAAATGAATTGCTCCAACTTACTGTACCACCTCATGGATCAAAGTGGTAATAGTTGTTTTGTAAACCACTCTGAGAATTGATCAAGGAAGATGGGTTCAAACCTTAAGTAAGCCTTTCCCAAGAATGGTATAATATCTTTTCTGCCTATTAACTAAAGATAATGCTGGAGGCTGAGTCACAATCAGAATGAAATAAAACAATATTTGACCCAAGAAAAATATGTAAAGCCAAAGTTGATATAACCAATGGCTGAAGTGTAATATGGTAGTATATTCTATGAACTCATTTTTACAAGAAGAACATATTTTCAGAAGAACAATCAACTCAAAGCTCCTTCAAATATACTCATGTATATATACACTTAAAAAGAATATCCTTGTGACACTGAGAAAGATACTTAGAGCAGGTTCAAAATTTAGAACTTTTTGCTAAGTGTATGCTCAAAGTGTTTTTCAAACAAATTAGTCAAAAGTATTGCACATTACATGTAAATGTTAAAAAAAAACACTTGAATGTCAAGGAGTTCAGTAATGAACACTGACAACTATGATATTACAAACTTGAACAAATATTCAAAATTTGAATAAAACATTCTGCCTAGATTATTAAGCTATCTGTTACACTTAAAACATCATGTCTGCAAGTGCAGAAAGGTTGTCTATATATAGTTCTGGAATATAAACCTGTTTACCTCTTGTTGGATATATTAGCAGGAACATTAAGTTTCCACATCTCAAATTTAACACAGAGACTCACTGTAAAAGCACATAAAACCTCAAGTAAAAATATGTAAAAAAAAAAAAAAAAAACGCAGCTTTTTATCCATAGCATCTCGTCACCAAAAAATGCTTTTAAAGTCAATCTGTAAATTGTCTACATTTCTGTACATTAAAAACACCAAGTATATATGGTATATCTTAAAAATCGTAACACATCGCTTCCCTTAAGAGGAATAAATAACAACTTGTTACAGGAATTTCAAATATTTGCCATTCATGAATAAATTATCAAAGCGTAACATGGTTATATGATCTTCATCAAGTATTAAGCAGTTAGTCTACAATGTTTTAATCATAAATTAAAAGCCTTGTAAATTAAAGAATTCGTATAATCATCTAGTTTTTCAGTATTCATCGACTACATTGGAATTCCTCGAGCGATCGGCAAAATTCAATATATAAATCATGCTCCATCAGCAAATACTATTTGATACTTTTTATCTATACCAACAAACAAAACCGCTATCTTATTAAATATCCTTAAGTTATTTAGCAATCCTATAAAAAAGATAAAATATTTTCAGTAAATATTTAACACATTCAAAATGAAGTAAAATAATTTTGTTGCCTTTGATAAAACAAATTGTCAACCAATAAAAGGGAATATATCGTCTCAGCGCACCAAATCAAACAGAAAGTAGAAGTACATTATGTATGTTTCTACAACAAAACTTGACACACCATGAACACAATCGTGAAAACATGGACATTCTTATAGAAAACATTTTTTTCATTTTGTAAGTCTAAAATGTGATTATCATTTATGACCGAAGCATTGTATTGGATTCTTTACATAGCTGAATAAGCAACTTGAGAAGTTTTCATTCATGATTTAAACAACATAGAAATCCTATACATACTTTTAATTGTAATGATACTCAATAAATCTAGCTTTAAATTATCAGACCACAATGGCATGGAGAATGTTCTTAAATGAATTGCAGTTCAATTTAACCTTCATTGGAAAATTTTAATTATATCCAACAGGCTCCTAGCCAAATTATTTTTTCATACCAGACTAAACTTGGTTTTACTTCAAATCAAGTTTTAAAACTGCCCTTTGCTCAAAGAAACTAGACTGTCTAAAGATTTAAGAGTCTAAAAAATGACATAATATCTAAGTCTAATTTTTACTGGGTTATGCCCCTTAGGGCATCAACCAGTATAGTTGCGAGTTTTCAAAATGCAACAGAGCATCTGCTGAAAATGAATATGGAGCATCTGGAGCCAGAGATATTCTGACGTCCTTATTCTGCGGCCCTGCGATCTTATATGCAGCCCCATTTGCCGCCCTTGTTTTAACTATGTGAAATAATTCGATTTCTCTAAATGTTTATTAGCAAGGGTTGCAAAAATAAAGGAAGCTGCATTCTATGTATTAAATCTGATTGTTTCATTGTGATTGGCAAATATTTGTTTGTGTTTTGGGGTAAATGATGTTTTTTTAATTTAACAGAGAACTTGATTGTAATGTACAATTCCTCTGTTACTTTACCTCAAAAACACAAACAAACTTTTGCCAATCCTCATGAAAAAATCAGATTCAATACATTGGATGCAGGTTCCTTTATGTTTTAACTCACGCTAATAAACATAAAGAGAAATCTAATGATTGTACATTGTTAAAACCAGGGCTGCAAATGGGGCCACAGAAAGGAATGTAGGGCAGCAGGATAAGGATGTTCGAAGATGCTCTGCTACATATTCATTGTCAACAGAAGATCCATTGCAGTTTAGTCGCCGCTATACTGGATGATGCCCTAAGAGGCATAACCCAATAACTATAAAAGCTCAGTGTGGGTATAATGTGTCTGAACTTCTCTGAAGAGCAATAAAAGAGCCAGCAGCAGAAAGGTGGTGATAGAAAGGAAAATGGAGGGGTTAGATGTAACACAAAAAATAGTTAACAATATTCAAAAGAATGTCAACAGGTTTGTATATTGACTTTGAAAACCTGTGCCAGATCTATCCTAACCATAAGGAAATGATTGAGCTTATCTCTGAAGTAATTTTGGTTTTATCAAATACAATATTTCCTCAACATAACCACTATCCTTCCCCTTTCCTGGTGCTCTACACTTGAAATACACTTGAACATTTTAAAACCATTTCTAATAAATACAATGTCAAATACAATTTGTTCACAAGAAAGGCAATTACTGGAAATTTGAAGTATGAAGATTTACACCAAAGACTATTTTAATTAAAGAGAAGTAGGGCTTAAAGCAAAATCCATTTCTTGGTTCTGTGCATTTTTATTACCTGGATGGGACGAATAATGTCATAATCTTCCAGGTTTCATCCCTCCTCTATCATCACAATAACACCTTATAAAAGAAGGTTCCATTTTGGTCTAGCAAAACTTAGTATAGGTTAGAGTGTATATCCCTAAACCTGCTGAATTTTTGTAGTGGATTTGCCCAGCTTTGAATTTGGAACAGTCCATTCAAAGTTTAAGGGATTTCAATATCAAAATACAAAAATGGTGCTACCAACAGTATTGAGCCTGGTCAGACGGCACGGATGTACAGACTGGCCTGGCTCTATACTGGTGGCAAGGCTAATCACTTTCGGTTCCAGCAGGTTAAGGGATATTGGATGTTCTTTGTACATAAGAAAGTTAAAGAAAAAGGTAAGTGAAGTTAGAAAATTGGTTTATATTTTGTGAAAAGAGCCAAAATGTTTTAAAAATTCTTTGGCAGTCAGACTGGATAGGCAAGTTGGGCAAGCACTAACCTCAGTAACAAGGCTAATAAATCAATGAGAACTTACTAAGGTTCACAAATTGCAACACAAATGTTGGGGGTGGTTGAAAGTATTCAGCGACAACTGATCTTGACCTCTGAATGATGAGCCATAAACTCTGAAGGATGGACCATGAACTCTGAAGGATGAACTATGAACTCCTTACACTAATCATGACCTTTCAAGAACGACATGTATTAGTACCCACTTAAATGTATTCATAATATTGTAAGACTCACATACTGTCATCACAGACTTTTTATTAAACCATATAAAGAATGCTTCGATCCATGGCTGAACAAAGTTCAATCTGTGGGTGAGACACTTTTAAAATGTGTCTAGACACTTTTAGTTATTAAAGTTCAAGTAAAAAGTTCAACCTCTAAATTGTTCTCTACTCAACAGTCAAGAAGTCATATAACTGTAAGAGCTGATGAATGTACCAACACTGCATACAAACTAAATACACCCTGTCTGGATATTTGACATAGTTAATGACATCTTTACACAGTGTACACTCAATTCTTTTTGTATTTACTGATAAATGTTGGCATTTGCTAATTTTCATTTGCACATCATGTTAAGTTTGCTTTTAATCACTGAAATATCTCCACGTATGTTGTTGTTCGCTCCATGCAGCAAAAACATCAGTGCATAAACAAAATTTAACCGTGTCAACAAACAGCCCATTTGCAATGAGATAGTTCAGCCAACTGAACAGTTTCATTCATCCAACCCAAGTGTGGTCACTTTTTTACAAACCTCTCATGTATCAATAATGGATTAACAAGAAATCAGTAGAACCGACGGATGCTCCCCGAAAAAATGCCAATTCCAAAAGGGCTATTGTTTAATATGTATTTTTTTTAAGTATGAAAAATAACAAAGGGCAATAACTCCTAAATTATGCAAAATAGAGTTACGGTTCTTGCACACTGCACTTCTCCTCATAGAGATCTATCTATCTACCAATAAAGTTTCATGTTAATATCTCTTATACTTTGTGAGGTATGACCTGGACAAAAAATAAGTATGAGAAATTTCGAAGGGCAATTACTCAAAAATTAATGAAGCAAGAGTTATGGTTCTTGTGCACTGCACTGCTCCTTAATGAGATCTAACTACCTATGACGTTTGGTCTTGATATCTCTCATAGTTTTTTGTGTTATGCTCCGGACAAAAATATGATGGACGGACAGACGGGACAGAAGGACAAAGCGGCAACTATATGCTCGCCGTTCTGGGAGCATAATAAAGAATAGAGCAGACACAAGTTGCGTTCCTAGTACCAACTTATCCCATATGATGGCATATGATAATGACATCTTGACCTATCATTTATGTTTATTGACGAATACAGATTGTTCATCTAATATGCTTAATGATCGAGTTCTATGCAGGGTGTGCTCTCATACTGCTGGTGTTCATCTTGCATTTTCGTGTAGCGGAGTGATATGGTCATGATTCAGTATCACCTCAATAATTCTGGTGAGTAGCTCAAAGGGTTCAAAACTTATACTGTGTGTGTAGAAATTACACACCACATACAGCACAAAGAGAGCATGCACAGCTCGATAGATATTTGTTTAGATATTGTTGATATTGGTTTCATAATTACTCTGGTTCTATGTCATTATAAATTTATTTTCATCAGATTTATTTGTGAGTATTTGAACCCTGCTCAATTTCTGCAATTTGTTCAAGTTCATTTTTTCAATTCATTATAAAGGGGACATAACTCAAACCAAAGTATGTCAAACAATTTAGGTCATTTGTAAGCTATGTTAGGAAAGCTTTTTATATGTCACCAACACCTTTTGCCCATGCTAATCGGTGGTTTTAATGAAAGTTTAGTATGCACAGTAAGGTGGGTTTTTTTTGTCACATGATCCAATGTTACAAAGGATACCAAGCTTATTACAAATTACCTATAAACGACCACCGAACAAATAGTTCTATTGATTTAAACATTTAAAATAACATTTACCTGTGACCATTTAGCAATACAGAAATTATCTAATTCAAAATATTTCTAACTACCATGGTTTGAGAGAAAGTTGTTTCTGATTTCCTTTTTTTATATAATTTTCTGTCTAATGTTTTATGTAGTGCTACAAAGTCATTGCTATTTTAGCGCTTACACAACATGTTTGCAGAAAGTTTGCAAAAATGAGATTACACAGTATGAAAATCATGTGTGGCATTAGAAACTTTAATGTGGATTCATGGACAATCAATCCATCACTTTTTGTAAACTTTGATTTTTTGTTGTAAACAAAGTTTAATTCCTTTGGAAATAAGATAAGCCTCAAACAGACACACCCTCGCTATAAAAATGCTATACATCCTGATGCATTAATTAGGAAAAATACAGTATTAATCAGTATTCCTTTATGAAAATCAAGATAGAATAATGTCAAAATGAAATGCACAATAATGAATTACTCCTTATTTGTCTAAGTAGCCTTTTACACAGTTCAAGTAGCTGCTGAAAAGGGAGATAATAATAATTTTCCATAAGATTTCACTGATCTAATTAGCATCCATAATTAGACATTGTTCATTAAAAACAATATTAGTAGAAACATTACACCTTGTAACTGTGGCCGATCAGTTAAAAAATATATACTAAGGGAGACAATTTTTGTAACCTTCCATTAATCAGCAGGCTGTCACATGTATTTATCTTTTTATAGCTGTTTTGCCACACCTGAACATTCATGAAATTGTTTCCCAGGGCACTGTAAGGACAACCGGAATGACCGGGTTTTTCATTTCAGACTGGGGTGATAATATATTTTAACTGAAATTCTAATCTCTTACAGAATTTTCCTGTAGCAGTTTAAGCTTTAATCTATCTTTAAAATGTACAACATCTTTTAAATGGATGAAAAGTTTCCTAAAGAAGTTTTGGCAGGGCACTTTTAAATGCAGAAAAAATCTTTTAATGAATGAAACTTTTCAAAAAAGAAACAGACACTGAAAAACTTGAAAAAGAAACCATTGGATAAGATTAAATTTCACAACATTAGACAATCTGCAAAAACAGTGATTTTTAAAAAGCCACGTCTTAAGTTAATATCTGCGGTTTCCTGCCCCTTATCTGATGTAAATAAATGTACGAAAACCACAGATTCATTCATAAAACAGCAATGGAGTGAAAAATCTGGTAAACCAAATATTTCTTTGATCCAGTCCCTTTGCAATAGAGAAAGAAAATGGAAAGAAAGAATACTTGAGATATATAGGAAATATTAAGGCTTAAAAAATTAAGCAAAGGTTGTTTTGTTTTTCTTATTCCATCTTCAAATTACAGCTAAATTCCTTCTAAAAAAATCCCAGTCATTTTTTTCTATGTGTTCATTTTGGTCTTCAGGGCAAAAATAATTAAAACTCTCAACCATTTGCATATCAAATCCTTAAAAGAAGATATAAACAGCAACCTTAATCAACACATTTACAAAGATTCTTGTTGTATCATTAATTCTTTAATTGAGCAAGTGCTACATTCGAATGAACCCCATGCCCCGGGCAGGGCCTCAAAAATGTTAAAGTTTTGTGACAAACAAACAGACAGATCAAAAACAGATCAAAAACAATATGCCCTCCCTCCAGAGGCATAATAAAAAAAACCCTTCCCTTATAAAATCTACATTTACTAAATCAAACATATTTATTATAATGTATAAAATCATCTTTAATCATTAATTAATTATCAACCTATCAATGTCATAAAATTGCTGAGTTAGCCTAAATATTTCAGAGTCTTTCATTCAAAAATCCGCTCAAGTGCAGTGAACTCTATTTGCTCAACTGGGTCATGGTTGAAAATTTATGTTCTCACAGAATTAAAAACCTTAATCTTTAAATCATTTAACTCTTTGTAATGTTCAAAAGCTGATATTCTGTCATTATAAGAAATACAAGAAAAGTTGAACGTGATTCACATGAAATTAATCAAATTGCTTTATACTTTGTTTTATTTAAAACTGGCAAATCTTTTTTGTCCTTTTTTTCTAATAATTTACAATGTTATAAAATGAAAATAAATATATATAATAATTTATACATAATATGTATTAAAATAAACACACTAAGCATAACATACACATCTTTGAAATATCTATCTGATGTTATGCAAAATATATCTAACACTTAAACTGAACTTAAAATATACTTAATCATTTTCATTTAATTCACAATTTATTATAATTATAGTTACTGTTAAACTTTAAATGTATTCTTTCATTAATTTCACTACTATCAATTATATTGCTGTAAGGGAACTTGAAATATTTTGTAACAAAATACCTTAGGTGCTTCTATTTTTTTTATTTTTTTTTTGTAACTTTATACTGATCAATCTGCTGAGTGTGCAAAAAATTCTCTCAATTCTTGAACTTATTTTGATGACTGCTCTTTTGACTTCTGAACAGAAGTACCACCTTAGTACCACACCTTGATACCACCTTAGTACCACTTTTGTACCACCTTAATACCATCAAAGCAGGATTCTGGAAGTCATAGCCTATACAGAGAACCAGTGACCTCAAATTCAAGAGCCTCAGAAACATTTCTAGGCCCATCTCTGTGTTAACTATCCCTTAACTATTTTGGGGCATTGCTTGGAGATGAACATAAGATAAGGTAACATGTAATGACATTAAGCATTTAAGTATATTTAGATCCACTCCTCCATAAGTGTTGCTACTATTATCATAGTATGTTCAGTCACTTCTCAAAACAAGACACACAGAATGAAAAAACATCAGAGAAAAATACAAACATTAAACTTTTTTTTCTAGAATGTTTATTTTAACAGATTCATGCAAAGCCCCTTTCTCCTCACACTGAATTTACACACACGTCGTCAGTGTTCCTTCCTGATTTTACACACAGTCCTTTTTTCTTACTTGTCTCATTAAATTCCAATGTGCATACTTTTTTACTATATTCAAACATCTCTTCCAGTAATGAATCATACATGCCTCTATATCCAGTAGCCAAACATTCTCACGGCAATCAATTTTATAGGAACACACACATAATGGCAAAATCAGATCAACCGTTAACACTTTCCCACAGTCTGATCATCGCCTTTCATACTTGGAATTTTTGCACGCTATGTATCTAACTTGACCATCATATGTTTATTGTAGAAAGCCTTGTATTTATGCCCATAAAGACTTTTTATGTCATCTTTTACAATGTTTCAGGTCATAAAATAAATTTATGTCCACTTACGAAACTGATCGTCAATGTTTTGACACATGGGTTGACAGCATATTCCTAGTTTAAAGACAAGTGTCCATAACTACAAGTTCACTTTTTCTGCTTACTTTTAAAGCACAGACTGTGTAGAGAAAACCAAAATTAAACAAGGTAATAAAGAGTGACATTAGGGAACAAGTCTCAGTCTGTTAAATATATACATTTATCAACTTGTTGTTGCTGTTGCTGCTTATAATGTATTCATACACGTTTGTTCATACACGTTGTTTATAATGTATTCATACATTTTTTTACCCCATAAGGCCTAAAAAAAAGGTTTTTTCCTGGTTACCCAACCAACCATCCATTTTTGTTTAAAACAGAAAGTTAGGTAGGGTGAAGTTCATGACAATTCAGTTTGTCTCTTAAATTTTTACTGATTCTAAACAGCTAGCCTTTCCTGCACTATATCAATGTAATCATCCTATTCAAATCTGAACACATAATGATATTTTACAGTGTCACATGACAGCAAACTTTAAGTATACTGTAACATTAATACAATATTGTTCAATCTGGTTTGGTTTCATGCCCTTCCACTCTTTAGTCCATACATGGTACATCAACTTACGATGGATCTGACCTTCTTTTTAGTATAGCATTTTTCCTTGCATTCCATTCTTTTTCCTAATAAAATGTACTGCAAGAAGAAACATTTTCTGAGCAAACCATACTGCAAAGAAATAATAAGTGAACCAAAAAGCAGTTTTACAGTAGAGCGTAAAAACATCCAATCACAATTTGCCTGATTGCATTTCAATTGTTTTCAGTTTCAAATGAAGTTTTTCATCTTCAAGTAAGAATAATTAATCTTAGTCCTACAGAGAAAATTACCAAGTTTTTGTAGCAAGCATTAGCCATGTCAATGTGACTGAAACTAAAAATTTTGTAAAAACTAGAGATGTGTCCATAGGACATGGAAGCCCCCACATTCCACTGTATTGTCACAAAAAATCCAGTACAATTACAGATGCATATAAAGTCTTAAAATGCTACTTTTTAGCTTTATCAGGGGGCATAACTAAGCTGATCTCAAATAAATTTTTATCAAAATACCCAGGTATGTAACATAACATGCTGACAACTTTTCTTAGAAAGTTTCATGGCTCTAGTAGTTATACAGTTATACATTTAGAGTTACATGCAACTAAGTCTAAAAATACAAGTTTCTGTTTAATCAGTGGGTATAACTATGCTAATCTCCATTAATTTGTGTCAAAATACCCAGGTGCATAAGTTCACATGCTGACATCTATTCTTAGAAAGTTTCATGGCTCTAGCAGTTAAATATGTTGAGTTGCATGCGACACAAACCAGTCTACGTCCGTACAGCCTGACAGGCAGACAATGGCAAATTTACATGCCCCCATCCCCCCACTCCCCCAAAGTGGTGGGGGCATAAAAACATAAACCATTTTTCTTACACATTCTTTTTCTAACAAAACTGGCTAACTGATGATAAAAAATGTTTTTTGTTTCATAAAGATATAAATTTCCTTAATACTTTGACATGACATGAGGTCAAAGAAACCACTGGGTTTCAGCAGTATTTCGAAAAGACATTAATTTATACTTGTACACAACTGTGAATATTATAAATTACGGCATATTCAGTTATGTATTGTGGTCATTTTAATCAGCTGGCAGACTTGGTTTCTAAGGTAACACAGTGTTTTCCACTTTGATTTATCTTTTGCAAGCAGAAATATACAACATACAGGCAGTTTTTCCTACTGCCCTATTACAAGGAACAGTTCCAGACTTTATTTGTGCTGAAGAATTGTCTCAGATTTTTCTACACAAGAAGTTTTTTTCTTGAATATGAATCAGTTATATCTGGTTTTAGCACTGACATGTTGATTCTAAAGCAAAAGTTCTCAGAAGCTTGCAGTATCTGCATTGTGTAGATTTAAAAACAGCTAAGTAAATGATTATGTCAAACACAGAATGTGACTTTTCCCTTATACCATGCCTGAAACATTCAGTACTTTCAGTGCTTTGATTTTACAATACAGAGACTTACAAGTCAGCAGTTTTTTTTAAACCAAGTTGTTTAATGGTATAAATGGAAATCCACAAATAAATGAACAGTAAATGAAAAGTATAATAAATGAAAATGTACATTTAAATGTATAATAAATGGAAATGCACACATAAATGTAGAATAAACCTGTAACAACATAGAGGGAAAATTGGTTCTATCATTTCAAACAAGTTAACAAGGCACTGGCTAGGCAGAGTCAACGCATTTGTTAAGATGTTAGGAAATAATATTGAGCTAATTCTGTTTATAGAAATAGCTTCCGCTCTTATGGATTATTTCAACTTGGCTGAGCTAGGAGGGGAGATAACCCTAACTGTATTATAGAATGTTCTGTGAATTCATCTTTGTACACTTCAGTTTAATCTTTATAATAGCGTGAGTTCACATTTCATTATATTCCTGCTAGGGTATCTTTAAATCTTAATTAAACTGGAGTCATGCATGCTCTGTTAGCTGCACCTACCTTACATTAATTTTCTAAACATGGTCAAAATATTATCAATCTGATTCTTAAAGATTATCTTACATTTACAAAACCTACAAGAGATAGGCCAGTTCAAAACTGAAATACATGTAAGGGCTTGTGCAGTCAAATGACCATATATTATTTCACCTTTTTTTTCCCACTGTAACAGTTTTTTATTCAGTCACGTAATAACCTGTATTATTTATAATCTTTTAAAAAGGCAATCATCAATATCTTGTACTGTTTTTACAGCCGTTTAATTATTTCAACCAAACTCTATTATCTTTAAACTGATCAAAATTAACATAGTACTTTTTCGATTTTCGAAATATTTGCTTTATTGGTTAAAATAAGAAATTTAATAGTCAAAATAATTTAAGTGACGTCTGCAGCATTTGAGTTACTTTTGTTTTGTGTCAGAATCTCGCTAGAAGGCGATACTGACCCATACAAAAAATTACACAGTATCTCGACTCTCATACAATTAGTTGGACTATGAATTTTACTTCTTGAGGGAGAAAGCAAACTTTCTAAAAACTAAACTGCTGAAATTATCTCTTGCTTGTGAGACAAATTTCCATCCATTTCTTCCCCATTAATGCACTTAGTTTATGCTGATAAATTCATTTAGAAACATATACAATTCTAATTCTCCTAATTTCAATAAATAAAATATGAAAAACTCACAATGGTATTATGAATAAAACTATTTACCTCTTGAATTGGCAAAAAAAACTTCACATTCAATTTTTCTTCTCCTGTTAAAACTTCACAACTATCAATTTGCAAGTAATAGTTTTTCATTCATAAACCCATTCACAATTTACTCTTCCGTTTTCTCAAGGAGCACTTTATTTTTATCTTTATCTAAATCAACCCATTATCCCCCAGGGAGTTTCTCAAGATGCGTAACTCCCAACACCTTCTCTTGCAAAAATGAAACCTTCCAACAATCTGTCTTAAAAACCATACTGCTAAATACAATATTTCCACTCACCAAAAACTGTTTGGAAAAAAAACTTTGGCCTCCATGTACATTAATCCACCATTCAGTAAAAACCGTGTCCAGCTTAACACTATAATACCAGTCTGGTATGTAAAGAATGCACTGACGGAGATGTAGACTATGTACACATAGCTCTCTGTGCCCCAATAAACCATTCTACCTTTACTTACAAGTAAATCTAGTGTGTTTTATACATGTAGGTTTTACCACAGGTATATTTTATGGTGGACTCTTATCAATTACGACCACGATTTAGAATGACATTGCTTTTCTACCCTACAAAGACTTCAAAAAATGACAGCTAAGTGTAAATCAAAATTTATACCACCAAAAAGTCAAGACTCATGACATTTAAACTTTTAGGAATTTATATCAAGTCTCCACATGCCCATTCTGAATGATACAAAAATGTACCCTACTTAACATTTTAAGTCACTATACCAATGCTCATTTTTGAAAATCAAAATTTCCCATTTTCAGAAAACAGAAGTTGTTTTTTTTTTCAGACACCTATTTACTGGGGATAATAATTTATATGTTATCAGAAGTTTATATGATTATCAAATTTATACCTGAAATTGAGCTTATTCTTAGTAGTACTTCACGAATCGAAAAAAGACTCGGAAAAAATACCCCCACATAAAATGTCTGCAAGATGCTCCCCTGCCAACAACAGGACAGGTAAAATGATAATACTTTTGAACAGTAACAAAAAGCAAAAAATATAATATGTAAAACGTAACAATTTTAAGGCAGAAGACAGAACAGTAGACACAGGAAGAGTGAACAAAAAGCCAAATGCCATGCAACTGGCACCCTGTACTGTGATTTTATTCAATACAGGCTCAGACTGGAGGATTGGCCTGGTGGTAAATTTTTGGAATTTTAATTCAATAAAGAATTTACAACAGACCAGTCATAAAAATATTCCCTCACAGCTACGAATGCATTGAAAATACTGATTATCTAGGCATGATTGCTCATAATGCTATTATTTTGGCTTATGTTTATATTTGTCAAAGAAATATTCATTCTTTAGTTGTTTTCTTTGACATAATTCACCACAAATATTTTGGCAAAATATGCACAATAATTTTTTCATAATACAAATGAAACCAGATTGCTCTTATCTTTGAACAAAACTGATAGCTCTGCACACTACTTTGACAAATCCTTCTCCATTAGGTACCAGTGTTTTTTGCAAATAATGCATCCACATCAAATTGATAACCCTGCACACTGCATGTACTTTGACAAATCCTTCTTAATATATTTTAATATACTGCCATTACTTATAATATACATCACCTTTGTTAAGGGTAGGTAAAATTCTGGAATTTCTAGTTTAAACAGTAAGCTGTGCATCAAAAATCCCCTTTTTTATGAAGACTGGGAATCTGGTACTTTTGAATTCCATAAGGTCGGGTTTGAGACCAGTGGCCGGTTGCTCAAAACTTTAACAGTCTGTTAAACTAACAGTCGGTTAAATTTTGAGTCAGTTTTCTAAGAAATTGACTCACTATTTCATGAAAGTATCTCCATGCAAAAAGACATAACTGAGAGATTTTTTAAAACAAAAAAGAAATTTGAATAAGATATTTGAAAAAAATAAAAGTAGTTCTTTCCCTGGAATGATGGTTAGGTAAGCTGCCCACTCAATATGACTGACTGTCTGAGGGCATTAGACTAAATAAGACCAATTAACTTAGAAATCTTTTTTTTTCATCAAACATTTTTTTATGGTGTAGGAGTCTGGCATTCTCAGAATATTTCTGTGGACAGCAAAGGGGTAAGTTATGAAGTTACTAAACATTTCCTTACTATTTCACTACAATGACTGAAAATTTATTTACCTTATCTAAATAAAGTATTAATGTAAAAGTAGCTTAAAAAAACTTGCAGGCAACAAGAGGGCCATGATGGCCCTGGATCGCTCAGCTGAGTACTTTGCTTGAGGATCTACCGTTAAGCAAACATCAGATGCAACATTACATTTTCTGACTGAAGATATTCAAAGATCTCATCTTTTATACAAAAAAATCCATGAGGCAGAGGCAATTTTGTGATAACAGCTTGTGAGGAGATGTCATTTGAACGATATTTTGAAAACAACCTATTTTTAGCTCTGGTGGCCATTTTGTTCAATGGAGCAGAACCGTTTAAGCAATTTCAACACAGGAGTATGTAAGGAACATTTCCGTGAAATTTGATGGAAAATAACCTTGCCATTGAGGAAGAGATGCTGTCTGATTTCTTTTCTACTTTTAGCTTTTGCAGCCCTTATGTGCAATGGAGCGGAATGGTTTGAGAAATTTTAGAAAAGGGCATTATAAGGAACATTTCTGTCAAATTTGGCTTAAAATGGCCAAATGGTTTTGGAGGAGATGTCATTTAAAGCAAAATATTGACGAAAATCTATTTTTAGCTCTTGTGGCCATTTTGTTCAATAGAGCTGAACCGTTTAAGTAATTTTAATAGAGGGCCATGTAAGGAATATTTCTATGAAATTTGGTGGAAAATCTCCCAACTATTTAGGAGGAGATGTTGTTTGAATTTTTTCCTATTTTTAGCTTTTGCAGCCCTTATGTGCAATGGAGCGGAACGGTTTGAGCAATTTTAGAAAAGGGCATTATAAATAAATTTTTTGTCAAATTTGGTTTAAAATGGCCAAGTGGTTTAGGAGGAGATGTCATTTGAGACCAAATATTGATGAAAATCTATTTTTAGCTCTGGCAGCCATTTGTTCAATGGAGCGGAACCGTTTTAGCAATTTTAATAGAGGGCTATGTAAGGAACATTTCTGTGAAATTTGGTGGAAAATCTCCCAACCGTTTAGGAGGAGATGTTGTTTTTTTTCCTATTTTTAGCTTTTGCAGCCCTTATGTGCAATGGAGCGGAACAGTTTGAGCAATTTTAGGAAAGGGCAATATAAGGAACATTTCTGTAAAGTTTGGTTAAAAATAGCTTTGTGGTTTAGGAGGAGATTTCTGTAAAGTTTGGTTAAAAATAGCTTTGTGGTTTAGGAGATGTCATTTAAAGTAAAATGTTGATGACTGACGACGGACACCGGACACAGGGTGATCACAATAGCTCAACCTGAGCATTTGCTCAGGTGAGCTAATAAAAAATACTACATCTGTGTCATACCATTTTTGTGGTTTGTTCTACTATGCTAAACAAGACATAACATAAATGTCATCATGTAATTTTCTTGCATATTTCATTAGCATTTTTCTTCCTGAAATACACTTGTATGACAGGGGTGTATTTTTTTCCCAGCAGAACCAAAGAATTTATAGCACAATCACCCTGGTAGGCCATTAACCTCCTAACAGTCTTGCAGTTCCTGATAAAATGGTTTTGGCTGGTATAACAATTGTACAAACTGATTTAATGCAACAATATAAACAAGATTATGTGTACAAAATTAGGTACTGATGCAGGTTTCCGTCTAAACCTGCATGCAGTCAAAAGAGCCAATATATTTTGTGCTCTTGGATTCATGCTCAGGCAAAGAGTACATGTACTGCATAAGTCCACAAACTAAATTTTCAAATAGTCACAAATTGGCTTATACGAAATTAGTGGGTACTATACAAGTCTTCAATACTCTAAATATTAAAATAATGCGAATCTATGAAAAAAGTGAATCTACAAAAAATGAGTTGGTCCAGTACCATATTTGACAGTATGTCACTGCATCAACACCACAAAGTTAATCAATCTCATAAAAGTCCACTTAACAATACAAGTAATAAGTAAACCAAATGGGGTTTAATAGTACTCTAATAAAGTACTAATAGAAAAAGTTCATTAAATGAAAACATTTTCTTTCAGATTGTGAATAATAACTGCTAAGACATTGCCTGAATGTTTTCTTAACTGCAGTGAGACAAATTTTCATGGGAATCGTCCGGTCAAAACAACTCTTTGTAGTAACAATAATTAAAGTAACATTACCTTAATTTCTGTTTCACTCTGCTTGCCATATTTTAACGTAAGTCATTTAATAGAAAAGAATGCCTCTCTCTCTAAGAATTAACAACATTAATTGTAAAATATAACTAACACTCATGTCACATGATTCTTCGAAAACAGCTCTCATACCTTAAACTATTAAACACTCCTGTTAAAGTTATCTTCTCGTTTAAGTTCTCATTAAAGATTTCTCCTGATCCTGTATTAAATTACACCGGAATCCAATTTTTTCTGTGTTATTCCCATCTACAAACTATTCTGAGACAAGTATCTTGTATGGCAAACCTTATGTTCTATTCTATTATTGGCAAATCTTCCATCACTGTGAAAAATTGTAGGAGGTGCTATTTATAGCTTTCATTAAGTCATTTCCTCTATTCTCTTTTCTGCCTGGAAACTACAGGGCATATTAAACTTTTCAATGGAAATCTTTTCTCTTCAATAATCATCTGTCATGTCTACACTAAAAATAGGAGTCATTCTCTAACACATGGGTAGGGCTTGTTTTCTATACAAAATCGGCTTCAAAATTGTCATGGTTCACATTTTCATCAGAATCTTTGTGAAACGCCAAGAGTAAGACTCTACAAACCTCACTAAGATGTAATTAATATCTTACCAGAAATATAATCTGTTATGAGTTAAAGTTTTTCAAAAGGTTTGCAAATGATGTGCTGAAGAGAAGATTGACAAAGGGACAAATAAACATCTATTTCTCATAGGCATATCGTACAATCATTTTTCAGGGGCTAGAAGTTATGAGGTAAAAACTAGTTTTTGGCCATTCAGCAAAGGTCTATACTCAAGATCACTGTAGAATGAAAGATGACACAGTCAGTTATTCTTATATCTACATGTACTTAAACGAAACAAACAAGAGCTATCACTGGAAATTGACATATGCCCCCGAAATGTAGCTTTGAAATGAAACTGGTGTAAATATATAATTGAATATGCCTGTGGAAAAGAGATCAGACAAAAAATAGAGCATGAACTGAAGGTAAATGGTAAAGTAATGTTTTTCTGCTTCAGATTCTTATGTAGTTTCAATGAAATCCTCCAATGGCTTTAGAGATGAAGTGTGGAAAAGATTTTAATATAGAAATTAGAGTAAACTAGACAAGTGTCCATAGGACACAGACGCCCCCTTCAACCTAGATACTCATAAAGCTAGCAATATGGCCACGAGATAGTCATACATGCTGAACCATTAATAAGATTGGTTTAACAAAATGACAACTATAAGAAACCTGTTGTGGTGTGAAGACTCAAAATACTGTCTCCAACACTGTGACCAATTGATGAATATTATCCTTCACAATTTTGTATGCATAGTTGGACATTCTTGGTGTTTGCAGATGGTAAACAGGTGTTTTCATGTCTAATTTGTACTTAGTTCCTAAGTTATATGTTCTGTAAGTCAGGCTGTTTATAAAATGTCCATTGTCACCTAAATAGCAAACAATTTCAAGCAATTGTTGGAAAAAAATTTCACCATTTCCATACTTAAATGTCTAATTCTACTTAAGCTGGTGCTAACGGACGTGGACAGTAACTTGCATTTTCCATTACTGTCCATAAACATGCTCAATCAAACTGAGTCTGCAATTTGACCATCGGAATAGAGTTAAACTCACTAAGAAGAAGGAAAATTTTTTAGGTATCTCGTGTGTAGAACAACAAACCATGGCAGTTGTCTTCCCGTGACATAGGCAAACATGTCAAGCTCCACCCAACAGGCTAATGGTACTGTACTTGATTCTCATAGACATTCAGTCAGACACAGTATGTCAGCCCTGCTCAGAAGTGGGTGACTCAAGTTCCAGTGCTTTTGCAGTTACAGGCGACACAAGTTGAAAATTGCAAATTTTGAGTACGTAAGGGGCCATAACTCTAACAATTCCGAATAAATCTATACGGGAAACCCCGGGTGCACAAAGCTGCATGCTGATCAACATTCCTGTAAAGTTTCTTGACTGTAGGTGCAGCACTTTTGCAGGTACAGGCGACACAAGTTGAAAATTACTATTTTTGACTAAGTAAGGGGCCATAACTGTAACAGTTCCAAATAAATCTAAACGGGAAACCCCAGGTGCACAACTTCACATGCTGATCAACATTACTGTAAAGTTTCTTGACTCTAGCTCCAGTGCTTCTGAAGCTACAGGCGACACAACTTTTTGGGACAGACGGACGGATGGACAGACAAGGGCAAATCTAAATGCCCCCCCACCCCCCCAGAGTGGGTGCATATAAAATGACCGTGTGACCATAACTCTGCTAAAAATAAATCGAGCGGAATCTCCTGACGATATGCATAACTAGGCTTGGTGACAAACACTCCTGTTTCAATGAAATCCCTCAAGCGGTTTTGGAGATGAAGTGAGGACAAGATTTTACAGGGCGGAGGGACAGTGCGATTACTATATGCCTCCCTTCAGCGGCATAAATAGTATCCACAAAATCTTATGACATTGTCAAAGTAGTTAATATGTCAAGTGTTGCAGGTTTTTGCTACATAATGTGTTAGAAAAAGTTTTCTATTTTTATACAGCCAAATTCTTAGTTATTTAGCTCAAATTATTCAATTCATAAATCATAATCAAGTCTGTCAACATAGTGACAAAATATTTTCATGCTGAAGAAGTTTTCCTTTACAATGAGGTTATATTCATATTCATAAGATATAAACCTGTACATTTAATATTTATAAAATTAATACCCTCCCACACAAGCCATACCTAGCATTTAAAATTGATAACCCATAAGACAGCTGTCTGGGTATAGGTTACTTGTCTGTAAAATGTTTACAATCAATGATAGGTTAAGTGGTGTTACAGTGCTGTACTCTTTGCCCATAGGTTGTACCTGCAGATTTCTACTATAACTTCCCAGCCTTTCCTTTGAGGCCAGTACTGGTCAGTGTTCATTACAAGTACCGGTAGTACCTAGATTGCAACAAACTGCATAACAAATGACGTAAGATAAATATGTTATGGCCTATGTTAGCTCTACCATAAATGGCTATTTAATTTCCTATTTGCAAACAACACTGTCTTCATTATTTCTGATGAAACTATTTTAAAACTGCATGCAAACTTCTCTAAATATTAAATTCAGTTTCATAGTGCCAACCTATGTGGTAATAATAAAAGCCTTTTCACCAAGTTGCAGGTAGAATGACTGAAACCATCAAAGAGCATAGTACTGTTCTGGTTCAATGTGGTGCTATGTGGTTCTTGGAAAGTGACTTGTGGTTCAACCTTTTATTTAATAAGTGATTTGTGGTTCAAACTTTAACCTGATAAGTGACTTGTGGTTCACCTTTCATTTAATAAGTGACTTGTGGTTCAAACTTAACTTCATAAGTGACTTGTGGCTCAAATTTGATGAGCGACTCCTTGTTCAAACTTGACCAATGACAATTTGCTTTAATTCTAAGTTTAACTTGATAAGTGACTTGTCATTCAAACTTTAACCTGGTCAGTTTGGTATGGTGTTCTGTTAAGGCCAGCACATCCTCCCTTAAAATGCAGTGTGACAGTACGATGGTGAAAGTATGATGGTGAACGTGACAGTACGATGGTGACAATATGACAGTACGATGGCAAAGCACAACAGTACAATATTGAAAGTCTATCGTACTGTCCTACTGTCACAATCGTACTGCCATGCCTTGCCATCATATTGTCATACTGTCTCCATTGTACTGTCACCATCGTACTGTCATGCTTCACCATCATACTGTCACCATCATACTGTTGCACTTCACTATCATACTGTCATCATTGTACTGTCATGTTTCACCATTGTACAGTACAGCTCCCGTGATATGTACACATTTTGTGCTTCCTCCGCGATCGTGGTCAATGCGAACTTCTGAAAATCGCGGCGTTTCTCCTTGAAAAAATGCTCAGAATCACCGCGATTAAAGTTCACGCACAATCTCCGTGATTCTCCGAGTGTTAGAGCATTTCAACGGAGATTCTTGTGTTTCATCACCAAAGTTTTAACAAACTATTTCCCATTTAAAGGTGAAAAAATTTTTTTTTATAAAATTTATACACTTGAAATCCTTTCATCAAAAACAAACAGTCAGCAATGTGTGATGAAAATACCATAATGTAACTGTACATTTTACACCTGTCAATTTATGTGACTAAGGTAAAATTCAATCAAATACATTAATTTATGTGATTTTTTAAACGCTTATTATTTAGTAAATCGATAAATACTTTTTGCCAAGCGCCAAGACGATACAGATGCAGTTTAACACGTGTTGTTCGGAAATCAGTCAACTCATTTTCTGAAAATAAGATCAGCTGTTTCTGACACAACTGCTTTGAATTGTCATTCTTTATGTAAACAAATAGGAACGTTCGTACACAAATTCATCAGAATAAGAGCGCATTTGTTCGTATTTTCACTTTTTAAATTAGATATATTTATTTTCGCAGTTTGATTATCATTAGTAATTTATTTACACGGCACCGATTAAAGATTTTTTAAAAATAAATAAATTGCAGCAATTAAAGTTGACATGATGTCAGGTAGGTGTGTAAATCTATTCATTATCGGCTGTCTTTCTTTTCTACCCTCGTTTCATTTATTCGGTATTAATGATCGATTCTAATGAAACCAAACTTTCTGTTCAGTCAACAAAGCCATCATTGCCTAAATTTAAAAATATCCACATATCTGTTAAAGATATTAATTATCTTAATAAGAAAATGTAATCACGGGAAAAGCATGCTACATGACTGTAGATCCTGCTTTAAAGAGCATGTGGTGTCTGAAGCTTTTAAAGTGAGATGAATATCATTTATGGAAAATAACTGTCGTTCAATGTTTAAGGTCAAAAGTTATATTTAGGAACCAATTCGCGGTTGAGACGCAATGTATCATGCGTGTACAGATCATAGGCCATGAGACCAACACATGGTCTTGTGTTTTTCAATAAATTAATGTGTCAAAACATGTAACGAGTCGAAATATTACTATTAGGCATCCTAAAACATGAAGATAAAAAAAAAAAGTATATATAAAATTTCACTTGTCATATATACACTTCAGTCAACTGAATGCATAAACAAATCGCGGAGATTCGCGGAGGATTGATAATCTGCAGTTTCACAGTAAATACCGTCACTTACCAGACAAAATTCGTCTCTGCGACGCCTCCGCAATTTAGGGAGTTTCTCAGAGATTCTCCGCGATTTTCCTCCCAAGGTCCGCGGAGTTTAAGAGGAAAATGTACATATCGCGGGAGCTGTACTGTACTGTCACCATTGTAATGTTGTACTTTAGTACTGTTGTACTTTACCATCGTACTGTCACCATTGTAATGTCGTACTTTAGTACTGACGTACTTTACCATCGTACTGTCACCATCTTGCTGTCATGCTTCACCATCTTACTGTCATCTTTCTGTTAAGTATGTGCATAATTAATATATACATGGAGGAAAATGTTGACCATGTCCTCGATATGGTATGGTACAGTGTTCCGTTAGGGCCAGCACCTTCTCTGAGAGCTCAGAGCATGAAGCGTGACAGTAAAATGGTGACAGTTCAACAGTACCATGGCAAAGCACGACAGTATGATGTTGAAGCACAACAATATGATGTTAAAGTGCAACGGTATGATGATATCAGTACGACAGCGAAGTGAGACAGTATGTGGTGACAGTACAATGATGTTAGAGCACTGGATGGTAAACAGTTAAATATAATGTAATTAACAACTACAATAGCTTATTATGCTTTTCTTGTATTGAAAATTCAAATTTATTTGTTTTATAAGCAATATATTAAGCAGTTAACAGTTGTGAGCTGTGTGCTGGCGTTTAGTGTAGGTGTTATAAGTACTGTTTGGTATTAATTGGGGTATACTTGTAACCATTTTGACTGCCAGTTTGTTTAGCAAATGTCTGTTATACCCAAAGGTTAAATATTCTGTATGGTAACACATGGCTGAATTATCACCTCTGTTGTTGTTTTATTTTGTTTTCGACTCTAGGCCTATGTCCTTCTGATTTCACCTTGACTTCTGGTTTACTGTGAAGTGAAAGTAGGAACGCTGCTAAAATTTCATTGGTGAACAAACATACATGACATTCCATTGGTTACTTGCCATGAAAAGGAAAGGACTCTCGGAAATGAACCATTAGGCTTTCAGACTCTGAGCCTAAATGTAATCTAATAGGGTCATAAGCATTTTTGAATTGCTTCACATTTTGCACATATGTTATTCCTGAAAGAAATGAACGATCAGGCTCGACAAATGTTTTGGAAGCAACTCGTCCTGCAGGACGAGCAGCTCAGAATTTTCACTCATCCTGCTGCAATTAGTACTCGTCCTGTAGTTCACTAAGGAAAAAGCAGTAAACTGATAATTTTGTATCAATCCCCTACTCCCTGCCGAATATGCACCGATATTGCATTGTGACATTTAAAATAGTTCTGAGATTTTCACGTAAACATCCTTCTTTTTTTTTAAGCAATAAAATTCGGTGTGTGTAGTACATACCGGATTTTCTGCAGGAGTTTTTAGCTACCTATGTGATCATAACGGAACTGGACAGATTTTAGCACTGCATGCAATAAATCAACATCCGGTTTGCGCATCGGCTGCAGGAATTATTTTATGTTCCATTTCATGTGTGCTTTAAACTTCAAATTTTATTATTTTTGGCTAGAAATTCCACTCGTCCTTCAGTACAAGCACTGCCGGAAGATCCACTCGCCCTTAGTCAATTTTTACTCGTAATTACGATGGTAAATTATTGGCAAAAATGTCATAGATGTATGATTCAACATTTTGTTTTCTGCCTTTGGATCATCCTTCTGTCAAATTACATTACAAAGCCAGTAATGGTGCTGCAGTACTTGCACTCAAGTTGTCAGTGTATTCTTTTCCAATTCATATGTCTTTGTACCACAAATAGTATCTTTTTTAAAGATACTTTTTGCTTTATTGCTAACTTTTTAGACTGCAAATACATGCTTGTACCTCTGAATAGAGAACATATGAAAATGTACTAATGTATGTTAGCAATGCTGATTGTCTGCTCTAATTAGCAGTTTTATGGACAGTTTTAGTAATTTGCATTAAAGGGTGCATTTTGTGTAAAAAAATATTTTTTTTAATGCCTTAAATACTAAGTTTGAAAGTTAAAAAACAATCTCAAACAGACACAACCTACCTGTAAAATGCCGCAAGCCAGTAGTGTGTTGATAAGGCTAAAAAAAGTGGTTCAGGGAGCAGTTGTTAAAAAATATGGTAGGTAGGTAGGAATTAAAAAAAAAAATCTTTTTGCGACTGTTGATTTCTTTGAAAACACACGGCCAGGTCCTCTGAACCACACATTTTCTTTTGGCCATAGGAGAAATAAAGTATCTAGCTTTTTTTATCAAATCAGTATCAGGAAGTTATCAGATATCTTTACGTGACATATTATTTCCTAAATATTTTGCAAGTTAAGTATTTTGCTATAATCATTTTACCTTGATTTTTTTACTGCGCAAGTTTTTAAAATTCTTACCTTAATTAATCTTTGTGGCATACCAAAATTTACAGTACTAACCATCACCATGCTGTTACATGTTAAACATTAACATCCTGAAATAAAAGAAATAGAGCTATCATTAATGTGATTACTACCACCACAAGACTGCTTCCGAACTGAGGAATTTATTAGTAACAGAATACTTTGTAAAAGAAATAGAGTTATGGTTGTGGGCAATTAAAGATAGTTGTGGTTCTTGTATATTGCATTTCATGTCATTGTGCTTGACCATTGTATGCAGTTGCACTGCATTCCAACCATAAGTTTTCAAGGAAAACCAACAAAGGGCAATAACTGTGCAAATACTGAAGATGGAGTTTTAGCTCTTATACACTTCACTTCCTGTCAATGTGCTTGACCATTGAATGAAGTTGCACTGAATTCCAACCTGTAGTTTTCAAGTTATGCTCTGGACAAGGAAAACCAACAAAGGGCAATAACTGTGCACATAGTGAAGACAGAGTTATGGCTTTGTACACTGCATTTCCTTTCATCAAGCTTGACCATTGTATGAGGTTGCATTGAATTCCAACCAGTAGTTTTCAAGTTATGACCCCAACAATGAAAACAAACAATAGGCAGTAACTGTGCAAATAGTGAAGATGGAGTTATGATTCTTGAACACTGCCCTTTCTCTCATCGTGCTTGACCACTGTTTGAAGTTGCATTGAATTCCAACCATTAGTTTTCAAGTTATGCTCAGAACAAGGAAAACCAACAAAGGGCAGTAACTGTGCAAATAGTGAAGATGGAGTTATGATTCTTGAACACTGCCCTTTCTCTCATCGTGCTTGACCACTGTTTGAAGTTGCACTGAATTCCAACCATTAGTTTTCAAGTTATGCTCTGGACAAGGAAAACCAACAAAGGGCAATAACTGTGCACATAGTGAAGACAGAGTTAAACCTCTTGCACAATACACATCCACTCATTGTGCTTGACCAAAGTATGATGTTGCATTGAATTCCAACCAGTAGTTTTCAAGTTATTCTCTGGACAAGAAAAACCAACAAAAGGCAATAACTCTGCAAATAGTGAAGATGGAGTTATGGCTTTTTACACTGCATTTTCTTTCATTAAGCTTGACCATTGTATGAAGTTGCATTGAATTCCAACCAGTAGTTTTCAAGTTATGACCCCAACAATGAAAACAAACAAAGGGCAGTAACTGTGCAAATAGTGAAGATAGAGTTATGATTCTTGAACACTGCCCTTTCTCTCATCGTGCTTGACCACTGTTTGAAGTTGCACTGAATTCCAACCATTAGTTTTCAAGTTATGCTCTGGACAAGAAAAACCAATAAAGGGCAATAACTCTGCAAATAATGAAGAGGGAGTTATGATTCTTGAACACTGCACTTTCTCTAATTGTGCTTGACCATTGTATGAAGTTGGATTGAATTCCAACCATTAGTTTTCAAGTTATGCTCCAGACAAGAAAATTGCAATGGACCGACCAACTGCCCACCCGCCTGTCCGACCGACCGACCACCGGGTGACTCTTCTATACCCCCCAAACTTTACTTTGGGGGTATAATTAAGGCAGATGCATTACTTATTACTTTTTTAATATTAATCAAAATTCTATCATTCAAATTTGAAAACTTTAAAAGATCTTTAAAATATTTTGCTTTAACAAACCTTTTTTTTACTGCTTTATTTTCATCCACTGAAATGACAATATCATGTTGCCAAATTTTTCTTTCTTAACTATCATACTTTTGAAAACAAATTTTCTTTGAACTTAAAATTTCTGCATATTAAAGTTTTTATTCAATACAGCATGCCACTAAATTTTCACATACCACAAATAAAAGGTATTATCACTTAGGAACTTGTGACTCTCAGAGAAAAATTTTTATGTTTTTATCTACACATACCTCTAACAAAAGACTTTGAAAAAACATCATGCAACTATGTCAAAGTTAACCCTTTCTTCTGACTTTTTTGAGCTTATGACCTTTCGCAGACTAAAGAGCAAACAGCCTGCATACCTGATAAAATAATGGCTTAATAATCATGTTAAGTTTTATATATACTCTTGAATCAATCATAATCTAATACCTTCACGTTTTTGTATCATACTTCATTTTCCGTGTCCATTTCACAGTATAATGAATTACAGGAATTCAAATTATTCATAAAAACTAGGACATCCAGTTTCTAGTGTTAGGAGATAAAAAATAAGCCTACAGGCACTCTGTTTAGTGTTACATTTTTATCTCTTTTTTTCATGAAATGTCTGTTTTATTTATTACAAATATAAATGTCTTCAGTTCAGCAAGCTGAAACAGGTTTTCAACTTTTCCATCATCAAATTTGAACTAGTACTAAAAGAGGTGTCAAAGGTGGACAAGCTCCAAGTCTCTCCCGGTCATAATATCTCACTCATGTATCTATTTATTTATCATTGAAACCAGCTGCCCATAAGAGGTTAGTTATTATCCCCCCGCCAAAGGCAGAGGGGATATTAGAAATGCCCTTCGTCCGTCCGTGCGTGCGTCCATCCGAAACAATTTTGTCCGGAGCATAACTCCAAAACTACTTGAGGGATTTTATTCAAACTTCATACACTGACAGAGCACATTGGTAGGTAGTGCAGTGTGCAAGTGCAATAACTCTACCTTGCCTTTTTTAGAGTTATTCCACTTTATCAGATTTACTTGATAAATTTTGTCCGGAGCATAACTCCAAAACTGCTAGAGGGATTTTATTCAAACTTCATACACTGACAGAGCACATTGGTAGGTAGTGCAGTGTGCAAGAACAATAACTCTACCTTGCCTACTTTTAGAGTTATTCCCCTTTATCAGAATTACTTGATAAATTTTGTCCGGAGCATAACTCCAAAACTACTTGAGGGATTTTATTCAAATTTCATACACCGACAGAGCACATTGGTAGGTAGTGCAGTACGCAAGTCCACTTACTCTACCTTGCCTATATTTTAGAGTTATTCCCCTTTATCAGATTTTCTTGATAAATTTTGTCTGGAGCATAACTCCAAAACTACTTGAGGGATTTTATTCAAACTGCATACACTGACAGAGCACATTGGTAGGTAGTGCAGTGTGTAAGAACAATAACCCTACCTTGCCTATTTTTTAGGGGTTTTCTTCAAACTGCAAACCCACATTATTACATTTACTTTTTTAAGTCTTTCTATAACAAGAGTTCAACAATACAGCACTTTTCTTGAACAGAACAGAACAGAACACATACTATACATGTGGGAGGGGACTTCAACATGCAACCACTTGAAAGTACAGCCTTCAGGTAACTTATTTCCGGTGTGGGGATTAACCATGTGTAACATGGCTCTTGTTTTAAGTTATAGGGGACAGTGCTAGATACAGAAAGCATCCCATTCCACAGACACCACTAGCACATATACATGGGATGTCGGTTTAACGTCTCATTCAAAACACGACTAGAAGGGGTTTTTGTCACAAAAACATATGTCTCCCAAAATATGTACTCTAAGGGTGGAACAGCAGCATGTGTTTTGATATGGAGGGTGGAAGTCAAAACATAAGTGGAAGTTGGTTTTAACAGATTTAATAGATGTAGGTGAAGCTGCAAAGTGATGTGGAAATGAGGAAATACTTCATGTTTTTATAATCAAAAAGTAAAGATATTGGTTACTAAGTGACAACTGGATGTAGTTTAAGCTATCCACACAGATGGAATTTGATCTATCAGTTGTTCATAGAGGCTCTGTGTTGTTGTTAATCCAAATGTTTGCATATATATTTGCATGATAGCTCGGTTTCAGATTGTGTAACTGCAAGATTTTTTACATATATGAGATCATTCAGTGTTTGTCGAATTGTACTGGGAGTTGTTTAAGTTGACTGAAGTTAGTCATGGTTTGTTAGAGCTCATTAGCTGACACTGGTGCATTAAAGTCACCAAGACAACTAGGGTTGGTGCTGATCACTCCTGTGCAGTTTTGTTGAAATCCCACCAGCAGTTTGACCTGTGAAAGCTGGACAAGGATTTTCTATTTTAAGGTCTGACGGCCATTCTGTGCAGCCAAGCGGAACATACCAGCGATATGCACAACTAGGCTTGGTATTGATCACTCCTGTGAAGTTTCATCAAAATCCCACCAGCAGTTTGATCTGTGAAAGCCTGACAAGGTTTTTCTATTTTTAGCTCTGGCGGCCATTTTGTGCAGCAAAGCATGCACAACTAGGGTAGGTACTGATCACTCCTGTGAAGTTTTATCGAAATCCCACCAGCAGTTTGATCTGTGAAAGTCTGACAAGGTTTTTTCTTTTTTAGCTCTGGCTTCCATTTTGTGCAGCAAAGCATGCACATCTACAGATGGTATTGATCACTCCTGTGAAGTTTCATCGAAATCCCACCAGCAGTTTTGACCTGTGAAAGCCGGACAACGATTTTCTATTTTTAAATCTGGCGGCCATTTTGTTCAGCCAAGCAGAACGTGCCTTCGATATGCACAACTAGGGTTGGTACTGATCACTCCTGTAAAGTTTTGTCAAAATCCTACCAGCAGTTTGACCTGTGCAAGCTGGACAAGGATTTTCTATTTTAAGCTCTGCTGGCCATCTTGTGCAGCCAAGAGGAACGTGCCAGCGATATGCACAACTTGGGTTGGTACTGATCACTCCTGGGAAGTTTTGTCGAAATCCCGCCAGCTATTTGACCTGTGAAAGCCGGACAAGTTTTTTCTATTTTCAGCTCTGGTGGCCATTTTGTGCAGCCAAGCGAAACGTGCCAGCGATATGCACAACTACAGTTGATACTGATCACTCCTGTGAATTTTGGTCAAAAACCCACCCGCAGTTTGACCTGTGAAAGCCAGACAAGGTTTTTCTGTTTTTAGCTCTGGTGGCCATTTCGTTCAGCCAAGCGGAAAGTGCCAATGATATGCACAACTAGGGTTGGTACTGATCAATCCTGTGAAGTTTCGTCGAAATCCCGCCAGCAGTTTGATGTGTGAAAGCCGGACAAGCCGACTGTGGACAGATGGATAGACGCACTGATGGACAGCGAAGGCAAAAACAATCCTAAAAATCGCTACACTATTAGGATTTGAGGACGACCAAAAGAAGGTTACCTTCTCATGACCTATCCATCAGCCAATCAAAACAACGCTTCCACCCTCATGGAAGTAAATGTTCAACTTGTGAAGTCTTTTTTAGATAGCCGGGATGCCAAACAATTATCTGCCATGTATAAACTGTCACAAAACTCAGTAAAATTTATTTGTCAAAATCTTTCAAAATGATGAGATTTATGTTTGTGATTAATATAATTTTTTTCAAAATATCTAAGCGCTTTCAATCTCCGCTAATAAACATTGTTATGCTAGAGAACATTACACGCTGTTTGAACACGCATTGTGTACAGGTAAGCTATCAAGACGCGTCTTAAGCTGCAGTGTCATTGGCTAAGATATAAATAAAATAGTGGGAATTCCAGGTTATCGAGAAGACAGAAATGAATGCGTCATCTTCAGATCTAACCATAAGGAGATCGTAAACTTCAGTCAGATTGAGTCCAGAGCATTATCACTCATTGAAAAACATTGAGTTAAAAATTTCACCTCTAATCTATCTGAACTGGTACTACTGTTTTTGACCCAGGTAAAAATTACTATGAGAATTTTAATCATTCAGACACTATTCTGTCTAAGCTTCAAGGTGATTGGGCAAATATATGACCACTAGTGATATTTATTTTTTCCACTGACTGCAGCTGGTGACTTATATTTTGACCTCAATTGACCCTGTTTAACCAACATCCTGTAGATCATTATAACACTTATTCATACAAAATATCAAATAATAGGCAAAAACTTCATAAGGTTTTCTACTGATCTGAGCTGTTGACCTACTCTTAGACCATACATGACACAGTTTCAATCTTTTTAACTAACAGTCTGACCATGTTTCAAGACTACGGCAAACATGTGACCTCTAGAGTACTCCCAATTGTTGACCTAGTTTTTGACATCACATGACCCAGTTTTTTGCAATTGTCCAAGAGATCATCATAACAAACATTCTGAAAAAGTTTTATGAAGACTGAGAAAAAAATGTAATCTCTGCAGTGCTCACTATGTTTTTCACAGAGCTGCTGACAAACATTTTGAGCAACTTTTATAATTATAGGCTGTATCAAATGAGTGGCATGTACATTCATAAAGTAAAATGATGATGCACAACAGACAATGGACAAAGGCTGATCACGAAAGGGTATTCATGTGAGCTGAAGACATAACTAGTCTCATGTTCCATCACTATTTTATACTGAAATACCTATCATGCAAAAAATAAAGTTTCTTTTTCAGTAATCCATAGCCTGCCATGTCCCCCTCTCATAGATTTCAGGACTGTCATTTATTTTTATTCTTGGTATGTTAAGTACTCCAGTTATCTACAACTCAATTTGATCCAAGAGTACTTTTTGTTGAAAGAGTAAACAATAGAGCCTGTCCTTATTTATTACAACCAAAAACTGTACATAATTAGTGATAATCATCCATTGTTTGCTCTATCAGTAAGAAATTCCATAAATATTTGAAGAATGTGCAGAGTTTACAAAAACTACAAAAGGAAGATCATGGTTGAAGAAAATGTCTGCTGATCAAATCTAACCCTGCCTTGGATATCTGTCTATAGGGCATTGACTCTATTGTAAAGCCTTCAGCAAATTGGATTTGGTTATTTACAAGATAATATATATATTTCTCTCATATGGTAACATACTGTTAAATTTCTTCTTAGATTTATAGCATTAATATTAACATTAACTTCTCCTAAAATATTAATTTTCACAGATTTACAACTTCTTGTAACAAATTAATGTAAGCAACATTTTTTCCTTAAATATCCATTTCTTTCTTTGTTTTATTTTCTTTATCTATATAACAAGGCAGTCTGAAGCACAGCTAAATCCCCTTCCGCAGCAGACATGAATATGTACTTCTTGACCTTTAACAAACCATGACCTTGATGTTGTGCCATGCATATTATAAGCACATAGTCTCATGATAGTAATTATTTGTGCCAAGTTATTTAAAATCTTCTATAAAGTCAAAAAGTTATGGAGAACATTTAAGCTTGATTTTGGGGGTTGCAACCTGGAAGTTGGGTTCTGCACATCGTGTCATAGTGGTGATCATTTGTGCAAAGTAATTAAAAAAAATTGAAAGCCAAGTTAGTAAGTTATAGAGCAGACGTAAAATGTTCATTGTACCACAAGAAAACAGTGCCTTCATACTATGCAATAAAAGAAACAGTCCCTTTTCACTCTGTGCCATAAGAAACAGTACCTTTTTACACTGTGCCACAAGAAACAGTAATGTCTCACATTGCACCATAAGATACAGTGCCTTCATACAGTGCAATAAAAGAAACAGTACCTTTTTACACTGTACCACAAGAAACAGTAATGTCTCACATTGCACCATAAGATACAGTGCCTTCATACAGTGCAATAAAAGAAACAGTCCCTTTTCACACTGTGCCATAAGAAACAATACCTTTTTACACTGTACCACAAGAAACAGTAATGTCTCACACTGCACCATAAGAAACAGTGCCTTTTCACACTGTAACATAAGAAACAGTGCCTTTTTCCTTGAATCATAAGAAACAGTGTCTTTTTGCATTGTAAAACATGAAACAATGCCATTTACTTTGTAGTATAAAGATCAATGCCTTGTTCAATTCGAAGCTAAAGAAACAGTTCCTTTTTGCTCTGTAATAAAAGAAGAGTTGCCTGTATCACTTTTTCACAGATCAGTACTACATTTACCTTAATGTTGATAAAAAATATTACACTTTCAAAACAATTCAAAACCATGTAACTCTGATAATCAGTGGTTATAACATTTACATAAAATTTCCTTCTTACAGTTTGTAAGTCAATAACATATTGCCAGAGATGTACTTGAAGTTTAAATGAAAGTAACCTCCCCCCCCACACGTAAGATTATGTAGAAAATAAAGGGTCCATCAACAACCATTTCATCTAAATCCATTATGACAGAATAAATGGTACTTTTCTTGGACTAGAACAATGGTTTGGCTCTGAATTAAGCATTATCATGAAAGGAAACATCTTAAAGCTTTATCACTTTAATCATTCTACAACAAAGCAGTCTTTTTTTCTTCTGTTTTATTACTTTGGGATTTAAAGTGTCTCAAATGATCCATTAAATACTGTCTGTTCCTTTACCAAATTTCTAGGATGCCCAAATATTTCATAACATCGTCTTGTTTAAACTACCCCCAAGTTTGCCCTCCAGGAAAGAGCAGAGCAAGAAATATTGCGTGTACTTACATGGATTTAATCATAAGGTTCGGGGTCAATAGCTGCAAAAACACCATCCATACCATAAAGGCTAAATACAAGTACTTATTTATACGGCTGATATTGGAAACCAACTATTTTGGTTTCGTTCCAGGAGACTTGCATAAAAGTAATGAAATCTTGCAGTTTATGATAAGCTTGTTTCGCTCAGCAGTTTCTTGTGCAGAACTTTTCAGGCTCACCTCATGATTTCCATTCTTTTCAAAGAAACTATTCCAGAGCCCACCATGTTACTTTAGGCAAGCCCTAGTAGACTACAACACTGATGTTATATTTAACTAGAATGATGCAGTTTTTTTGTTGCTTTTTTGAAAATGCATGTCTCCCACCACAAAGTCAAGAAGAGATGTTTGTAAAGCATACATGCCCCCTAGTGCCTTATCACTAGAGACAGCCATAGATGTGAAGGAAGGTAGAAGAAAAACAGGGACTTGTGTCAGTACACTAAGTGGAGGATGCCAGGGGCTTTTAATAACAAAAGCTATTTGCCATGGCAAGCAGATGAATGATAGGTCAACTGTAGATTATATCAATGATACTTTGGATATAAAATGTATATAGTTCAATTACTGGAGAACATGAAAGAGTACAGGAACTGCATTGGGAGGTTGGGTAGATAGGAAGTTTTGAGGCAGCAACACCCGAGGGTTTTCTAGTTATCAATCATATACAGTGATGTCTCATTAATCCGGACACTATTGTTCCCAGTAAAATTTCCGGATTAATGAATTTTCCGGAGTAATGAATCGGACAACCACAATGCAGTTTTTAAGAAAACAAGAAACACAGCTAGATCTAGACATGTTTTATATAGACTGTTAAATAATTGCTTTTTTCTTCTTTTGATTTAACTCTAATTCTTAAAAAGCAAATACATACAAGAAAATAAAACATACTGAAATGTCATAATATTGTTAAGCACTTCTAATATAAAAGGTTTCTGTATTTTTTTTTCAAAAACCTTCTGTGATATCTTATCTCTCTAAGCCGTTTGTATTATTTTAGCGCCTAAAGATTAAAAAAGTCTATGAGTTTTTTTTCTGTTTACTTTCCCCGACATTTTCGTTCTGTAAGTACATCGTCCATTTTTTTCCACAAAAAGTCAAGATCTTCCGATGATCAGATTATCACGAGTAATAATTATGTCATTATTGTTATTATGTCAATTAAACATCAAAAGAGCAAATATCCTAACTGTCAAAACCAATTATCGACTGCAAGGCACTTAATCTGCCAATTGTATAAACAAACCAATAAACTTGTTCACACCTCCCGTGGCGATTAGCAGCCGCAGCGGCCACTCAGATTTTGGTTGGTTCCCGTCCGGATTAACGGATCATTTTGCATAGACAAAGATACGTTTGGTTCCCAAAAACGATTTCCGGTTCCAGAACGCGGATTTCCGGAGTAACGAGCAAAAATAACGTTATGGAAATTCGTTCCCGCTTATTTTCTTCCGGACTGCGAATTTTCCGGATTAATGACTTCCGGATTAACGAGACATCACTGTATATTGCCATGGTGACCTTGACCTTTTAATCTAGTGGCCTCAAAGACAATTTCCAGAACAGACCAACCTGCACAGCAAGTCTGAGGAGCCAACGCCCAAGGCTCTCTAGTTATTGAATGGAAACCACTTTTTTTTGTTAATGGTCACTCTGACCTTGAGCTTTGATGAAGTGACCCCAAGAAGCAATATGAGTCATCTATGGGTCGTTATCATCTACTGTCCATGACTATCCTGCTTATGAAATTTTGGAGAGCCTGGACCAAAGCATTCTGAAGTTATTAATCAAAAACTGTTTGCTTTTCAAGGTCACTGTGACCTTGGCCTTTGACCCAGTGACCTGAATAACTGTAGGGGTCATCTACTGGTCATGATCAACCTATAAACCAAGATTGAGGAACCTGGGTCCAAGGATTCTCTAGATATCTAAAAGGTTTTGCTTTTCAAAGTTACTGTGACCTTGAACTTTGACCTAATGAAAAGAAAAAAAACTGCCGGGGTCATCTAATGGTCATGAACAACCTACAAACCTAGTTTGAGGAAGATGGGCCAAAGAGTTCTCTAGATGTGGATCGGAAATGAAGTGTCTAACAACCGACTGACAGACTGACCAACATTTGCAAAAAAAATATGCCACCTGATCTCTATGGCAGAAAATTGTGACAATATGCACCATTACACTATGTTCTCAACATTTCTGTAGAGTTTCATCAAAATCAAATGATGCGTGTAGGAGAAGTTGTGCTGACCAACTTTGTAACAGACAGACATGGACAAAATCAATATGTCTACCAACCACTTTTGGTGGGAGACATAATTATAAGCAAGACATATTTACAACAAAATACATATAATATGTATAAATGTTATCTTATACAACTATTTAACCATACTGCAAATCAGGGCTCCAGAAAACCGAAAATTTGTCAGTTTTTAATCAATTTCAGCTTCCTGGACTGATTTTTTGGTCCAAAACTCCTTAAAAGATCAGACCATATATTTTCCAAAAATTAAAATTTAAGGATATCTTATCATTATAAGAGGGCCATGATGACCCTGGATCGCTCACCTGAGTACTTTGGCTGTGGGTCTGCTGTTATGCAAACATCAGAAACAATATTAAATTTTCTAACTGAATACTTTCAAAGATCTCATACTTTACAAAATAAACCTTATGGTGCAGAGGTAATTTTGAACTAACAGCTTGTAAGGAGATGTCATTTGAAGCAAAATGTTGATAAAAATCTATTTCTAGCTAAGGGTGCCATTTTGTTCAATGGAGTGGAACCATTTGAGCAATTTTTATAGGTGGATATATATAATGAATATTCCTCTGAAATTTGGTGGAATAAGACTGCTGAAGTCTTTTATGTATTTTTATTCTATTTTATTCTAGTTTTAGCTCTTGCAGCCTTTAAATGCAATGAAGCAGAAACCATTTGTGCAATTTTAGATAAAGGCAATATAAGAAACATTTCTATAAAGTTTGATGAAAAATGGCATGGCAGTCTGTCATTTGAAGATAAATATTGACGAAAATCTATTTTTAGCAAATGAGCAAAACCATCTAAACAATTTTAATCGTGGCTATATTAGGAACACTTCTGGGAAATCTAGTGGAAAATTACCTTACAGTTTAGGAGGTGAGATGTCGACTGATTTTTTTCTATTGTCAGCTTTTGTAGCTCTTATGTGCACTGCAGCAGAACGGTTTGTGTAACTTTAGAAATACAAGGAACATTTCTATCAATTCTGGTTTAAAATGGCCTATTGGTTTCTGTGGAGATGTCATTTGAAGTCAAATACTGACGAAAGTCCAGTTTTAGCTCTAGCGGTTATTTTGTCAAATGGAGCGGAACCATCTGAGCAATATTAATTTTAATAAAGGGTTATCAACAGAACATTTCTGCAAAATTTGGTTGAAAATGACCTTGCAGTTAGTTCTGTTTGAATATTTATCTATTTTTAGCTTTTGCAGCCCTAATGTGCAATGGAGTGGAACGGTTTGAGCAATAAAAGGAAAGGGCAATATAAAAACATTTCTGTCAAGTTTGGTTAAAAATGGCCAAGAGATGTCATTTGAAGCCATATATTTATGAAATTCTATTTTTAGCTGTGGTGACCTTTCTGTGCAATGGAGTGGAACCATTTGAGCAACTTTAACAGAGGGAAATTTTATGGAACATTTCTGTGAAGTTTGGTTGAAAAAGACCTTATAGTTTAGGAGGAGATCTTGTTTGATTTTTTTTTTCTATTTTCAGCTTTTCAGCCCTTACGTGCAATGGAGTGGAACGGTCTCATTACTTTTAGAAAAGGGCAATATGACAAATATTTCTGTCAAGTTTTGTTTAAACTGGCAAAGAAAATTTGGAAGAGATCTCATTTTTAAAATCGAAGATGTTGTTTGAACCTTTTTTCTATTTTTAGCTATTACAGCCCTTATGTGTAATGGATAGGGACAGTTTGAGTAATTTTAGAAACTGGCAATGTAAGAAACATTTCTGTCAAGTCTGGTAAAAAACAGCCTTGTGGTTTTGGAGGAGATGTCATCTGAAGTAAAATGTTGACAATGTACAACTAATGATGGATGGTAGAAGCCAGACATAGGGTAATCCCAATAGCTCACCCTGTGCATCTGCTCAGGTGAGCTAAAAATGTGGGACGAAGGGTAATCCCAATAACTCACCCTGTGCATCTGCTCAGGTGAGCTAAAAATGCCAAAATTTCACACCTAAATCCCACCTGCTTTCACACCTATCATAAACCCCTAAAATTGCCACTGTCACCAGTGGCCCAAGGCAATTATCACCAATTAACTGATTAACTCATCAATAAGTGTGCTTGATTGGCTGCTAGTCAATCAATCATGTTAACGGATGTAGAAATATTTTAACCTTGTGAAATTTGTGCTACTTCTGTCTTTAACTTTCACTCTGAACAAAAACATTGTTTATTTTTTTGCGATGTCGACAAACAAACTTCTGTAAGCATTATAATTCAATTTAGTTGTCAGTGATGATAAATTGTTTATATTTTCCAATAAGAACTAGAACTTTCATTCAATGCAATTCATACCCCCACCACTGTTACTGATAGAAGGTGACTTTTGTGGCATAAAATAGTTGTGTTTAATGGAAAAGAAAAAAGACAACACTTCACAGGTAATGGTATGAGTAAATTTTGAATCATCAAATCAGGAAACAGGTAACAATAACCTTTGATTTTGCCAATTTACTAAAACAAAGAAATTATGAGCTAAAATAAAGAATATCATATATTCATCAAAGTAAGAAAAAAAGCCTCATCTTACATTTGATTGTCTAATATTTGATGTTGAAGTGTGACCTTGACCATGAGCTAGTACAAGGGCAACACAAGTTCAACACCAGTTCTGCATATCCTCTTCATCAGGGAAACATTTGAGCTAAGTTTGAGTAAAATCTTTCAAGGGGTATAGGATTCAAAGAGTGAACAAAAAAAATTTCTGACTTTTAAGTGTGACCTTGAGCTGACACAAGGGCAATATGGGTTATGCACATTGCCTTGTTGAGATGAACATTTGGGCGAAGTTAGAAGAAAATCCTTGTTTTATAATTCATTGTCAAATATTTGATCTTCAAGTGTGACCTTGACCTTGATCTTGTACAAGGTCAACATGGGTTTTGCACATCACTATCATTTGAGCCACGTTTGAAGAAAACTCTTCAAGGGGTAAAGGATATACAGAGCAGACAAGAAAATTATCTGATCTTCCAGTGTGACCTTGACCTTCACCTGACACAAGGGCAACATGAGTTCTGCATATTCCCATGTTGAGGTTAACATCAAAGCCAAGTTTGAAGAAAATCCTTCCATTAATATTTGATTTGTTGAACTGACATGGTGGAGAGGGACCGACCGACTGACTGACGGATTCGACAAAGCGATTTCAGTATAGCACTCCCCCACATTTTGTGGTGGGGGTATAAAGAAGCTTTGAAAGCATTTATTAGGCTTACTAATGTTAAACATTGTTTTTGGCTGATTTATTTTCATGTTTTCCTGGGTGGGTGGAGGGAGGGTCTCGGACCAATTTAGATTTGAAAATTTCCGAAGCCCTGCTGCAAATTACTTCAAAAAGCTAAGACATGAACTGACTTTTTACCCTCTATGACCTTGACCTTTCTGCGTATTATCAAAAATACTGTGCATAGTATCAGTTAACTCTGTTTGTGTCATAATTCTCAGAGTTTTGACAAGATTAATAAATCCTGAAGTTTGCACAAATTCAAATTTTAAAGGAACTTTGTGGAGTTTTGTTCATTCTGACAATGCTAAACAAAAATCTATACTAATATGAATTGAAACTGGGTCTTGAAAACTTTGCTAAAAATTTTAAAAATTTTTTTAGATATAAGGAGAAAGCCTTTAAACAAAAATAACATTCCACAAGGTTCAGTTCTTTCACCCCAATTCTAATTATTTAGGCATATTTTAGAAATTACTGTAATTACTTTCACCTTACCATTAGGTATAACAAAAGTGTTTTACTTATATTAATCTTCTGGAATGTACTGTTATAAAAGCTCATTCATTGTCTGGAATGCAAACACTCTAGTGTAAAATGACATCATTAAAGCGGACATTTTGCAACACTCACTTCTCTTAGCATTTAATCATTTTTATTTCTTGTAATATTTTTTTATAAATTTGATACTAAGTTTATAACTTTAAAAACTAAATAAAATTTCAGGTAAGTCCTCAAGTTGGGATGTCTGTGCAATATAAATTCATTCCAACGACATTTTGTTAAAATACAGGACCTAGAACTTTGTCTCATATCCTTGTACTTATGTTGCTGCATGGTTTGAAATTCTTTAAATCTTTAAGATAAATAATGTGTAGTTAGCAAAATAAAGAATAAATGAATTTAATATGGATGCAGAGCTAACATAACTTCTAAAATTAAACAAGGGCAATAATCTGTAAAGAAAGGAGCACAGAGTAATCTACCCTCATACCTGAGCAAAGGTAAGAAAAAAGTTGAATGTTGTAACTCTGACCTGTGCAAAACAAGAATGTACAAATGTACATGCCCCTGTTCTTACTCTACTATTCTTAACAATTATGTATGTATATTCAAATATATAAGCATGTTCAAAGCTTGCATATAAGAAGGTCAAAATGACCCTATATCACTCATATGATGATCAAGTGAAACATTCTCACAAAGTTTCATGATAATTGGGTAGGAAGTGTGGCCTCTAGATTGTTAAAAAGATTTTCTTGAATTTGACCTTTTGACCTAGTTTTTGATCCAACATGGCCAATCATATAATACATAAAGTGCCTGGAAGTCATTAAGCCAAACAATCTGACAAAGTTTCATCCTGATTGGATGGGAAATGTGGCCTCTAGAATATTCACATTTTTTAACCCAACATGACCCTTAAATATGAAGACCCTAAAAGTCATCAAACGAAACAATCTGACAAAGTTTCATCCTTACTGGATGGAAAATGTGGCCTCTAAAGTGTTCACAGGTTTTTCTAGGATTTGACCAGGTGACCTAGTTTTTGACCCAACATGACCCATGTAGGAAAAAAGCTTTGAAATCATCAAGCAAAACATTCAGACCAAGTTTCATCTTAATTGGATGGAAAATGTGGCCTTTAACGTGTTCACAGATTTTTCTAGGATTTGACCTGTTTATCTGTTTTTGACCCAACATGACCAATATAAAAAATAACCTTGGAAATCATCAAGCCAAACATGCTGACTAAGTTTCATCCCTATTGGACTGAAATATGGCCTCTAAAGTATCCTTTTTTTTCCTAGGATTTATCTGGTGACCTAGTTTTTGACTCAACATGACCCATCTAAAAAGAGCAATGTCTTGTTAGTACAGAAAAGAATAATTATGCTTCTGAAATATCAAAAGCACCAGGGTTATTTAAAATGAATACTTTTTCAAAGTGGACAACAGAAATACAATAACCCTTTACATATTCCATTTCAGAAGATAAATATAACACTTATGTACAAAAATTCAGATAGTCAATAATTCTGAACAACTTTCGTTAGTTAGATTACATTACAAGAGTTTTTTGTATTACTGGGCCTAGAAATCAACCTTCTTTATCACAGATGACCTAGCTTCTAGTATCCCTTGGTACTGATGTTTCACTAAAAACTAAGTGTATGTTTCATAAATGGTGAAATATTACACTTTTGTCAAAAAAGAAAACAAAAAAGAAAATAAAAAAAAAAACATCTTTTACACAGAATACAATGTCTGCTTCATACTGAAGCCTAGAAAATCATAAAAATACCTAATGTCTTATAATTATACCTTGATTTTAAGATACATGAAACCAGGGTAATTAACTTAATCCTAACAGACATTCTGGTTTTACCTAGCTAAAAGACAACTAAGCAGTTAGGTAACAACTTGATAGGAATATTGCTTAGTAATCAAGATGGTATAGATATTTCTCTGATCAGTATCTTTAACCATGTCATTTCATAATAGATAGATATTTTCTAAGAGACACTGTCTCTTTAAAAACAGACAATCATAATTTTGTTAAATCAGTTTGAATCTCACTAAAATTTTAATTATCAATAGAAATGACAATATAAAATACTGAACTAGTCCTTAACTTTACAATCTGAAGAAAACAAGAAACATTACAATATGAAGAAACTGTTTTACAAACATAGCCAGGGATTAATTCCAAACTAAAGCTGAAATCTAACTTAGATATCATTCCACACTAAGCAGAAAGCAAACTTAAGACAAGAAATTGGTAGAACCGATGGATGCTCCCCGAATAAATGCCAATTCCAAAAGGGCTATTGTTTAATATGTATTTTTTTAAAGTATGAAAAATAACAAAGGGAAATAACTCCTAAATTATGCAAAAAAGAGTTACGGTTCTTGCACGCTGCACTTCTCCTCATAGAGATCTATCTACCAATAAAGTTTCATGTTAATATCTCTTATACTTTGTGAGATATGCCCCGGACAAAAAATAAGTATGAGAAAATTTAAAGGGAAATAACTCAAAAATTGATAAAGCAAGAGTCATGGTTCTTGTGCACTGCACTGCTCATCAATGAGATCTATCTACTAATAAATCTCAAGTTGATAACTCTTATGCTTTGTGAGATAAGCCCCGGATAAAAAATAAGTATGAGAAATTTCAAAGGGCAATAACTCAAAAATTAATAAAGCAAGAGTTATGGTTCTTGTGCACTGCACTGCTCCTTAATGAGATCTAACTACCTATGAAGTTTAATCTTGATATCTCTCATAGTTTTTGTGTTATTCTCCGGACAAAATTATAACAGATGAACGGAAACACGAACGGACGGACAAAGTGGCAACTTTATGCTTGCCCTTCTGGGAGCATAATTATCTCCAAGGGTTTTCAGGTTATGGTCCGGACAAGATTTTTCTAAAAAGGGAGATAATTCAAAAACGGGGCAAATAGAGTTATGGTTCTTTGGCACTGCACTCCGCGTCAATGCCCTCTACCACTGTGTGCAGTTTAAACAAATGATATCCAAGGGTTTTCAGGTTATGCTCCGGACAAGATTTTTCTAAAAGGGGAGATAATTCAAAAACGGGGCAAAATAGAGTTATAGTTCTTTGGCACTGCCCTCTGCATCAATGCCCTCTACCACTGCAAGCAGTTTAAACAAACTATGTCCAAGGGTTTTCAGGATATGCTCCGGACAAGATTTTTCTAAAAGGGGAGATAATTCAAAAACGGGGTGAAATAGAGTTATGGTTCTTTGGCACTGCACTCCACCTCAATGCCCTCTACCACTGTGTACAGTTTATACAAATTAAGTCCAAGGGTTTTCAGGATATGCTCCGGACAAGATTTTTCTAAGATGGGAGATAATTCAAAAACAGGGCAAAATAGAGTTATGGTTCGTTGGCACTGTCCTCTGCGTCAATGCCCTCTACCACTGCGTGCAGTTTAAAAAATTATGTCCAAGGGTTTTCAGGTTATGCTCTGGACAAGATTTTTCTAAAAGGGGAGATAATTCAAAATCGGTGTGAAAAAGAGTTATGGTTCTTTGACAATGAACTCAGCGTCAATGCCCTCTACCACTGTGTGCAGTTTAAACAAATTATGTCCAAGGGTTTTCAGGATATGCTCCGGACAAGATTTTTCTAAGATGGGAGATAATTCAAAAACAGGGCAAAATAGAGTTATTGTTCTTTGGCACTGCACTCCGCGTCAATGCCCTCTACCACTGTGTGCAGTTTAAACAAAGTATATCCAGGGGTTTTTAAATTATGCTCCGGACAAGATTATGACGGATGGACAGATGGACGGGACGGACAAAGCAGCAACTATATGCTCACCCTTCCGGGAGCATAAAAAAATGCTCTATTTAGCAGAAAGCAAACTAAGTTAAAATTCTCCATTAAGCTGAAAGCAAACTAAGTTAAAATTCTCCTTTAAGCAGAAAGAAAACTAACTAAAGATTCTCTGTTAAGCAGAAAGCAAACTAAGTTAAAATACTCCATTAAGCAGAAACCAAACTAAATCAAAAATAAGCAGAAAGCAAAATAAGTAAAAATTTACTTGCAACCCTTAAAGCAATCCCAAGCTTTAATTTTATATAAGTTACCAAAACACCTAGTTTCAATGTCAAGCAAACTTAAGTTATTAAGCAGAAAATACCCATTTTATTCTGGTTAAAAAACAGCATCAACTAGAGATGTGTCCAGAAGGACATGGATGCCCCCACATTCTCCTGTATTGTCAAAAACAATCCTGTACAATTACAGGTGCATATAAAATCTAAAATTGCTATTCCTTAGCTTTATCAGGGGGCATAACTATGCCGATCTCCAATACATTTCTGTCAAATATACAGGTGTGTAACTTCACACACTGACAACTTTTCTTAGAAAGTTGCATGGCTCTAGCAGTTACACATTTGGAGTTACACACGACACAAACTGGTCTACTTATGGACAAGGGCAAATCCATATCCCCCCCACCCCCTTCAAAATGGTGGGTAATTAAAATCTGAGATTAAAGACAAACCTGGCATGCACTTAAAAGGTCCAAAAGACAGGTAGTCACCATCAGACTGGTCTAAAGAAAAGTAAATATAATACACATAAACTTATATTTTAAAACCATATGTAGCTTAAACCTTTTTATCTTACATGGATTGAGAAGCAAGTTCTTGAAACTTATATTAATTCCCTAGTTCAAACCTATACTGGCACAAAAAGTGAACAAAGGAAGTCATCAGAGACTCTCATCTGTTGCTGGATGCAAACCAGCAACCAACCATAATTTTTTTTATCATCCGTTACACCTTCATGATGGTTACATGAAAATATATCTGAGTGTGATGATATATAAATAACACACATCCCCGAACACCCGAGGCTGTTGCCTCGTGCGTTATTGTTTTTTCGGGTTGTCAATATCCTCTATGGCCCTCGCTGATGTGTGTTATTTATTTTATTATAGTGAACCATACATGTGATCATGTTACATATACCTTAGGACTGTTTTCGTTTGGTAACGAGTCGAATCAAACTCAGCTAAACGCTTACAGTCAATATGTCAATATATTTAATAAGCGCCTTCGACTTCATCAGACGCTTGAATTTTCTGCAGGGTGTGCAAAAAAACAATAATACCCGGAGGGTTTTTGAAAAAAAAAATGTTACCCTCTGAGCTGATGCAAAATGTAACATTGGTTTTAAAAGCCCGATCGCCTATGGGAATTTATTATTGGCAGTTTACGCGAGGTATAATAATTTAAAATGTATCCTTTTATACTGGTGACAGGTATAAATTGTAAAATCTTGAAAGCTTTGAAGCCTGTAATTTGTACTTCCTGTGCAAGTTCCAAAGTTCAAGTCTGAATTAATGTCCCTATTATTATTAACTTTCTTCACCTATTTTTTTTAAATAATTCATTATGATAACATAATTATCTACTAACATCAGTTTACTTAGGTACATATTTTTTGTAGTCATGGACAAGTCTTTGGTTCAAGGTTTCACTCAAGTTAGTATTTGCATATTGACTAATTAACTGTTCATTACATTCCAATGTGGTTAAAATATCATCAAGAATTATTTCTCTGACATTTTGGAAAGAAACTGAAACAATTCTGTGTATATCACAGAACAGTAACCATCTCAAAATATTCATTTCATACTTGCATTTTGTTGAATGTTGCCACAACGAACAGAATTTGGTTGCTTTTTCAGAAAAAGCACATTTTCCAAAGGAACTCTGGACACTTTGTGAACAATTAGACTTAGTTCATGTGACACTGGATTGTCAAGACCTTGTTGCTGTGAGGTCTACAAATGCCTTGTTCTTTGTAATATCATTCATTGGAGCTGCCACTAGTATTTAATACCAAATTCTGGAATACTCTTCTATTTTCTTTGCTGTCTTTGACAAATCATCCCTAAACAAATGGTATCATAAATACGAGATTGTATTAAGGTGTTTTAGAACCATAGTTGTAACATATAATTATGTAAATACTGTTATTTTAGTATATGTTTAATATTTTTGTAAGTGAAACTGGGTCAAGTCTCATATGATTTGCTAGTTCTGAGGGAATACTATCATTTCATATATATATATATATAAGCTTTTTAAACATTTTCATTACATATTTCAATCTGATAAATACTAGTTTCAATGCAAGTAAAATTTCAATTGTAAAAGCAATCTTTGTTGAATGTTTGTTAACCACTGAATTGTTTGTTCCTCTTACTAACACGAGGCAATATTAAAAATTCCCCATAGATTTAATAAGCTATTTTTCTCACTGATGGGTGAGTGATGCTGAACATTACTTCTCTTAACCAGACAGTTTTCCTCTTGAAGACAAATTTTTTCTTTACAAATTAGTTCAAATAATTGTACTTGTTCTAAAAATAATCCTGAATATCTTGCTTTTAAAAAACAATTTAATATAATGTCCATCAAATGAACAGGTTGGCCTTTGCAGTTGAACAGGTCTGCCTTTGTAGTTGAACAGGGCTCCCTTTGCAGTTTAACAGGTCTGCCGTTACAGTTAATCAGGGCTGCCTCTTAAGAACAGGGCAGGGCTTCCTTTGCAGCTGATCATGTCTGCCTTTGAAGCAGAAAAGGGATGCCTCTGCAGTTGATCATGTCTGCCTTTGCAGCAGAACAGGGCTTCCTTTGCAGCTGATCATGTCTGCCTTTGCAGCAGAACAGGGCTTCCTTTGCAGTTGATCATGTCTGCCTTTGCAGCAGAAAAGGGTAGCCTTTGCAGCAGAACAGGGCTTCCTTTGCAGCTGATCATGTCTGCCTTTGCAGCAGAAAAGGATAGCCTTTGCAGCAGAACAGGGTTTCCTTTGCAGCTGATCATGTCTGCCTTTGCAGCAGAACAGGGCTTCCTTTGCAGCTGATCATTTCTGCCTTTGCAGCAGAAAAGGGTAGCCTTTGCAGCAGAACAGGGCTTCCTTTGCAGCTGATCATGTCTGCCTTTGCAGCAGAAAAGGATAGCCTTTGCAGCAGAACAGGGCTTCCTTTGCAGCTGATCATGTCTGCCTTTGCAGCAGAAAAGGGATGCCTTTGCAGTTGATCATGTCTGCTTTTGCAGTTGAACAGGTCTGCTTTAGCAGTTAAACAGGGCTACTTTTGCAGCAGAAAAGGGATGCTTTTGCAGTTGAACAGGGCTGCCTTTGCAGTTGATAAGATCTGCTTTTGCAGTTGAACAGGGCTGCCTTTGCAGTTGATAAGGTCTGTTTTTGCAGTTGAACACGGCTGCTTTTGCAGCTGATAAGATCTGCTTTTGCAGTTGAACAGGGCTGCCTTTGCAGTTGATATGGTCTGTTTTTGCAGTTGAACAGGGCTGCTTTTGCAGCTGATAACGTCTGCTTTAGCAGTTAAACAGGGCTGCCTTTGCAGTTGATCATGTCTGCTTTTGCAGTTGAGCAGGGGTGCTTTGCAGTTGTTAAGGTCTGCTTTTGCAGTTGATAAGGTCTGCTTTTGCAGTTAAACAGGGCTGCCTTTGCAATTGATCATGTCTGCTTTTGCAGTTGAGCAAGGATGCTTTGCAGTTGATAAGGTCTGCTTTTGCAGTTGATAAGGTCTGCTTTAGCAGTTAAATAGGGCTGCCTTTGCAGTTGATCATGTCTGCTTTTGCAGTTGAGCAGGGATGCTTTGCAGTTGAGCAGGGATGCTTTGCAATTGAACAGGGCTGCCTTTGCAGTTGATAAGGTCTGCTTTTGCAGTTAAACAGGGCTGCCTTAGTAGTTGATAAGGTCTGCTTTTGCAGTTTAACAGGGCCGCCTTTGCAATTGATAACGTCTGCTTTTGCAGTTAAACAGAGCTACCTTTGCAGTTGATCATGTCTGCCATTGCAGTTGAGCAGGGATGCTTTGCAGTTAAACAGGGCCACCTTTGCACTTCATAAGGTCTGCCTTTGCAGTTAAACAGGGCTGCCTTTGCAGTTGATAAGGTCTGCTTTTGCAGTTAAACAGGGCTGCCTTTGCAGTTGATCATGTCTGCCTTTGCAGTTGAGCAGGGATACTTTGCAGGTGAACAGGGCCGCCTTTGCAGTTGATAAGGTCTGCTTTTGCAGTACAGGGCTGCCTTTGCAGTTGATCATGTCTGCCTTTGCAGTTGAGCAGGGATGCTTTGCAGTTGAACAGGGCCACCTTTGCAGTACTGTTGAGCAGGGATGCTTTTGCAGTTAATCAGGGCTGCCTTTGCAGTTGATCATGTCTGCCTTTGCAGTTAAGCAGGGATGCTTTGCAGTTGAACAGGGCGCCTTTGCACTTGATAAGGTCTGCTTTTGCAGTTAAACAGGGCTGCCTTTGCAGTTGATCATGTCTGCCTTTGCAGTTGAGCAGGGCTGCCTTTGCAGCTGAAAAGGTCTGCTTTTGCAGTCCATCTCTTAAAGACTATTTGCAAGTACTTTTAAGTTGTTTTTAATTTTTTTAATAACAATGATTTTTCTAGTTATTTCTTTTTTATTTGTTCTGTGTTATGCATTAAAACATTGACTCAAGTGAATAAAGATCTTCAGACAGTTTTTTCTTCCAGCTCACAGTGTTTTTCCAGTACCTGAGACCACCAGTATGTAAAGGTATATCACAAAATTGACCAGTTCCACTTGTTACATTAAGGTTCTCGTTACTGACTTTACAAGTACATTAAGCATATTCTGAGTATAAAAACAAACTCTGAACTTGACTGCCTCTTTTAAACTTAATGAAAACTGCAATGCAGACAAATAAAGTGCCTGACTTTAAAGTAACATGACTAGACACTGAAAGAAAAAAATGTCAGAACTGTATTAAAGTACAGATATGATAGTTGATCAAGTCTAAAACAAGAAATCGGTAGCACCAATGGATGCTCCCCGAATAAATGCCAATTCCAAAAGGGCTATTGTTTAATATGTATTTTTTTAAGTATGAAAAATAACAAAGGGCAATAATTCCTAAATTATGCAAAATAGAGTTACGGTTTTTGCACGCTGCACTTCTCCTCATAGAGATCTTTCTACCAATGAAGTTTCATGTTAATATCTCCTATACTTTGTGAGATATGCCCCGGACAAAAAATAAGTATGAGAAATTTCAAAAGGGCAATAACTCAAAAATTAATAAAGCAAGAGTCATGGTTCTTGTGCACTGCACTGCTCATCAATGAGATCTATCTACTAATAAAGTTTCAAGTTGATAACTCTTATATGAGATATGCCCCAGACAAAAAATAAGTATGAGAAATTTCAAAGGGCAATAACTCAAAAATTAATAAAACAAGAGTCATGGTTCTTGTGCACTGCACTGCTCCTTAACTACCTATGAAGTTTGGTCTTGATATCTCTCATAGTTTTTGTGTTATGCTCCGGACAAAATTATGACAGACGAACGGACGAACGAACGGGAAGGAAGGACAGACAAAGGGGCAACTATATGCTCGCCCTTCGGGCAGCATAATTATCTCCAAGAGTTTTCAGGTTATGCTCCGGACAAGATTTTTCTAAAAAGGGAGATAATTCAAAACCGGGCAAAATAGAGTTATGGTTTTTTGGCATTGCACTCCACCCCAATGCCCTCTACCACTGTGTGCAGTTTAAACAAATTATGTACAAGGGTTTTCAGGTAATGCTCCAGACAAGATTCTTCTAAAAGGGGAGATAATTCAAAAACGGGGCAAAATATAGTTATGGTTCTTTAGCACTGCACTCCGCGTCAATGCCCTCTACCACTGTGTGCAGTTTAAACAAATTATGTCCAAGGGTTTTCAGGTTATGCACTGGACAAGATTTTTCTAAAAGGGGAGATAATTCAAAAACGGGGAAAATAGAGTTATGATTCTTTCGCACTGCACTCCACCTCAATGCCCTCTACCACTGCGTGCAGTTTAAACAAATTATGTCCAAGGGTTTTCAGGATATGCTCCGGACAATATTGTTCTAAAATGGGAGATAATTCAAAAACAGGGCAAAATAGAGTTATGGTTCTTTGGCACTGCACTCCGCGTCAATGCCCTCTACCACAGTGTGCAGTTTAAACAATTTATATCCAGGGGTTTTCAAGTTATGCTCCAGACAAAATTATGACGGACGGACGGGACGGACGGACGGTCAAAGCAGCAACTCTATGCTCTCTCTTCGGGGAACATAAAAAAAGGTCTGACTTTTTACAAATTCACTGTCAGTTCCTGATGTCATCTGACACCATGAAGAGATGGAAATCAGAATAAAACCTAATCAGTCTTGCCCACAGACACTTGGGTACAGTAGAGTAGTTCTTGCACTAGCTCACATCTAGTACTTGAAATAATTCACTACCTTAGACTGCACCCAAACATCTGTGAGCTTGACACCCTTGATTTCCAATTACGTCAAGGAAGATTAATTCTAATTAATTTTGTGATTAGATAAAATTGCAGATAACTATTTAAATGAGTTGTGTAAAACAAACTCTTTTTCTTAATAATTTTTCAACACTACACAAACTAAAATAACTAAGCATGTTAAAGTAACAGTGTCCACTGTGTTGCAAGATAAACCTCAGTTTTAGCTAAAAGTCCAATATGTGACCTTGACCTAAATTTCCAGAGGCAAATCATTCAGTGTTTATGTCAAAATCACTCTAGATGTAGGAAGTGGAAGTACAGTTTCCTCTGAAACTAAGCTTGATCAACTAGAGAAACTCTACCCACCAACCTTGACCTTCAAATTAGTGACCTAATAGTGTGTGTCCCAGTGCTTTACAATATACAATTTCCTACCACAAGCATTCATCTGCAGGTATATTCAACTTTAACAATTTTCAAATACATTTTGTGTATACACTAACATTCTGTAAGAGGTTATGACACTTCAATTTTTTAATAGTAGTAATACTTCAATATACAGAGATTATCCCTACAAAAAAGCAAAGTTTACCTGTGTTGTTTATCCTTAGCGTGGATGTTCTCCACCTAATTTCCCAGAAGGTATGTACTAGTAACACAGTATCCAAGTTCTATGCCATTCCCTGCAAGAATTTAGCACCGATATCATTACCCAATACCTGGCAAGGCTTACTGTATTGTATGGTTTGTTTCCTATTGTTGTTACTTAAACTATACCATTGTTGTGTTTTTTTCAGGTAAGTGACCCCCGAATATCACTCAAGGGTTTCAGCACTATTTTTTAAGCATCACTCTTTGAGATAATTGATGAAAGTAATTTGCTCAAGGACTGTAGCACTATTTTTATATGCATGACTGCAACATTACCTTCTATCTTAAAACAATTAAATGCATCATTTATTTCATTCCTTTTTTGTTTCAAATGTTTTACCATTACTTGTGTGGGTGATTTTGTTTTTTTCAATTTTCATTTAAATCAAAGGAGCCAGTTGCAAGTACTCAACAACTTTGTATTCCTTTTCTATCCTGCAAGTCTATCGGGAAATATCAAGGGCATGAATATTTAGCTCTCAAGTCATTTAGACAGAAATCTGAACCTGGCTAAACTTTTCCTTCCCCACCAAACTGACTATATCTTCCAGAGTACAAAAATGATTTGTGTTAATGCAGATTTGTACTAAACGTCATTTAAATGTAAGCTTGTTGCTTTTCTTTTTGTTTTGTTCTTCCCAAAGCTAGCCTTGCTAGTATGTATGAACTGCACATTTCATATTTATTTACTCTATATGGAAGATAATGTGAACCTTTTGAATGTATATTAGAGACAATGGATGTATATGTAAGAAAATGTGAACCATTCAAATATTGGAGATAGCATAAACCTTTTTGTTATGTATTGGAGATCATATGAACCTTCTGGATGTAGATTGGAGATAGCATTAACCTTTTTGTTGTATATTGGAGATCATGTGAACCTTCTGGATGTAGATTGGAGATAGCATTAACCTTTTTGTTGTGTATTGGAGATCATGTGAACCTTCTGGATGTAGATTGGAGATAGCATTAACCTTTTTGTTGTATACTGGAGATCATGTGAACCTTCTGGATGTAGATTGGAGATAGCATAAACCTTTTTGTTGTGTATTGGAGATCATGTGAACCTTCTGGATGTATACTGGAGATAGCATAAACCTTTTTGTTGTATATTGGAGATCATGTGAACCTTCTGGATGTATATGGCGATAATGTTAAACTTCTGGTTGTACTGGTACGTTGGAGGCAAACCTTATAGATATCTAAATCAACAGGGGATATGCAAGACAATATTGCTCATCTGGATGTATATGAAGACAGAGTGAACTTTCTGGATCTATTAAGGAGACAATGTAAACCTTAAAGATGTATATAGGAGACAATGTGAACTTTCTGGATGTATACTGGAGATACTGTGAACTATCTCGATGTATAATGGAAATGAGAATTTTACAAAGTATGGCGAAAATCTGTGGACTGCAACTGGCCTTAAAGTTCAGGAATATGCCCCCCCCCCCCCCCCCCCCCCCCACCAACCCCAACAAAAAAACAAAAAAACAAACAAAAAAAAACAAAAAAAAACAAAAAAAAAACAAAAAAAAAAACACTTCAATCTTCAAATGTTTCATCAGACAGACTTTTGAATTGCATACCAAGCATAAAACTATTTTATTTCCTTGGTACACATAAGTAATATTTATTGACCTTAGCCTTAGTATTTCGTACAGCTATGCATACACTGCAGACTTCAAACACGAGGCAAAAAAATCTGGCCTTAAAAGAACATAAACATCCTTGACTTTGCAAAATAATTGTTAAATGTTTGAACTAACAATTTCTTAATGACTATCTACAAACCTCAGGGAAGGCCTGACACAATGGTAGAGAATGGTACATCAAAAATTAACTCTCCTCCACCCTACCTACCATAATGGCACCAATCAACTAGAATATTAACACCAAAAAGAAAATATACATCAAGAATGAAACATTGCAATGTTCCAAAATACCTGCTTTCTTACTATTGTTTCTGTAACATATAGCTATGGCAAGTATTGTGTGCCTACTTAAACACTTCATTAGAAATGGTATGTAACAAGTATTTAAAGAGGCTGTCTCAATACTGCGTATCAAATCTTCTGTTTAACTGATTCCAGTTAGGAAAAAAATCATTACACTTCGATCATGTTATGTGTAATTGTTTTAAATAAGAACTATATTTCTGTACCTGTCTTCATACTTAAAAACTCAAACCTATTTCAATTATTTTACTACTGCTCCCCATCCTGAAAAGTAAGAATAAATAATATAAAGGCATCATTGTCTTGAAATTTGAAAATTCATTTAGAATCTTTACATAGTTATTATTATGTTTACAACTTACAAATTTTATGATAACAAGAGGGCCATGATGGCCCTGGATCGCTCACCTGAGTACTATGGCTGTAGGTTTGCTGTTAAGCAGTATTTCATTTTTTAATTGAAAATATGTAAGTGCCTACAAACAAATTATGTAAAATATCAGTCAGTAAATAAAGGTTCTATGACAGAAAGTAGAAATATCTATTATAAGCTATGGTGACCTTGACCCAGTGACCTCAAACCCTACCCATGGGTAGAGGTCCATGCAAGAAACCTATATATCGAATATCAAAGATATTGGTCAATAAATGAAGGCTTTATGAGGTACAGAAGATAAATCTATTCTTAGCCTTCCTGACCTTTAACCTTACCTAATAATTTGAACAACCAAACAACCTTTCTGACGAACTGCCAGGATATTTGGACTGAAACAGTAGCCTCTAAAGCCTTAACAAGATATTTCTTTTTTTGGGCTCTGTGACCTAGTTTATGACCCCAGATGACCCATATTCGAACTTGACCTAGAAACCATAGAAATAACCTTTCTGACATATTTCCAGAATATTTGGGCTGAAAATGTTACATGTAGAGTGTAAACAAGGTTTTTCCAAATTTAAGCTCTGTGACCTAATTTTTGACCCCAGATGACCCATATTCAAACTTGGGCTAGAAGTCATCGATTCAACCTTTCTGACATATTTCCAAGATATTTGAGCTGAAAATTTTACCTCTAGAGTGTTAACAAGGTTTTTCCATATACAGGCTGTGTGACCTAGTTTTTGACCCCACATGACCCATATTCCAACTTGACCTAGAAATCATCTTAACAAGCTTTCTGACAGTTTTTCAGGAAATTTGGGCTAAAAATGTTACCTCTAGAGTGTTAACAAGGTTTTTCCATATTTGGGCTGTGTGACCTAGTTTTTGACCCCACATGACCCATATTTAAACTAGAGCTAGAAATCATCAAAGCAACCTTTCTGACATATTTCCAGGATATTTGGGCTGAAAATGTTACCTCTAGAGTGATAAAAAGGTTTTTCCATATTTGGTCTCAGTGACCTAGTTTTTGACCCCAGATGACCCATATTCAAACTTGTGCTAGAAATCATTGATACAACCTTTCTGACATATTTCCAGGATATTTGGGCTAAAAAAGTTACCTCAAGAGTGTTAACAAGGTTTTTCCATATTCAGGCTGTGTGACCTAGTTTTTGACTCCAGATGACCCATATTCGAACTTGACCTAGAAATCATTGAAACAACCTTTCTGACATATTTCCAGGATATTTGGGCTGAAAATGTTACCTCTAGAGTGTTAACAAGGTTTTTCCATATTTGGGCCCTGTGACCTAGATTTTGACCCCAGATGACCCATATTTGAACTTGAGCTAGAAATCATGGAAAGAACTTTTCTGACAAATTTCTAGGATATTTGGGCTGAAAATCTTACCTCTAGGGTGTTAACAAGGTTTTTCCATATACAGGCTGTGTGACCTTGTTTTTGACCCCACATGACCCATATTCGAACTCGTCCGAGTAATTACTGGGACAAACATCCTGACCAAGTTTCGTGACAATTTGAGCAAAAATGTGACCAGTAGAGTGTTAACGAACTAAATGTGAACGGACGACGGACGACAGACGACGGACGACGGACATTCATCGATCCTAATAGCTCACCCTGAGCCAGCTCAGGTGAGCTAAAAAAAGAAAAGAAAAAAATAACACAAAAGTCTTGAAATTAGATTCTTTTTTAAACAACAAAAATGTATATATTTTAAGTTTTGATGAAACTCTTATTTTTAGTGGATGGACAAGGCTTATTTGGCATATTTTGTACAATTCAAGAGCCATGACTCTTGAGTGCTAGGGTGCCAGAAGGGATTTGTCTGGTTATCAAACTTGACCAGGGAACTATGGTCAAGTATGGTGAAGATCAGGGGAAAACTCTTTGATTTAGAGAGCAAACAAGGCTAATTTCAACAATTTTTGGTAATTCAAGAACCATAACAATAGACTGACTGGCATAATTTTGATGGTTTCTATCTTGACAGAAATATTACCATATGTCTACAAATATTATCACCAAGTTTGATGTCTATCAGGTGAACACTCTTCAACTTTAAAAACAGACAAGGCTAAGATAATTCAAGAGCCATAACTCTAGAGAACCTAACTGGTTATTGAATGTTGCTGCAATATTATCCCCAAAAACATTATTAGTATGTTTGGTGTAGTTCAGATGAACACTCTTTGATTAAAAGGGCAAAGAAGGCTAATCGGCCAATTTCTGGGTAATTTAAGAACCATAACTCTTAGAGGGTCTTAAGTTATTCAGCTGGTTTCTGATCATAACTGACATACTATGACAATATATTATATCATGTGATAATAACTTATCTGGTTACTGAACTTGGCCAAGATATTTGCCCACAAATATTATCAACAAGTTGGCAAAGATCTGATGAAAACACTTATTAGAGATTGGACAGGACTGATTCTGCCAAGTTTGGATAATAACAGGCCATAACTCAAACATGCCTGGATCGATCTGGAAGGTTACTGAAAATGCCGACAAAAATTATCAGCGAATTTGGTGATGATCAGATGAAAACTGACAAAGCTAATTTAATCAATTCGGATAATGCGCTTCAAGGCCATATCTCTGAAGTGCTTAAAGAGATTGTCTGGTTATCAAACTTAGCTGAGATATTATGCAAACAAACATTATCACCAAGTTTAGTTCATATCCAATGAAAACTCTTTGACTTAAAAAGCCAGACCAGCCACCAACACACCAGCCACAAAACACTAAATGCCCCAATAATATTAGAAGGTAGATATCAATTATGTCATTTATGCTGATAAATGAGTATCCTACTTCATTTAACCTAGCAAATTCATGATAAGTCATAGTGTTACTTAGAACTTGTCTTAACTCATCAACATTCTCTGAATAAAAAGTGCTGATATTTCACTTAGAACTGTTGTTCAAATAATAACAGAGTCATTTGGAATCTTTAGACATATTTGGTTTACATTTATCACATGACAATGTTGTTTGTAATGCAATATAACCATTACATATTTTTTCATATTACACAATGGCTAAAAAAAATTTACTTCTTGCTTCAAATTAATTTTTTTTTCTTTTTTTACTCTCATTTTTTAAATCTAGTATCATAAATGTCCTATTTCAAGGAGACGTCTATGTTTAGTATTTCATTTTAGTATATGACTGTTTTTAACAAAGTTGCTATAGACCTGGTTAATTGACCCCAGATGATCTATATTCAAACTTGACCTAGAAATTATTGAAACAGGATATTTGGACTTAAAATGTAACCTCTAGAGGGTTAACAAGGTTTTTCGATATTTGGGCTCTGTGTCCTAGTTTTTGACCCCAGATGACCCATATCCAAAATGAGCTACAAATCATCATCAAAACAACCTGTCTTACAAATTTCCAGGATATTTGGACTGAAAAGTAGCCTCTATAGAGTGTTTACAAAGTTTTTTAATATTTGACCTAGTTTTTGACTCCAGATGACCCATATTCGAGCCTGAGCTAGAAATCACAGAAACAACCTTTCTGACAAATTTCCAAGTTATTTTAAATTAAAATCTTACCTCTAGAGTGCTACCAAGGTTTTTCCATATTTGGGCTCTGTGACCTAGTTTTTGATCCAAGATGACCCATATCCAGATGGAGCTAGAAACCATCGATACCACCTTTCTGAGAAATTTCAAAAACATTTGGACTAAAAATGTAACCTCTAGAGCATTATCAAGGTTTTTCTATTTTGGGCTCTGACCTAGTTTTTGAACCTAGATGACTCATATTCGAACCTGTGCTAGAAATCATAGAAGCAAACTTTCTGACAAATTTCCAGATTATTTGGACTGGAAAGTAGCCTCTAGAGTGTTAACAAGGTTTTTCAAAATTTGGGCTCTGTGACCTAGTTTTGGAGCCTAGATAACCCATATTCGAACTTGAGCTAGAAATCAGCGATGCAACCTTTCTTACAAATTTCCAGGATATTTGGACGGAAAAAGTAGCCTCTAGAGTGTTAACAAGGTTTTTCTATATTTGGGCTGTGACCTAGTTTTTAACCCAGATAACCAATGTTCGTCTGAGAAATTAATGAGACAAACATCCTGACCAAGTTTCATGACAATTGAGGCAAAAATGTGACCACTATAGTATTAACAAACTAATTGTGGATGGATGGACGACAGACAAAAGGTGATCACAAAAGCTCAGTCTGTTACTACGTGACAGATGAGCTAAAAACAACTTTCTCTCAATCAATGGTAGTTAGAAAGATATTGAATTAGGTAATTTCTATTTGGCTAAATGAACACTGAACTTCTAAGCAGGTAAATGTTATTTTAGATATTTGAATCGATAGAACTATTTGTTTTGGTAGTAGGTAGAAAAGTCTGGTCGTTGATTGGTGATTTGTAATAAGCTGCTTGATGCCTTTAGTAACACTCGATTCATTGTGTGATAACTGACCCAAAAATCAGTCTGTGAAAATTGTCAGTTAGAACCTTTTCCTTTCCACCAAAGAAAAAATTCTGACTAGCTTCCTTTGGTTTCTCTTCACCAACACTAGGTTTGTGGGTGACCGCTTTCTTCATTTAAACTTCATGACCCAGTTTTCATACTGCAGATCTTATCAAACTCAGTGAATATTGAAGTGATATAGACAATAAGTGCATAATTCTTTGAATAGTGGCATTTTTTCTTCTGTGCCTGATGATGGAGTGTATGTTACCAACTTATCTGCATTTAATCAACAGCTTTCCAAGCTGTTCTGTTGTGATCTATTCATAGTTTTCATGCATGAGGAATTGTTGCTATTTTATCGATGCAACATATGTTTCCCCTGCAAATCCGATGTGCATGATAAACATTTTTAAAGGTCATACAGCATTTTTTCTGAGAAGTTGATACAAAATAACACTAATTCTGCAATATATATATATATCTAAAGGATGGAGGCCAAAATTGGCACAAAAAGTCAATAGCACAAGTGAAGAAAATGGCAATCATTTATACAACAGGTCAAGGGCACAGAAAGCCAAATGCCAATATTAACATTACAGGTCAACAGCTTGAGTGAAGTTGAAAGACAGGCATAATAAAATTCCAGGTGTATTACCTTCTTATCCATGTACTGAATTGACAAGGATATGTGTCATGTTTTAAACAATAAAATCCTTTGAAATGTTAATTGAAATGAAACTCCTCTTGAATACCAATGTTATGTGCTACTTGGCTTGATACAAACATACTTTTTGAATATTCACCACACGACCAAGTTTGAATCCTATTCCTTGATATAAAAGGACAATGTAATTTTCTTTAAGCAACTGAAATTTACAGTCAAACCTGAATTAAGTTATCACCAAAAGGGAGTTCCAAACATGTTCTAAGAATGTTAGAATGTGGTCTGACAAAACATAAGCCAGTCTTTTAGCTTCCCAAGCCAAGAAAAGACAAGATATACCACTCTTTTTCTTACAGCTTTCCCACCTTGACAAGAAAAACCAGTCTTACTCTTTTAGCTAAACAATTTAATGACATGATATACCAATCTAATTCTAAAAGCAATCACTACAATGACAAAAAGGCCAGTTTTATTCCTTACAGCTTCACAACTGACAAGAGGAACCAGTCTTACAGCACTACAACCATGACAAGAGGAATCAGTCTTACAGCATTACAACCATGACAAGAGGAACCAGTCATACAGCATTACAACCATGAAAAGAGGAACCAGTATCACAGCACTACAACCATGACAAGAGGAACCAGTCTTACAGCATTTCAACCATGACAAGAGGAACCAGTCTTAAAACCTTACAACCATGACAAGAGGAACCAGTCTTACAACATTACAACCATAAAAAGAGGAACCAGTCTTACAGCATTACAACCATGACAAGAGAAACAAGTCTTACAGCATTACAACAATGACTAGAGGAACCAGTCATACAGCATTACAACCATGACAAGAGGAACCAGTCTTACAGCATGACAAACATGACAGCATTTCAATCATGACGATAGGTACCAGTCTTAAAGCATTACAATGACCAGTTTTAGTCTTGCAGTTTAACAACTATGACAATACCAGTATTATTCTTTAGACTTCACAACCTTGCCAAAGGGAGACCAGTTTTAGTCTTCCCTATCTTCACAACAATCACAAGAAAAACTGACTTTTAACCATATAGCTTCACCAACCATGACATGAAAAACAGCCTTACAGAAACAGCTTCATCACATTACAAGAAAAACAGTCTTACCCAAACATGACAAGAAATACGAGTCTTATTCTTAAGAATACCCAACTATGACAAGAGAGACCAGTCTAGGTCCTATGCAGTTTCACAACCATGACAAGAAATAGCAGTCTTGTTCTTAAGCCTACACAACTACGACGATAGATACCAGTCTTGGTTTTATATAGCTTCCAGCCTATGACAAGAAAAACCATCCTTACTCATATAGCTCCACAACCATGACAAAAAATTACCAGTTTTATTTCATATTTTCGCAATTAAGATGAGAGATAACACTATTACTCTTACAATTTTCACAGCCATGACAAGAAGTCTAGTCTTATTCTTATAGCTTCACAACCATTGTGGTCTCTACGCAGAAATGGGTCTTTCCAGAAAGTCTGAAAGTCCTATCTTACATACTTGCTATCATGAAGATAATAATGTAATTATGTTAAGTTGCACAATAGTTTCTCAAAGCTGATGATACAATCCAGAAGAGAGATACCAGAATAGTCTTTCCATCTCTGTTTGCAGAGGTATTATAACAATTGTAATATCCACTCTTTCTACTTACTCTTTTTGAGCAGAACTGTTACTTAGATTTACCAGTTTCAAGTTTTGTTAAAATAAAATATTGCATTTTTAAACAATGCCAAGTTCAAATTGCAAACTTTTTATAAAATATATGTAGCACCAATTAACTAACTGTAAATATTCTATAGTGGTCAAACATCAAAAGCAAATACTGTCAAACAGCGAAGTTTTCATTCTAAATGGATTTCTACGTAACTATTACTTTTCGTCCTCTTTATACAACTGTTACATACTACAAACAAAAAAGTTTTTTTTCAATATATCACATTCTTACAAAAGAAATCAATATCAGTTGAACGTAATTGAAAAGTGAACAATATATTAAACTTGACAGCCATGTTTGCCATGTATCACTTTTGTGGAAAAAAAATATATGCAGACTCTACGGCTTACACAAGACATTCTTTATTTTATATGACAAACAGGCAACCAAAAGACATTCTTGAAATAGTCCACAGCATTTGATTACCAACCCTCTTTGAAAACTGCTGAAAGGAAAGGTCAGAGGTCAAACTCCTGAACCCAAGGTCACAATAATAGAAAATGTTAGGGTCTATACAAGTTAGTTCAAGAAGAAAGCAGGCAGGGAATTAGGTCATAAATCAATTATACTGTATTTGTACAACCAAAGACAGAGGATGCATCTAATATAATTCGGAACAACCTTAACTAAGCAGACTTTTTTACAGAGAGAGAAAGAAACACTGGAGACACTCCTTTAACTTTTGACATTCATGTTAAGGGGAGGCAACTCATCAAAACTATAGTGTAGATGGAAGTAATTCCCTTGACAGGCATAATTGGGCATTTTATCATCTCATCTCAGTAATAAATACAGGCAATTTACAAACCAATTCATCAAATATTGACAATGAAGGGTGCAGACAAAATACCATTGATCATGAAATGGAAGTCTGTAATATTCATGGAAATTACTCCTCATCATGTCTATGCAAGGCAGGCAACCATGGATGAAATTAATGATAAGATTTGCTTTTCCTTTAACCTTCTCAACTAATAAATAACAAATAATACAAGGGAAGCAACTTAGTGAATAATTTGTTTTACCTGTTAGTTACCTTTTTTTTCTCCTATAGATTTAAAAGTACATTAACTCCTTAAATATCAAGGTATCAAATTTCAATTTAAAGAGGCAATCTCACAATTTAGAATGAAAACTAAGAGCACATTAATTTCCTGTGGCAAGTTTCAGTTTTAGTTACTTCTTGCTTAAGGAATTAAAATCTTATTATCAATTCTTACAAGAAAATTTCTGAAACACAGGAAGTCTGAAACATGTATGGAAGTTTATCTGGGGAGTTTTAAAGGGCTGTAACTCTGAGATGCTTTAAAATGGCAAAAATAACAAGAAACCGGTGGAACCGGATCATGCTCCCCGTAGTGTCTTCATTCACAGGATTTAGAACTAAGTAGAGCTACAACAAAATGTAGTTTATTCTGTGAAAGTAATCTGAACTGAAAGCAAAATTTATGAGTATTATTTAAATTAGTTCATATAAAGACATACTGCATTCTAAATACATATTTGCTTTAAACACAAATTTTTACCTTTTAGTATAATGTATGTTCACAAGTTATCTATTCAAATCAATCTGAAAAGTAACTATACCTTAATAAATAGACCAAAAAGCTATTATAAAGGGTGTATGAGTAAAGGTCTGGACAAAATCTATGAAAGTATGAAAATTTTCAAAGGCAATAACTCCAAAATTATGCAATAGAGATATGGTTCTTGTGCACTGCACTTCTTCTCAGTGAGATCTATCATACTATGAAGTTTCATGATGATACCTCTTTACAGTCTTTGTGCTGCACAAAAAAACAAGTTATGTTTGTGAAACACTTATGCCCCCCCCCCCTTCCCCCCCCCCCCACTCAGTATACATTATGGGCAGTGTACATGGAAATGAAATTTACCTTTTGAAATTAAAATCAATAGGGGTTATCTACAGGTACTATCTGAGATGCATCAACCTATCAAGTATGACGTGTCTAAGCTAAAACTAGACCTAGATATTCTTATGATAAATCTGTATACCAAATTTCATTTCGGCATGTGCAATCTCTGCGAAGAAAATGAACGGAAACTACAAATAATTGGAATTTTCTAAGTCCAAGGGGCATAACTTCGTCAAAAATTGCTCGATCAAACCCAAAACAGAACTTGACTTAGATATTCTTATGATAAATCTGTATACCAAATTTTATTTCAGTATGTGCAACCTCTGCAAAGAAAATGAACGGAAACTGTTGGTGGACATACAGACAGACCGACAGACCGACTGACAGACAGCAGCAAAGCAATATGCCCTCCCTTTTTCAAAGGGGGACATAATAAAGTAGAAAAATAACAAAAGGCGTACACAAAGGAGAGTTAAGTTTTTAAGCAGTGCACTTCTCCACAACTACACATATTCACCTATCAAATTTCATCTTGATATCTTTTATAGTCTTTGAGTAATGCACTGGACAGAAATATGATACGAAAAGGCAACAACTAAAAACTTACACAAGGGAGGTTACTATTCTTAAGCACTGCACTTCTCCTCCACCTATGAAATTTTTTGTTGATAACTCTTACAGTATTTGAGTTATGCTCCGGACAAAAATTTATGTATAAAAATTTTTAAAAAGGCAGTAACTTCAAAAAATGAAGTGCATAGTGATGGTTCTTGTGCACAGCACTTCTCTTTCATAAGATCTATCCACCTATTAAATCTAAAGTTGATAGCGCTTAAAGTCACGAACTTATGCTCCGGACAAAAAATACGCATTATCAACAAAAGGCAATAGCTCCAAAACGAGAAAGTGTAGAGTAATGGTTTTTGAGAACTGCACTTCTCCTCAGTGAGATCTATCCACCTATTAAGTTTTATGTTGATAACTATTAGTTTTCGAGTTATGGTCTGGACAAAAAAGCGTGATGGACAAAGTAGCATTATGCTCTCCCAAAAATTTTTCGGGGAGCATAAAAATATTTCAAGTACATTGTCTTATCAAAATGACTTTTTGCTGCATGTTTTTAGTTTCTTCATAACTGTGTAATCATTTTGAAAATATGGTACCTGGTATAGCCTTTTGTTTCTTGAGTAACTTGTAGACCTGAAAAATAAAGAGAAATCATCAAAGAAAAATTTCATTCTAAATCCATCTATATACATGTCTGGTAACATAATACTTTCTGTCATGACTGGTTGTTCTACATTTCCCAGAAACAAAACTGAGCACTAATCACATTCACTAGTTCAAGGGCAATAACTCTGAAATGACTTTCTTCTTATCAGACTTGCTCAACACTAGGTGCCTTTAACTTTAAAATCAAATTCTTTTCCATGAAAAATCTTTTGTATTGAGTAATTTATGACTATTGACTGATAGGGGTGAAAATACCTCTAGCAATTTTGTTTCTCACAGCCCATTAAAAAAAACATATATATATTCTTCATAACTGTGTAATCATTTTGAAAATATGGTACCTGGTATAGCCTTTTGTTTCTTGAGTAACTTGTAGACCTGAAAAATAAAGAGAAATCATCAAAGAAAAATTTCATTCTAAATCCATCTATATACATGTCTGGTAACATAATACTTTCTGTCATGACTGGTTGTTCTATATTTCCCAGAAACAAAACTGAGCACTAATCACATTCACTAGTTCAAGGGCAATAACTCTGAAATGACTTTCTGCTTATCAGACTTGCTCAACACTAGGTGTCTTTAACTTTAAAATCAAGTTCTTTTCCATGAAAAATCTCTTTGTATTGAGTAATTTATGACTATTGACTGATAGGGGTGAAAATACCTCTAGCAATTTTGTTTCTCACAGCCCATTAAAAAAAACATATATATATATATACTTTTTTTAAAAGTCACTTTTTTCACATAAAAGGGTAACCTCTTATATTCATTTTAGGTATAGACGAAACTACCCATTTTTCTCAAGTGTTATTTAATGCAAATATGACTTGCAAAATGTTCATGTTAACAAGGAAAGATTTGTACCTTTCACATTTACCCTACTCAAAGCAAATATTTCTGTCATTCATTGCTCAGGAGAGGATCGACTACATCTGATACTGTCAAAGTCATAGCAAAAGACTTTAAAATTGTGGACAAGTTGTAACTGATGATTAATTTTTTTATTATTATTATGTTGTTTCACTGAATAAAAGTAATTGAAATTTAATGAAGGTATTAAACTGAATCAATTATATATATCAGTTAAAAAGTGAAAATATCATGTTTGATAATAATCAACACTTTTTAACATTAATCCCTTATAAGTAAAGTGAGTTCGACCCCAGTATGCAGTAATCTCTCCTTTATTCTTTATTCTCGATGGTGCTACAAATGATGAAAATAGGGCTAAGTAAATATCAGCTAAAATAACTTTGGCCCAAATATATGGTCCAATTTTTTCAGGAGTTTTGGACATAAAAATCGTTCTAGGGAGCTGAAATTCAGTGTTTATTTTAAATGTTCAATATATAACAACTGCATTTGGTACTCAGGTAGTATGCTTAAAAGCATCAACACTTCAAGTATGCAAAGTGATTTACACACTTGACATTTTCTGTTGTCATGTTTTTACATTTAATCATTTTCTGATTTACCTAGGCTGCTGAAATATGTTTGCGATATCATATGCAAGCAACATTAAACAAAAACAACTCCCGTACTCCACATTCTTGCATGATCAAGCATTCCAGGATTTCTACAAATTCTGCAAGAGCTTGACTAGTTGAGCTATGCCTCACAAAAACCAACTTATCTAGTGAACGGGAAAGGGTAACCATCTGCTTCAACCAGTACATTATTCCATTTAACACTATGACTGTCTGCCCCATAAAATCTTTTTATCTTCATTGCAAAATTAATAACATTCTTGGAAAACCAGATATAAATCAGACTTTCTGCAATGTTATCATATACTAAACTTGCAATAATAAAGTTGTATTGGTTGATTTTAACAATATTTATCTGCATAATTGTACATGTACAGTGTTACAATAATCTACATAAAATGTTCAGGATTGAGTTGAAATCATAGTTTTGTCTTTCTGGAAGTTATCAAAGAAAGATGACTTTAAAATCAGAGTAACAATTCTGTGAATGAAGTTCATGGATTTGAGCCATATCACTAAACTCATTTTTCATATGGGATCGAATGTTTTAACTGTTTCATATGTTTACAGAATCATAGTCAAACAAGACTGCAGTGCTGCTTCAGGAGAGCAAAACATCAAAACTTGGAAGATGAAATATCTGACAAAAGGGCCATGTTGGCCCTATACTGTTCACCTGAGTATTACTGTAACACATTAAGAGAGCCATGTTGGCCCTATACTGTTCACCTGAGTATTACTGTAACACATTAAGAGAGCCATGTTGGCCCTATACTGTTCACCTGAGTATTACTGTAACACATTAAGAGCCATGTTGGCCCTAAACTGCTCCCCTGAGTAATACTGTCCTTATAGAAATCAAAATGTCAAAAATAATATGTCATACTAAGGTAACATTTTTAAATTAAATGATCTAGGTTTTCATTGCATTAGCTGGTGATCTAGTTTTCCACTAGATAAGACCCTCTTTCAAATTCATACAAGAGATCATCAACACAATTACTCTGACCATGTCTCCTGAAAATTGATTAAAAGAATGTGATCTCTAATGTGTATGTGTATGTTTTTTTCACTGATCTGAGCTTGTTACTTAGTTTTTAAATTCACATGAACAAGACTCACTCTTTTCCAGGAGATCTTCAAAACAAACCAAGTTTCATGAAGATTCAGAAAAATGTCACCTCTAACATGTTCATTTGCGACCCTGATTTAAATCCCACATGACCCTGTTGTAACAAAACATAAACAAGAGGGATCACATGACCCTGGATCACTCACCTGAGTACTTTGGCTGTTTGTCTGCTGTTGAGCAAACATCAGAAGCAATATTTCAGTTTCTGAATTGAAGATTTTCAAAATCAAATAGAACCAATGGGGATCCAGTTATGACCCCAGGGACATAATCTAAGCTAGCTGTTTGTGAGGAAATGTCATATGAAGGAAAATGTTGACAAAAATATCTTTAAGCTATTGCCTCAATTATGTGCAACAGAGTGGAACCATTTGAGCAATTTTAATAGGTGGATATATATAGCAAACATTCCTGTGAAATTAGATGTAAAAAGATCTTACAGTTCAAGACCAAGTTCATTGTTTTTCTATTTTTAGCTCTGGTGGCCCCTATTTGCAGTAGAGTGGTACCTTTTGAGCAAATTTAGAAAGGGCAAATATAAGAAATATATTTTTATGAAATTTGGTACAAATAGGAGGAAAAGTCATTTGAATTTTTTTCTATTTTTAGCTTCTGAAGCCTTTATGTGCAACAGAGCAGAATGTTTGAGCAATTTTAGAGAAAAGGGCAATATACGAAACATTGCCTTGTGGTTTTATTAATATTTTGAAGATTAAGTCTTAGAAAATTATCAATCTGAGATTTTTTTAACAAAATCAATAATAAATAGGTAAGTTTTGCTACAACTTATCTTACTTTTGTTGGTGTTTTTTTTTTTTTTTTTAAAGATAAAGTTTTGATGGAGGAAATCCTACACATTCTACATATACATGTAAGACTTTTATCCAAAAAACAATTAAAAAGATCATTGGTTTTGGCACAGTCAGGATCACTTCTGGTATTTTTTTAATCAAGATTAAGTCTTTTAACAGAGAAACTCTTAAGAGTTAGGAGTAGGTCAAAGTCCCAGTTACAGCATGCAAGAGCAGGAAATCAGCAGCTGAGATGAAATGAAATTCTATAATTGATCACCAGGGTGCTCCTCTGTAATGACATCATGATGAAAGGATCCAAAAATATTTTAACAAATTAAATGTCTCTTTTTGACTCAAAACACCTGTTTTTAATATCACATAATGTTCAACTGAATTTTTTAAATTCAAAGTTCTTAAACAATATTCTAGGCATACAGAAGCTTCAATCAATGTAGGTACACGTAGGACACTGCTAAATGCATTTCTAACACCAGCATGGCATGGTTAGACTGTACTACATATTTTTCCAAACATTTGTTTTGTATATGTTTTCCCACTCAAATTCAAACAACCTCCAATAAGCAAACTATGCTCTCTTTTCTTTTAAATGGTAATTTAACCAAGGGAAAATTATGACTAAATATATTACAGTAAAACATCGATAACTTGAGGTCCCATAGGGACATGCAGAATACTCAAGTTATCCAAGGTCTTGAGGTATCTGAAATTGCTGTATTTTCAATAGTTATGGAACTCTTTGAAGGTGCCGCTGATGTTCTAAATAACACAGTCCTTTTATTATTGACATAACAGTAGACTTTGAACCTTTATTTTTTCACCTTCAGATCTTAAAGGATGCTATGATGATGCGTTATATTTATACGGTTGTGACACTTTAACAAAATTTTTACCTACAACAGGTAAAAACTTCAAAAGCACCTTTTGGTCAAGCTGGAGGAAGGGATATATCAGAAGTCTTCTTATTGATTCTGTTTACCATGCTTTGTTATGTAAATTGAGTGTTCATGTCATACTTAATTGAAGTTTCGGTATTTACTTTTACGTTATTCTGGAGATCAAACATGTGCTTCCCTCATGTAACAAAACAAATAAATTTTCATATCATTTCCTAACTGTCGGCTATACAGTGTTTGAATTCTTTAATTAAGGCAAATCAAAACCAATGCTCTCTCAATAATCACAAAGTGGAATAAATATGACTGTGTTTACTGTTTTCCTGTTGGTGCCAGCATAACTAATGATGAAGATTGTAGGTGTGAAAGTTTTTGTCAGATAATTTTTCTGGCCATTTCCGGGATTTGAGCCGATTTTCCGAGACAAACAACTATTCATATACTTTCAATGCCCTACTGTTGGCAGTACACAAAATTGGACGGGATTCCGTTTTTGGCGGGAAAAGCCATGCACATGTTTCAAATACACATTAGTACCATCAGTTTCATACCTTTTATTTTAGTTGCAAGAGCATAGTAATTGTGTAGCAGTAATCATAAAATAATAACTGTGTACCATTAATTAATCAATATCATAAACTCAAATTCAAGTTGAATCACGGGCGTTTGATGACAGCATTGTCTATGCTTCGTATTACAAGTATAGGCGCGATTTGATCGAACATTACAATAGTCATCACGAATACCTTTTAAACTTACCTTTTCTTTGTCGGGCTGATATGTGAAAAACTTAGTTTAATTTTAAGCAGCATCACTATTGATACCAAATTCCGACAACAGGAAACAAACCACAAACAAGTTAATGATTTAAAAATCATAATCTTTGTCGGCAAGGTCGACGCGCATTTGCATTAAATTTAATTTTAAGTAGCATCTTTATTAACACCAATTACCGCGGCGACAGTCTTTGAAAGGGGCAGATATCTTATAAGTTAATTAATGCACCGCAAGTCAATAAATCAATAGCCGATAGCGGTCATTTGTTAACTGGTTATCAATGACCCGCAGTGTATTCGCCGAATCGGAACATATTATCATAATGAATAATTAAAGAATTAGCGGCGTGTCAAAAATTTGACTGGCCTGACCAAAGATTTGCGCCTTTTTCATGTTTTCCGGGACATCGGGTGTCTTTCCGGGACTCCGGGATGGACCCTCAATTTCAGGGACAATCTTGGATGATCCGGGACGTATGGCAGGTATGTGCTCAAGTTATACAACAAGAATAAAGAACAAAACATGATCTTTAATACGGCCAGATACATTGCTCTAGTGATCAAGTTATTGATGCTCCAATATTTCAAGATAGTTCTCCATTAACTGTATATGAATTTGGCCCGGACTGAACAATTTCCTTGAGTAACCCGGAGTTCTAGAGTTATTCATGTTCACTGAATCTTTTTAATACCTTTCAAAAGCATTTTAATAATAACTTCACTGCTGTTCAACTAACCATTATCTCTAGGGGAACCAACTGGCATTTTATCTTTCAACAATCGGAACACCTCGTGCGACTTCAGTAAGTGACCTCGGAAATAATGAGGTAGGCACCATATTGGACTATTTTATAATACAAATGATGTCTGCTAAATTGAAAACATTTCTTTAAGCCTCTATGTGCTCATGCTTAAAATTAGCATCTATTTTTATTTTTCTAATACATAAGACAAACACCACTTGAATTCTGCGATGTTTATTGATATTTTTATTAAAGACGGGGCAAATTACCATTTGTATATTCATACATTTACATACGAGGTCTTTCTACGGGGTTCTTTCAGTTTGGCAACCAATAAACTATTACCCTCCAAAATGGACTTGTCCATCATTTCATTTGGACAGTATCAATTATATTTAATGTTAAGACTTGACCGCAAACAGTGCAGACCAAGCACGTTATGGTCTGTAATGGTTGAGAGGCAAAATTAAGTTAACACAAGCAGAGAAAAGGTTAACATTGTGAGCTGAAAGTAATAAGTAACACAATAATCTCAGTAACAGTTTCTATGGGATTTAAATTTCAGACAAAAGTTATGAAGGCTATTGGATGGTGAATCTAGCTTACTATATGAAAATGTCAGAACAAGATATTACAAAACCCTCTTTTATGGTAAGTCTGAGTAAGACACTGTCTAGAATGCACAATTTCAGACTCTGATGAGTGGTTCAACAAATTAAATAACAAGGGTGCCATTGTCACAAAAATCTGGCTGTCACAAAAGCTTTTGGTGAAAATGTGGGCATAACAGATAAAAAGAGGTGTTAGTAAGGAAGCAGGTTTGACTATTCCTAGTGCTGGATAGTGAAACATACATTTTAAATGAACCTGAAGTAATAATGAAATCCCTCAATGCATATAGAAGTTATGTTTCGGACAAAATCTGGACATTTCATCAACCTAGTGACTTTGACCTTGCAAAAGGATGTACCTGGATCATATGTGTAACACTCAGTCTCATGATTGTGAACATTTGTGCTAGAATCCCTAAATTTATGATGACTAAAATGGTCTGTACACATATTTTCATACTTCTATCTGACTTTTGACCTCTATGTGTCACCTTGACCTTGGACACAGGGACCTGAATTTTGTGCATGACACTGCCTCACAATGGGTGAACATTTGTGCGAAGTTATATTAAAATCCCTCAATGTTTTCATCTGACCTCTTTTTGAAGGTTTTTGAAGTATGACCTTTGACCTAGAGACATGGGTCATGCGCCCTACATTCATGATGCTGAACATTTGTATCATGTAATATTAAACTCCCACCATGCACATAGAAGATATGCTCCACTGGATGTGCCCGATCACCCGCCAGCCAGTCAGCCTGCCCACCCACCATGGTCGTTCCCATAATACGACCGTATTTTCAAATGGGCATAAAAAAAAGAAGGAAAAATAGTGGCACATTTGACCATGCATGCGAAGTTAAAGGTACTTGAATGTTTTGTCCGTCCATGCATGAGCAAAGATGACTTGAAATGTTCATGGGCAGCAATGACAGAATGTTTGTTCATGCTTGAATGGGCAAAACAGACTTAAAAGGTTTGTTCATGAAAGCTAACCAAAAGTCACTTCATTGTTTTTCATGCATGCATGCATAGGACAGGTGACAAGCATGAATGGCTAAAGGTGACTTTAATGGTTTATACATGCATGAATGGCCAAAGAGGACAAGAAATGTTTGTTTATGCATGCACATGTAAAGGTGACTTGAAATGTCAGTTCATGCATGCATGGCAAAAGGTGACTAGAAAAGATTGTCCATGCATGCATGGTCTAAGGCGACAAGGGAGATATGTCTATGTGTGCATGCCCATAGGTGACATGAAAGATTTATCCATAAGCATGGCCTTGGGGAACTTGAAACGTTTGTCAAAATAAACAAAGCCAAAGGTGACTTGAAAAGTTTGTTCATGGTCTAAGGTGACATGGGAGATATGTCTGTGTGTGCATGGCCATTGGTGACATGAAAGATTTGTCCATAAGCATGGCCTTAGACAACATGAAAAGTTTGTCCAAATAAACAAAACCAAAGGTGACTTGAAAAGTTTGCTCATGCATGCATGGGAAAGGGTGACTTGTCAAGTTTGTCCATACATACATGGGTGAATATGCCACCTCAGCTTTCATAGTCACTTTTATTTAATTGATTGAACTTATTTACTAAGTCTGAAACAAAGCTTTCTATATTACATGTCTTATTCTGATTTTACATAATATGGTGTTACAAGAATAGCTTCCAGAAGATAAAGCTTTTTTGTTTCCTCTTCCTTTAGGGTGATGGACCATACTGATATGATTGTTTACAATTCAATACAACTAACAGCTGGAGAGTGTTGATAATACAACAATGGATCATTACCAACTAGGAAAATGGTTCTGTAATGATTTTATGGCCATAAAATTTAATGAAGCTATCAAAAGACAAAAGTGGAACAAATTACACACAACAAAAACAGTTTAATTCATTAATCTTATAAATGAAGTTTTTCTTTAAACAGCCAACAACAGACAAAGGACAATCAGAGTAATGCAGACATTTTCCACTTTCACATTATCAACAAAACACTTTGCAATTGTGCAATAATTCCATCAAAATACTCCTAGCACTAAAACTGTCCACCTTTGATTACTACAGTAATCCAATGCATGCTTTCAGCAAAATCACGAGGAGATATCCTAAATGCCTTTCCCTTGTGAACCAAAAAAAAAACGAAATACTTTTTTCAAAAACACAGGCACTATTCTATAGAATAAAACAGATATATACCTACTCTTAACATAACATCAACTTTATTCAGAGAGACAGGACATATTATTTTGACTTTTCACATCATTTAGCACTGTTTAGCAGACAACGGGTCAATCAGTTTGTCTAACGTGAGAGCACTTTTCCAGAGAAAGTCATGATTTACTCAAGACAGAACGGGACAAGTCAATCCAGCATCTTTCATTGATCAATATTACTGTCTAGAACATAATGTCTCGTCACTCAGACAAATGACTGGCCAGTGTAGCTGCGGATAATTACAACAATCTACGCTGGCAGATTGTCCATTGTTATAATTATACTGTCTCTGAAGAATTGTTTCTATCAATAATGCACAGTTGAGCAGTTTTTCTATGCTTCTTGTTTTCATTTTACTTTCAGTTTCAGAAGGTATAATATTTCTCAGCTATTCAAAAGCTTATTCATTAATAAAACCATTCTTCAACGTGGTGCTTGTTTTCATTTTACTTTCAGTTTCAACTGTTTTCAGAAAGTCTGACATTTCTGGTTTAAAAATCTTGTGCAATCGTAACACCATGCTATAACAAATATCATTCCAAGTGTGGTGCAAAACTACTAAATTTAGTTATATTTCAAGAATGTTTTAGTGGAGTTTAATGCTCTCTTTACAGTCAGTCATATCAGGTGGGCCATTTATGTAACCATGGTTTTTGAGAAGGACCAGTACTACTAGAACCCCATCTTCTGTGAGGATCTGCTTTCTCACATACATGGTAATTGTCTGTACTTTGACTTGAACCCATGACCTTCAATCTGTGTTCTGTTGGATTGCAAGTCAGCAACTTAAACCAGGGAGATGGGTTAGTTTTGTAAATAATGATACCAAGCTCTATTTCTATGCAATTAAATCACTTTGTATATTCTAAGCATCCTTCTACAATAACATAAGTAAGAACCATATTTTTACCAAACGAAAGCTTCAGATCTCATCAGTATAGTTTGACTGGATCTCATGTTTCCCTAAATGCCAGAACATACTTTAAGTTATTTTTGCCTTCACAATCTGGACAAACAAATAGACTTTCAGTTATGTTATTTTTCTTTTAAAATTCCAGATGGACTCAAAAATTGTGCTACTTCATTCAAAAATTAGCAAGAAAATGACTTCAAGGTTGTTCTTATTCATAATTTTGCATTATTCCAGGAATTACGTGTAACTTTTTCCCAGAAATAATTAACCAACAAGCCAAACCTTGGCTATTGCATGTCACCAAATAATAACTGTGATAATGTCTTTTCATAAGGTATTAATTACCCTAAAAGCATCATGCAAGTGAAAATTGCAAGTTTCCAATTGGACAGATGCTTCCTATATAATGAGAAAATGAAGATAAATCCTATGTTATACTAAATGTATGAAACATCAATCCAGGAAGATGATGTTGCTTCTGGAAGTAGTACAAATAGGTGTCACTTATGTCCTTTTTATACTAACACTTTCAACTATGTTCATAACTTATTGTCCAACTCTCACTACTTGATTCCTCTATCAAAGGACCCATCTTGTGATGTTTCCAGGAGTATTCTTGTTCTCTTGGCTTAAAAACCTAAGGTAACATTATATCTCATTTTCATAAATTAATATCTTGTTCCTTTCCAAAGAAATTCTATCTTGTGTTAACAGCATGGCATCTTGTTCCTACAACTTTATTATCCCAATCCTTGGGACTAGATTATCTTATGGAAACTTCATTATCATGTTCCCATAACATATCATGTGTCCATGTTGCCATGAAAAATAAAAAAATATGCAGATGTTATAAGCTTTAGTACAACAACAGGTTTCTTATTAATTAGATTTCCATATGCTGTAGACAGGTCAAATCCATGAACTTACCTTATACTTTCAGTGTCATAATCTGGCCCCTGTCTATTTCTATCTATGTTTATTTATTGTGGGTACTGGTTGCCCAAATGGACAATGTCCCCTGCAGAGTTTAGTTATTTTCAATTGCACGGTAAAGTGCAAGATACAGAAAGCATCCCATTCCAGATATATACATTTGGAACAAAGCTTTGACAGATAAAGTAACAGCCTTTGGTACAGTTGTAATATAGTTATGGACACCAATGAATTTGTAGGATACAAAATGATGTCTGACTTCTGGAAGGGAGCTATAAATAATACTGTAGTACTAAAACATATCATCAGACCCTCAGTGAGTAGCTATCAAATCAAATACTGTGAAATCATTTTAGTTGATCTAGGATGAATAATCACTCCCATATTAAGAGCTAAAGAAATAATGCGCAAATTTAAGTCAACACTAGTAAATAATCCAAAGTGAGTATATGTCCAAAAGATATGCATATCAGAAGGCATCCCATTCAAGAGACACCCCTGGTTCTTTTACATGCTCAGTGTACAGCACTGATACATGGGACCTCAGTTTAATGTCTCATTCGAAAGACAATTAGTAATGTTAGTGGAGGAGCGGGCTATCGATCTTGGGAGCCCTGGGTTACTAGTCCAGCGCATTATCACTGGACCACTGATCCCCTCCTGTGAAGGAGTAACCAATCACTGTCATTTTAATGTAAAAGGTCAGGGTCCAGTAGACTTTTACTGTCAATCAATCTTTTATGAATAATTTGTGTCAGTTAAGCCAATAAACATTGGAACCTGTCAGTTTGTTTATTGAAAGTGGATGGCTCGAACTTACACATATACATATGTAGGCAGATAATCACACATAATACAGCTGTTGTCTATTTAAAAAAAAAAAAGAAGAAAGTACAAAAATGCACATACTTAACACCTGGCAACTTTTCTTTTTTGCTGTTTGTGAAAAATTTTATCCAGTCTGATTTAAATGATTTCACAGTGGCAGAAGACTCAGTGCTTTTTATCAATGAAATAGCAAATGAATATTAACATGCAGTTGACTTACTACAAACAAATTTACTTTAAATGATTCAAAATAAATTCTTGCTTCAGTGCTGACAATTTCATCCATGTCCTCTTGATTGTCAAGATGTTTAGTGGCTGTAGAGACCTAATGCAGTACCTTCTCCCTGAAGAGTACTCAATCAATCTGTGTGAGTAAAAGACCTTTACAATGAAGTCCCTGGGTTTGATTCCTATGTAAGCTAAACCTCCTTACATTGGTGTTTGCATTTTTGTTTTTGTTTTGGTATTACAAGATTTCTTTTTATTGGAATTACAGAAAATTTCTTTCTTTCTGAATGCATGTCTTATACCTGCAAATTTGAAAATACGAGATTATATTTAGCTGTTTGAGTAATAGGAACGTTCATTAGAAGCATAGTGTTGTAAAACGTAATCCTGTTATTTTAGAAGCATAGTGTTGTAAAATGTAATCCTGTTATTTTAGAATAGTAACACTGGACCTTTTACTTAGGGATGTCAGAGTAGATCATGTGGGAACCGTAGTCAGTCACTTGTGGAGAAATTGGTAATTACTGGTTAGTTATCCAGGAAAACCGGCTATGTGGACTGACCGCCGAGATATAACCTGGATGCTGAAATCGGCGTTAAACCCCAAAAAACAAACAAACATTAACTTAGGGCTGAAGAAAACATCCATTACATTGCAACTATTTTTATTTTTATTTAGGAAAAAAAGATTGCTGTTGTGACCAAGTCCAAATGCTATTATAATTATTTAACAAGTGATTTAAAGAATGTTCTACATCTAGAGTAAAGTTACCACAATATACTGACTGTAATTGTTTTCTAAATTTAATTTTTCCAACTTTATCTAATTTGTAACATATAAAATATAAAATCATCCCTTTCAAAATGTTCATTTTTACTCAAATGAAAACCTTAAAAGATAGAAAGATGAGAAAATTTTTAATGCTAAATTTCTATTATTAAGATTCATCTGAAATATTTGTTTTAACCTTATCCATTTCACACAAGTGTTTTCAACTAACCCAGTTTTTTCATTCTAATCCCATTTATGTCTAATGGATTGAGCCATCCTTATAGGCTGGACTAGTCCACTTTCAATTAAAAGGGTTTCTGGTATAAATTTTTAGTTTCATTCTATTTGGGGAAGAAAGTCCTTTATACAGTGTAGACTCTGATCAAATGCCTCATATTGTGGTGGTCTGATCTGGGTATGCACTGTTAACCTATTTCTTTTGTAGACGCTAGGCATTACTGGGTTAACTACTTAGATCACTGGGAAAAGAAAAACCTATTTAAATGCTGACTGTAAAAAAGATAAACTGCCCGAAAATAACATTAAGTTTTATTCTTAGACTTGGTGAATCATTCATCATGAAGTTCCTATATTCTAAAAGGAGATGCGCTTCAGCTCCGCCAAATGCCTTACCACTTCCTGCCTTCTATCATCTTACATTAATAATCAGACCTCAATAGATCCAAGAAAAAATTATTTCTAAATTTTACACCCCAGTAGGAGTGCTCCATGATTACTACTAATAACATCTAAAGCCTACTCAATGTATACTTAAAGATAAAAGTTATGCTCCGTTAATAAACGTAAATAAAAAATAATTTATTGAAGGTATATCTTATTTTAAAGAAAATTCTTATGTATACTCTTAGAAAAAAGTTTTGTTCTGTTAATCAAGTTTTGTTTAGTGAGTAGAAGTTTAAGAAAACAGAAGATCTGTTACTGTAAGTGACAAATGCCCCAAAAATGCATTATGAGCAAAAAGTGTTTTGCTTGATTCACTGCTATTTAGTGAAATGACAAAAACATACAGTGAAGCAGCATGAATAAAGGGAAGACAGATTTAGGGAATAAAGGGCATCAGAACTTATTGAATACAAAGTAAGGGTTTTGTTACTAATATTCATCTAAAATAATGACCTCTACATTATGGCAATATGTATAGACATGTTAATATGTTCCACAACAAATAGATTTTTAACCTTAAAAAGACATTTGCAATAAATCATAACAAAAGGTTCAATGCCAGTTTTCATGCTGATTTGTCTGAACAACATACTCTGCTAGACACTAATTAAGCCTGAACAAGTCTAGGTTCCATTCAAAGTTTAAGGGATTTCAATATCAAAATACAAAAATGGAGCTACCAACAGTATAGAGCCTGGTCAGACTGCACGGTGGCAAAGACTAATAACTTTCGGTTCCAGCAGGTCAAGGGTTCAGTCTAGGACTGCAGTTTCTTTGAACCCTTTCAATGCTACAACTTAATTTTCGCTACTTAATACCACTCCTACTCCTTGTAACCAACAGTTCTGCAAGGACTTCTGTATATCACACCCTTATTTTCACTTTCTAAGGAAGAATCTCTGAAATTAATGTTCATATTCTTAATCTGAATCCCAGACTATATCATTTATAAAGATATTCTCTTGAGTATTACCATGTAGAATAACTGTCAGTTAAACTTTGTGAAGCATTATGGGAAACAAACATGACAAAGCCAATGTAAACAACAATAAATGTCTCTACAAAAAAAGAGAAACTTTACCTTTCAGCTGCCTTACCTCAGGTGGCACAGAATAGGTGGGAAGACCTCTAGAATAGTCAAAAAATATAAAATGAACTTTGCTATTTTGTCAATAAAGGACATATTTAATTGGAATACACCTACTTGCCAATGAAGTTTACTTTCATGGGAAAGCAATCTGTTCCTCAAACACATCAGCCAACAATGGAGATTATCTTTTCTTCCTTCTGAATTTTGAAACCTTGTGTAACCTTGTGTACAACAAAATTATTAAACTCTGCAAAATCAAGGTGCTACTTTTTTTGACATTTTAATTTCAAAATATGTCATATTGTGGCAAATAAGGCAATCAGAAAACAATAATAGAAACCTTGCATATCTACTGTAAGCAGTAACACTACCATTTACATGGTCAAAAAACCTTACTGGTAAGGCATCTTCCTCTGCAAGTTGCATTCATGCAATCACTTGCCGGCATAAAGTTGCTTCTATCTCTTCCACAGTCTCGTGCTCAGACTGAATAAACACAGTCTGCATGCTTAATGTCATTTGTGTATCCTTGCCCTCCCTTTTCAATCTATTTTACCGGAATTTCAGCACACGGAAACACAGAACGTATAATTACACCATTACTGAAGATGATTATTTTACCCACACTCTGAAATAACAATATGGCCTTGTTCTTTCTTACTTCTAAAATTGTGCTTAGACCATACAACTCTACCTAATCTGCATTTTTTAGAAGATTTACAAGTTTTTATAATAAAGGAAGGGCCAATTACTTCCTAATATGTATCAGTGAAAAATTTGTAGCTTTCAACCGATACATCAGTACAGCATTAGAATTTCTTAGATGTACTGCATATACCAAGCTGGATCATTCTAAGATCGGAATTCAACCATTTACCTACATATGCTGCAATTATTTTACCATTTTTCTTTCATCTTGCATATGACATCCTGTTGTTCCATTTTTTCATCCATTTGTCCAGGAGAAATACCAACTTAGTTTTCTTGAACAGCAAAACCTTGAACCAAAGGCATTTTGATATTCCACATTTTATTCACGCTTATTTTTGCTAATAACTATACAAGTTACCTGTTGATGTTCCGCTAACAATGTTTTTCAAAAGTTCTCCTAAAATATAACATGAGGGGCAAAAATCTGAATGGAATTGTGTATTGAATCAATGTGATAAAAGTCTTAGACAATGAGTCAGGGAAAAAAACCACCTGTTTCTACAAATATGAAACTATTCATCACTACCTGAAGGAAGTTACCTTTGAATAGGTAAAGTCTTCTTGACTTCTTCAAGATCTGCGCTATTTAAGAGGCTCTGATTTTGAATATCTCCTGGAATTTTGAAGTATGTTTACAGGCATGATTTACAGGTTCTTAAGTTACTTATAGACAATAAGTTTCTATTTAAGGAATATACCTACTGCTTGACTTAAAGAACTTTTATAACAAATAAAACTTAACAACTCTTTCAATCCCAGTTTATAATGGAATGAAAAACAACTGACCAAAAAAATCAATTCATTGATGTCTTTGTCAGAGGTTGTACCTATAGATTTCAGGTCATCTTTCTACCTCTACATGTTCGCACTTGTCATTTAGTTTCCCAGTAGAAAGTTGATTCACTACCCAAGTTTTTTTGATACCAAAATTATATCTTGTTTTAATCAATCATATGCATGTACAATATGTTAAACAACTTTACCTATTTTACGGAATGTGAGACACATTCTAGAAAATTATCTTCTAATAATTAAGAATTGGTATCCTTATAATTAATAATATAAGTTATCAAACAAATGAGTATCAAAATACATAGCAGCTTTTAGTTATATTTACAACTTACCATTTTAATGATACGATCCTATAACCATACTAAAATATCATATTTCTTCGTCAAGTCTCAGATGAGAGTTAGTCGCAACTGATGATCCTTTGCTATACTCTTTAAACCTATAAGTTGTTAAACATAACATAATAAAATCATATAATCATTATCAGGGCTCCGGAAATTGACAAATCTCAACTGGTCTGAGACCCTCCACCCACTCCCCCGCACCAAAAAAAACATGAAAATAAATTTACCAAAAACAATATTTAACATGAGTATGCCTTATATATGCTTTCAAGGCTTTCAAGTTGAAAAATACAAACAATTTATTATCACTGACAACCAAATTTAATTATAATGCTCATGTTTGTTGGTTTGTTGACATGGCAAAAAATGTTTCAAAGTGAAAGTTAAAAACAGAAGTAGCGCAAATTTCATGACATTATAATTTTTCAACATCAGTTAACATAATCGATTGACTAGTGCCAATCAAGCACCACACATATTGATGATATAATCAGTTAATTGGTGATACTGTCTCAGGCCACTGGTCAGAGTGGCAATTTTACGGGTTTAAGATAAGTGCAAAGGATGGCACTAGGGACCAGTTGGAATTTAAGTGTGAAATTTCGGCATTTTAATGATATGTTAGACTTATATATATGGACCAATTTTTACGGAGTAATAGACATAAAAATTGGTCATATGTAGCTCCATACCATGCAGCAGCTATTCCCTGAAGGCAGATTACTGCATAGGGCTAGACTGAACTCGCTTATTAATATTAAGGGACAGAATGTTAAGAAAATGTTGATCATTATCAAAAGTGATATTTTCATTTTCATAGTGATGAAATATGTCATAACTGTTTCAGGTTAAATTTCAATAATTCTTAATCAGTGAAATGACATAATAAAAAAAAAATAATCATTAATAACAACTAGTCCACAACTTTTGCTATAACTTTGACAATATCAAATACAGTCAATGATCTCCTGAGCGCCAACTAATAGCTAATCTTGTTGGAAGCCCAGTGCGCAAGGCTCCTTAAACAGCTATCCTTAATTTTGATTTACTCAAGTTTTTATTACATGAAACATGTTATTTTGTGTTCCCAAGGTAGAAATAATTGCACTTGATATAAAGGAAGAAGGTAATAACAATCAGATGTTTCTGATTTTGCTGTGTGAATACACAGAAACACCCTGATTTTGCTGTGTGAATACACAGAAACACCCTGATTTTGCTGTGTGAATACACATAAGCACCCTGATTTTGCTGTGTGGATTCACAGAAGTACCCTGATTTTGCTGTGTGAATACATAGAACAACCCTGATTTTGCTGTGTGAATACACAGAAGCACCCTGATTTTGCTGAGTGAATACACAGAAACACCCTGATTTTGCTGTGTGAATACACAGAAACACCCTGATTTTGCTGTGTGAATACACAGAAACACCCTGCAAAAATACCCTGATTTTGCTGGGTGAATACACAGAAGCACCCTGATTTTGCTGGGTGAATACACAGAAGCACCCTGATTTTGCTGTTCGAACACACAGAAGCAGCCTGATTTTGCTGTGTGAATACACAGAAGCACCCTGATTTTGCTGTGTGAATAAACAGAAACACCCTGCAAAAATACCCTGATTTTGCTGTGTGAATTCACAGAAGTACCCTGATTTTGCTGTGTGAATACATAGAACAACCCTGATTTTGCTGTGTGAATACACAGAAGCACCCTGATTTTGCTGAGTGAATACACAGAAACACCCTGATTTTGCTGTGTGAATACACAGAAATACCCTGATTTTGCTGAGTGAAAACTCAGAAACACCCTGATTTTGCTGTGTGAATACACAGAAGCACCCTGATTTTGCTGTGTGAATACACATAAACACTCCAATTTTGCTGTGTAAATACATAAAGGCACCCTGATTTTGCTGTGTGAATACATAAAGGTACCCTGATTTTGCTGTGTGAATTTACATAGAAGCACCCTGATTTTGCTGTGTGAATACATAGAAGCACCCTGATTTTGCTGTGTGAATACATAGAAGTACGCTGATTTTGCTGTGTGAATACATAGAAGCATCCTGACATTTAAATCTTAATTACCCTTTGTGTTATGATAAAGATTCCTGTTTTGTAGAAAACTGAAATAGGTTACCCTGAGTTATACCTCTTGCTTGACTGCTAGAAACAAAACCATAATTTAATTGTATTATCATCTTTAATTGCATTGACCAAATTTAATATGGTGTGGAATTCATAACAGAATATCAACTGAAAATGTTTGCTTTCTATCAACGTTGGAAGTAGTGCTCAAACCTTACCATTATGAGAGGTTACAGTTTAGAGTTACAATCTAAACCATCATATTTAGGATGGTCTGGGTTAAGAAACTAAAACAGACATGATCACAACTGTAAAAAGACCCCAAGATCTCATGTCTTTACCCATCATAAGTAGGTAAACTTTTTTCAAACTGAGTTTGAACCCCATCAACAGAATTAGACTGCGACTTAACAATCACTTCTTTGAGCATGACAGTGCCTGTCAAAACTCCAAAGAACAGTTTAATTTAAGTTAGAAGAAAATTTGTAAACCATTGGAGTAAATAAAATAAAAATAGAATGACTTGTGAATAAAACAATTAGAAATCAGATAGAAATCCTACGATTAAGAACTGCAACTCAGTTTATCTGAAATTTATTTTAAGTTCACTTCCAATATTCCTGTGTTCCTGACCAAACCATCAACCAGGAATATTGAAATTTTTGGCCAATCTACCTAGATTTTTTTTTCTCAATATTTTAATATCTTGGTAAATGAAATCAGTTAGTGAATCAGTCCTTTGATGTCAGTTCAAATCTGCCTACCCCACTCTCTGATATTGGACAATTCCAACAGTGACGTTTAAATGTGAAAATAAATGAAGGAGACCAGAAAAGTTAAATTTGTAAGTCTATAGACAGGAAATATTGAGGAAGTTAAATCATTACAAACATGCATTTGAAATAGAAATCTTCTTCAAACGATTGTTTTTTTTTTACTTATTTCCACATTGGTAAATAAATCATATGAGAGATTATCCATTTTCTTTATACAATATGATATGATTAAATATGGAACACCATGACTGTCTTATGTTTTACAACTGTGATGATGTCTTGTTACAGCTATAAATTATTATGAAAATAATAGTTAAACAGAAGAACATGTTTCATCAACCAGACAAAATGCATTTAAACAGAGCAAATTTTTACTTAAACATAATGAGGTAACTTGTACACAGAACAATTACTTCAGTGAATAGGACTGTATCATGATTTGATCAAACAACACAACAGTCTAAATTCATATTTACTGAGAACATAACAACATTATGATTTCACAAAACAACATAGTGGATAAAACAACAGAAAGGTCGGAGACAATAACTTCTTAAGTCAATCAAATGAATTTACAAATTGAAATATTAAAGTAAATGCTGGACAGAACAACATAGTACCAGGGTTGTTTGATAAGTGTGCGGACTAAGGTACTGATGATATTATTTTACGCCGAAGTTCAACTTGCAAGATATATTATTTCATGTTCACCAAAAAGAATTTTCAATTTTTAAAACAGTTTCAATTTTAAATGGTATTTTCCTTTAACAATAATGCTACCATGGTAACGCTATAAAGAGCACTCCATAAATCGGACATTAGTCAGTATATAAACATGTCAAATAAAACATGCCCGAACATCATATTATCGTGGGAATTGGTACGTCATGAGACAATGTCAATGTCATTTCCGTAAATTTCAATTAAGTATCCTGTTTATATCTGCCATTAAGGCAATTATGGTATTTCTATATGACACAAAAAATCATGTTAACTTTAGACATTGAAATTAGGGCAAGTATTAATTTTTGCATTAACCTAGGCCACAAACAAATGGAAACATTCAAATTGCTACAGAAAACACAATCAACACGATGCTGTAGAAGTATTGTTTTCAAATGGCATGAAAAATTTCACAATGGATGCCATATTCCCCAGATCTCACACTCATGGATTTCAGCAATTTTTCCTGAATTGAAGTGTCAATTGCAATGACTGCGATTTGAATCAGGTACTGAACTCACTTTGAAGGTTCGTTCCATTGTGTCATCTTTTCTTGAGAGCTGGTATGCTTCCATTTATGACCAGTGGATTCGTTGTCATGAGAAATGCATTGCTCAGTCAGGTGACTATGTTGCGAAGTAAACTGATGTTTATTTTCTGACATTGATGTTCACTGATATTTATGACATTGTGCTCTATGGAATGTATATGTACCATTTGTTTTGTATTGTTATGCTCAAAGTTTATATTGCTAATTTACAGTGTATATACCCCCGCTTCGAAGAAGTGGGGGTATACTGTTTTACCCTTGTCCGTGTGTCTGTTCGTGTGTCCGTTCGTGTGTCCGTCCGTAACAAATTTCCGTTGCAGTTTTCTCAGCAACTATAACATGCAGAAGCCTGATATTTCAAATATTGCTGTACCCTATAGTCCCATATGGTGTAAAGCGATTTTATGCTCCTTGCTCATCTACTTCCTGTTTACCAAATATTTTTAGATTTTGTCACTATATAGGTGCATTACATCAACCAAACGACATCTTTATTTTCCGTCGCAGTTTTCTAAGCAACTAGAGCATGCAGCCGCCTGATATTTTGCATATTGCTTTATCCTATAGTCCCATATGGTGTAAAGCGATTTTATGCTCCTTGCTCATCTACTTCCTGTTTACCAAATACTTAGATTTTTACACATAGTTGACATACATTCACAATTTCCGTCACAGTTTTCTCAGCAACTATAAGATGCAGCAGCCTGATATTTTGCATATTGCTTTATCCTTATACCTGTTCATTATTCTGACCATTTTCATATCCATCTAGCTGTGCCTTGGATGAAGTTGTATTAAATTCAGGTAAATACTCGGAAAAATTTGACACTCTTTATACATGTACATATGACAAATGCAAATTACATTATGAATCAAATTTCTGAAAGCGGGGGTATCACTAGTGAGCATTAGCTCACAAATTTACTTGTTTATGAATCTTTTTTGTATTGAATCAAGGCACCAGCAAATATAAATTTTATATATGTATTTTGTTATTTTCCTTCATAAAACACTTTGTCTGCAAACATATCAAGCAACCTTCGTAGTTGAAAACAATAGTATATGCATTTCTGATTCACGTAAAATATCATACTTCAACAGAACATGATATGACACAAAAAAATCTTTCCTTAAAAAGATTATAGACTTTCTAAACCCGTCATTTTGACCAGTTCACATAACAATTTATAGCTGTAATAAGACATCATCCCAGTTGTAAACATAAGACAGTCATGGCATTCCATAGTAAATGTTACGTATCTCAATTAAGTGCATGCACATGTCCGTCATTACAAACAAAAAATAAACTGTACAAATATGTTAATTATAGCAGAAGAGCTTTAAAACATTGATTTTTTTCTTTAAATAAAGAAATACACAGGCAAGTTATGAGCAGAAAATAATCTACTCAGCAAGTTGTCATGCCTACCTGTCTTGTAAAACGAAATCATCCAAACTAGCATTCAGCTATTTTCAAATAATTTTCAACCTCATTTCATTTCAGAGCTGTCAGAAATCAGACTGAACTACATAAATCAAGCCATAAGAAAGGGGCAGAGTTAAATGTAAATCAGTCAAAGCTCACATAATTTTTTTTAATAGAATTTTAAAGATGCATATGGTCTATCAAAGGGAAATGTGGTTGTATCAAGTCTTATGTGTTATTTTATGAAAAATATGTCCAATATACACTTATTAGATGACCCCCTCAATGATAGTCACGAAAAAGCTTTGCAAAAACACTTTACGACCCAAAAACAGAAACGTCTATTTTACTTTCGTTTTTTCAATGTTTTCCTGCGGTAGTTTCCATATAAAATACTGTGAAATCATTTAAATTCGAGGGCATAAAATTTCGTGGTTTGCCGGCAGAAGGCAATTTCGTGGGGTCGTAAATTCGTGGAATTCAATTGCCAGTTAAAAAAAAAATACGGGGCCGAAAATTCGTTGATTTCAACATTAGGTGAAAGGTAACCTTACAAACAATATCCGGCATTTGTGCTATGAAAGTGTTGACGCGTGCAAGTTAACGTGTTTCCACCTGACCAAACAACAGAAGAGTCGTTACTATGGTAATTAACCTACCGATCGGTCTTCTCAATTAACAAGTGTCAAGTGTCAATTATACTTTGTAATATGTTGCGCGTCGTTTTCATTGTTAAAATTTAAGGTGTGTAAAAACATCGGCCTTCCGTCTGTGATAATGTAAAAATAAACATTTCATTCAGGGACCGTATAAATGCAAAAAGCATCTGCAGTATAGTGCGGTTTGACAGGCACGTGACGCTACGTCACTACAATTTCTACTTTCAGTTTGGATGCACTTAGTAAACAAACAAAATATGTGTACACACCTGAGAAAAAACTCATCAGTCGGTTCAGTATCCAATTCATACCTATGTTTATCGTTGATTCATTGAATGAAGTACAAAAAAGCCGCAGGTAAGCACACAACTTGTCTATGGACGATGTACCAACTACGAACCACGTCTTACGGGCATACTTGGACAACATTATCTTGGGCACAACTTGTTCGTCGGGACTTGATTTCGTGGGTTACCTGAACCATGAAATCCACGAAAATTAATCCCCCACGAATATTAATGATTCCACAGTAATTAATATTCATACCACCCGACTGACGGAAATCTCCTCTGTATCTTCGTTAAACTTCGTTTTTCTAGTTTCAGTAGCCTACCTTAACTAGAAATATGATATATTTTGTTATTAATGATAAAACATCTGCTTGAAACTAACAGCAAGCAAATCGTTTTTGATGGTAAAATTAAATTCAGTTTATGAAATAAAAGTCTCCAAACGAGAAATAAGGTAGAAAAATAGACCATACACATCTTTAAACAAACTAACAGTAAGTGTTTCTGTTGCTAGCAGTCCCTCACACTTAATTAGTTTTAAATTCAAATATATGAGCTTTAACCTTCATGAAAACCATTAAACCTAAGGAAATCACTGCATGAAAGTGATTAATAACTTTATACAATTTTTCTCTCCAAAATTTTCAATAACAAATATATTCACTTTTTTCAATCTTTATTACAAAGAAAAGATAACGTCACAATGAACCACTCACATCATGAAAAAGTGCATTACATAGTGGGAGTGGTTTACTCTACAAACTTTTAAAGCAGACAAATTTGGCTGCCAAGACATCCATAAAACTGACCATCATACAAACAAGTAACAAAGCAATAGCAGTTTGTTTTTTTCTGCAAAAGAGATGTGGGTGTGAGATAAACAGCTTGGATGCCAGGCAAGTAAACAAGAAAAAAGGAAAATTAAAATGGACTCGAGTCCATTTGAGTGTATACCGGGTAGTTTTTTTCCTGTATTTTTAAGGAACCTGAAGCTACAGCTCTCTATTTTGTTTGCAGATGCCAATAAACAGAAATTTAATATATATCTTTAAATTGAAGACCTGTCTGTTCAGACATAATTATTATAACTAAGGTAATGCACATTTTTTGAAGAACAACAACAACATATTTGTTCAACCTTTTTTTCCCATATATCTCTTGATGTTAATGGTGATAATTATGATACTGAAAGATTGTTTGTTTTGTAAAGTAACAAAATAACATGAATTTCATGGAATAGCATGCTTGAACAGAATAACAAATATACTTGAATTGAATAGAATAACAAATATACTTGTTATATCAATTATGATAATAAACTATGACCATGCTTTGATTACTTTGATATAATTCAACATATTTAAGCATACATGCCGTTTAGGGTTGGATCATTAACGGGAGATTTGTGGAAAATCGCCGGGTTTTTGGACATCACAACGGGGTAAAAACGAAAACCGAAAAAAAAAAACAAAAAAAAAAAACGTTCGCTCGTATCAGAACGAGTATATCTGATCGCTTGACCTGCAATACGCTGTCAAAACGAAACCGGAAGCGTGAGTAAGGGGGAGCACTGCGCCTTTTTAACCGCACCGTACCGTTGATCTTTTTTCTCCTACCGGTATGTCTCTAGGACTGGTGATGGTGATGTAGGACGAGTAGAAATTTTGGTCACTCGTCGTCGTCACTGAATGAAAAATTTGTTCCCTGGATTGATACGTATAAAAGACTTGCGAATACAAAATAATTGCCTACCGCCTTCCGGTTTATTTACACATTGATGCAGTGTGTAACTGCATGTAATAAAAAATACACTTTTACAGGCGCATAGCTAGCCTATAAAGAATGTGGATTCAAAATAATCTAGGGGGGTCAGGGGGCATGCCCCCCCTGAAAATTTTGAAATAAATGGTGCCATTTGGTGCGTTTTGGGGCCTCCGGAGAGCTTTCTTGACCAACGAAAACATCTGGCGAACGCGGCTGAATTTCAAACCACATTTTTTTTACTAAAAAATTTTTTTTTTGTCAAAATAATGTGGATTCAGCTGCGTACTCGCGTATAGGCAGCTACGCGCCTGTTTTAAATGGTGTATTTCGAAAATATCTCGCTTTGTTACTCAATTTCCAAACATCAAACAATATGGAGCACAAAAAACGCACCGCTTATTCAGCTCAAAAGTAACTGTGTAGAGGTCGTTCATCTTTCAACAGACTTCAAAGGAGCCGACTTCTACGAACACGTGGGCTGACGTAGTGCTAGCTGCAAACATTAGGCTAAAGGATTTCATTTATTAATTCAAAGGCACCGACAGAAGCTATTAATTATCGAACTTGTTTTTCACGGTCATTTGGTCTTTGACAAGTTTATTAGGGTGTCATTGCAACGGATTAGCGAGGTGTGATATACACAGACGGTCCGGGACTTATGTTGTGGATTCGTTTTTGGCAGATTTTTATACTGTCTGGATTCAACGAATTTTATGGATTTTTTTTCTTTCAAGGCAAAATGTTGATTTATCGGGAGATTTTGGTGCTTCGCCGGGGCGCCGGGGTAAGGGTCTAAATATCGGGAGAACCCGGCGAGTAACGGGAGAACGGCATGTATGTATTTAAGACCAGGTGAGATACAGTCATTGTTGTAGCAAAGTTCGACAGGAAACCAGACAAGGCACTTTGACTGATGACATCGCAAGCACCTGTTACCAGAATATAGCTGATCTACTGGTTGGCATAAAGAATCAATATTTATATACATTTTATAGCAACAGAATTTTTAACTTTAGATAACTTTTTTCTTTGTGAGCCAAATTTTAATATTCAGCTCTTTAAATTCCTATTTTGAAAATTTAAGCAGATTTTGAATTTTTGCTTTAAAAAAGAAAACTAAACTAGTTTATACCTGTCGTTCCAGCATTTTTCAGCATTTTTCTAGCAGCTTAAATGCACCAATTTAAACCATTTACAAACAAGAAAATAAACAGGTTTGACAATTATTTTTTAAATATGTAAAATATGAGTTTATAGACCTTTTAAATGATATAAAATATTGAATTGTTTGATGAAAAATGTCTTTGCAACTGTAATTACAAAATTACTATGTTTTGCATTTTCATCAAACGCCATATTTTTGCCAACCTTCAAAAAGTTACCTGTATCTCTTATCAGTTACTTGTTACTATTAATAGATTTCATAACAATATTACTAGACAGTCACGTGATTCTGTCCAAGGATTTCCGGAATTACACAACCTCGCAAATTGATTCAACAGGTAGTACATCGTAAAAATACGTAATGCTTCGGCAATAATCGGATCTTCTCACAGCCAATCAAAACATAGAATAACATAATATTGGATAACACTAACCCCGCTCCAATTGTACATATAGGAATATAATACTGGTAATTTTCCGTACAGAAAACTAACAACCATATTCATATCCATACAGGGTATCCTTGGCTCCAGTTAAACAAACAAACTAATTCCTTTTTAACACCTTTCTTTCTTCCAGTCAAGCAATAAAGCAATAAAAAAAAGTTATACTGAGTATTTTGCTTCCTTTAAAACAAGAATAGATATATCTGAGTTTTTTCTTATACTGGAACTAGTATATCTGAGTATTTTCTCTCCAACAAACAGAAAACAAGTATTTCAGAGTATTTCTGTGTTTTCTGACAATAAGACTACTTGTATATCTGAGTAGATTGTTTTGTGACAAACATTTAAACTAGCTTTTCATAGTTTCTTTCCAGAAATAGACCAAGCTTTTTTTCTAACAACCAGAAAACAAGTATAATTAGAGCAAGAATATTTTTCTGAAGTACAGAAAACAAACCTGTCTCAACAGGATAATTAAAAAATACCATTTAAAAATATCAATTTCAAAAAGGATTACACTAAAATATAGAACTTTTACCAGTAAAGTAATTCCAGGTAACATTTTTTTTGCTCAAAACTTTTTCGTAAAACGACTGACTCACAGATGGGCCAACGATCAAAAAAAAAAAATGTTAATACATCTTGAAATTCTTGCTGTAATTGTGAAGAACACATCTAAACTAAGTAACTGACTCATTTTTTGATACAGAAAAACAAAATATACACACTTTTATCGGTAAAAAATTTACCCTGTTAGTCACGCAGTAGATACTTAAGTTATAACATTAATTTTGACGAGATTTGATAACTATCCTCAGTGGCTCAGTGGTGCAGTAGGGGCTCTACATTTTACTGACCGAAAGATCATGGGTTCGAATCCTGGTTAAGTCAAAACCTTTTTTTCAGTTTTCATGGTGTATAACCATGTATAAAAGCATAATATTATGTTTTTTCCATAGTATATTAATTTCTCTTTAATTTTAAAGAATGAAAATTTTCAGCTAAATTCTATGAGTCAGTCGCTTTAAGCTCTGTTGTAGTGTATTAAGCCAACTACCAAAGACATAATATGACAAATGCAAACATCTTTAGAAATACACAAAATAAACACAGCTATAAAATGTCACTATTTAGGTGACATCCTTGGCAAGATATATAGTTTTTTTTTTGCAGAAAATTACTTGATACTTTACGACCTAAATGATAATTATGTACCTGTTGTCTATGAGAGAGTATAAAGGTAATTAATGATACAATTTGTAACTTGTTGGGGGAATAAACTATTTGCCAATAACCTTAGTTTTACCACCATGACACTTAACAGCAACATCACTCATATTTTGTAACTGACTTGCATTCAAGCTGTGCCCTTGAATTTTGGGCTGCAGTCCCTATGCTTTTGCCCAGGACATCTCTTCATGCTGGGAAAAATATTTGCAGAATCTTCTCCTTAAGGCATGAAAATGATTATACCAAGAAAAGCTAAACAAGCTACTTTTCAGCATGACCTTGACCTTGCTGTATCATGCAGCTTTATCATGATCAAAATGCCAGTTTTTTTATAATCCTTAAATGAATGATAATACAGTATTACAGATTTAACAACTTACAATCAACCTTTGTCTTGTATGATACTAACCATAGTGCTACATTCTCTGAGATTTGCATGCAACAGTTGTGGTTAAAAGGTGGAGAGTTTATTGCAAACCATGCAAATTTCAAGGTAAATAATCCAAATGAACAGTAAAACACAACAGCAAAACAAGAGCTCTGCGGAGCAATGCCAACACTGGTCTATTTTACATGTTGACAATGGGGGCCATAGTTATGTTTCTTGTGCACTACTTCTGAAGGAGGTCTATCTACCTCAGATGTTTTATGTCAAGATGTTGATATTGTTCATATTGATACCTTTGATCATTCAACTTAATAAGCAATTTTGACAAAAACTGTTGTTTCATGTCAAGATGTTGATATTGTTCATACTGATACCTTTGATCATTCAACTTAATAAGCAATTTTGACAAAAACTGTGAGTTAAAAAGGGACAAAACTCCAAAAATGTAGCTTGATAAGCAAGCATTCCAAGTTTCATATTGATACCTTTGATAGTTTTGAAATCATTCAACTTAATAAGCAATTTTGTAAAAAAAAAATCTAAGTTAAAAAGGGGCATAACTCCAAAAATATAACTTTAAGAAGAATGCCCCTTGTGTACAAATGCCTCTTGTCATGATAAGCAAGCATTCAAAGTTTCTTATTGATACCTTTTAAATTGTTTCAGTAATGGGCTACATTAAAGTTTTTGCATGACGACGACGGTGTACTGACATAATCCCCTTCGGACAAAATCCCCTTCGCATACCCGGACAAAATCCCCTCCATGGGTGGACATAATCCCCTTCATGTTTTTGCAAGGCTGGACAAAATCCCCTTACCTATCCGGACAAAATCCCCTTGTTTCATAGGTTTCTAATGTATTATTATGCTCCATACAAATTAATGAATAATGAACTTTTGTTTTTTGATTTATAAATATGTATCAAGATAATCTTTATAGTTATATAAGTTTGATAAGACATATTTTTTTTTTATTTGTTCAGATCAATTATCAACCAAATTATCATTAAAAAACAATTAAATTAGTTTAGAAGTGTTCATTATAATTGTGGTAAATTATCAACTGCATAACAAATATATTTGATTAGGCAATTTCTTTAACTGAACTGAACTTTAATAGAACTGATGTTGAAACCAGTATTCCCCAATAAAGTACTAGCAATCACCTTACAGCATAATGCAGTATGTCGCTCTCATACCCACTTTATAAACAGAAAATTCATCCGAGGGGGATTTTGTCCTAGGTAGCAATTTTATTGAGGGGATTTTGTCCACTTCAAAATTTCACACATGAAGGGGATTATGTCCACCCTTGGAGGGGATTATGTCCAAATATACAAAAATACATGAAGGGGATTTTGTCCGAAGGGGATTTTGTCTGACATTCGACGACGACAACAACAATGATGACGACGCTGCAGCTATCATAATAGCTCGACTTTTTCTTCCAAACAGATGAGCTAAAAACATGTTCTGAAACATTTGTGTGGTGAATGCAAGAGGGCTTGACAATGGCCTAGTTTGATCATCAATTAAAGATCAGTTTGGCAGGAAACAAGAAATCTTCATGTGCATGCTGGTTGATACTGTAATACTATTATATAGTGTCGCCTTACAAGTTGACAGCTTCGAAACCAATTTTCCAAATAAAGTTTCGATAAAAATTAAGAACTAGGGAGATTTAAGCAGGCAGAAATTCATTAAATTGAATAACTCTAGTCCCACCACAGATACTCGAAGTCAAATGAGAATAACGCCTCCAAAAAGCATCTGGTTACGCTTATCCGGAATTCCGATACACTTCCTTGTGTTGCTAAATTTTTCAATAAACATGACTGATTACCATCCTGACACATGGCTACACATTTTCATGCTACCTTTTTGTAACAGTAAAAATAATACACTGGCATTAAACATTGATAATGCAGAAAATGCAACAGTTACTAAAGTTACGTCATATCCACCAACTACAGTGAGTTCGATGCAACAAAAGTCAAACAGTTACAATAGTGGGTGATCAAACTAAGTCAACAACAGCCTACGGTCATATTCCTAAACAGAAAGGAAAGATATTACTTAACCATTAAATCAGGAGTGAGGGACTTATCTAGGAGGACTGAACAAAATGATATAACAGAACAACATTAAATGTTTTTTCGGTATCTGTCTTGAAGCTTCATAGAAACAAAGGACTTCTAAGGTTCTGCCTTGGGTGGTATGTACTGAAACATTTACAAAACTAGGGCATACCTGGCTAAATTTGCCATTTCAGTTTAAAAACTTGCAGATTTATCCTGTTTATAACATACAGTGCTTGATGCAAATTCATACGCTGCAAAGTTATGCATAAAACTGGTATTCATATATTTAAACGCACTTTGAACAATTATGTTTACACTCTTTTTTTTTTGGTGTAGATAAACGCACTTTGTACAATTATGCTTACACTCTTTTTTTTTGGGTGTAGATAAATGCACTTTGAATGATTATGTTTACACTCTTTTTTTTTCGGTGTAGATAAATGCACTTTGAACGATTATGCTTACACTCTTTTTTTTTCGGTGTAGATAAATGCACTTTGAATGATTATGTTTACACTCTTCTTTTTTTTCGGTGTAGATAAATGCACTTTGAACGATTATGCTTACACTCTTTTTTTTTTGGGTGTAGATGAATGCACTTTGAATGATTATGTTTACACTGTTTTTTTTTTCGATGTAGATAAAGGCACTTTGTACAATTATGCTTACACTCTTTTTTTTTCGGTGTAGATAAATGCACTTTGAATGATTATGTTTACACTCTTTTTTTTTCGGTGTAGATAAATGCACTTTGAATGATTATGTTTACACTCTTTTTTTTTCGGTGTAGATAAATGCACTTTGAATGATTATGTTTACACTCTTTTTTTTTCGGTGTAGATAAAGGCACTTTGTACAATTATGCTTACACTCTTTTTTTTTCGGTGTAGATAAATGCACTTTGAATGATTATGTTTACACTCTTTTTTTTTCGGTGTAGATAAATGCACTTTGAACGATTATGCTTACACTCTATTTTTTTGGGTGTAGATAAAGGCACTTCGTACAATTATGCTTACAATCTTTTTTTTTCGGTGTAGATAAATGCACTTTGAACAATTATGTTTACACTCTTTTTTTTTCGGTGTAGCTGTATTAAAAGCGATTTTGACCTACTTTTTATAACGAACAAAATTGTTTGATACAAAATCTTCAGCTAAAGATTAGGAACTTTGCCATTGGTTAAAAGTTTTGCTGTGATGAAATTTTAGGGCAGAATTCATAATTGTTAGTTTAATTGTGTCTGAAAATAAAAAGTTTATCAATACAGCTGTAAATTAAATATGAAAACTTTTTAACCATAAAAAATATATGTATATTAAATGGAATAAAAAAACAAAACAAAAACAAAAATGACTAAATATTTTATTTATATCATTGAAAACGACATTGACACTTTTAGCATATAACTCAACATTTTTTGTTTATAGCCTAAACAGCTATATTACTATGCACATTCAATATTTGCCAATGTCCGAAAACTATACACTTATCAGCTGTTAAATTTTGTACTGTATCTACACCGATCAACTTTTTAAAAGAAATTTCTTGTTTAAAAATGTGATGTATGAAGCCAAATTTTTGAATGAATGGGATGAGGTATCCCATTCTCCCAAAAATTGGGGTCCTCTGGCAAAAGAGGGGTCCCCTGTTGTAAAGTAGGGGTTCAGGCAATGCTTTGAAATTCTGATGGCAGTCCGAGCAAGCACATTGTAAACTTAACACATACCGGGTACCAGTTTTCTTATTCTGTATAAGCAATTTTACGAAGCTTTAAAGTTGCTGTAAGTTGTGCTTTTGTTTTTTACACTTTCAGGTAGACATATCAAATAATGAAAAATATACTACTACTGATACTTTTATTAGTCTGTTTTTGGCAACTTTGACGGACTTGCTACATCTTCCTAGCATTTTTGTGTTCGGTCTTTAGTGAGACAGGCCCAAAAATGAGTACAGGGTTGATGGCATCTTGGGCCAAAATAATATTTTTTGAGTTTTTTATAATGCAGCAATTTGCTGATTTCATGCTGCATGATCAAACAATAATGTGTGATAATTGATTAAACGTTAAATACAGCATTCCGGCATCCATAAACAACTGACGAGCTGATATCTTGAATTGTTTTAAGTCTGTTTTAAACAAAATTACGTATTGTCTATATAGAGAAATGAGTGAAAATCAATTTAATTTTCACACAAAAAGTAATTTAACACCTGCAGGTAATTTACACACTTTCCAGACACATTTCATGTTAGCCCTGCCTAACTGTCAATCAAACAAATAACTGCACTGCAGTGACACATTTTAATGTGTCTGATTGGTTGAGACATTAACTTAATTATCCTCCAATCAGCTGAGACATTAACATAATTACCCAATCAAGGTCATATGGTAAAATGAACTGATGATGCGTGTAACTGTTACAAACCATTTTTGTTTATCAATCTGGGATTATAGTTAATTAATTAGTTGTCTTACAGGAAGTTATGATGGTATATGGGTAGCTTTCAGGTTAAAAAATCACTGCGTCCAGGGACTCTCCATAATTTTACATACATAATTTTTGTGCATCCTCTGTGAATTTTCTGCGTTATTTAAGCAGTATTACCAAGAACCCTGACCCATATGTTTATGGGTAAGACTATTATATGTCCTTTACCTGTTTGCATGGCTGGTAAAATTAATAAATTTCTAAAACTGATGCGTTTCAAAAGATATTGATCTAGTGTTTGGTACCCATAGTTCAACACATGTCGTTAACAGAAAAAGTCTTTCAAAACAGTTTTTTACTTATGGATTTTTATGTTCCAGTTGAACACGAAAATATAGTTAAATTATAAAATTGTGGGAGTTGCATACAGAATCAATATTAATTAAAATTAAACAAAGGCAAATAACTCTACCAAAAATGATCAAATCACAAAAGTCTGAGTATAATGCACTGAGGCACTTGATAATGATCATTCTGTGAAAGGTAGGTGAAAATTGCATGAGAAATGAAAGAGTTCTGCACAGAAGCAGTATTAAGCAAAATTTAGTAAAGGGCAATAACTATGCCAGAAGTAAACAAATCACAAAAGCCTGTTAATATTCACTGTGGCACTTGATAATGATTATTCTATGAAAATTAGAACATCATATGAGAATTGTAGGAGGAATTGTGCACAGAAGCAATATTAAATAAAATTCAACAAAGGGCAATTACTATACCAAAAATAATGAAATCAAAAGTCTACGTGCTGTGGCATTTGATAATGATCATTCTGTGAAAGATTGGTAAAAATCCCATAGGAAAGTAGGAGCTGTACACACTGGAGCATAAGCATGTATTAGTATAATAGACGGAGTATAAGCATGTATTAGTATAATAGACGGAGTATAAGCATGTATTAGTATAATAGACGGAGTATAAGCATGTATTAGTATAATAGACGGAGTATAAGCATGTATTAGTATAATAGACGGAGTATAAGCATGTATTAGTATAATAGACGGAGTATAAGCATGTATTAGTATAATAGACGGAGTATAAGCATGTATTAGTATAATAGACGGAGTATAAGCATGTATTAGTATAATAGACGGAGTATAAGCATGTATTAGTATAATAGACGGAGTATAAGCATGTATTAGTATAATAGATGGAGTAACAGATGGACAGTATGACTACTAATGCAGCCCTTCGGGTGCATAAAAAACAACATTTCTTTTAACACACTGAACCTCACCACGACATCTGAGTAAAAGATTTTGCATGATGATTTCTTTTCGCTTTCCTTACAATCATAATATTCAAAGATTAAAATATCATCACAGTAACTGCAGAATACTCGTAATAAATCAGTAAAACGAGACTTGAAAGCCTTACATTTATTCAGAGCAAACAAGAGCAAAACCAGCCACTGTGTATGCCATTATTTGACCTGTGACCTAATGAAGTTACAAAACATATAACAAGCCATATTTATGTCAACATTTTGTCTGGTTTATTATGTATAAGATTTTACTGTATTGTTTCAGAATTGTGTAGTCATGTTATATCAATATTAATTCTTGTAACTGGCTAAACTAACTTATTTATTTACTTATAGGTTCCTGGTCTTTCCAGGTTGGCCTTATTTGTTGAATAAAACATTTTTGTCTTTAATACAACATACAAATTAATACAACTAAATCAATGGCAAAAACACTGCAGAAGCTTTTCTACTTATATGTCAACGTGACCTTTTGTACAAGAGATGCCATCCCATCTACAACTTACCGAATTATTGGTTTGGTCAATCCATAAAATACGCAACATTTAAACAGCTCTAAATCAGTATCGTTGAAGCTGTTGTACAAGACAGTCATTAAATAGTTACATTTTTATGTTATAACTCCATCACGAGAAAAAATAATCTATCCAACTCGGGAGAACTAATAAAACATCATAGCAATATTTTGCATCAATAGCTATAGCCTACAAATCGCCCATCAAGCCTCTCAACTACTGTAAATATAAGGTATTGATTTTTTTACTAACACGTGTCTCTCTCCTCTCCAGTTTAGAGCTCCAGGAATTACTCCCCCACAAGTATAGTGTGGCAAACCATTTCTCCTCTCAATCTTGTCTTTTGGGCATTTACATTTCTTCTTAAATAGAACTTCTGTGATCTTTGTTTTGATTATCAAGCCATTCATTTCTGTGGGACACCATTCCAGGTTTTCAATCAATATCTTTTCAATACTTGATTTTTTCTATATTTCTTTATTTAAGATAATCAAAAGCATTTGAGATTCAGTCACTTTGGCTGTAAAGTATACTTATAGCACATCCGTTCAATATAGATATTTAAATTTTGTTTTAGGTCTGTCACAACTGTTTGCACACCACTGTCTTATTTGACATCGTGAGAATGTGCATGTGAGATGACAGCTATATGAGTGACCACATTTCAGCCACTTGCACCCAGGTCTAGGAACCAGTGGCAGAAACTGAACCAACTGTTTCAGCTTGGTACCATTTTGCCTTCTTCCAAATATACAAAGGAATACAGACATTGGTATGATTTCTGAAAATAAAACTTAACCAGAACATATTACTGTCCTTTTAGATTTTGCTACATTTTAAATAAATATTAAATTTGATGCCCATAACACTGCTAACCTTCAGCAATATTCAATCACCACAAAAAAAAACTGCTGATATGACTTATTAGTTATCATTATTGTGATTGGTCAATTACTGGTCACATGTGAGTCAATATAAAGTGATATTCACCTCAAAAGTTATACTGATGTAATCAAACAGTGCAACATCATGCTTTGCAACTGATTTCTACAGTTAGCACCAGGTTACGAAGAGGAAATGCCTTCAGCCTGTGTAAATGTTCAATTATGTGTAAATATCACATTATCACAAATACTTGTACATGTACTTGTACCTTTGGCTAAATAAAACCATTGCACCTTAACCTCAATCAACAAAATATACTGATGAAATAAAGAAATGCATCATCGGAAAATGGCGTTGGTTTTGTTTCTTAGTGTAAATTTACAGTTTAATGTCCAAAATGTACATGTGCTATGAACATTATATCCACTAAACAAAATCTCATGCGGGTAACCCCAATTCACGTGCATGCTGATGATTTTGCTTGGGTGTCCATCCGAGATGCTCGCGTTGTTTTTTTTTGTGAATTTGACACTCATACATGTGTTAGTCGATAGACAACCACATTATTAGAGATTTTTGATTATTACACACTTAGTGACAATGCCAAGGCTAAATGCAGAAGAGAGGGCTCAAGTTTTAGCAATGCTTGAATGTGGTTGAACAGATGTTTTAACGTCTCCCGCTCAACTATAGTTCATCTTGTTCAACGCGTTAGAGACACGGGAATGTCTGCCGACAGACCGCGTTCAGGTAGACCGCGTGTAACATCTGTACGGCAAGATAAGTTCATACGTCAACGTCACCTCCGTGATAGGTTTGTAACAGCTGAAGCAACAGCATGTGTAGTGATAGGCAATGCTGGACGCCCCATTAGTCGATTTAAGGTTATAAATCGTTTGAGAGAGCAGGGTATTTTACCGTGGTATGGTGCTGACAAGGCGACATTGCTTCAACCGTCTTGTTTGGGCATGTAACCACCGTGGCCAGCATTGGAATACCGTAGAATTCAGTGATGAATCCAGTTTCAACATATGGAATGCATATGGACATATCCGCATATATAGGCAACCTTATGTCAACAATTGTGTTGTTGAGCACAACAGTTACCGTGGTGGTGGGGTAATGGTTTGGGCGGCCATTAACCACATGTTTAAGACTGACCTTGTTGTCTGTCAAGGTAACCTTACTGCCAGGCAGTACATAGACCAAGTTTTGCGCCCGATTGTTGCCCCTATATTTCGGCAACGCCAACATCTGGTCTTTCAGCATGACAACGCCCGCCCGCATGTTGCACGCATCGCTATGGACTTTCTGTGCACAAACAACATCAACGTACTGCCGTGGCCAGCATGTTCGCTGGACTGTAACCCGATAAAACATGCATGGGATATCCTTGGACGGTGGTTGCGCTGCCGCCATTTGCAGCTGGCAAACATACAGCAGCTTACGGCAGCACTGCACCAGGAGTGGGCCAGACTCCCACGGTACCTTCTCCGCAACTGGTGTGGGTCGATGAGAAGGTGCCTTTGTGCTGTGGTAACCAGGAGAGGCAGCCTAAAGATCTATTAAATTTTTCCACAAAATGTTGCTGACCCCTCTGTCTGTAAATTACAGTTAGGTTTCAAATTTAATGAAATGGATATTTAAGCGTTTAAAATGATTGTTCCTTCCACATTAAATAGTTGTTTCTTTACATTTCATTACGGTCAGCAAAATTTGGTAAATTGAAGTATTATGAGGCGTTTCTTTATCTCGTCAGTTTACATTGCCATAGTATCATAGCTGATTTACCCAAGTGTAAATAAGATAAATCAGTCTGCATGGGTATGGATGCTGTCAAAAAGTAGCATGGCTTTGAAACCCATCTGTTATGAAACAATAAAAATTTTATCAAATTAAATGACTGTTATTTCAAAACACATACTTTATAACAATCTACTAAGAACAAGTAAGCAAATTCAGAATGAAATGATCATGTGATTTAAAAGCAATTACACTGTGCTCTTAGAAGGTAAATGATCGACTAGAATAATTTAATGTAATGCAAAGGTTAACAACAGTTATTTCACCTTTAAATTTCTTTGAATGGACAGTAAAAGCAAGGAACAATGTGCCAAATTTGGATCTACATAATTCATTGTAATGTTTTAGTCTCTTTTGCTAGCTCAGCTAGCCAAGTTGGTAGAGCATTTGATTGTCAATACAGTGATTCTCAGTTCAAATCCCACCTGGGTTGGCTAAATTTCTCCGTAATAGTTGATCTCTGACAAAACGTCTAAAGGTCATTTGTCTCTCACCTCTGGTTCAAGTGAGGAAACAGTCACTTGATTGGTAAGTAAAGTGGTTAGATACCCTGTTACACTTGTTAGGTGGACTTTAAACCACCAGGATATGACCAAAAAGAGGTTGAGACTGGCCTTTAACCCCAATAAAAACCAACAAAATATCTCTTTCTTCCTTTTTTCTTTCTTTCTGGCCTTCTCTTTCTTAAAGTCTCCAACAGTTTTATCCTTACATCAGTTAGAAGACCAACTAACAAATAAATGTACAAGAAAGAATAAGAATGGAACAACAGAAGGAACTAACAAAGAAATGAATGAACAAAATTAATGTATGAACGAATTTTGTATCATGGCTAGTTATAGGTTACAGCTAAATGTTATATTCTTCATGCTGACCTCAGCTGAACATTCTTGATCTCAAATTAAGGCAAATGAACAATGACCAAAGCAAAATACGAGTCTTGACACAAACCTTTGCCATTTCGCAAATCAACTTTCTTTCCAATTCTAAAGTACTTTGATAAAAGTACAGGCATGTTTAACTGTTTTATTTTCTAGACAGGGATTTATGAGGTGAAAGTCAGCCAGTTGCTTGGTTTACTGACATCATTTTTTCATTTAATGAGTTCTGTGAGACAAAAGGGTTCTATGACTTTTCAATAAAATCTGTAAAACACCATATCATCTGACATTCACATTGTTCTGAACACAACTAGAAATATGACCAGAGTGCACAGATGCCCCTACTAAAGCATATACCATGGATAACAAGCAAAGTATCTTGGTATAATATGGTTTCTCTAGTTAACAATATCTTCTCAAGCTTCAAAATTCTTCATTCAAGTCAAATACTTTCTGTGATATATCCAACATAATTGTAAACTCTATAAAACAGACTTCAAGGGACATAAGCCTTTTTACATTTTTGGCGGAAAATGTGACAATCGTAGTTTTTCCATGCAGGTGGCAACATAACGTCATTGCCGTTTAAGTTTCATGAGCAATGTGAAAATGCTTCTCAAATGCTTTAATATTAATGATATACCACTCTGATGAGTCGGATGATCTATGATATAATTATCTTGACGGACACTGCAATTTAGGCATTACATAAAACAATCAAATTATCAAGCAAAAATTTACTACAAAATCCATAAAACTGTATAATAATAATAATAATAACGACTTTATTACTTTCCATACTTTAGGACAAATAAAAAGTTCAGACATCGTTAGAAAATCAAACAAAGAAACATTACAGCAAATTATATCGCTAGAAAGTAGAAAGATAAAAAAAAAAACTATTTTATTTCTGACACAAAAAGGTATTCCACTTGAAGATAATCAAAATGAAATAACTCTAGTTAATTAAATAAGGATGTTTTAAAAACAAGTTGGCTGTTAAAAAAAAGCATCAAATGGGTTATACATGTATTACTAATTCTCTTTTTGATGAGACATTAAACTGAGGTCCAATGTATCAGTGCTATACACTGAGCATGTAAATGAACCAAAGGTGTCTTTGCAATGGGATGCTTTCTATAATCTTTCACTATCCCCAACCTCTTGAGGCATCATATGGGCAACCAGTACAAATGATAAATAAATTTAAATAGATAGAGCAATACACAGTTATTTTAGAAACGCTCACATCACCTGCTGGCATTGTAGGCATTTTCTGAATTCTGGAGAATTGTTCAAAATGTTCTAAGCATTGGTTTAAATGAGGCATCAGTTTTAAATTATCAAATCTATTTTTAAACGTATTTAGAAGAGTAAAACACGCTTCTATGGCAAAAACAGTTCCAAAAACACAATGGTCTGAATTGTAGGCGTGTTGTTGTTAGTTCAGAACATAAATTTCAATATTATTGCTGTCATTATCAAAAATTATGCAAAATTATACATTAATTTCTTTGCTCAATTAAACACATCATTTACTTAAAAAACACAAACAAATCACAAATTTAACATACTGAATGCAGTTTCCTTTTTAATCTCGCTAAAAAACCTTAAGTGAAATCTAATGATTGCATATTGTTAAAACAAGGACTGCAAATGGGGCCACAGATAGGATCATATGGCCGCAGAATAAGGATGTCCAAAAATCTCTGACTCCAGACACTCTGCTGCATATTCATTGTCAACAGACGCTCTGTCATAGTTTGATATGTTGCCACTATACTGGATAATGCCCAAAGGGGCATAACCCAATTTGTTAAATAGAATGTAGCATTTCGACATCGAATTGGTAGGTCAAGCTGGGTTGAACATTTAAATTATATAATAATATTATGAAGCTTATTAAGCTTTAAACAACAAACCACAAATTTAAACTCATTTGTCTTGTAGGGCCTACTATTTCCCTTCACTTTTCTAATTCTAGAAACAAGACTGTACAAGAAAAGCATTGATGCAAAGCATCAAAGTGCGTCCAAAGGAATGTTTAAAAGCAAGAAATGCAGCAAGAGACAATGAACTAGTAGATATCTGATGATCAGATATATTCTTATAAACTTTTCAATGGTTAATTTGGATTTGCCAGGTTTGTAGATAGATGAATGGGCAAACGAAATACATAATAACACACTAGTTGTTCATCATGAACTTTGGTTGGTTTGCTAGAGATTAGAATATCAAATGTATTTTCTTTGGAACATACAAAACAGTAGTCAAAATGTACTAAGTTTGTTTAATGTCAAATTTAAAAAATGGTTTCTATTAATACTAGAAGTAGAACACACACTGGAATGAAACATATAAGACGAATGTCAGTGATGAAATTCAGGACTTTTTTGTAATACATGCCAACAAAACTAATGGTACATTAAAATATCAAGAATAAATTTGCATGGCATGTTGATATGGTGAATCATTATTTATCAATTCAAGGGAAGACTGACTTTAAGACAGGTATGAGGAAAATGTCAAGAACTATTATTTGGCACAGTTCAGAATAAAAATTACAAAATCTCTCAATAATACATGGTATTTGTGGGACAGAAATTATGGAATATATTGCAAGACGAAAGTTTCTATTGTTAAATGTCACAGTATTTGGCAAATCAACATGACTAAGATACCTAATCATGCCCAGGTTTCCACTCAAATCACCATAAAATCGATAGCCTTGAAACAAAATGGAATCAACTTCTTGCGGCGAAAATTCAGGTCGATTTAGATATTCATGGTTAAAAAATGTCAGAAGTGCAATCAGGGCCATAGCTGTGCATTGCATGCCGCTAATTGGACTTAAAATATGGCAACCTTGATGCATATTTCCTAAAAAAAAAAACTCTTACTATCTTGACTCTAAGCTGCTGCAGCTCCAAAAAATGGCGGGATATTGAAATCACGAGACTGTCTCGACCAATCGTAAAATATATATAGACTGTTTCTAGGCTTTCATTGTGCTGACCTCAGGAACCAAACACCAAGTGTAATTTATTGTTGAATATGTTTGCATTCATTTCATTTCCTGCAAAATCCAGTTCGTTATTCATAACCATATAGCTCCAAAAATCAAACTCCGCGCACCGGTTACGCTACGCTCATCTAATCCTGTAAGGGGAGATCACTGCGTAGGAGATTGCCAAAAAATGGCGGGATATTGAAATCACGTGACTGTCTCGACCAATCGTAAAATATGTATAGACTGTTTCTAGTCTTCTTTCATTGCACTACTCGGGAAACAAACATCAAAAAACGAAGTGCACGATTAATTAACCGGAAAGAACCTACGGAAACAAATATGATAATAATATCATTATAACAGTTCGTAATAAGAAATGGCTAAGGTTTATTTATTATCTTAAATAGTTTTTTATAAATAAATTTGTAAAACATGCAATTTATTATTAAATATGTTTGCATTTCATTTCATTTCCTGCAAAATTCTCCAGTTCGTTATTCATAACCATATCGCGACATGAATGACAGTCAATAAGAACAACAACTACCCTTTCACAAAATCTGAACTCATTCTATAAAGGGCATCGCGCTTCGGCGCGGACGCCAAAAATTTCTTATTATAAGGGCGATGGCCTCTTCCCTGTTTAAAGCCCAGCTTTCTTTTATATTCTTTTCATATATCTGTAGTTTCAATTCATATTAAAAAGTGCCTAGATGTTTCAAAAACAGAAGAAAGACAAGAAATGTATCCTTTTAAAAAATATTTAGTTTATAATTGAAGCTGACAGAAAACTCAAGCAGTATCTGACAGCAGTATTACCAATATATTAAGTGCTTATGATGATGAAATATTTTCTTATATAAGCTTTAATTACTTAAAATAATTTTTTGGTGTATATTTTGTAAATTTGCAGTAGGTTATTCAACAAAACCTTCCACGTATTGCTTAAAGTGTATATTGGTTGTTCTTCACAAATAAGAAAGCTTAAAGGAGTGTTAGCGACTGTTACAAACTTTTTTATTCATGTAGACACTCAGTACATAGCATTATCAAAGCTGACAGGTAAAACATAACATCATGCCACCATTTTTTTTTCATATTTAGACAGTGTTTTAGTCAAAAGACTTACTATATGAATATTAATTAGTAAAAGGGGTATGTACACTCACAATCTCTAAGCATGAACACTGCTTACTTGTATGCTATTAGAACATTAGTGATTAGAGAGCCAAAGATTTTTAGAAGTCCTTTAACTGATTGGACAAGAAACTGGGGAGTATCAGTCAGCAATTTACATGTCGAAAGGCGGTAATCAATTAAAATTTGCTCCCTGCACATATGACAGATTTGTATATATGACTTAAACATACCAACAATCTTGTCGATTTATAGGCTTACCAGATTTTCAACTGCAAAGGCTGACCTGTTCATAGGACTGACATTATACAGTTGTCTGCCTTTTCAATCTCAATCTTAAACTGTCAAAACTTAGGTAGATTTAGACTCAAACAAATTTTTGATCTGTACTGTAGAAATTTTCGTTCTGGGATGTTTGGTAAATGTTAAATTAATAAATGTACATGTACCAACATTTACTGTTCAAATTACATGTAGTTACTGGGAAGTCTTGTTAAACCTGCTTAAGTAACTTTAATTTACATATTTGAGCTGTATGTGCAACAGCCAATCAGAACATCACCCGCGAAAGATGTACATCAATTTTCCATTTTTTATTTCCCAGAAATTTGAGTGCGTAATACCCTTCAATATTATTAATATTCTTTTTTACATGATACTTACTTTGTATACAGGACTGAAAAGAAAATGTTGCTCTAGTGACTGCAGTTTCGTTTTCATTCAAAGCAAATATGCATGTTATCAGTGATCATGATGCACTTTCAAAACTTTGTAGCAGTGAGTCAGTGATCAGCATGTTTTCATCTTGTTAATACTACAGGAATGAAAGACTGGGTTTACACATGACAACAAAGATGACATTAAACTGGCATTGATATAGGCGCATTGATTTCATCCTTCCACATTCGAACTCCAGCAAAAGTCAGCACCCATAGCAAACAAAGCTGCAAGTATGAATGATTGTTAGGACTGCCCAAATCAGAGATGACCCAGGTGCAGCACTGCAGCCTTTTGAAAAGATATGATAATGCTGTAAAGTATGTCTGGTCTCAATTATTCTCTGTTAATGACAGAGTAAAACTGAAAGAAGATGCTAAGTGCAATCAAACCAAATGCTGCATGAAACAATGACATGTCAAACAAATTACATATCACTGTTACAAGCACTGGAAAAAAAACAACAACCAATAATCAAATTCAAATACAAGCTACATCATTTGAATGCCTCAGAATGAAGTTTGTTGCCAATTATATCCTATCGAATCAAGACAAGAGTGAAAACAACCAGAATTGTAAACAAATTAATGACATAATACAAGGATTATCATTAGAAATTATCATTGTTATCTATTACAATGGCAATATTCATACATTTGTTGTTATCAACATGCTACGGCACTAACTCCAATGGGCAGTACAGGATTCCTAACAATAATCATTTTTCAGTGGCCATTATTCCGATAATGTGGTAAAGCGTAATTTAAGCAGATATATTAAATTGCCAGTGTGGATTTATTTGTTGATAAAATATGCTGAATATATATACCAATGAAAGCAGAAAAAATAATACTTTCAAGAAATGTATATTTTATCTAGGATAGAATCAGTTATTTTATGTAAATTTACCCTCAACAAATTTCACTTGGCATTAAATTGGTAAAGAAAGATAAATTTCCACCAACCTGGTTTGTACTCTGAAGGTGGATATCGATTGTCACAGGATCAGATAACTCATATACCCTAGACAGGACTCATAATCACAACCTCCCACTTGCAAGTCAGGTGCCCTATAAAATAAGTTTCCCAGGCTGGTGACAGAATGTTAGTTAGTAGTTACTATATCACCAATACTGGTTCTGTGACCTACTCCCCTGCTCTATACAAATTTATCCTCAATTCAGACAGACACTTATTATGGAAGCACATGCATAGCAATGTAACAGTCACAGACCATGTTCGGTGCCAAAGTCACAGGATCAGAGACCTCATATACCCAGGGCGGGACTCAAACCTGCAACTTACCACTTACAAGTCAGGTGCTCTACCATCTGGGCTACCTGGGCTGGTGACAGAATGTTAGTTACCATATCACAAATATCGGTTCTGTGACATGACCAATAAAAATATTAGTACAATATAAAAACATAGGTATGCCTAGATCTTAAAATAAATAAATTTAACAAATGGTTTTGTTTTCTAGTCATTTTGGCCTTTAAGACCTGAAGATTATGGTAATAAGATATGAAAGAACACATTGAGGAAATAGCATGTTGCACAATGCATCATTTATTTTAATAACCGATGTATCACTGGGCATTGTCTGCTGTAGCCTAATTAATTTGGCATTGACGATTTGACCCATTTTATAGACATTTTTAATTACTGTCAAACTACAATGCCAAATTTAACTGTCATTTTTCTGCACCAAAAATTTAGCGGTGGTTTTGTTCGATTTCCTACTACATCATGGATATTGGTTCTGTGACCTACTACTTCAATTTCTTCTGTTAAAATATAAATTAATCTTTGAAGCATCGAAAGAATATATATTTAAATACTATTCTAGTAAAAAAACTTCATTAAAACCTGTCACCCTAGTGTATTTGCGATTTATTTCACATTTGCACTGGGAAAGTCTTTCTGCAGTGAAATGTTGCAAATAATCATACCATGAAAACTGGTAGGAAAATCAGTGTGTCTTACTGGTAATGATGGAGTTAACTTATACAAAATGTTGTTTTTTTTCTAATGTACAATTTGGATTTGTAAATATTTGTGTATTATCTATTGTTTATCTTAATAAAGAATATAGGGAGTTCATGGCTTTCGTATTAATTTATTTAATTTAGTGTTAATTAAATATACCCGACATAACAACAGATATCCACATACCTGTATTACACTGTGGCTAATGTTTACCTATGCACTGTTTACCTCATTTAAGTTATTCAGAAATGGGCGACTGTATAGTCGATTGGTGTTGCAATTGAAATTTAAGTCAAATTTGAATCTTCCTTGAAAAATGTTTTTTTGGGAATTCGTATAAAAATTGTTTCTCTAAAAGGTAATGCTGGTCATTTCTTCATAAGTATATGCTAGTAATCGATCACAATGACTTATAAATGGGCATTTTCTGTGCTAGCTAAAGAGACTTCAGCGAACAGGTTTTATAGTATCGCTAGACCTGTTCGCTGAAGCCAATCCTTTATCGTAAAGTCAACCAGAACTGTGACATATTTATGTCACGCTGTAATTTAATAAATTTGCGTTATCTGGACAAAATCTCTACACATACGGGTAATTAGTCCCCTACCGGTTTAACTGGAGGGGACTATAGGTTTACCCTCTGTCCGTCTGTCTGTCAGTCAGTCCGTCCGTCACAAAAACTGGATCCCGTGATAACGCAAAAAGTACTGAAAATATTTTAATGAAACTTGAAATACAGGTAGATGGCAGTCTGGAGATTATGCACGTCTTGTTTTTTTCTTCATATGATGTAAATTTTGGTTGCTATAGCAACAAATATACTTAAAATATGGCAAATATAACAATATTAGTGATAACTCAAAAAGTTCTAAGAATAATTCTATGAAACATAAAATATGGATAGGTGATAGTATGGAAATAATGCACCTCAAGGTTCACAACTCTAGCACCAAAATTATTAGATTTATCCCCCCTTTGAACTTAGAATTTTCATGAAAAAAATGTGGGTTTTTTTTTGTAAAACTCAAAAAGTTCTGAAAATATTTTTTGGAAACATGAAGTATGGATAGGTGACGGTATGAAGACGCAACTCAAGGTTCACAACTCTAGCTCCAAAATAATTAGATGTATCCCCCTTGAACTTAGAATTTTCATAAAAAATGTGGTTTTTTGTATATAACTTCATTATTTCTTAATGTATCTACTTCAAACTTTAAACATTGGTTTCTTATCATCACCCACATCATATGCTACAAGGTTCATAATTCTAACACCTAAATTGTCAGAATTATCATCCTTGAACTTTGTTGAAAAATTTGGTACATTTGTCTTTCCCTAAAAACTGTATCCAGTGAAATGTGGATAAATGGCAGTATGGAGAATATCCACCTCATTTTTTTATGAACCTAAAGGAGGAACTGTCCGTCCATTTATCAGTCATTTCCTCCGAAAACTTTACCATTGACATATTTTCCTTACTACTGAATGGAATTACTTCAAACTTGGCCACAACAATACCTTGGACAAGACCATTCCAATGAAGTACATTTCTGTGACCTTGACCTCTGAATGACCTTGACCTTTAAAGTTTACTTGTCCAAAAACTGTAAGTTTGGCCATAATTTCCTTATTTCTGAACAGAATTACTTCAAACTTGGTCACAACAACCCCTTCAATAAGACCTTTTCAACAACATATATTTCTTTGACCTTAACCTCTAAATGACCTTGATCTATGACATTTTCTTCTTTGATGATACTTTGTACATGGATAGAGGATCATATAGAGATTATGCATGTCTCAGAGAAATTCTTTAGTCAATTTCCACATATGGGTTGGAGTTATGGAGATGGACATTGCACCGGTAGGGGACTGTTGCTTTGTCAGCTGTGACAAGCTCTTGTTCAATTTATTTTGCACACTTCAGTCCTTGTTTGTGAATAAAAAAGGTTTGATCGATGGAATAATACCTCAAATTTTATCAGCTTGGTTAAATTTTGTGAAATTCGCCACCATTGCTGTCCTATCGTGTGACTTGCGAGACTTTATGTTCAGGTACTTTCCCGTGTTTTTTTTCTGGAGAGAACAATGAATGGATAATTTATGGAAAATTTATTTGTTTATCAAATGGTGTAATTTATATGACCCAAATTTGATTAATAAGGGTGATTTTTATAGTTATTTATTTACTGTTCATATATAATTCTGATAGCCTTTGCAAATGAGGTTGACCCATAACTTTTAATACTGTCACGCAATGTCAAAAATCATAAAAGCGACATATAAAGTTATGGAAGCCAGAACTATTTCAGTGCATAGAAATGCAACCTGTGGTTGGACTTGGAGAAAGGACATCGCCAATCAAAAATTTGCTCAGTCTCGACAAGTCTGATTAGTTGGACTGTCTGCTATTGTCTTTTATCTAAGATGGAAGTATTGCAATTTCCATGAAAAGGGAAGGCTATGTTGCCTGAAAAAAAAATCTTCCCGACTTACAAAATGTACCCAAATTTCTGATGCTGTCAAGTAAGGTAAAAAAAGGTGCGTTTAAAAAGCAAGCAGATATGTTATACCGATTTCTACACGTCTCTGGTAGCGATATTTATACAAAAAGGAAATTTCAAATCAACTTTTAATTCGACATTAAAGCACTTCGTGGAAAGCTTTCGAGAAATTCTACAGTTCAGAGTGATATCCGTACATGAACAGCACGCCAGACTTCCCGCCAGTTTCTGATAAAGATAAGATACTATGTTGCTGGACACTTGATATATCATCATCATCTCTTTACACGTTCTTATGTTGTAGAAAATAATACCGTGATTGAACAATAAATGTTGTTGAAAGAATAATTCTAATTGTGTACCTATTTTTTCAATTGAAATTGAGGCTGTTGGATTTACAATGTAAAAGTGCCTGTTTATTTATTTTATTTTATTTTATAAAAACAATAATTGTGTTGGGAATTCATGAAGAAATTAACGTACTAACTTACATTACCTTCAATATCGTTACTCCCGGTTACGTGAAAACACTAAGAACTTGTCATTTCTCTTTTATTTTAGCTAGCACACAATCCACATTGGTAAATGCCTCACATTCCATCATTAATTTCCCCATTTATAAAGCCCGACAAACTATTTGAATGAAGATATGTGTTACTAGGTCATGTGTAAATGTAAAATACCAGTTTGGCGAAAGTATATTTGGATTAAGTAGCATTTGGACAACTAGATGAATACCAATTATCATCGAATAAACAGTTATGCTTTTCTTTCGCGGGTGAGGTGGATGAGAAGGTTTTGTTTTAAGGTAATAGTTGTCAGTTCTTGAAATTATTTGATTGTTTATATTTCCTTTTGTTGTTTGTCTATTTCTACCTTTTACCATGAACTTTTCAATGTTGTTTGTCTATTTCCACCTTATACCATGAACTTTTCAATGTTGTTTGTCTATTTCTACCTGATACCATGAACTTTTCAATGTTGTTTGTCTATTTCTACCTTATACCATGAACTTTTCAATGTTGTTTGTCTATTTCTACCTGATACCATGAACTTTTCAATGCTTCTGCTTTTACTTGATATACTAGTAGTCTACTGTAACTTTGGCACTCAAGTCAACATTTTCCTTATTGTAAATGTTGCTGTTCTCCTAAAATAAAATTAGTTATTTGAACAATTTCACTTCAGCTCTCTATTTACAGATCGTTCTTTGCTATTTTCACCTATCTAAAAGATGTCTTATGCTTTTGTCATGGGAATGTAAAAGAAAGCAATGAAACTTGCATTGACAAAATCACTTAACGTGAAAACTCGTCGTCACTTTCGTGAAAACGTGACTATCTAGAAAGACTGATGGACAAACGAACGAACAGACCTTTGCACTCATTGACTTTTAAGTAAATCAATACTATCAAAGGAAATTTCTATCATGATTTCCATAATGTCATTGTTTGAGAATATTTACCACAATCTTTGTTATTTCGATTTTTTTCTAGTTCGTAATGAATAGACTTTGAAAAAAAAACCGACTTTTTTTTAAATTCATTCCTTTACGAAAATACGTACCAAAAAAAGTTTATCTCTGGTCCCAGGTAATGTTTCCAAGATAGTCCATATTTTGTGCTAATGTCTATTGCACATACTTTTAGATTTGTTGTGGAGTGATTATTTACCAAAGTTAAAAGTTTAATTTTGAACATCCTGAGTCTTTTTGAAAATTCGATGAAATCCATTTATTCAGAAGTTTCCATCAATATAATCCATTTCAGTCTCTATAAAACAATAAATAGATTGCAGTTTGAGTGTTGTCTATCTACCAGGATGGGCGATATTTTTTTCGTTTTAGGTCTTACAGCTATTTGCTTCAAATTTTTTAGATTTGTTTGAAAATCATGCTAGGCAACTTTACTTTCTTCGAGTCAGTGGTTACCTCTTTAAGAAAATGTCAAGTTTCTTCGAGTCAGTGGTTTATACCTCTTTAAGAAAATGTCAAGTTTGTCTCCTTCCCTGGATAAGATTTAAGGCAAAAGGTCTTCTATATTTAGATCAGTTAAAAAGCTTACATTGAAGAACAAATTATAGTTCAAATTTCTCAAGGTTTCCGAACTCTCGTTTTGTCATTAATCAGATGGAAACTGATAAAAGAAAACAATCTGAACACATGTATAAAAGGTCAATTAAAATAGCAAATTTTGCAAAAATCGACACGCAGAACCATGACAACTAGTATGCCAAAGTTTTTTTTCTACGCTTGGAATATCCAACATGAAATTATCACTGTAATCATACATTTTTTCTTACATTTTAATAAGTACAACTCTTTTTAAAATCTTTCCTAACTATAACTGTCTGTACTTTTTAACATACATCTAACGGAACCTTCTGAGAATTCGTTAGTAATGTCAGTATTATTTTTTCTACGAGTATTTTTCTCTTCACCCACAAAGAATCAACTTCTGGATTTCAGTTATGCTTGAAAGTTATGACAAATGCAATGTTCCAGCGATTTAAGATCAAAATCGTTGATATTTAAAAGTTTTATTGATATAGATAGAGATATTTTAGACATTGCTCTTAAAAGAGCTGGGCTAATTTGTTTATAGATGCATGTCATCAGTGAGAAGAATCAACTTTTCAAGTAGAGCAAACGACTTTGCTGGAAAGGCAGTGTTGCATGGTGTGTGTGTGTGACAAGCGGACGAGTTTCACTTTCTGTGACTTGATAGTCAAGAAGCCAAACGTTTTCTCACCATGACTGAATCTTAAATTGGGCTTTCAGCATTACAAAAAATCAGATTATGACATATAAAAGTTGTTGAGAGTACATTTAAGAATAGAAACACGATTAGAGCAATCTATAAGGTCTAACTTTATTGCTTGAAATCGTTTCGTAAAAATAATTAAGTCTGCCCTTGCATATAGAAGACAAAAGATAGATGTGACTGCTACTCTACGGGCACAATTTATTTTGTACGACACCGGAAGTTGTTTTTTTTTTCAACATCGAAAAACACCTAATTTCTGTTGAGCGCTTTAAAATCGATGCTGACTGATAAATTCGTTAGAATGGTTAGCATTTATATCCGATAAATCTTTGAAAATCATGAAAGATAGTTTCCTTTTTCACTACATTTTAATATGAACTAGGGTGGTCATTTTTAATGGTGATGTAAGCCATCTAGTTAAAATGATGTAGTTATAGAGATTTATGGCTTTTTTTCTGACCAACAAGCAGGACGAGTAAAGTGTCTAGCTATTAAAAGTACCTGTGCAACGTACGACAAATCAAAAGAAATCCTACTTTATACTGAACTAGTTTCCCTGCATACAAAGTCCATCATAATATACAAAGTAAAAGCCATTACGTTTTCTTCATGAAATAAAGGGCTGGCTATATAATTTTAAAGTTTTTTTCCTGAGGAAATAAAGGTCCATAATTATTGTGTGTGTGTGCATTTTCCTTAAAAAAAAGATAAGAAAAATGGAACTATTATGTTTTTATTTGTCCTATATATATTAGAGAACTTTCCGTAATAACAGTCTATCATAGATTACTAATTATAAGTTTACGAAACCAATATAATTCTTTTTTTTGTTTTTTTTTCCGCATACGAAATAAATTATGGGTTATAATGCATGTGATAAAAAAATCTACGATGGTTGATATTTTACGTTTTATTCTATACTAAAAAATGGTGTTTGTAAAAGTTGATGAACCATCCTGGATTATTGTTTATAGCTTTTCTTCATACAATGTTCATCTATGTAGCAAGAAATTAATTTATCTTTAATGGTTTATATTGCATGTTTTTTTTACATGAATTGTGAATGAACTTTCATATGTTAATTTCAATACAAAGTTAAAACTACAACTGGGTATATAGTACGAGTTTTTCTCTGTGAAATAACGATCTATCATTTTTTTTTATCATTTATGGGTTATTAAGGAACAGTTTTAAGACATGCAGAGAGAGCCTAATTAATATTCAACAAAATCGAATCAAATCAAATTATAAATTATATAAAGTTTCCTATATAAAACAAAGAAACAATCATGGATATTCATAGATTCACAAAAAAACTGGCATGAGTAATATTGAATGGCTTCTCTGTTCAAAATAATTATCTTGGTTTACATTGCAGGAGTTCCTTTTTCAAAATAAAGGATGACTTTGGTTTATATTGTTAGAGTTCCTCTTTTCACAATAGAGGACTATCATAAATTTTCTTTTCAAAATAAAGTACTATTTTGATTAAAACTGTACGAGTTTTCCTTAAGAAAATAAAGGACAAGATTTCTGTACAATAACTGGGTTGCTAACCCCAAGGTCAAGGTCACACTTTAAGGCCAGGTGTTAAAAGTCTACATTTCGTGTCCGCTCCATAACTTTTAAACTGCTGAAAAGTTTTTGAAATAACTTGGCACAAGTGATCACCATTATGAGACAATGTGCAGAGCACAATAATTGGGTTCCTACCCCCAAGGTCAAGGTCACACTTAAAGGGCAAGTGTTAAAAGTCTACATTTCGTGTCCGCTCCATAACTTTTAAACCGCTGAAAATTTTTTGAAATAACTTGGCACAAGTGATCACCATTATGAGACGATGTGCAGAGCACAATAATTGGGTTGCTACTGTCCGTCCGTCTTTCCGTCCGTAACACTTTCGTGTACGCTCTATAAGTTTCAAACTGCTGATTTTTTTTAAATAACTTGGCACAAGTGATCACCATAATGAGCCGATGTGCAGAGCGCAATTATTGGGTTGCTACCCCAAAGGTCAAGGTCACACTTAAAGGTCAAATGTTAAAAAGTCTACATTTCGTGTCCGCTCTATAACTTTTAAACTGTTGAATTTTCTTTTGAAATAACTTTGCACAAGTGATCACCATTATGAGACGATGTGCAGAGCGCAATAATTGGGTTGCTACCCACAGGGTCAAGGTCACAGTTAAAGGTCAAATATCCACATTTCACGTCTGCTATATAACTTACTTACTTGGCTTATGAAAAGTTTTTTTTATTACTTTGCACAAATGAACACCACTATAACACGATGTGCAGAACCCAACATCCAGGTTGCTACCCCCAAGGTCAAGGTTAAATGTTCTCCATAACTTTTTGACTTTATGGAAGATTTTAAATAACTTGGCACAAATAATTACTATCATGAGACTATGTGCTTATAATATGCATGGCACAACATCAAGGTCATGGTTGGTTAAAGGTCAAGAAGTACACATTCATGTTCGCTGCGGAAGGGGATTTTGCTGTCCTTCAGACTGCCTTGTTTATATTGTATGAGATACACTGTTCAAAAAGGACTATCATGGTTTACGTTGCACGAGTTTTCTTCTTCAAAATGAAGGACCATCCTGGTTTTTATTGCACGAGTTTAAAATGCCGATTTGGTTGATATTGTACGAGTTTCCCCGTTCAAAAGAAGTAACTATCTAGGTTTAAATTGCACGTGTTTTCCTTTTCAAAATAAAGGACAATCTTGGTTTACATTCTGCGAGTTTTCCTCAGTGAATTAAAGAACATCATGGATGAATTTTCTCAGAAAGATCAATTTATCAATATAAGGTGAAGTATAAGAGTAATACACCAAAGTAAAGTGTAAAAACCAGTTTAGTTTAAAACCTTAATAACAAACAATTTTCAAGTAAATTTTGGGCGTGCATATTAAGGACATGGACCTGTTAAGTGGGAGATCATTGAAAGTTAGTTATAATTACGGTATAAACTCGATCTAAATCAGCATTCAAAACTTGTGTTTGACTCCATTAAACTGTCTGCCATTTGATACACAATTAGTTCCTCTTTCAACAAGTCTGTTAGCAAACACGAGTGACAATACTTTCTTGCTATTTTGCAAACTGTAGAAAATTTAAATAGAAGTATGTTTTGTGACTGTCAAATCTAAACTGTTTGCAAACTTTTTTACCCTACAATTACATTGAGAAATTAAGAACTTTTAAATACCATATCTGTGCTAATCTATGTAATGCAATATATCTTACTTCAACAGATTTGTTAAAGGGTGCGTCCTTCGTTGTAATGTGATGCTGATAAATAGGTTTAGAGTTTAGGTATGCTGATATAACAACATCCACACCAAACATAGGTATATAGCTTTAGAAATACAAAGAAGCTTTTGATAATCACGAAGCTTGTGAAATACCAAGCATTTATGGAAATACCAAGCAGCTGAAGAAGCCATCTATTCAAGCGCGCCCCAGAATTTGTGTGGTGGGGGCGATTTCAACTGTTGTAGGATTAAAATTTATTTTCGATCAATTGTCGTAGTGTTACAAATTACTTTCGATCAGTTGTCGTAGTCTCAGTGTCGACGAACTGACGTATTCGACCAATTGTCATATTCGACAAACTGTCGTATTCGACGAGATGTCTTTCGACGAAATGTCGTGCACCGGAGGAAACACCAATCAGCTGTGGAATTTCAAGACTGAAACCAAATGCATTAGTTATGCAGTACCTTAAAAGAAAATGATTTAAGTTCTCAATTTAAGATTTTTTCTATGAACCAATTTTTCTGTGAAAACACTTATACAACTAGAGCTATCACTAAATGTGATTAATACCCCTGTAAGACTGCTTCGGAACTGAGGAAGTTATTAGTACATGTAACAGAATACATTATAGAATTGAAATAGAGTTATGGTTGTTGGGCAATTAAAGATAGTTGTGGTTCTTGTACATTGATTTCCTTTCACTGTGGTTGACCATTGTATGAAGTTGCATTGAATTCAAACCATTAGTTTTCAAATTATACTCCGGACAAGGAATTTGCAACAGACCGCCCGACCGACCACCAGATGACTCCTATATACACCCCCTAAACTTCGTTTAGGGGCTATAAAAAATGTATGAGAATTAGAACTACAGCTCTTAGTATGAGATTTGAACCTGAAAGCTGCCTTTCACTCGCTAAAATGTTTCCATCTGGCATTTTTTAGTTCATACACTAGCAAGACTTCAAGTAAACTAAGAAAACAAAACAATTAAAAATGATGAGATCAATGACAGTTTCTGACAAGGGATCATAAATGAATAAATATGGTAGCTATGCATCAAGTCATCGGGTACATTGAAATGATACCTGAAGGACAAAAATAAGGTCAAACATTTCAATTATCTAAAAAATTATCTTGTCAAATATGTTATGATACAAAAAGCACAAAAGCAACTATGTCTGTAAACAGAGTTTTATATTTCTCATTTCCTGCTTTCAGATCTGAAAACGATAAAAATCATAACTGAAGTATTTGGCTATACATCCTGTTTTGACATGCATTTTTATCATATCTATTTATAACAAGCATGTTTAAACTTACCATTCTTTTACTAATAGTAAAGGGCCATGGTGGCCCTAAAGCGCTCTTCTAAATATATATACATGTAATATAATTTTATATTCTCAATTATATATGTACGAAGTATCCCCTATAGACATACAGTATAAGGAAATTAAGCCCAGTCTCTGGTGGCCATGTTTTTTTTCACAGATCACAACAAATTTCTCAAATGATATAGAGAGTCACACAAAGAACCAAGGAATATTTGCTCAGCATTTTTTTTCAATTCAAGACAGCGATTTACGAGAAAACGGATCTTTAATGTTTCCCTTATAGACATATAAGGAAATATGTACATCCCTGGCAGGCATACCATTTCACAGATCACAATTAATTTCAGAAATGATATAAAGGATTACACAAAGAACGACTGTAGCCAATAAATTTCAAATCAAGCTAACAATTTCTATAGACTAAAGAGAACAAGTTTCCCATATTGACATTTACGGAAAATTAGCACCGCCCCTGGCGGCCATGTTTTTACGGAGTGGTATAAATTTCACAATTTATATAAACGGTCCCCTAGGAAACAGGGCCCTGCATATAGATCCTAATGATTCTTTTCTCAGATGTACAGTTTTTTTAACATTCGGGAAATAAAAGAGTTCGTAAAAATATGTTTGCTATCTTGAAAAGCGCATCAGTTTTCCCGAATGTTGGAAAATTCTGTAAATCTGACGAAAGAATCACCAGGGCTAGTGTGTAGGACAAAATTTTCAGTTTCGCATGCGCTATATACCATTAAAATTGATGAAGAAATAAAATATTTACAGCAGTTTTCTCTGCCTAAATGACATCACTTACCACGTGATATGACCACACTGTATATAAAACATCTATGCTCCCCTCGCCGTCTTAACTTTCTATGTTATTCTTCTTGAGCTATTGATATAAAATTGTTTTAAAGTGCAGTGATCATGACCACTGAGTCCAAAATCAAAAGTGCTCGTCTATTTAACATGCCCAACCATCTTGTAAAATTTCGGGTTCTGGGTTCAGCCAATCATGAGTTATTTCATCGTCGGGAACCACGTTCGATCCATTCTGTTTCCATCTATTTATCGGTAATGTAGTAGTACCAAATACGTACCTGGGGTAACCGACGATGGCGTTTTTTTTAATCTTTTTTTTTAATGCCCGTCTGAAAAAATGCAGGGGTCCTGTGATCTTGACCTTTCTCACGGTGGACCTAAAATCTAATGTTCATCTACTCGTCATGCCAAACCATCCTGTAAATTTTGAGGACCCTTATTCAGTTGATCATGAGTTTTTTATGGGGCTGATTTCAAAATTTAAACCCCTTTAAGCTAAATCTTTGAACCAAATTAATAAATATAATCTACTTGTCATTCTAATCCATGGTAAAAATTTTGAAAATCCTTGGTTAAGTTGCTGGAAACCATTTTCAAAGTGCAGGCCGCTGTGAGTTTGACCTTTGACTCATTGAAGTCACTTGGCTTATGTGTTCTCAAGTTAACTTATTGATCAGAAACCGTTTGGTTTACAGACCAAAAGACTTGTACAAAGCTATATACCTTCACTTCTTTGGAATGTTGGTTCAATGAAGCAGCCATCGAGAGGGATTTACATATATATAGTTGCGAGACCATGCTTCCAAATCAACGTAAAATCAAAGACCAAAAAGGTTCTTGATAAATTAAATAGGCTGAAATATAAAGCGAAATGGCTGTATTTATACAATGTAAAATCATTTTTTAAGAATTTGATTGATTCTTGATTTATTCATTTTTTTTACGAAAGTAACATTTGAAAGTACAAACATTTTGAATGTGGTGGTCATGATCTACTGACCTCCCCTCAGAGTTGATGTTCAAGTACTGGATTATCAATGATTAATGACATAATTCTTCAATAAAGTACGATTTTAATTCTGCTAAGAAAACTGTGAAGAAATTAAAAAGATGGTCAAAATGGTCCTATATCGCTTACCTGATCACCAAGTGAAAAATTCTGACAAAGTTTCGTGATGATTGGGTAGAAAATGAGGGCCTCAGGAGTGTTATTTTTTCTAGAATTAAACTTAGTGACTTAGTTTCCGACCCAACATGACCCATATAAAAGAATTAACATTTCACCAAGAAAAACATTCTGACAAAGTTTCATGATGATTGGATGGAAACAATGGCCTCTAGAGTGTTCACAAGTTTTTTTTTTAGGATTTGACCTGGTGACCGAGTTTTTTTTCTCAACATGACCCATACATGAACAGTGTCTAGAAGTCATCAAGTCAAAATTCTGACAAAGATTCATGATAATTAAACTGGAATTGTGGCCTCCAAAATGTTCACAAAATGTTTCTAGTATATGATCTGGTGACTTAGGTTTTTACCCATCATGACCCATATTTAAAAAAAATCTAGCAATCATCAAAAATTCTTGCAAGTTTTCTTGGTATTTGATTTTGAAAATGTAGCCTCTAGAAAGTTCACATACTTTTTCTAGGATATGACCTGGTGCCCTAGTTTTTGACCCCAAAGAAAACATATATAAAGAAAGCCTAGAAATCATCAAGGCAAACATTCTGACTAATTTTCAAGATATTAAGTCTAAAAATGTGGCTTCTAGAGTGTTCACAAGGTTTTACTACGATTCTACGATTTGTCCTAGATTTGGACCCTACAAAGAAACACAGAAATCTTTCAGACAATACTGAAAAAGTTTCACATTGACTGGATGGGATTTTTGGCCTTCAGAGTATTCACAAGGAATGTGGCTAAAATCAGCTATTCTAAGATCCATGGTGCTATATGGCTGATTTTCGAAAGGAACCAATATTTTATAGATATACAAGTTGTATGCAAGTTTGGTCAAAATCAAATTAAAAATGTGGTCTCTATCACAGCCACAGGAAATTTTTGACGGACGGACGAAGTGTGATCACAAAAGCTCGCCTTATTATGAAGTGTCAGGTGAGCTAAAAAGTAATCATAAAAAAATATTTCGCTAAAAATTCTTTTATTCACATGTAGACAAAGGATCGAGCAACCCTTTCAACAATTAAAACACAGTATTGAACACTTATTACTTTAAGGTACTTAACAACGGTAATAAGAAACAAGCCTGTGTATGCAAGAAGACTCGAAGGATGTATTTTCTAACAAACAAGACAAGTTGTAATGACATAAAGTTAAGTGTAAGCTCTAACTTTGTCCTGAAAATGCTGAAAAAAATGAATTCAACAATTTTCTTCATTTCCTCAACATCCATAAGCATATTTAAATCATCGCATGTGGTAATACCAGTTGATTCAAGCAAAATTTTATGCATTTTGAAATGACCTTAATTATATTATTACCATGCATTCAATGAACAATCGTCATCAGTTAATTAAACTGAGTAACAATAAGGTTTCATTCATGAAATTGTGGCCATTTTTATAGAAATCAATAAAACCTAAGCTGAACATTATCAGTTAATCAAATAACGCTCACAATTCCGTAATGATAGCATTGTAAACACTGGAGAAACTCATGTTACTGAATACAGTGTGTATTGTGTACTTTTCATCTAATAAAATATTTTTATAAAGTAATAACCAAACACTGTTGAATGATAAAATACTGCTGGGTATTTCATAACAGCTAATTTTCTGTACGAATACATGATATTCACAGAGTTTTCTACTGATTTTGAAGGCGACAATTTATTATACAGGGTGTTTCATAATATCTGATACACTTTCAAATGAATGTCTTTTCTTTAATAAGACAGATTGCAAAGTTATTCTTACAAAAAAATGACAAGGAGACTTCACCGTCTTATATGTATCATCAAATACGGGAAAACACTGACGTAATGACGACATCAATGATGTCATCAGTTGATTTTATATTACGAAATGGCGCTGTCCATGGAAAAATGACAGGACATCATAAAGCCGTTCCGTAATTCTGTTACAAGAAGAATGAGAAAACTGTACCCTAACCTAGTGATAAGACAGTGACAACTGCACATGAAAACCAAAAGATCATTAATGGCACACGCAGATCTGTCATCAAAACCTTCATGAAACGTGTGGAGATGCTGCGACGTCAAAATGGACGTCATTTTAAGTTTATGCTATAAAGGTGACGTCTTTTCAAGAGGTAATTACTCTCTTGTAGATAATCACAATCTATCAAGTAGTATATGTACAAAAATGTCTAACTATTACCTTTAATACGGTAATTTGTTATTTCTTTTCAACATCGGATTAAAAGTGTGTCAATGACTTGAAAATGAATCATATAATATGAAACACCTTGTACAATACTGAGAAAAAAGTTTTACATGCTCCCAATCCTCTGTACCTACAAAGGGAACTCGAAGTTGAAGCTTCAGGCTATCCCGATCTTCAACCACGCCCAGTGACTGATTATTTTTCTTACTAACTCACTAATGGAACAAAAAAAAAACTAACAAACGCAAAACATATTTGGAACTTTTTTATGCCTATTCGATCACGCATGAAAACCGCATAACAAACAAATTTCCAATACACAATATTCAACATGGCGGTGACACAGTAAAAATGGATTAAAAATAAATATATTACGTAGGTTTAAACATCAGAAATGAGTAAAGTTGATGGATTAAAATGATTTAAATGCAAATAAGCCAGAGGACATGTGATTTTAAGTGTAAACACAGATAAATTTAAAAAGTCAACGCTCGAAATTCACTGAAATAATACAAAAAGCAGTTCGCATTCTAAAGCCATTCGAGATAAGCCCATGTGAGATAAGATTTTCCACCACGGCTATTTTAGTAACATTTTCGGACTTTTCAGTGAGAAAAAGTTTTACATGCTCCCAGTCCTCTACAAAGGAAAACTCGAAGGTGAAGCTAGGGAAGTGGACTTAATTTCTAGGTATTCCACGCTGAGTAATATCCTGGATGTTTGCAAAAGATATATGCTCCCCTTGCGCCTTATCCCTAGAGGCAGCCATGAAGTCTTGAAGAGCTAGTACCAAGCATTCTATAGTTATTGTTTGGAAACCATATTGCTATTCAAGGACATTGTGACCATGGCCTTTGACCTGGTGACCTGAAAAGCTAAAGGGCTCGTCTACAAGTCATGAACAACTTATATACAAAGTTTGAGGAAGATGGGCCCAAGCGTTCTACTCTTATTCATCGGAAACCATTTTTCTTTTCAAGGTCACTGTGACCATTGACCTTTGACCTGGTGACCTGAAGAATGATAGTTGTCATCTACAGATCATGACAAACCTATATACTAAGTCTGACGAACCTGGGCCCAAGGATTCCCTAGATATTCAGCAGAAATTGTTTTGCTTTTCCAGGTTACTGTGACCTTGACCTTTGATCTTACAACCCTAGAAACTACATGGGTCATGTAATTGTCATGACATACCTACCTATGAAGTTTTGAGGAGCTGGGCCCAAGTATTCCATAGTAATTGATCGGACACTATTTTACTATACAAGGTCACTGTGACCTTGACCTTTTACATGAAAAGCTATAGGAGACATCTACTGGTCATGGCCAATCTATATACCAAGTTTGAGGAACCTGGGTCCAAGAATTCTAAAGTTATAAATTGGACATCATTTTGCTTTTCAATGTCACTGTGACTTTGGCCCTTGACCTGGTGACCTGGAAAAACCTAGGGGTCATCTACTAGTCATGACCAACCTACAAACTACGTTTGAAGAACCTGGGACCAAGGGTTCTTAAGTGACTGGAACCCGTTTTGCTGACCAAGGTCTCTCTGACCTTGATCTTTAACATGGTAAAGTGAAAAACTACAGGGGTCATCTACTGGTCATGACTAACCTACACACTAAGTTTGAAGAACCTGGGACTGAGGGTTCTAAAATTATTGATTGAAACCCGTTTTGCTGACCAAGGTCACTCTGACCTTGATCTTTAACATGGTAAAGTGAAAAACTACAGGGGTCATCTACTGGTCATGACCAACCTACACACTATGTATGAAGAACCTGGGACCAAGCCTCCTATTGTAATTGATCAGAAACTGTTTTGCTCTTAATGATTCTGTGACCTTGACCTTTGACCTGGTGATGTAAAAACTATAGGGGTCATTTACTGATCATGACTGGACCTACACACAAAGTTTGAAGAACCTGGGACCAAGGGTTCTAAAGTTATTAATTGGAAACTGATTTGCTATTCAAGGTCACTCTGACCTTGACCTTTGACCTTGTGACCTGAAAAATAATAGAAGACAACTACTGGACATTATCAACCTACATACTAAGTTTAAACAGCCTGAGACCAAGGTTTCTTAAGTTAATGATCGGAAACCGTTTTGCTATTCTAGGTCACTGTGACCTTGACCTTTGACCTGGCGGTGTAAAAAAACGATAGAGGTCATTTAATTGTCATGACCAACCTACACACTAAATTTGAACAACCTGGGACCAAGGGTTCTATAGTTATTGATCGAAAACTGTTTTGCTCTTCAAGGTCCCTGTGACCTTGACCTTTAACCTGGTGACCTAACAACTGTAGGGGTCATCTACTGGTCATGATCAACCTACATACTAAGATTGAACAACCTGGGACCAAGGATTCTATAATTATTGATCGGAGACCATTTTGCTATTCAAGGTCACTGTGACCTTGACTTTTGACCTGGTGATGTGAAAAAACTATAGTAGTCATCTACTGAGCATGACCAACCTATGTACTTAGTTGAAATAACCTGAGACCAAGCGTTCTATAATTATCGATGGGAAACCATTTTGCTATTCAAGGTCATTGTGACTTTGACCTTTGATCTGGTGATCTGAAAAACTATAGAGGTCATCTACTGGTCATGATCAACCTACTTACCAAGTCAGAGGAAGGTGGGTTCAAGGATTCTCTAGATATTGATCGGAAACCCAAGTGTCTACCGACTGACGGACCAGCTGACATTTGCAAAACTATATGTCACCTCATCTTCGAGGATGGGGGGTGGGGGAGGATAAAAATGTAGCCTCTAGAGTATTAGTAAGGTTTTTTTATGTTTTGACCCTGTGACATAGTTTTGATTCCAGATAATCCATATTTATCCCCCCGCCAAAGGCGGAGGAGATATTAGGAATGCCCTTCGTCCGTCCGTGCGTCCGTGTGTCCGTGCGTCCGTGTGTCTGTGCGTCCGTCCGAAACAATTTTGTCCGGAGCATAACTCCAAAACTACTTGACGGATTTTATTCAAACTTCATACACTGACAGAGCACATTGGTAGGTAGTGCAGTGTGCAAGTCCAATAACTCTACCTTGCCTTTTTTTAGAGTTATTCCGCTTTATCAAATTTACTTTATAAATTTTGTCCGGAGCATAACTCCAAAACTGCTTGAGGGATTTTATTCAAACTTCATACACTGACAGAGCACATTGGTAGGTAGTGCAGTGTGCAAGTCCAATAACTCTACCTTGCCTATTTTTTAGAGTTATTCTTTTTTATCAGAATTACTTGATAAATTTTGTCCGGAGCATAACTCCAAAACTGCTTGAGGGATTTTATTCAAACTTCATACACTGACAGAGCACATTGGTAGGTAGTGCAGTGTGCAAGTCCAATAATTCTACCTTGCCTATTTTTTAGAGTTATTCTTTTTTATCAGAATTACTTGATAAATTTTGTCCGGAGCATAACTCCAAAACTACTTGAGGGATTTTATTCAAACTCAGTACACTGACAGAGCACATTGGTAGGTAGTGCAATGTGCAAGTCCAATAACTCTACCTTGCTTATTTTTAGAGTTATTCCCCTTTATCAGAATTACTTGATAAATTTTGTCCAGAGCATAACTCTAAAACTACTTGAGGGAAGTTATTCAAACTTCATACACTGACAGAGCACATTAATAGGTAGTGCAGTGTGCAAGTTCAATAACTCTACCTTGCCTATTTTTTAGAGTTATTCCCCTTTATCAGATTTACTTGTTTACATTTTAAAAATCCCAGCATATACATGTTTATCTAATTCTTGAATTCTTGAACTTATTATCCCCGCGAAAGGAGGAGGGGATATTAGAAATGGTCTCTATCCGTCCGTGCGTGCGTCCATTCCAGTTTTGTCGGGAGCATAACTCCAAAAGTACTTGAGTGATTTTCTTCAAACTTCATATACTGAAAGAGCACATTTGGAGGAGGTACAGTGTGTAAGAATAATAACTCTACTTTGCCTACTTTTAGAATTATTCCCCTTTATCAGATTTAATTGAAAAACTTTGTCCGAAGCATAACTCAAAAAGTGCTTGAGCGATTTTCTTCAAACTTAATACACTGACATAGCACATTGGTAGGAAGTGCAGTTTGCAAGAACAATAACTCTACCTTGCCTATTTTTTGTGGGATTTTCTTCAAACATTATTACATTGAGTGTTTGAAAGTACAACCTTCAGGTAGCTTCTTCCCAGCGGGGGGATTAACCATGTGTAACATGGCTCTTGTTCAAACTGGACGTAGATATCATCAAGACAAACATTCTGACAAGTTTTTATGCCATTTCGACAAAAAATAATATCAAGAGTGTTTACAAAGTATTTTGAACTCCATGACCTAGTTTTTGATCCCAAGTTGACCAATATTCAAACTGGATTAAGATATCATCAAGCCAAACTCACTGACAAAATTTTATGACATTTGGAAAAATGAGTGGCTTCTAGAGTGTGAACAAGTTTTTTTCAATGTTTTTACCCAGTGACATGTTTTTTTATTTATTCATATATTTTCTTTTTTTTTACTCCATATGACTCATATTTAAATACGACCTAGATATCATCATGACAAACATTCTGACAAGTTCTCAAGCCATTTGGACAAACAAAGGCTTCTAGAGGGCTAACCAGGTAAATCTGTGTTTTGACCCTATGGCCTAGCTTTTGATTCCAGATAATCCATATTCGAATTTAAACTAGATGTAATTAAGACAAATATTCTCAATGCATTGCTGCATTCGATTTTGATATTTGTATTGTGTACTTCATCAATTTATATTCTATATCGTTTCATTTATGTTCAATATTTTCCTATGTATAATGTATAATTTGTATTTGTATTTGATAATTTCTTTATTTCTATTCTATAATTTTTATTTGTATTGTATAATATCAATTTATATTCTATATCATTTCATTGTGTTCAATATTTTCCTATTTATCTTGTATAATTTTTATTTGTATTTGAATTTTGTTTGTTTGTGTTCTATAAATTCAGTTTTGTATTTGAATTGTATATATCTTATTTGTATTGTATACTTCCTATTTATTTTCTCTAAATAAGCCTATGTAAAATCAAGAAAGCCCTGGGGCAGGGTCATCAATGAGGTAAGCAATACAGTGCTACATACCAAATATCTGAGGTCTAGGGCCTATGGTTTCTACAAAAAGATTCTCAAAAATTTTATTTTTTACACAAATAGGACCCTTGAGCCAGGGTCAATTATTTTGAACCTAATGGCAGAATTTGAACAATCTTGGTAGAGGACCTGTAGATGATGCTCCATGCAAAATATCTTATCAATACCTCTGCAGTTTCAGAGAAGACGATTTTCCCAATGTAAGCCTTTGTAAAATCATGTGGCCACTAGGACGGGGCAATTTTGACCCTGGGGCCATGATTTGAACAAACTTGGTAGAGGTCAACTAGCAAATACTTGTAGTTTCAGAGAAAAAGATTTTCAAAGTTTTCCCTCTGTAAGCCTTTGTGAACTCATGTGACCCCTGGGAAGGGCCAGTTTTGACCCTTGGTCCATGATTTGAACAAAATTTGTAGAGGTCTACTAGACAATGCTACATACTAAATATCTCAACCTAGGGCTTGTGGTTTTAGAGGAAAAGATTTCCAAAGTTTTCCCTATAAAGACCTACATGAAATCATGTGGCCATGAATTCCAACAAAACTGGTAGAGATCCACTAGACAATGCTACACACCAAATATTTAAGCTCTAGGAATTGCAAATTTGGAGATGATTTCACTTCAAAAAAAATTTTTAGCTCCTGTGACCTAGATTACCAATGAACTCAAACCATTTAAACAGTTTTTTAGAGAAAGGGGCAAGTTTAATCAAATTTGGCCCAGAGGTTTCAGTAAAAATGTCCTTTGAACAATTGTGGATGATGGACGATGGATGGGCAGACAGACAATCATCAATTCCAAAAGTTCACGAACACTGCGTGATCAGGTGAGCTAAAAATTGCCAAAGACAGAGTTACTGTTCTTACACACTATTTTAATCTTAATGTTTTCTATCAGTGTTTAAAATATTTACAAAATCTCTTAAATAATTTTCATCTTATCTTTTAAACAAGATTGATATACAAGCCAAATGCCAGAAGGAAACTATTGACACTGAATTACCTGTGTCCCAAATATGTATGATTTGAAATTGTGCATGTTTAGAGCACTAGGAATGTTGGTCCTGAACGTTGCCTTAGTAAGATTAAAATCTGACCAAACTTTAATAAAAATACTACAAGAGATATGGAGCACACAGGAATTGTATGCCTCAAATCTTTTTACATTGAACTGTGACCTTGACCTTAAAGTGGAGTTTCAGAAATGTAGGTTTTGCACCTTGTCACAATGCAATATACATTTGAGCCAAGTTTCATGACTATCCTTTAAGCAGTTCAAGAGACAGAGAACAGGCACAAAATTTCTTACAGACATGCTGACATTCTGACAAACATAGGTGTGTAAAAAAATAAAGGGAAATAATTTAAAAAATGGAGCAAGCAAAGTAATGACTCCTCCAAACTGCAAAACACAATGCTCTCTGTCATTTAGTAAAATATCAACTTAATCCCTTTCGTAATTTTTGAGATGCATTCAGGAAATTTTTATTGCAATATTACAATGGCACATAATTCAAGAATGAGTGAAGTAGAGTTGTGGCTCTTAGGCAGTGTACTTATAATGGGATCCTCTATCATTGTATGCAATATGAATTAAATTCCTCGATAACTTTTGGAGTAATGCTCAAGACAAGCACATTATGTAGAAAGGGAGATAATTTATGAATGGGGGAGGCCAGAGTTATGGCCATTGTGCACTGCACTTCCCATCAATACTCTTCATTCTGATGTTTAAACAAATTCCCTTCTATAGTGTTGGGATTATGCTACAAACAAGTGTAATGGACAAATGGTCAGACAGTCAAAGGGAGACCATTACCATATCCTGTCTGCGTGGCAATGGGTGTGGGTTTAGTAGAAAAGCTTCTGTTTACCTTTGTCTTTGGCCCAAACAAGTTAAACAATACTCTTACCTTCTTTGAAAAAACAACCTGTTTAAATAGTTCTGACAGAGTTGACTTTCCCTTACAATGCTGTATGGTCTTGTCCATCATTCTATTCAGATAGATCCATTATTGTTTATAGGGTAATCAGTTCAAAATTGACAGACAGAGTAGCTAACAGCGTTCAGCAGTTTGCTCATGGTTTACACTGGTTGCAAGGGCAAAATCAAATGCCAGCAGCAAGTTGCACACACAGGGCATAAATATCATGCTGAAAATACCAGTTCATTGGCAATTTCCTGAAAATAAATATCAAGTCAAAAGTCTTAGTGTCCTGGATTTCTTTTCAGCTCTGTCTGGGTCTGGCTAATTGTGTGATATAGTTCATATCTGCTATATGTAAACATATAATGACCTTGACCATGTCTAGACATACAAATTACTACCCTGTGATTTAGTTAAATGACACACATTTCTAGCACATGTATGTTTCATAACAGTAAGTCTTTTGACAAGTAATTTATTTACACTTTTATCATGTCAACTATTAGAACATTTTTGCCTCATCTTGAATCAGTACATTCAAAATGTGATGACTCTCTCCATGGCTTAGTGGTAAAGGCAGTTATCAAGAAGGTGGTCAAAGGTAAGTGTCTTGTTAGAGCTTGTTCTGATGAGGCCAGATGATGAGGCACCAGCTAGTAAACGAAATTTTTCGAATTGCTTTCCACCAGGTGCTTGAAGGATAGATTAATGAACTGCTTAGTAAAATATGTATGAGAGGTGTTCAACTTATATTTGAACAAAATAAACACCAGTGTATTATAGGTTGTAAAGGTGTTTCATTGCAATAAATGTTTGATATGTAAACCATGACAGTAGTAGGTCATTTGCCAATGTTTAGGCCAAGAATTTAATGTTTTGCTAATCATATTTTGATCAAGAAGTTCCCTCTCTGCTTCAGGGCTTTTTACAGACTAATAAGTGTATTAATGTTTCTCTTCTGAAACCTTGGTTTTAAAATACCCCAGATTCTATAGTCCATTGGAGCTGCATCAGGTCACTTTGGCATCTATTCCTCTGGAGTAATAAAGTTAACTTTCCTGGATCTGAGGTAGTTTAAAGTGTTTTTGGCAGTGTGGCTTGAGGCACTGTCCTAATGAAACACCATGTTTTTCCGTGTATCACCCGGAAACAATCTAGGGATGTCTTTTTCCAAGTATGGCTTCAGAACATGATTAAAATAGTGGTCCGAGTTGACTTTAGTACCTTTGTCAATGATGCTGATTTCTGTTTTGCCATTACAACAAACAACAACCCATGCCATGAAGCCTGCTGCTAAGGCATCATGCTTAACAAACTTTAATCTGTCATTGACGTTATACCCCTTACGAAGGTAGGAAACTACGATGGCCACCTAGATAGAACATGGCTTCATCAAACGTCGTGACGTTCTTCCATTTGCCACCACTCAACTTCCGGTATAGTTTTCAAGACCGTTGGCGACTTTAAGTAAGCTGAGCTGATGGAGTCTGCTCTTTTTCCACTGTTTTGCGTGATGTAGCTTGCAAATAGCACAACTGACAGTTCCAAGTGGTACATTCATCCTAGAAGCCATCTCACATTGCGTTGGAGGATTGACCTTGTTGATCATTATAGAGATCTTTCGTACGAAATTGGATGTAGCCACAGATGGACGCTTTTTAAATTTTATAACAGAAGGGTGAGATGGATTTATATTTTGTTGAAAGCCATTCTCATGAAATATATTATTAATTGTGCCCAAAGAAACACTAAACCCAAAGTCTTTAAAACCCAAATTCTTTATCTATTTTCATGATGCTTTTATAGCTGTTTATTTTTTAGAAGACCAACTACTCATCTCTTATTTTTGTATGTACCATTGTTGTACATGTACCCGGTACTTTCAACAGTATGACAGTAAAAAGTGAAGGTGTATTAACATTTATCAATAGGTGTGTAAACATTACCCCATGCGTGCAGGAGGAAATCAAGGTCTTTATAATGTTTAAATGAAAGTTGATCATCTCTCGACATGACATAAGTAAAGGTATTATCATATAACTTGGCTGGCCTTTTCAACAAGAATGACAACAGAATAAACTAGCACTTTGCACTCACTTTAAAAAAGAAGTGGTTTCAACTTTAGCATGAATTCCTGACATTTCTGAAAAGTTTTGATATCAGGCTGAAATTTGGTTTATTTTAATGTCTTCTATCAGTTGAAGTCCTATACAAGGCAGGCAGTTTACCTAACCATCATTCCTGGGAAATATCAGTACTAGGCCTCTATTCTCAAAAAGAAACTGCCAACTTCCTCACTCAAATGGTAATGATTTAATGTCATGACATTGTTATATATCAGGCACTTTAACATTTTAGTATGTGACTTTGTTTTTAAGTAAAACCTGACAGAACTTACGTAAATCTTGTTTGCCTCTAACACAGTAAACTGCAATAGGTTTTGGTACAAAAACATTTAATATGAAGGTCATTGTGTCATTGGCCAATGGTGGAAAAAAATCTTCAAGAATTATTCAACAGAATACATTAAGTTTCTCATTGTCAGAGAAACATTTTTTAAAGCCACTGTGAGCTTGACCTTTATTGAAATCACCTTATCTATTATGAATGTCATTTCCATAAGGGTGAAGGTTCTGTTTTTGGATTTAAGACATATTTTCACCAATAACATGTTGTTCCAGACTTCAGAGCATCTTTGTTGTGTCTGTCTGGTTTGACTTGTAAAACTAGGGCATCAGGAGTTGCCAGTATAAATATGTGTCACTGTTAAAGACAGAACAAAATTATAAAATGGGATGAATTCACAAGTCATTGATAGTCAAATGATCAATATCATTAGCTCTTGTTATCATCTATAAAAATCAGTTCTGTAGAGACAGAATATACTGTGTTAATTGGTCTATAGTCAAAGTAATTAAAAAAATGTGCCGACACAGTGATCTGTATGTCACCCATGTCTCGACTTGGTGTCGGCAATCCACATGTTAATCTTTAAAACATACTCCACTGGGAGAAGTGACAAAACATTAGTAAAACATTAACGCTAGACAAATCAGGCTCTCATTGTGGTAAGAAAACAATAAAATTGATAGACTTTATATGTAGAGATTTTATCTGCAAAATTTATATATTGACCTTTTCCATAAACAGAATATTTTTATCCTGTACTTAACATATAAATCTGGAAGCAGTACATGTACTTGCAAGATTTTCAAAGTATAGGGACAGACCAAGACAACATTTTCTCTTACCCTGCTACATGTTTTTTTTTATAATTGAATCATCCATCAATTAATACAGACAGACTCATTTATCCTTTATTAAGGGTATTCATTGAAAACTCACTGACTGTAAAGTGAGTAGTGTAAAATATGGTCAGACTGTTGGACGTTCAGGACAATGACAGTCTGCATTGGTTGCATAAGCGAAAACAACTGCTTTACAAGAAGAAAGGTGAAATTTCTCCTGCATCCACAGGGGGACATAAAAACGCTTTTGGAAACTACAGCCGAAATAAATGAGAAACAAACAATACAATGTTAAATAACAGTATATTCTCTATATTCTGCTGATGATGTCTGTAATCAATAAGTCCAGACAAGAATGCAATAAGAATGGACCACAATCACTAGCTAACAAAGTACACAGGAAATACATTATACAGATATAAAAATAAACTAAGCAAATATACTCTTCTGTGGACACAGCCTTAATTATCCCTGAATCTGAAAGGTGAAGCAATATGGTGTAAATGATTTTGAGAAAACCATCTAATTTCATTAAATCTTTAATACATGGGTCTTGTTGTGTGAAAACCTACCATCAGGAATATTTTCAGTTTCTTTTCCAGCCCTGACACAGTTTTTAAGAAATAAAAGAGGGACAATAAAATTCAAAGCCAGGTCCAAAGTGTGTGTGTGTGTGTGTTTGTGTGTGTGTGTGTGTGGGGGGGGGGAGGTTTCAATACATAAGCAATAAAACATTAAAAGGTTCATCTAATTGGTAAGTCAAAAGCGTAAACCATTCATCAATAGAAACTGTCTGTTAAAATCACTAAAATAATTAATAAAACTAACTACAAAATATTTATAACAAACCCTTGCCATATAGCTATTTACTCATAAAAAGGTTGGCAAGAATACAATACTAATTTTCTAGGAGATCAAAATTAATGTGATACATGATTAATAAAATAACAAAGAAAACTAATAGTTATGGTTTAGGTCCAAAAAGGACACATATCCAGAAAGACCCAGTACCATAAAGGCCCAAAACCAAATACCACATTTGGCTCTCAGTTTGTTTATTCTCAACAAGAAAGGCTGAAAGTACATCAAATATTAACAGAACACTCGGTTTAGAAGTAACTCTTATTTTTTTGCGAATGAAAGTCATGCAATCTATACTATGCTTCAATCATGTGGCATGTCCAGTCATTAATTATGATAACTAGATATTTATTCATTTCATCACTGCTAAATGAATTATCACCTACTCAAACAAACTTTGCAATTATCCTTTATGTTTCCATTTCTTTATGAAAAGAAGTATGATCTAGTATATTAAATCCTATCTGCTTAATGTAAATTATCAATGAAAAATAATCAGTAAGAAACTGGTTAATAAATAAACATTTCAAGTAGGCCATTTAGGACTGAGATGAATAGGACCTTTTTAGATTTTGGCAACTCTGGACCAACACCATATTTCTACATCAAATAATACAGAAACTAAGCAAAAGTAGCACTTTACTATTTAACAAATGAAAATCCCCACCCAGTACAACTGTAAAATCATTCATATTCATAGAAATTAATTTTTGCAGTAGGAAATGGACAAAAAAACTAAAACCAAACAAATAAGAGCTGCATGTAAGACAGTCACTGCTCAACTATTCAAATTATGCTTAAAAAACACAATGTTATACACAGTATATATATATATATAAATATAATACTAAATATCAGCAGAGGAAGTCAATGGATGTTTTGTTAATGGACAAAATACTGACTTTTAATTCACAAACTTACAACCTGAAAGAAGAATATAAAGCTTAAAACCTCTAAATTGGTTGTGAAGATGGACACTATACCTCAACATTTTGCATAGTGTTGCTAAGTCCAAAAAGGGGAGAAAAAACTGGTAAGAGTTATCTGACCTTGCACACTGACCTTAACCAATGACTCGAACCCACATTCTACAGGCAAGAAATGTTAAGCAATACTTTCTAAGTCCAAAAAGGGAGATAAATTTACTATAAGATAGGTAACAGTTATCAAATGTTGTTTAATGTTCAGGACTAAAGGCATAAAAAAGTCTAAACAGGTATTTTGAATGGTTATGGAAAGAGCAACTTAATACTAGACAGTGAATAAAATATTCTATTCAAAAGGGGAAGATAAAATTGTAACTATACTGGTACAAGTTATCAAAGTTATCAAAATTGTTCAAAGATGTAGACTTATGACCTTAAAGAAGTTTATAAAGCTTTAAACATCTTTATTGCTTGTGGAGATGGACAATATTTTAAAAAACATTTGCATAGTGTTGCTAAGTCCAAAAAGGGGAGATAAATTTGTAAAAACAGGTTAGAATTATCTGACCTTGCACAGTGACCTAAACAAATGACTGAAACCCACATAAGAAGTTTCTAAACAGGTGTCTTGATTGACTGGAGAGATATACAATACAAGCTAACTCTGACATTACTGTTTACAGAGTTTTACAGGAAGTAAAGTTTGACACAAATATCTTTGATAATATGCAATATATAGCCTTTCATAAAAACTTTAACCTCACACTGATGTGAGTCGTATAGCTCTCACTATTCTTTGAATAGTCAAGCTAAAATCTAGCTGAAGTACTGTTGTACCTCTAGTAAGTTTGCATGTCTTTGACGAAAGTAAAAGATAACTTATACTCAATTTAATAATTTCACAGTCACTACAATAAGACATTACAAAAATAGAAATCTTCTACTTACTGTATGTTGACTTAGTTAGTCTCAATCATTTCTAGATAGAAGCAAATTTTAACACTGTAATGTTTATGGCAACAAACGTTTTCAATATGGTAATAATGTTAACTCTGTTAAGGAAAGGTTCCAACAAAATGAACAAATGACTTCTCTCTATTTACACATCATTTGATATTCAACACTTACATTAAAAATTTTTAATAAAGGATCCCATATAAGACCTAGATTTTTGATATAGAAGTCATTTTCTGGCTATAATATCTTAACAATACTGCCACAAACCAATACATTTTTCTCATTATGATTAACATTTAAATAATGTGACCTTTAATCACAATCACAACATTCTAAGAAAAAACTCCTTAAAAGTTAAGGCTTATATTCCTTGCTTTGAGATCTGATAAAATTTAGAAAGCAGAAGAGATAAATCACAACTTAAATAAGACACCACTCCCACTCCCTAGGATAATAATGAGATTTTCTTGTTTTTTTTTTTTTTCAAACCAACTTGGTTTAATTATGTCAAGCTAGTGGGAGTGTGTGTGTATTCCTACAGATGAAAACAACAGCATTAATGACTTGAATGTTGTTTTTCATGGATTGTTGACATATCAGTTTTTATAAGTAGACAGACGAGTTTGATTAGTGTGGGAGCAGATCACTGGTCCAGGGGTAATGCACAGGACTTGTAAGCCACAGGTCATAAGTTCAATCCTCAGTTCCTCCAGTAACATTACTAATTGTCATAAGGATGAGACCTAAAACCCAGGTCCGATGTATCAGTAATATATACTGTGAATGTAAAAGACACAGGAGTGTCTCTGGAACTGGATACTTTTTTGCATTCTGTACTACCCCACAACCTCAAATAACTATTCAATACTTCAACGAGCATTGCTCATGTGAGAAACTGGTACTAAGCATCTATACACTCAAATAAATTAATGCATGACACTACAATAATCAAGGTCAAGGTAGCATCCAAACCATCAATTTCTGCGGGGAAACTCACCAAGGTAAATAAATGCTGGACTGGTTCCCAGACAAAATGTCTTCTTAAGTCTCTTGACATTTATGTTAATAGCACAATTTCTCTGATAGCTGAGCAATATTATTTTCATCTGTCTGTTAGCAATAGATTGTCTGTGTTTTAAACAATGTTTGATGGAAACAGAACTGTTGCAAAAGGCATTTCTATATATTGTCATCTTTCATGACTGCTAAATATCAATAAAATGCAACGCCTAACTAAACAAGAGGGCCATGATGGCCCTGGATCGCTCCCCTGAGTACTTTGGCTGTGTGTCTGCTGTTAAGCAAACACAGGAACATTTCTGTGAAATTTGGTGGAAAATTGTGTTGCTGTTTAGTTTAGACTCATTTATTTTACATCGTTTGCGATACAAGTTCTTACAACTTAGATTCATCACGCTCGATGTCTGCTTCCTGGGTTCCATACCAGTATTCGCGCAGTGTGGAGGAATGTGAAGATCGTGAGAGAATCTCGCCTCTGATGAGATTCGAACCAGCGACCTTCGGATCCGGAGCCCTGCGCTCTACCCCTGGACCACAGTGCCTCCTCAAGGCTATGCAAGGAACATTTTTGAGAAATTTGGTGGAAAACCACCTTGCCATTTAGGAGGAGATGTTGTTTTATTTTTTTTTTAATATATTTTTAGCTTTTGCAGCTTATATGAGCAATGGAGGGGAATGGTTTAAGCAATTTTAGAAAAGGTCAATATAAGGAACATTTCTATCAAATTTGATTTAAAATGGCCTAGTTGTTTGGAGGAGATGTCATTAAAGCCAAATACTGACAAAATCTACTTTTAGCTCTGGCAGCCATTTTTTTTCAATGGAGCAGAACCTTTTAGCAATTTTAATAGAGGGCTATGTAAGGAACATTTCTGTGAAATTTGGTGAAAAAAACACCTAACCATTTAGGAGAGTTGTTTCATTTTTTTTCTATATTTAGCTTCTGCAGCCCTTATGTGCAACAGAGTGGAACAGTTTGAGCAATTTTAGAAAAGGGGCATATAAGGAACATTCCTATCCAGTTTGGTTAAAAACAGCCATGTGGTTTAGGAGGAGATGTCATTTAAAGTAAAATGTTGATGACAGACACCAGACACAGGGTGATCACAATAGCTCACTCTGAGCATTTGCTCAAGTGAGCTAAAAATTCAGAATGGAAACTTTTCTCATCATTTATAAATCTGCCATATTTTTTTCATCAGTTTGTAAAATTTTGAAGAAAATGTACCAAATACTAAATGAAGAAGCCTACACAGGATTTTTTCTGCAGACAGCAGAGTGAAACATGTACAGTAAAGACCCACTTATATGTCCACTTTATTTCAAAATGAAAATTAGCAAATTTAGAAGAATCAAAGTCAATGAGACTGACTAATAAAACCATTTCACGAATAAGACCACATTCTGATTGGTCTAATTAACAGATCATTTGTTTCACTATTTCCTTTCTAGAAACATTATGATAGGACAGGAGTTGCAATCTCAAACAGATACACCTCCAAGGGAATTTGAGAACTGGCATGAGGGTTGCATTTGACTTCATTATGTTAAATTTAATTAGTAACAGAAAAATATAAACAATGTATTATGATTCAGTCTATATATATCTATTAAATTCAGTCTCTACTTTTTTCGGCAGTGATGGATGGGGGTGTTTCTGGACACAGATGCACCTAGTGATTTCTTGGCAAACATCACAGAGTAAGTGTGACACAAGTTGTAATTCAATGGGAATGTTATTGCATCGCCAACCTCGCTGTATCCTAAAAATAGAAAATAAATTACATGGATAATAAATAAACTTTTAAATTTCTATTTTTCTTTCCCTATGAAATCCGACAGAATAACACATTTTCACAGTTAAAAATAAGCATGACCAGCGTTATTTTAACACAAGTACAATTTACAGTCATTCCTAGATTTCTAGAACTTACTTTGCTACAACTTCCTCAGAGACTGGAAGCCAATGCTTACTTACTTTTCTCCTTATATTTCTTTATTGGAATAATAAGGATGGGATGAGGTTGCATTACTTGAATTATTTTGAGGCATCATCCCAACATAATTATTATTTTACACCTCCCACTGTTTTCAAGGGACAAAGTCCACACAGAGGTGTGAAGTGGTTAACTGTATAAAAAAGAAGTGGGCCATTATTTTAACAGTTTTACTTGAAATGAAGTAATACAGATAATAACTTAAAAGCAGTTCACAACGCCACAGTATAAAGTCAAAAAGTAATCCACTAAACTGACACGAAACAAGATGATTAACAAAATGGTAGGCATTGAAAAAGGCACAGAAAAAGTTATATACATCACTGTGATGATAAACTTATGAGTTTCTGTTATATTCAACTGTAATGTTTTTTTTTTTCATAAGTCTAATTCATTTTCATACTGAAAACTGTTATATTCAGTTCAGAAATTTGAAAATAACATTATAAAATGGTAACACATTAGTATCTTGTAGAGTAAAATTGGACCCAAGAAAAATTTTCATGTTAATCAGTAATGTTTAAAATATTCCCAGATCAGAAGCATGCCTAATTTCAAAGCAAAGTAATTCATAATAATAAACAAGCATTTTACAAAAATAACTTGACATGTAATGGCTGGAATTTCTCAACACTTGAATTAATTCAGCAGTCCTGATGACCTGCAGCTACTGAAGAATGTCTGTAGATTTTTAGAATGTTGGTGTTATGCACTTTCAGATCATTTATTATTTATTCCAGCATTATATACATTTAAAAAATATAACATGACAGAATATGATATATTCAAGCAGTAAATTCATTTTAAAAATATTACATGATATAATGAAATATGATATATTCAAGCAGTAAATTCATTTTAAAAATAATAAATGACATAATGATACATTTTAGCAGTATATATATCTTTGCCATATTTTACTTTGTTTATGGACTAGCCCAGGAGACATAATGTACCAACTCAGACATCCAGTTAGGAAATACAGTTCTCATCAGCAATAACAATTTCATTAGTTGTCTGGACCACTTCTCATGACTGATAAAATGCCATGTTTTTGTACATTTTTCACAAGGTGATTCTTAGATCTCACTGTAATCAATACATACTAGAAAGTGTACTGTGTTTTCCTGACCGAGACTTTCTGTTCCTGACAAAAATTAAGAAGTATGATATTTGCAGTGGTTTCAGAAGTCTGTGAATTCCACCCCCCACCAAAAAAAAAGAAAAGAAAAAAAAAGAAAGAAAAAGATTACAGCAGAGTTTTAAGACTGGCCTCTCGTTGATTTACACAGTGGCTTATGTACAAGGGATATTAAGGGTTTCACACAACTTTGATATGGATATGGACTCTTCAAGTGACAAAAACAGCAGTTTCCTACAAGGGATGGAGGTCTTGCATGGTAAGTATATTTTCCTGTCTTCACAACAGATATCCTACAATAAATACAAATATAAAAACAAAGTTTATTTAGACTTGGTATGATTACAATAAGTTTCAACATAAGTTTTGTATAGCTTTTGAGCGACCTGAAGCTTTTGACCAACTATAAAGGTAGAACTAAATCAAACCAATAGGCAAACACTTCTGATTTCAAAACAGATTTAGCAAGCTACATAAAATGAATGACAGGGAAGAATGAATTCTTTCAAGGATTTCATAGATCATTGCCATCTGATGCCAATGAAACCTCTAGCTGTGACAATCCCTTTATATCCTAACAGCTTAAGCAAAGAAATCACTCCTTTCATAATTTCTAGACATATCAGAATTAAGTACAAGACATACCAAGATGATTTCATAATCATTCACCACATTTATAAGCTCTAGACTTATCAAAAATAAGCACCAGACAGTATCCTGCTGTTTTTGAAACATTTAAACAGTTCTACAACATTTAGACCAATTAGAATTAAGAACAAGACATGTCATACTGTTTAAACACTCTCTGTCCAATAAAATTTCAGATTACAAACCAGTTCAGAGTTATGCAAAGAAGGCTCTCACAGGATAATGTAATGTAAAGTTTCAAAACCTATGTAATGTTCTGTAAATGAATAAAAACAATTTATATCTTCATGTAAAAACTTTGGTGATATAACAGAAGATAAAAAGAAATATTTCAAAGCACAGTCCTGTAAAACTGTCTGGAGAAATTATGTTCTAAAACTGTTATAGCCTAAAAAAGAGCAACACCATCCAATGTTCTGATCATTCATTCTTATGCCATAGGTTTTCCTGACTACACTTGTTGGTTATCTTAATTCCTTTTTCAGGAATATAAATGGTACAGCTTTCAATTCCTTGGTTCCAGGTGTCAATATTATATCTTAACCTTTTTTAAGCCACTATCATCAAAACATGATGGCAAACCAATGTGGAAAAGCACCTTTCTGGCCATAAAAACTGAACAAGAGGCAAATCTTAAGTTTGATTTAAACACCATTTTTGTATCAAAATGCAGCAAAGAATTTTGCAAATTGCTAAAATAAAATATCAAAATCTACTGATAGTTACCATACATCAGGTTAGTTTCGTGAATATCAAATTTCATGTTTTTGTTTAAAATTAAATTTTAGCAAAGCTAACAATAGCAATTTCCTACCTCTGATAGTTATTTTTGTGTTTTCCATCTTGAAAGGGGATATTACTCTAACAGAGAGAAGGTGACCGTAGCTATAGTTCTGTATGTACCAGCATGTACTGGCTTGCAAGGTTGATCTGGAACTGAGCTCTCTTTATTATTAATTTAAATTACTTTTCTGAATGCTAATGTTGTCATACACAAAAAAGTTAGGTTCAAACAGAAACATGTGCATAAATTCATGTGCATTTATTTACAAACGGACTTGACAATGCATAACTTTCAGATCAATTAACATTCGCCAGTTAGTTGGGTTTACAAGTAAATGCTTTTCACTCAGTAGTTTAAAGGATGATTCCTGCCTTTTCAAGCCCATTTTTGATTATTTGTCCGTGGTTTTAAGGTAGTCAGTCATACAAATGTATGAAGGGGTTGTACAAAGGTATGTATTTCACACCTACCATAATTATATTTTCAACAAATTAAATGCAGCAGTTTTACAGCTTTTCATCAATTTGTCACTGTTTGTATTTGTTTCAGTGACAGGCCAAACTGATAATGCATTATTTTATAACAGGCTCTTTATAAACAGAACAATTAAGGTGGTTTATACGTGGGACCAACATTTTTACAAGACTATTAATTGTTATCGTTCAACGTTTCTTTTTGTTCAGGTGATCTCATTTTACACAAGAAAGAACTGTCCCCAAAACCTGTTGCCATGGCAATGGTCATCTAGAAATTTGATATAGAATAGTCATTTTATTAAGGACAATATTCAGGCTATCAATATTTAACTTTAATTTAACTTTGGAAGAGTACTAAAATTTGCTGATTTCTCCTGATTTCCAATTCAGTCTATTTTAAAAGTATAACAAATGCCTGAGTGCCCTTTTTCTCATGATGTCATTATGAAGAAGCTGGTATGTAGTGACCAAAGATTTCGCTTCGGACTACTAAAATGTCGGATTTCATCACTTTCGATTTCACCATGTTGATTAACATTGTAACAATAGGGACCAAGAAAATTATTTGAACTAGCAATAAAATCAGATTATTGAAAGTCTTACTATTGATGTTGCACTGTCACTCTATTCATTTAAATCAAATATGTTACATGTATGTACCATGGTAATTAAAAATAATGTTCTGTTCTGATGACTTTTTCATATCACTAAGGGGGGTTTTGACTACCAACTGGGGATTTTGACTACCCTATTATTTTTACCACAGGGGTTTTCACCACCTTGTATATCTGTCAGAGGGTTTTGACCACTACAACATTCTTAGACCAAAGGGGTTTGACTACAGGAGTTTTGATATACACTTGGTTTAAAACCTGTAATCTGCCTTTTGTCACAACAATCTTGCATGATAAAGTATACATACCGGTACTGTATATACATGTAAGCTGCTTTATTTGACCATGGGTAGTTTTTGTATTCCTATCATGTCAAAAAATTTCAAAATTATCATCTTCAAACATACAGCAAAACCCCTCAATGAAAAGAAAATTTGTTCAAGGAATAACGTTAATGACATGATTTTAAGCATAAAAGGTTAAAAGAAACACAGATTAATTCTGCTTACATAGCATTTAAACTTGGAAGATATCGATTTTTATCACATGTAGATATTTGACACTGGTAGAGAAAATTGAAACTAGGAACATCTTTCTACTGAAAATCATGAAATTCTTGGATTAAGTTTTCCCTGTTTCTAATTTTGGTAATTTGGTTTGGGCACGAATAAAGTGAAAATAAGATACACATGAAAAACTCTAAAATACAGTATGTGTTAACTGCATGAAATGCTTTGTCATATCGTTAGACCCTGAATGAAAGGAAAGTTCCATTCTTAAACAAGCAGTGACTGATTCACTCTGCTGCAAGCTGTTAGGTAAGACTGTCTAAGACTTTTTTCTTTAAAGCCTTTAGAACTCTAAGGAAAACAATTCAAGTAACATAATCCTGCCAACAGGTGTCTATTATCCTTTCATAAGTTAAATGTCAACTATATATGACATCTTTAAAGGTCTTAAAAAGTACATTTTTAAGAAGTACATTAAATACATTTATTAACACTGCTCAAAGTAGAGTTCATTTTTCACACATATGAAAGATACTTTTTATAAAGTCTCTTGCAAATTAATTGAAACAACAGCTGTCAGAATGACATCGCTGGGAGAAGTTATTTTACAGTTACCGACTGGAAACTGTTATTAAAGTGAATGTCCCTGTGAGCTTGAACCTTGACTATGCGGGTCCAATAATAAAAGGGTTCATCTACTCATCATGCAAACCATCCTGTAAAGTTTTAAAGTCCTGGGAAGAGTTATTCTTCAGTTACTGATCAGAAACTAGTATTGTGAAATCGGACTGAAATGAAAATATATTATCGAAGGCATATCAATTTACTATCGGAAAATAATTGAAACGTTATAAACAAAGAGAACCTGGAAACACTTTCAGAAGTCTTGTACACTTTCAATCTAATAGAACAACTGTTTGGATGGATAAAGAAACAACTTAAATAGAACTGAATCACTTATTTATCCAGTTATTTAATGCATTTATAATGTAAATAATGTATGTCTGTTCAAACAGATTCTCGTGAATAGTAACAACCTGGTGACCTCGATTCCCGGAAATGAAAATTTATTGTCGCCAACATAATACTGCCGCCAACAATTCTTCGATTTAACTTGATAATGTTACATCACTATCAAAATGTTTGCAAGGTGTGGGCATATCAGTTTGACCTTTGACCCTATGGCCCTAAAACAACAGGATCATCCACTAAAAGCCCCACCATCCTGTAAATTTTGAAGGTCCTGGGAGCAGTTGCTCTAGAGTTACTGACCATAAACAGTTTTTAAATTGTAAGTTTGACCTCTGACCCTGTTTTAGAAAAAAAATATGTCCATATACAAAAGGCCGTAATGGACATATATTGCTCACTTGAGAACTACTGTCCATTCTGAAAACATCTTGAAATTAACATAATCTGCCAAACAGAGATTTTTTTTATCAGACAACCTAGTTTTTCATTCAAAGTAACAAAATTTCAATCTTGAGCCGGCATGACCTAGATTCAGTCTCTCATAAGAGATAATCTAGAAGAACATTCTGACCAAGTCTAGTAAAAATTGGGTGAAAAAATTGACCTCTCATATGTTTACAAGAATTTTCACTGATTCAAAATACAAAATGTATTTTCTAAAAAACATTCAAAGCATATTACATAAAGAATGAGCCAAAATGTGATGACTAGAGTGATTTCCAGAAGGTTTTCCAATGATCACAGCTAGTTTTAGGCCATATAAGACTCAGTTTCAACCTTGTTGCATAGATCATCAAATCAAACAAACCAGCCAAGTTTCGAGAAGATTTCATCAAAACAAGGTATCTGAAGTGTTCACAATATTTTCCTAATATTTGGACTAGTGACTTAGTTTTGAAACCACATGTTGCAGTTTCAAACCTGTCCAAGAAATCATAACAACATTCATAGAATTTCATGAAATTTGGGCCAAAAATGTGACCTTTACAGTGTTCACAAGACTTTCCACTAATCTGAGCAAGTGATCTAGTTTTTGATCCAATGTAACCCTATTTCAAACTGATATGAGAGTTCATGGCTGCTTGTGACCTAGATTTTAAACCTGTATGACCAAGGTTTGAATCTGCCTCAGAGATCATCTGGACAAACATTCTAAGCACGTTTTATGAAGGCTGGATAAAAACTGTGGCCTACAGAGTGTTCACAAGCTAAAATGATAAAGACACATGAAGCACACCACACAACAGACAAATAGAGATCACACCCAGGACCCAGTGCTTAGGTGAGTTAAAAATCAAAGCAAAACCACTTTGCAACAAGCAAAGCGTCAAAGTTCTTGTATAGTGAACTTCTATAGTGAGATCAAACTGTGAAACTTGCCACAGGAATTAACATGGGTACTAAAAGGAGAGTTATGATTCTTGTGGACTGTACTTGTTCTTACTGCTATGTTCCATTTCATTTTATTCGTACATTTGCAATATCTAAAAATATTTCGAAACAAATGGTTGACAGACAAAAGGACAGACAAAATTTAAAATCTGCTAACCCTAAAAGTAGCAAGAGATCTGTTATAGGATTTGACAATTGCAATTGATCTTAAATGCAAGTTCAATTCTATTTCAGTGTATATTTTCTAAGATAGAGCCCTTTTGCAAGCATAAAAAGCATACCAGGACCATCAGTCATATCATTAACTTAAACTAAAAAAAAAACACTATTAAATACAGAAAACTACAATCCACTCTATGACACATATCACATCATATGACTTGTGTTTGGTTAAAACCAGACCTTCTGACTGACATGTATACAGTAAACATGTGATCTCAGTGCCTTATACAACATGACATTTGTTGAAATCTCTTCCTCTGTCAGCTTCCTCTTGTGAATACAATATTTCTATTTATGTATTCTAATAAGTTGAAATGTACGAGTACTTCACAATGCTTCTGAAATTAACGACAACGAAGGAAATAATTAACAATTGACCTTTGGTACTGTTCAATGAGCAGCTCTGTATTTATGAATGAATATATATGGCAGACGTCTGACAAAGAAACTGTGTCATACTGAGAAATGTTTAAGAAGACAGTGTCAAGGTGACGTTACACTCGGTGAATTATAACTTCAGTGATATCTTTATTGAACTCTTTTGAAATGAAACATTAAAGATAAATAAGAAAAGAAAGTCTTAGTTTAAATTCCTTTTAAGGTTCTACTAGCCCTGAAATGCTTGGCAGCACTTACGTTAATCATTCTGTACATTTATTTCTATGTGACTGACTTCAGCCTTCAGGTAAAAGAGAAATACTGAAAATCTAAACTAAGCCAGGTGTCTAGGGTTGAGCATAAAACTATTATAATTTTTTCCTAATGTTTTTGATGATTCATGAATTAATAAGTTGACGTTTACTTGACCCATCTGCCATTAAGGTACTGAAACTCATAGTTACAGAGAAAACAACTCTAGTTACTCACAGTGTGACAGTATAACCTACATACTTTAGTAAACATGCCATAAGAATATTTGTCACTCCCACCTTATTCATCTACTTTTTAAAAGTATTTCATTGCCTCTAAAATACAAAGTCGAAAACTTTAGGCTAAAGCAATATCTCAAAAAACATGGTTTAAGAAGATTATACTGAATTTCTGTCACATGTTTCAGACTGCCGTCGTGATGGAAACACTAATTCTTTTTTACAGTGAACATTGCTTTAGATTTTAATTTTGTTGTACTAGCAGCTCATTTTATGCATATTAAACAAAATCAGTTTACACCTGAAACAATTTAACATGGGTAAAAACTTTGAAAAAAGTAGACACTTAACTCTTTTGAAAGATCTAAGAACCTGAGCATTTATGTAAAAAGCTGCACAAAAACATTCGAAAAGTATGTTTTCGCTTATTAAAGATGATATTAAGATTTGAATTATTTTAACATCTCCAATTGGAGGAAATGTATGTTCTCTATCACTTCTGGTCATGTTAACAGCAGCATAATCCATCTTTAGAAAGCCTTAGTGGTATCTTTAAAAGTTGAAAATATTATGACAGAACACATCTTTTATTTACATCCAGATATCTTACAACACAACACAAGGTAATAACAGAACAACATCAAATGTATATTTCATGTACAAGGTGTAAAATCATTTCAAGAGAGAAAAACATTTCAGTCATAATGTGTTTTAAAAGATGCTAAAACAAGAGGGCCATGATGGCCCTTAATCGCTCACCTGAGTCTCATTGCTCATGTTTCAAATATCGTTATTGGTTTTTATAGGTGCAAGTTTGAATAAGTTTGCTATAAGCTTGAAGACTCTGGGTGTAATGGTACTGAAATTTTTTAGCAGAGATAGTTTTACTCTACAGGTCCCAGTGACTTTGACCTTTGACCTACAGACCCCAAAAACAATAGGGTTTTTCTAATATAATTACCCTATAAAGTTTGGAGGTTCTGGGTGTAATAATACTCCAGTTACTGAGAAGAAATAGTTTTCACTCTACAGGTCCCAGTGACCTTGACTTTTCACCTACTGACCCCAAAAATGATTGGGTTCTTTTACTGAGTAAAGAAAATCATCCTATGAGGTTTGAAAGCTCTGGGTAAAATGGTACTCCAGTTACTGAGCATAAACAGTTTTCACTCTTCAGGTCCCCGTGAACTTAACCTTTGACCTATGGACCCTAAATACAATAGGGTTCTTCTAATACAATTATCCTATAAAGTTTGAAGGCTCTGGGTGTAATGGTACTACTGTTACTCTGCAGAAATAGTTTTCACTCTACAGGTCCCTGTGACCTTGACCTTTGACATACTAGCCCCAAAAACAACATGGTTCTTCTATTTAGTAAAAGCAATCATCCTATGAAGTTTGGAGGCTCTGGGTGAAATGGTAATCCTGTTATTGAGTGGAAACTATTTTCACTCTAGAGGTTACCCTGACCTTGACCTTTGCCCTACTGACCCAAAACACAAAAGGGATTTTTTGTACTCAATAAGGGCAATAACCCTGTGAAGTTTGAAGGCTTTTGGTCAACTGGTACTCAAGTTATTTAAAGGAAATGAAGTGTGATTGACAGACAGACAAACAGACACCCATGGACATGGCAAAAACAATATGTCTCCATCAGAAGGGCGGGTTTGGGGGGAGACATAACAATGCACAATTGAAAGTATAGGCCTTGGTGTTCCAGAGCAGCAGATTTTTAAAGTTTTCCCTATATAAATTCTTGTGTAAAATCAAATGACCCCCCCCCCTTGGGGCCAGTTCTGATCCCAAGGTCATGATTTGAACAAACTTGGTAGAGGTCCACTAGACAATGCTGCAAACCAAATATCTAAACTCTAGGCCTTGTGGTTTCTGACAAGAAGATTTTTAAAACATTTCCTATATAACTCTATGTAAAACATGTGACCCCTGGGATGGGGCTTTTTTTGACCCAGGAGCTATGATTTGAACAAACTTGGTAGAGGTCTAGTAGACAATGCTGTACACCAAATATCTAAACTCTAGGCCTTGTGGTTTCTGAAAAGAAGATTTTTAAAGTTTTTCCTATATAACTCTATGTAAAACATGTGACCACTGGGGCGGGGCCATTTTTAACCCAGGGGCCATGATTTGAACAAACTTGGTAGAGGTTCTTGTGACAATACTACATACAAACTTTCTAAGCTCTAAGCCTTTTGGTTTCTGATGTGAAGACTTTTTAAACTTTTTCCTATATAACTCTATCTAAACAAGTGACCCCCGGGGCAGGGCCTATTTTCACCCAGTGGCTATGTTTTGAACAAACTTAGTACAGGTTCACTGGACAATGCTACACACCAAATATCTAAACTCTAGGCCTTGCGGTTTCTGACAAGAAGATTTTTAAAGTTTTTCCTATATAACTCTATGTAAAACATGTTGACCCCTGGGGCGGGACCAGTTTTGACCCAAGAGCCATGATTTGAACAAGCTTGGTAAAGGTCCACTGAAAAATGCTGCACAACAAATATCTAAACTCTAGGCCATGTGGTTTCTGACAAGAAGATCTTTTAAAGTTTTTCCTATATAACTCTATGTAAAACATGTGACCCCTGGGGCTGGGCCATTTTTGACCCAGGAGCCATGATTTGTACAAATTTGGTAAAGGTCCACTGGACAATGCTGCACACCAAATATCTAAACTCTAGGCCTTGTGGTTTCTGACAAGAAGATTTTTAAGTTTTCCCTATATAAATCTATGTAAAATCAACTGACCCCTGGGGTGGGGTCAGTTTTGACCCCACGGTCATAATTTGAACAAACTTGGTAGAGGTCCACTAGATGATGCTTCATACCAAATATCTAAGCTCCAGGCCTTGAGGTTTCGGAGAAGAAGATTTTTAAAGATCCAACTTTTAAAATCTAATTTTAGCTCCAGTGAACCAGAAATGCAATGGACCAGAACCATTTGAACAATCTTGGTAGAGCTTCATGCAAGGAACATCCCAGGCAAGTTTCATTTAATTTGGCCCTTTGGTTTCAGAGGAGATGTTGTTTGAATGAAAAGTTGACGATGGACAAAGACTGATCAGAAAAGCTCACCCTGAGCACTTTGTGCTCAGGTGAGCTAACAACAGAAAAGAAAGTGGAAAAAGAAAATAACAACACCAGAGAATATGAGAAGATATAATAGTGTCTTGCATTTATTTTGGCATACTTTTACGAGCCACCTGAAGCCAAACTTCTTTTTGTCTTTTGTCTATGATATTAAGAAAGTAACTTAACCATTTGGTTTTGATTATATTGCCCCTTTATGGATAAGTCACTCTTATTCCAGTATCTCAAAGCCAGTCCTGTTTGATCAGTAACAATCTGACATATTTTTGTTCCAATCTGCCCCCCTGAGGGACCAAAATCATCCAAGGTGTAAATTTGTGATAAATTTTGGTTCTTTGAATCCTAAGCATGGTTTCTTATGAAAGAACTCATCTTTTAATTGTTACAGGAATCTGTAATTGTTATTTATGAATTTCGAACATTCACTGAATATGAAATAAATCTGCAAAAAGATTGCTTTTTTCACTTCCTAAATGTCAGAGGTTAGCAAATAAAACTGACAGGATTCTTATTTTTTCAGAGACAGATGGCTGAAGTGATGGTTGTAATCCTTATGAACTAATCAAGGAAATAAATTCAAAATCCCATCAGGTAAAAAAGTGTCTTTTCATTAACAATATTTTCAAAATAAATGTAACAGTAAAGTAACTTGCAATTCAATACCAGTAATGGTGGACGGGCAGATATTCCAGGGAGATAATCAAATAAACACTAACAACTGGAATAAAATAGTTTGGATCTCAGCTCTCTACAGTTTGACCCAATGCAATTGTGGGTTATGAACATAAACACCTTAATAATAAACTCATTCAACAGAATTTTCTGAAATTTATTAATTTGGACATAAAGGCCAAACTCACAAATTTTGGTAAAACTTTAAAGTTTCTTTGAAACATCTGAAATTCATAGATTTTAGAAAGGTGATAAAAAGAAATTTAATAAATTTTCTTTGGCATACACCATTGTGTTTAATTGCACACTGAAAAATGCAAAAGAATGTTGCAAAGAAAAAAAATGTTTACTTCAGAAGTACAGCAGATCTATGTGGTATATTTGATATTTTTTTCTTCTTTTTGAAACTGCTTTGAAACTTCCTTTTTTTCTACTTATTCTTAAATTTATACATCAACATTTTATATATATATTTTCTCTTCCTATAAGGTTCTGAAATACTTTTTAAGGGTATTTTTGGAGGATATACTAGGAAGTGATAAACAAAATTTAAGTCAAGATTGGAGAATCATATACAAAGGTTGTTTCTTATAGTTAAAACACTTGAATTCATCAAATTAAACCTTATCATTTTTTAACAAGCTTCACTTAATCAAATACTGCAATACAACCTTCAATAATAAGTTTTAATTGTTCCTTAATTTGTTTTTCTAAGAAAGAAAAATAAAAAGATTTCCCCGGAAGAATTAACATTTATACTATCGAATATAAAGGAGATACAGAAATCAGATAACAAATAACATTAACCATAAGAAGAGGTGTAAACCAACCACTTCAAACCATCAGCCAATCTTTGGCAATATCAAGTCTATTTCAACCAATTAAATCAAGCAAATAAATCCCTACTTCAAGTTAATACTAAGCGTGTTCGAAAAACCGTCAAATAGTCTTATGTCCTATTACAGATAAGGGCAATTTAACGTCAATGCTCAATTGAGACAATTCAATTACTGATGTATCTTTTTAACCATTTCCTTACTTAATACAGTCAAGTGTAAATTTCCTGTTCACGAGTGGATTTAATTTGAAGCATGTGACAATCGGTGAAGTGATCAAAAGATATCGAGAACAGCATCGCGACATAATTGGGTCACTACGCAATAGACACTACTGACCCAGTAACAGAAAATGGTCCCATGAGGCAAATGTCTTAGAGGAAATGTTTAACAAGCGGTAATGTCAAACCACAATTATCAGAAGTCACATGTTTTGCGGAAACAATCAGTTTTATGGTACTTGAATAACATATTCAAAATCTGACCAATTATGTTGCAGATTAAAAACTATTATTCCTCTGAAATATATATATTATACACAGATCATACTGGCCATAAAATACGGAAGTTTCTGTTATTCAAAATACTATTTATTTCTTAAAACTGTAGATTAAGTTCAAATTAAAAAAAAATTCAATAAAGTTAAGAACATGTTTTCAAAGATCTAACATTACTTTTTCAAGTTTCAAAAATTCTCCATTATTTTACAATATCCCTTCAATTAGTAAGTACATGTAATAAAAAAAGTTACTGTTGTTGTTGTTACTATTTCATTTATGTTTATCATCATAAAATGATCAGATATTGTATGTGATGAAGTGTATGTCTTTTTTTGCATCAATATTTCAAGTTTTGAAGAAGCTTAGATTCAAATATCAGCATCATCAAATATTTAAAGTACAAGGCACAGTAACTTTCATTATTTTCTCTAGAAAATTAAAATTACTTATGATGGCCCTGTATCGCTCACCTGTGTATGACTGCTTTTAACAAAGTTGCTATGGACCTGGTTAATTGACCCCAGATGACCCATATTTGAACCTGACCTAGAAATTATTGAAACAATCTCTCTGACAAATTTCAAATCCATATCCAAACTTGAGCTACAAATCATCAAAACAAGAAATTATCGAAACAATCTCTCGGACAAATTTCCAGGACATTTGGACTGAAAATGTAGCCTCTAGAGTGTTTACAAAGTTTTTTGATATTTGGGCTCTGTGACCTAGTTTTTGACTCCAGATGACCCATACTCCAATTTGAGCTAGAAACCATAGAAGAAAGCTTTCTGACAAATTTCCAGGTTATTTGGAATTAAGATGTTTACCTCTAATGTGTTAACAAGGTTTTCCTATATTTAGGCTCTGTGACCTAGTTTTTGAACCAAGATAACCCATACTCCAATTTGAGCTAGAAATCATGTAAAAAACCTGTCTGACAAATTTCCAGGATATTTGGGCTGAAAATGTAACCTCTGGAGTGTTAAAAAGGTTTTAACATATTTGGGCCATGTGACCTAGTTTTTGAACCCAGATAACCCATATCCAAATTTGAGCTAGAAATCATTGAAACAACCTTTCTGACAAATTTCAAGGACATTTGGACCGAAAATGTAACCTCTTGAGCATTAACAAGGTTTTTCTACTTTTGAACTCTGTGTCCTAGTTTTTTACCCCATATAACCTATATTCAAAACTGAGATAGAAATCATTGAAACAATCTTTCTGACAAATTTCCAGGTTATTTGGACTAAAAATGTTACCTCTAGAATGTTAACAAGGTTTTTCCATATTTGGGCTCTGTGACCTAGTTTTTGACCCTAGATGACCCATATTCAAACTTGACCTAGAAATTGTCAAAGCAACCTTTCTGTCAAATTTCTAGATTATTTGGGCAGAAAATGTAACCTCTAGAGTGTTAACAAGATTTTTTATTTTTGGGCTCTGTGACCTAGTTTTTGAACCCAGATGACCCATATTCGAACCTGTGCTAGAAATCACTGAAACAACCTTTCTGACAAATTTCCTGATTATTTTGGCTGAAAATGTAACCTCTAGAGTGTTAACAAGATTTTTCTATTTTTGGGCTGTGACCTAGTTTTTGAACCCAGATGACCCATATTCGAACTTGAGCTAGAAATCATTGAAACAACCTTTCTGACAAATTTCCAGATTATTTGGGCTAAAAATGTTACCTCTAGAGTTTTAACAAGGTTTTTCAATATTTGGGCTCTGTGACCTAGTTTTCGACTCCAGGTGAACCATATTAGAACATGACCTAGAAATTGTCAAAGCAACCTTTCTGACAAATTTTAAGATTATTTGGGCTGAAAATGTAATCTCTAGACTGTTAACAAGATTTTTCTATTTTTGAGCTCCGTGACCTAGTTTTTGAACCTAGATGACCCATATTCGAACTTGAGCTAGAAATCATAGAAGCAACCTTTCTGACAAATTTCCAGGATATTTGGACTGAAAAAGTAGCCTCTAGAGTGTTAACAAGGTTTTTCTATATTTGGGCTCTGTGAACTAGTTTTCCAATTCCGATAACCGATGTTCGAACTTGTTCGAGATATTAATGAGACAAACATTCTGACCAAGTTTCATGACAATTGAGGCAAAAATGTGACCACTAGAGAGTTAACAAACTAATTGTGGAGGGACGGACAGACAGACGGACGGACGACGGACAAAAGGTGATCACAAAAGCTCACTCTGTCACTACTTGACAGGTGAGCTAAAAACTAAAACAAGATGGCCATGATGGCTTACCTGAGTACCATTCGTCTTAACAGGAAGGCCAGTGAAAGACATTCAACTAGAGTACAACATACTCAGACGTTTTAAAATTGTTCATGTAAAAGCAAGAGCATTACATGGGCTCCGACCTGTATCATCTGACCAGATCTTATATTGTCTCAATATCATCTGGATTAGTAACTTTTGACCTCTGGGACAGGGCCATTTTTTTCTGTAACTTTAACAAGAAATTAAGTCAGAAGGTCAAGGCCATTTACAGTCAAATTTGAAATGTACATGCAAAACTATATACATGGTCCAAATTTCAAATATGGAGTGCCAAATTCAGAGAGTATATCATTCAGTCATGATCACTGCTGTTCAAAGTTAAAATTGAAATGTGCAAGTAAAATTAGTTCAAATGTCAATAAATCTGTACTTTTTTTCATTCCAGTAACCATAGCAATCAGAGTTCTGTATAAAATGGAAATTCTCTGAAAAACTTCAGTAGAGCTTCATGCAAGGAATATCTCTGACAAGTTGCATTAACCTTAACCAAGTGATTACAGAGAAGTAGTTGTTGAAAGTAAAAGCTTGACAATGGATAAAGAACACCACAAGATGGAGATAGAATATGATCACAACAGCTCACCCTAAACCTCTGTGGGATAACAGATGTGTGAATTCATTATATATACAAATAGGCATTTGATTATAAAGGTATTTCAACTTCATTGCCCTCAGAAGTAGAACAAAGAAAACAAAAAGAAGAAACGCTTACAAAGAACTATCCGAGGCCGACATCTAACGTCATCATTACGACAAACCCAAGTATTGACGTCCATGACGCTAACTTCCCATTGCCACTGAAATAAATAAGAATCAAGATTTAAAACAATTTTTAGTATAACCATTGCCATTTCTTTTTGCCTCTGCTACCCAGGCAACCCATCCATGTAATCTTATCTTGGTCAGCACTGTTTCAACTTGATATGTTTTTAAGTAAAACCCCTTTAAATACTAAATAGGTATGTCCAAATTCATGAATGATTAGCTGGGTAAGGATTTAAGACATGTACTTAATATATCTGTATGATAAAGACTTTATCAAAATCCAATAAACTGAAAACAATTGTGCTTTCTTCTGGCCAAGCATAACACTTTGTAACAAGAGCCATATTGACATGGCCATCCCCTGCCGAATATGTTTGCTTAGTTATCATTCTTGTGCACAGCACTCTTCCCTAATGAGATCAATAAACCTATAAAGTTTCAAACTGATTTCTCAAACACTTTAAGTTATTGTTCAACAAAAAATAAGCATGAAAAATAACAAAGGGCAATATCTCAAAAACTATAAAAGGTAGAGTTATCATTTTTGTGCTCTGCAATCTTCCTCAATGAGATCTTTCCACCTATGAAGTTTCAAGTTGATATCCCTTATACTTTCCGAGTTAGGCTCCAGACAAAAATTATGCATGAAAAATAACAAAGGGCAATAAAACATATGAAGGGTAGAGTTATTATTCTTGTGCAGTGCATTCTTCCTGAATGAATTCTATCATCCACTTATGAAGTTGTCAAGTTGATATTTCGAATACTTTTCAGCATGGGATAACAAACCATAATTACTTTTTAAGACCTGTAAATTCAGCCCTTCCAGGACAAAATTAAATTGATAAATAAAAGACGAAATTGCTTTCAATATACTTTTCTCTCTTTACCCTAGCATAGCTTAATGATTCTCTGGGAACCACATTTAATCTTTTTACACCACTTTCTCCCAAACAAGCCAGGAAAGCTTCATTGTATGTCCATTTAATAAACTGTTTTAATTTCTTATCATAGTTTTACAGGAATCATCTTTAAATATTGCCTGTAGCATGCAAAACTCTCAGACTATCCTTTAACGATTAATAAAAATGATCTTATTGCAAACATTTTATTACTGTTATTAATGCTGTTGCATGAACATTATTCCAAGTTCAATAATCCATATTTATCACCTTCCCTGCTCTGTTCAGCAGCTAAATTACCTTGGAAATATTTCAATATATGCAATTTTTCATTTATTCTTAATATCTTCAAAATGAACTCCAACCCTTTCAACAGAAACTGTAACTTAATAACTATGTAAAGTTAAGTTTGTTCTCTAGCATTTCTGTTAGTTTGAATTTTCTTTTTTCATATGTATATTAATTTCATTATAGTAACACATCTATTTTTTTTTTTTTTTGCTGCTGCTTTAAAAAAATTGTGTTTCAATGTTTAGCTGATGTAATGATAAAACCCAAACAAAAACATTCTAGATGAAAATAAACTGGGAAATACATTTTACACTTTTTAAAACATTTGATTTGTTAAAAACATCCTCAACTTACTTCAGAAATAATTACCTTTAGCTCTTGTGAGAATGCACATCTTGAAGTGATCTATATGAAAATTTTTAAAAATTCAAAGAAACAAGAACTGTCACTGTAAGATGACTATGCCCCTGAAGTGGTGCTTTGACCTTTGAGCTGAGAACCAGTCATTCAGGGGACAAGGTCAAATACAAGTCAGTAGGAAGGTCTTGTCCAAAGGGGTGTTGTGTCCAAGCACGAAGTATATCAACTTACTAATGATGAAGTTCTTACCAAATGTTAAAGTTTTTGGACAACTGGATCTTCAAGGTGAAAGTCATTCAGGGGTCAAGGTCAAATAATTATAGGTCAGTGGGAAGGTCTTGTCTAAAGGGGTGTTGTGTCCAAGAATGAAGTATATCCACTTACTAATGTGGAAGTTATGGCCAATGTTAAAGTTTTCTGACAATTGGAAGTCCAAGTTGAAGATCATTCAGGGGTCAAACAAATAGAGGTCAGTAGGAAGGTCTTGTCCAAAGGGGTTTTGTGTCCAAGTATGAAGTAAATCTACCTATTAATAAGAAAGTTATGGCCAATGTTAAAGTTTTCAGACAGACAGACGGACAGTTAAAAAACTATATGCCTCCCTTCGGAGGCATAAAAATAAAAATAAAAACAGGAAGTTAGAAAAGAACTACTGTAGTTTATTTTTTATTCCCATCAAACAAATTTTGCATATGTTGCGCTAGAAAAATGTGCAAAGTTAAGCCTCTGCTTTTATAAAATTTACAGAATTTGTAAGAGGTATCCAAATTTTGAGCATTTTCAAAATATGTGCATATTATTTTGCTTGTCATCCATCAATGTTTAGCCACTGCTAATTTTCTACCAATTTTAACTGAATACTCTGACATATTGGGATGCTTTATTTAACTAGTCTAATTTAATATTGTTCTTTGTTATTTTTTACTTTTCCATTTCTTTTTTAATGTTTTTTTTCTGGTTGGTGAATGCCACCCCCATAAGGATAATTCCATTGTGATCCATTGTAACAAAAAGTTTGCATTCAAGTATACTTTTGATTTTTTAAATATCTGTGGCTTCCATTTTTTTTCACAAAGTAAGTGGATGTATTTGTTATATTACAAATAATCTGAACAAGATTCATGATGGCCTCCAAAATGTTTAAAAGGTTTTCTTTTAATTTGGGCTGGTGGCCTAGTTTTTCAACTTATATGATCTAGTTCTGAATTCATCAGAGAGATCATTAACAGCAGCATTCTCACTAAGTTTCATGAAGACTTGGTCAACCCAGATTCTAACTCGTCCAAGAGTTCATCAAGACAAACATTTGAGTTTTATGAAGGCTTGATAAAAAATGAGGGCTGTAAAAACTTAGGAAATTAAAGCATTTTGTATGTTCTTTACATCAAATGGGGATGTTCTGGGTCAATGTGAGGATGTTTTGGGCAAAAGAGGCAATAGTTTGTCCAATTCTTTGCCAAAGCGGGGACATTCTGACCAAAAGTGAGGACATTTTGGTAAGGGAATATTCTGACTTGATGACTTTTTTAACTGTTAACCCCAGTCAATACTTCCTTGCAGTCAAACCACAGCCTTTATTGTTCACTCCTAAGTCAGTAAGTTTTAAATAAATATCCTTATAAATAATATATAGATCTAAATTAGACGCTGAACCCTTCAGTTTTAGAGTAAAGGTAAATATGTCCCCAAGCAAATCCTATCTTACAAAATCCTAAATGAGTTTAGAGATTATACACACTTCTAGCTGCACTAGTCTTGTATTACATAATTACATGCTTGTCATTCCTGTGCCACACCTCTGTACCACCCCTAAGTTCAATTAAATAAATGTCAAAACTCAGAAAAAGCCTTGACTATCCTGTCCCTTTCTTATACCAGGTGTTGGAAACTAATGATTTCTCATTACTTTGATAATAAAAAATGTCAGCTTCCCTGTAACTGCCTTTTATTAACTTCTACTCTTAGAATAAGTGTCCATCTAAATAATCTGGTTCACTATTATTAAATATTCCTTCTTCTGAATAGAGAGTGTTTTTACATAGATTTTATGTCTGCTTTATATTACTGTGACAGTGGGAGTATTTATGGGGGAAACATGACCCAACCTGTCAATAACTTTCTTTTTCTAGTGATTTTAGAATATCTTACTAAATTTGGTTCACTGAATATTTTTACTGGCTTTTTCATACCTTCAGACGAACTCTTAGAAACAGAAAAAATTACCAGGGTTGTATGGAAAGTTTCTGCACATGAAAATGCTTCAAACATACATGTTAATAGTCTGTATATGTTCTGAATCCATAAGAGAAGTCTTCAAGATATTATAATTGCTATACAAATGTTTACAAGCACTTTGGAATACAATATGATATCCATAACTCTGAAGTCACTAACTATCTTTCACACAAATGACCAAAAACCTGTAAAGGTCAGGCACGTAGCCAGGCATACTCCAAAACTCATGGGAGTACTTAGATTTTGAAAAAAAAAATTTTTAAATGGCCTAAAAATGCCCCCCCCCAACCTCCCCCACTTGGAAATTACACAGTCACATAAACACATGTTGGAGAACTTGGAATTTAGCCCTAAAGGTATACACATGCATACAGTATTTAAATATCAAATTCATAATTGCTATCATTATTTTGGACCACATTATAACATATCTGTCTGTATTATATTGGCCCACCCACTTTCTGAACCATTAAGGACTTTATATGACATAATCAGCTGTTAAGTCATATCTAGTTCTCTTTCTTTCAGAGAATTTTCTCTTAATATAGAATTTGTCCTCTAGATTGGTCCTTGTCCTAGGCAAGAAAATAGAATAAGAAAAAGCCTGAGTATTAGTTTTGCACAAAACCGTGTCTTTACATAACCTTTTTACATTTTCAACTCCTCCTTACATTCCTGTATACATAAATAGAACTAGAACTGTGTCCATAGGACACGGATGCCCCCACTATGCATAAGTGCTCATAAACAAGAGCATGTATATTCTGTATGTAAGATTTAGGTGGGGAACAATTTTTTTCTGTAGTTGCAAATGAATTGAGGTGTTTTGTATATTATTAATGCTGTCCTTTTATTTCAAAATTATATATTTTATACTGAAACAAGGGCTGTCGGATGGACAGCACGCTTGACTATTCTTAGTGCTTAAAGGTATAATAAAAGCCTGAAATTAAAGATTTTTCAAAGTCTTAAAAGGGGAATAACTAATAAAAATGCTTAACAGAGTTATGGGCCTTGATGGAATGACACAGTCTACGACCAAGTTTGAACCAAATATCTGCAGTAGAAAGGGAAGAAATAGTGAAAAGCTTGCCCTAAAACTTTAACCCGATAGCCACGACGCAGGTACAATAGACCTCCTTATTCTTTGAAGAGTCGACATAAAAATGTTGTAAATATTTATGTTCTATGAGGAATCACATTAGCCAAGATGAAGAAAGAGACACACAAGTAATTACATGTTGCTGATATTAAAGTAAGCAGGTAAAATTTAAAAAATGTTACACATGAAAGATATCTACAGATTAAAGTGTAGAAACCCCAGGTGTGTCAGGTCCCGTAAAAAACATTACCCTTCCTTTACTATCATCTACACATTAAGGTTGTTCATCCCTGAAAGTTTAAGCAAAATCTGCCATCTGGTTTATGAGGAGTTGCGTTCACAAATTTATTTGGCTATATGGTATATAGTGAAAAAATCAACAAAGGGCCATAATTCCATTAAATTTGGTCGCAGCAAAAATTCCATCCTTTACTATCATCTACACATTAAGGTTGTTCATTCCTGAAAGTTTAAGCAAAATCTGCCATCCGGTTTATGAGGAGTTGCGTTCACAAATTTATTTGGGTATATGGTATATAGTGAAAATATCAACAAAGGGCCATAATTCCGTTAAAGTGGGTCAAAGCAAAAATTCCTTCCTTCACTATCATCTAAGGTTGTTCATCCCTGAAAGTTTAAGCAAAATCTGCCATCCGGTTTATGAGAATTTGCGTTCACAAATTTATTTCACTTTATGGTATATAGTGAAAAAATCAACAAATGGCCATAATTCCATTAAATCTGGTCGCAGCAAAAATTCCTCCCTTTACTACCATCTACACATTAAGGTTGTTCATTCCTGAAAGTTTAAGCAAAATCTGCCATCCGGTTTATGGGGAGTTGCGTTCACAAATTTATTTGGCTATATGGTATATAGTGAAAAAATCAACAAAGGGCCATAATTCCGTTAAATTTGGTCGAAGCAAAAATTCCTTCCTTAACTATCATCTACACATTAAGGTTGTTCATCTCTGAAAGTTTAAGCAAAATCTGCCATCCAGTTTAAGAGGAGTTGCGTTCACAAAATTTCGGGACGTACATACAGACGTACGGTCGTATGGACTGAGGGACAAGTGCAACGCTATATGCTCCCACTTTGTGGGGGCATAAAAAATGTTAATATTTCATCTTAACTTTTTAACATGCATACAGGAAATATAATTATTATGTACATTAAAATAAAACACATTCCTTGTTTTAATATTAATATAAATAAAGTCTATCTCACCCTAACCATTGACATAAATTTGAAAACATTTATTGTTGAAATCAACCTGTTGTCCCCAACCCCAACCCCACCACTCCTGTACTTATGCTGTCTGAGAAACGGACAAGTTTTTCACATCAGGTCTCTGGATATTTTCAAATCTCAATCAGTCCAAGACCCACCCCAGGTTGAAAAACATGAAAATAAATCGTCCAAAAACAATGTTTAACATTAGTATGTCTAATATATGGTATCAAGGCTTTTTCTCTTATTGAAAAATACAAACAATTTACCATCACTGACAACTTACTTTGAATTATAATGCTTACATTAATTGGTTTGTCGACTTAGCGAAAAAACGTTTGTTTAAAGTGAAAGTTAAAAACAGAAGAAACGCCAATTTCACGAGGTTATAATTTTCAAACACTGGTTAATGTAATCGATAGACTAGCTGCCAATTTAAGACACTTATTGACGAGTTAATCAATTAATTGGTGATAATTACCTTGGGCCACTGGTGACAGTGGCAATTTTATAGTTTATGATAGGTATGAAGGACCGCATTAGGGACCGATTGGGATTTAGGTGTGAAATTTTGGCGTTTTAATGATGAGATATACTTAAATTTGACTTTTTCTGGAAAAAAAAATGGTCTGATTTTTTTAAGGAGTTTTGGACATAAAATTTGGTCCAGGAACCTGAAATTTGGTAAAAACTGACAAATTTTGGGTTTTCCCAAGTCTTGCTTTACAAATAGAATTTTGTTGCAAAATATTATGACCCTCAGTCTATCAGAGGATACCATGCCTTTCAAGTCAGTGACCATGATTACCTGGTTTAGACTCACAGAACCAAATAACATGACCATGGAAAAAATAACCTAACCAATTACCATTTGCCCATGGAAAAATTTACAACCTTACCATGGGGTGGGGTGGGGGGAGGGGGGACCACAGAGCTGACCAAAAAATACTCACAACATAACTATTTCAAAGAGCAATTCTAACAGAGTGATGCAACTCTGCATGAAATTCAATTTGATCTAAGAGGAAAATGACCTTATACCATTAAACCACAAGCAGTAGATGGAGACCAGACAGTGCATTTCATGTAAGGAAGTGTAACCCTAGGCGTATATAGGCAATAAGATGACAATATCAGATGTAAATAAACTTGTGTAAATATAGTTCTAAAATGTAGCTTTGTCTGGAACATGTTATGATGTAGTAAAATATCATGCAAAACCCTAAGAAATGCATGAGCATCCATTAAAACACGGAAGCATATTTTTCTCTCCAATGATAATGTGTGTCTGAACAATATTGGAAATTAGTTAGCCCAAAAAAATGTATCTGTTTCAAGGGAGACAAATACTGGAAGACCATAAATAATACTTGACATACTAGTTGTCTACCTTGTGAATTGTTTTTCTTTCAGAGAGAGAGAGAGAGAGAGAGGAGAGAGGAGAGAGAGACTGATAAGTTATCAAGTCTCTGAGTTTACAAATTATTGATGAAATAATAAAACCCATTGTGGGTACACTTAAAATATTCCAAATTTCTGCACAAAACTTCAATGTTTTCACCATTTTTGCTATAACTAGGTATTTGATGTGTCTGTAATAAATCTAGATCTGCAGATCACTTAACCATAGCCAATTTGCATTTAGCAGATGTATCAACATGTGAAATTGTTATTTCCTTTATAGTCCCAGATGCAGGGTTAATAATAATAATATACCTCATTTATATAGCGCTCTTTTCATAGAAAATGTTCAAAAGCGCTTTACAGTACATTAAGTAAAAGTGGAGTGCAATTATAAGCTTCCAGTAACAACATTTAAAATAAAACATTGATACATTACATTTAAGATCCAATTTTGACAAATTAAAGTTAAAATGCTGTGCTTATAAACACAAATTTTCCATAAAACAAAGATGGATTACAAATATGGTCTAATAAGAAAAAGTTATGGCAATCATATTATATTATATGGGTTGTATTTAGCCTTTTGATATATTGGGAATATTCATTTGAAGCACAGCTGTACCAAATATGTAAATTCTGTTATTTTAATACATTTAATATTTGTTAGTGAACAAAAAAACTTCATTTCAACAAACCTCCTTGGCTGCAGGAAGGGAGTTTATTTGAGCCCCCATCCCCACACTTTACATGAATTCCAATATTGGAAAATCTTACTTAAATCAATATTACTTTTTGGAGGTAATGTAACAAGTAAAGAGAAACTACTCTTCAAATGAAAACACCTAAACTACCTTTTCTTTCCCACTTCCTGTTGAGCAACATTTAACAACTGAGCCAATAATTTTAGAACTAGCTGAACATGGGATCAGATATACCTACCAAGTTTGAGCTTCTGGTATAATATCATCAACAACAACATAAATCATGGCACCCGCAGCAAAGGCCAGCGCATAAGGCAGGATTGGTTCAGCCACAACAACAGCTAATGTACCAAACAGACCAGCTATTGGTTCAACTATACCACTTAACTGTCCATACCTACAATAGGATTTTACACCAAAGTCATAAAATATCTAAACTGAACGGTGTATCAACAGGAATGAAAACATCTCTGAGAAAGAAAATCCACTTTAAATAAACTGAAAAACTGTATTATTCATAAAAAAGAAAAATAGTTTACAAAAAAATCAGGAAAAAATTGTCAACCACTGTTTAACTTAATTTGAGATTGTTAGAGTATTTGCAGAAATAATTATGAAGAAACCCTGTGAATATCATTCAGAAATATTCTTTAATTTCGGACTTACCAAAAACATTTAAAAGTGGACATTCCTGACCCCTTCAATGGTAAACTAACTGCTAAACCTTCAGGAAAATTCTGTATACCAATACCTATTGCTAAATTTCTACAAATACAGAGAAACTTGATCAAATAAAATATGCATAGAATAAAACACTTCATAAAAACAAATAACAGGCAAAAATACCCCGGTAAAATTGAGCTGTTTAGAAATAGGTAAGGCAAGCTTCCACTGTATCTTGATGCCTTAACTAATATTTCTAACAAAGGCTAATTAAAGCTGGGTCAGTGACTACAAGGACAAGAAAAAGATATATGGTCTAAATGCCAAAGATTTCAACTTTCCTTTCCTTTTTATCAAGAACTGAAATTTTCTGATTACTGATTCTATGTGTGTTTCTACCTGAATGTAAGTTCAGCCTAAAATAAACATTCAATATGAAACTTTAACTCTACTTTGCATTTTAATGTAAAACTGTACTTAGCATTTGAAGGTCAATTTCCACCGTACCTAGCATTTTCAAATGTGGCAGCTGGAGTTTTTCCTATGGCACCAAAACCAACACCTACAGCTAAACCCTCTGAAAAATATAAAGATCCATGATTAAAGAATTCAGGGCAGCTCAAGGTCGGTTGGTATATAAATTCACTACAACATGAAGTGATATCACACCCCAGTCCCTGTGTATTCATTGTTTCCATGAAGTAATGTCAAATATTAAGGCATAATATATATATTACATTCAAGTACCTGGCACACTGATCACAAATAAAGTCATGTCACCCCAGTCCCTGTATACTGTCTACATGAAGTAAGGTCACACCACAGAGCCTGGTATACAACACCCCACAGAGCCTGGTATACAACACCCCAGTACCTGGTACATAAATTTACCTCAACATGAAGTTATGTTACACCCCTGTCCCTGTTTATCAATTGTTTACATGAAGTGATGTCACACATTAGTGACTATCATATTATACCCCAATACAATTCCAGCAAAATTATGTGACACCCCAGTTCCTGTATATCAAATGTTTACATGAAGTAATGTCACACCTTAATGACTAACATATTACACCACAATACAATGATTAATTTCAACATAGTCATGTCACACCCCAGTTCCTGTTTATCAATTGTTTACATGGATTAATGTCACAACTTAGTGACTAACATATCAAACCTCAATATATAGATTAAATTCAACATAATCACGTCACTTTGTAGTGCCTGGTATATATCACCCAATACCTTGTACCTTAATTAACCCTAACATGAAGTCATGTTACACACAAATACCTGGTATATTATGTATTGTTATGGCAATAATAAGCAGCAGGATTCTCTTCCAGCTGACACTAGTGGAATAATTCTCCTCAGATCTCATATCATTATTACTGGAGGGTATACTCTGATCTCCACCACGCCTTCTGGATACCGTCCTTGATTGTTTATAACCTGAAAATATATACAGGTGTCACAGGTTAAGAAAATTCATTTACCAAAGACTTGGTTCAAACCTGCAAAACAGTGAGCTTGTATGTCTGGTGCTCAATAAATTGAGCTACAGAGGTAGGTGTCTGTATGTAAGTAACAAATATAGGACAATATGGCCAGTGGACTATTTGTATTTGGACAATTTGGTCTAGGTTAATTTGGCCCTGAGGGAGAATTTGGCTTGCCAAAATTATTGGGTAGGACAACTTGGCCAGATAAATATGATGGCTAGTTAAAGTGGAAAAAAGTAATGTTTTAGAGTTAGTTTCTAATATATGTGAGTGACAGACTCTTGAAAAGGAAAATTCAAAAAGAGAAGGATTTAATTATTTAGAATTTTTAATTTATTTACCCAATATTTTTGGCTGACCAAATTGTCCTTGGCCAAATTGTCTGTGCACCATTATTAACAGTATTACCCAATTACAGGTCCTTTGATGTAAGTCAGCGGTTGAAATTTTTTGCATTTCTCTTAGCATTTTGTTATCACATTTCAACCTGTTTTCTTGCAAAGATAAAATATACTAAAATAACACGATTTACATATGTGTTACAACTATACTTCTTACAAGCATCTAACTTTATAACAGACATTGGACATTGATTATATCTGTAATAAATTAAGATCTGTCCAAGGTCTCTTGACTACCCACTTAAGTGTCCCTAATCTGCATTTAGTTGATGCATCATCAAGGTAGTGTTGCAGATTTGAAGATACAGGTTTGTATTTAGCTGTCTGAATAATGGGGATGTTTGTTAGAAGTAAAGTTATAACACATAAATAATAATAATATATAATAATATATAATTATATAATAATACATAAATCTAGTTCACTTAGTATATTTCATCTTTGTAAGTGAAACTGGGCCAATGAAATACCTAAGACATTTTGCCATATTCTTCTCAAAGGAATATCTCTCAAACCTGAGACACTAAACTAAAGCAGGCATCTACTTGGAATAAACTCTATAAAATCTTTTTCTAAACTAAACAGTTTTGACAGAAAGAACTAGAGTAAGCTGTTCAGTACATATCAACAATCATTCTGGCAGTTCCAACCTTTATTATAGATTTCATCCATTTATTTCATATTACTGGTATAGCATTAACAGTTCTTGAGTTGCAGAATGCAGCAGTGCTGATCTTGCGATCACTGATTTGAATCCAGTCAAGGGTGAGTCTCAACAGACTTTTCACATTCCATGTTTTCAGTGCAAATACAGGTTTGAATCCAGTCAAGGGCAAGTCTCCACTGACTTTTCACATTCCATATTTTCAGTGCAAATACAGGTTTGAATCAAGACGTAGTCATCTAGTTGAATTGATATCAAGTGGCAAGAACTTTTATCCTAATCATACTATGTAAACCCATAACTGCACAGTACATTCTACTCCTTTTTACTGAAATTACTTTCGTTTAACCCTGAACATGCTGAATTTTTGTAATGGATTTGCCCAGCTTTGAATTTGGAACAGTCCATTCAAAGTTTAAGGGATTTCAATATCAAAATACAAAAATGGAGCTACCAACAGTATAGAGCCTGGTGTGCAGTCTGACCTGACTCTATACTGGTGGCAAAGGCTAATCACTTTCGGTTCCAGCACGTTAAGGGTTAAGTTCAACATACAGCTGAAATTTGTGTTCTGTTGTTTTTACCTGGACTTTCTTCATATGTAGACACAGGTATCTTTACACTGGAGTCTTTTATATAACCATCTTTACCAACCTTTGTATCTGTGTCAATTGAAAGAGCTAAACTTGTAGTGCTGTCCACTCCCTAGAAAAAAACAATCATATTTTTTTCTTCAGGTTAGTGATACGTAAATGTCTTACTTTTCTTTTAAGTCTTGATATATCTATAAGTTTATGATGAACAATTTCAGCAGTTAGACAAACTGATGAATTATTTCAAAACTGAGAAAAGATCACTGCAAAACAACTCAAATACCTTGTAAACAAGTAGTCAAACAGGAAGGACATGATCGCCTAAAACTGCTCAGCTGATTATATATAACTCCTCAAAACAACAAGTGAAATGTAAGAAAAGTTTTAAAATGCTGATCTAAGACTGGAGCCAATAATACTCCCATGGACAAAGATTGACAAACTTTGGCAGATGACCACTTGCCAAAGCATCATGCAAAATTTCAGCACTCTTGGCATTTTTGTTTCAGATAAGAAGGGTTTTATAGTTTCCTAAATATTTCTCTACTAAACATATGACCCCCAGAATGGTGCTAATAATGACCCAAGGATCATCACTGAATCAATCTTTGTGCAAGTCCCTAAAATGCTACATACTAAATTTTGCAAGTGTGGACGTTAAGGTCAAGCTTTCATGCAAGGTACATCGCTGCTAAACTTGTTCCATTAACTTTAACCATGAGGTTTAGGAGACATTGTTCCAAACGAAAGTTGACAATAGGCAATGCACAAAGGGTGATCACAAAAGCTCACCATGAGCACATTGTGCTCAGGTTAGCTAAAGCTGTAACACTCCCTTGTCTAAATCTTATTCGAACAGTCTCATGATTAAAATAAAGAAACATCAATGTTTTTCTTAATATTATTCATATCTATATCAATTTCTTTACAAACAACATCAGAGAAACCTACCTTGTTTTTTACAAATTCAATCATCCATATATACAGATAATGCATGTTTGTTCTTTCTGTTGAGCAATATTTTATAAAAGTTTTTTTTCTTCTTTTTTAAGAGGCAAGTTTAAATACAGTCTAGAAAGAAACAAGAGGGTCCATGGGACCCTGGGTCGCTCACCTGCCAACAACTGCTCAATGATTGCAAGAGTCAGTGGATGCAAATACAATTGCCAATTAACTCAAAGGGTGCAGGCAATTATGACCATGGGGTCATCTTTGGTAGAGTTTCACTAGATGTCATGCGTCATCAGGATTGTTAAAGCACAACATGGACTATAATGGACTGAGCCTCATAAAAAATATATCAGGCACGTATACACATGATACCTAACATGTTTAAAGTTTCAAAGCAGTATCTTGAAAAATGTAGAAGTTTGTGCCGCAATATTTTTTAAAAAATCCTGCCATTATACAAAAAACTAGGTTGCTGTGAACTGAATGTTGGAACACCGTTCCAAACAGGGATTATGTACATGACACATGTTCACTCTATTGCCAATTCTGCTAATTATTTTAAAATCCAACCATAGATGCAAAAAATATATGGGCAAGACACAAACTATCAGCAGTAAGGCCTATATAGCAGAACTTACTAAGTTCAGAGGGTTGCTGTGACATGGATCTTGGAGGGAGGAACATGGGTTTTGAGAGTAACACATACTTATTTTAATTTTTGGTTGTAAGGGTTGCAGAGACTTTCAGTCTTTAAGAAATGTTACTTATAATACTAGAACTTTTATTAAAATACAGTGTACACAATTATAAAGAAAAAGATTCATAATGGAAAAAATGTGTAAATGCAATCTTATAGTTAATTTTGGCACTTTCAGGGGCCATAACTCTGGAACCAATAATGCAATATGGCAATTTGAAGAAAGGAACCAAGATCTTATGGTAATGAAAGTGAAGATCAGACCAAAATTAAGACCACTGGAGTGCAGAAAAGCTTTTATCATAACTTGACCTAGTGACCTAAATTTAAAAGTCACATGACCCAGTTTCAAACTTGACCTAGATATTATCGAGATAAACATTCTGACAAAGCTTGAAAAAGATCGGAGCAAAATTAAGACTACTACAGTGCGGACAAGCTTTTTTCTATAATTTGACCTAGTGACCTAGTTTTCAAGGTCACATAACGCAGTTTCGAACCTGTCCTAGATATCATTGAGATACACATTCTGATCAAGCTTGAAGAAGATGGGACCAAAATTAAGACCGCTAGAGTGCGGACAAGCTTTTTCTAAAATTTGAACTAGTTACCTTGTTTTCAGGGTCACATGACCCAGTTACGAACTTGATCTAGATATCATTGAGATTAACATTTTGATTAAGTTTGAAGAAGATCGGACCAAAATTAAGAACGCTAGAGTGCGGACAAGCTTTTTCTATAATTTGACCTAGTTTTAAGGGTGAGATGATCCAGTTATAAACTTTACCTAGATATCATTGAGATAAACATTCCGACCAAGTTTAAAGAAGATCGCACCAAAGTTAAGACTGCTGGAGCGCGGACATCAATTGTGAATGGACGACGGACGGATGACGGACGAAATGCGATCACAAAAGCTCACCCTGTCACTATGTGACAGGTGAGCTAAAAAAGGAGTCTGAGAAAGTTTATCATGATTTCTCTTACTAAGTAAGGCATAAAAACATCAGCTCCATACACAAACGCCGCACCTAGAGTAAAGCCAACGGCAACTGGAAAGAATGCCCACTGTCCTTCAGATCCATAGTTCCCTGATTTCTCTGCCATCTCTATAGCTGGTGCAAGTAGTGACCAGTATGATGCTGCAGTCATCACCTGCAATTATTTTCAACTTTTATTTCAGCATACAAAACACAACTGAAAGTACAGAATAAAAAGTTCCTTGCATAAGGAAGGAAAAAAGTAATTGTTTATCTTCTGAAGTTAAAGTACTGAAAAGTCTAACCTATTGTTTACATTAAAGTTTAGTTTTACTGGTGTTTAACGCCAGTTTAACAGCTAAGGTCATATCCTGGCGGTCAGTCCACCTAACCAGTGATCCTTGATATCCAACCAGTTTACTAACCAATTTCTCCGCAAGTGACTGACTACTTCCTCACTTGCTTCAGAGGTGAGAGGCTTGTTTACATTAAAAGAGTAACTCATGCAGAGCTTTTTTAACTTGAAACATATATGATTTCAATTCATTCACTGATAAATTTTCTATAAAATAGCTTTCCCAGATAAAAGAGCTGACATATCTTCTGTATTCTGTTTTTGCTTTTTCATTTAGATCCTTCAAAATTGAGCTTAATATTGGGAAAGTAAAACTAACAAGTGAAAACAATTTCTATGACACATATTTGCTATGTTGGAAAACCATGGACCATGGCAGCCCTGCTCTACTGGTTCTTTTAGAACAAAAAAACTGTTATATGTAAACATTAAAACTAAATGTTCACTTGATTTTCAGTCAATGGTAGAACAAGTTGCTAAAAAAAAAATTCAAATAGTTAAGAAACTTTTAACTTTTTCAGTACTTCTACTTACACCTGCAGCAAATCCAAGACTTCCATCTAGAATTTTTCTCTGAAAAAAAATAAAATACAAACTTTTCTGAATTTAAACAATCCTGACAAATAATGCTTGTATGTTAAATGCATTTAAAAGAAATCTACCTATACTTAACAAGTTTTCAACTGACTTTGAAAGTAATGCAAATGGTAAACCTTTAAATAAACATTAATAGTAAAGTTACCCAAGGAAAAAAGGGCATCTGACTTTGGGCTAGAACCTGAGACATTAGTCTGTTGCTCTACCTTCTGAGCTAGCCAGGTATTTACTTTGGTTTTACCAAACATCACCACTTTTTTGTGAAGACCCTCTGCCATATATATATTGAAAACACCGAAAACGGCTTTTTCACCATCCTATATAGTACCATGTCGTTTGCAAAATAACTGATGCCTTCTTTTCAAAATGATGGTGAATGTAGACAATTAAAATGTGTCTTTTTTATTTATACATGACACAAGTCTGAAAAAGTAATCAATTCTACAATTTTAATATCATACATTACAGACAATTCCAGGAATTAGTTTTTAACTACTTACTTCCCCAAATATCTCCATCATTTAAACAGTAAGTGACTTTACTGTTATATTTATTACAAAAGTGTATAAAAGGTCCAATTTTAAGTGATGTGATGGGATTTTGATATATTCTTGATAACCAGAAACTAAGCAAGGACTTCAACCATCAAAAATCTATCACATGCTTTTCAAGCTCCATTACTCATAAAAAATAATAATTTCAAATTCAAAACAGGCTTTGCAGTTTTGCTGGAAAGTATAAAAAAATTCACAAATGCCCTATATTAAAAATATTTGAACCCACAAATGAAACCAAGAGTTAATTTCAAGACTGCTTTCTCCTTAACCAACTTAACATAGTCAATACTTCAAATCAATATTTTTTTAATTAATCTTCAAAATTCATAAACAACAAATACAAATATAATGATTCCAGAAATGATACATACAGCCAACACAGAAGTTCATGTCGAGCGCAATAATATGCAAATTTACAGCCAAGGGCCAAATCAATAAGAAATAGCTAAATACTGTTTGTTATAAATAGTGCTGTCATCTCATGACATTAGACTGGATGTATCAATTTTGATGGAACAAGTGTTTATTACTCTAAAAAAATCATAATTTTAGGTATAATCACATAATCATTACATGGAATGGATGTAAATAGAGAATACGATGCTAGTGTCTCATATTATAATATTTATCAGGCAAGGCTTAGAAAAAAATGAAGGTGAGGTTCTGCCGAGCTCTTCATTTTTTTCGTGCCAAGCCTGATAAATTCTATAATATTGGACACTTGCTTGGTATCATATTTATCAGGTGTTCATTTTTTATTTGCATTTCTTTTTTTAAAATTCAAATAAATAAAAAAACCTCTCCAGAGCCTTTTGAGTTCATGTCGAGCGCATTAATATGCAAATTTACAGCCAAGGGCCAAATCAATAAGAAATAGTCCGGAATGTTTTAAGTCAAAAGTAACAGAGACTTTAATATTTCAAAAAGCTGTCTGATTCAAAATTGATCAGTTGAGCATTTTCAAACTAGTAGGAGGTACAAATTTTCTGTTCTTTTAAATTATTTCACATTTCATGGATCTTTGGTTTCACAATTTCACCATCTTGAATTTACCTGAAGCAAGGAATACAACGATTGACACTTTGGAGTTAAACCAATCAGCGCACGCCATTAGGAAAGTCCCTGTGACGTCACCAATAAAAATTTCGAGTAGAAACATGGAAACGCCGATACACCATCGTTACTTGCTTCATTTAAATTGCTTTTTCTTCGCTAAATGTCAAGCAATCTTCTTGTAAAATATCTCATTTTTTTCAGGAAACATTGCTTTATTGAATTCGTTTGATTATAAAAAATTAAATATTTTTTAAACAACGGTTAAAATGAGTTTTAAAATGCCGAAAATTGTGATCGGAAAGCAAGTCTGTAAAATGTCAATTTACTTTGGTTTTAAGATTAAAGGTGTGGTAAAAACGTCATAAAAATACAGTTTGATGTTTGAATGTATTTTCTCAATCAATAATTTACTCTCAAAAACATTTTTTCAAACTTTTCTCGTCAATTTAAAATTGGTTGTGTACGCTCTGTATGTATTGCGCTTGACTTTTACTCGAAGTAGGTGGCGCTATTTGTGGCTAAAAATAGAACAGTGCAAAAGTGTCAATCGGTGTATTAAACATTGAACAAGGTTAATTGATCTTTTTAGCTAATGTCTTGCTTGTAAAATGATTTAAATAATCAAGATCAACTTGGTGCCTGATAAACTTGGGTGATTGATAAAGCTAAATTTATCAGATAGGCAGTTTGTCAACAGAAATCAATGTAATGACATGATAAATATGAATATTCAGTTATTCTTTCAAGTTAGAGTCTATCATAAAAATATTTATTCCCATGTATACTTAATTCAAGACACTTAAGTCAACAACCAAAATCTGATCACAACTATTACCACAGAAAATGTACTTTCTATGTTGTACCTGGAAGTGGCAATAATGACCAATACAAAAATTTACACAACTTCTAGAACTGTCTTCAATTATTTAGACTAATTGTTTGCCCACTGTCTGTAAAAGGTTTAAAATGGAAAACTTGAGTAACTCGTTTGTACAGAATTACTTATATAAAAATGTCTTTCCATCCTTACACTGGCAAAATAACTACAGCATGTACCAGAAAACTCTGTATCCATGGACTCTACCCCACCCACTCGTAATCATAAGAAAAATAACCACATGATTCGGCTTTTCATGTTTGATTTCAAATGACAGTTGTATACCTGGCCACTGTGAAAGATAAAAACGAGTGCTGAGCCCAATGCAGTCAATCCCCATGTGAATAGTGTTCCTAAAAACGTTTGAAACAGCGGATGAACATCTGCAATCATTTCGACGGAAGTGATGTGTTTCCTCCGAGTTGAAGAGTATTTCGAATTACAGCAGGCGTCATTTGACTGTATTTTTATTTGCATAATTGTACCTTGTAAGCACTCTTTTAAGAGATGTGCTAAAGGAAAAGTCAACTTAACACTTTCGAATGGCAAATTCTTTCATGATTTTGTCTACCTTAATATAAGAGTTTAACTTCAACTTCAACTTAATACTGCCAAAAGTCAATACTGACTATACTAGGCAGGCGCATGTCAGGAACATTTAAAATTATAAAAGTTAATAACAAAGAAAACAAGATTTAACTGAAGATCTTACTTAAACATTTATTTTAAGTACTTTAAAATCTATAAAACTTGTTTAGTCCACTGATAAAAGCTGGCACAGTTGGGGTAGCCTTAATCTCGGTCGGTAATTCGTTCCAGAGTCGTATAGTCCTTGGGAAGAATGAGTTCATGTGATGTTGTGTTTTTGATTGTGGAATGAGGAATTTGCTGTTTCTTGTGTTTGTAAGGTGATTGTGATCTACATTGACCTGATTGTTTTTTATTTTGTGTAGCATGACCAGGCTGGCATGGTTTCGCCTTTGTTCTAAAGTTGACCATTTTAGTTCTTTGATCATGTTTGTTACACTGCTTGTATAGTGGTAATCATTATGAACGTACCTTGCAGCTGACCTCTGGACCATTTCTATTCTGTGTGTGAGATATTTTTGCCATGGATGCCATATGGTTGAGCAGTATTCAACCTGTGGTCTTACATAAGTTTTGTATGCTGCTTCTTTGAGTTGTTTGTTTTGTGTTTTGACGTTTCGTCTGATGAACCTTAAGCTGTTTTTTGCTTTGTTTGTGATATTGTTTATGTGGGATGACCAGTTTAGGTTGCTACTTATTGTAACTCCTAAGTATTTTGCATTTTCTGTGGTTTTCAGTTTAGTGTTATGTAGGGTGTAAGGAAAGATGACCGGTTTCTTTTTCCTGTGTATTCTGTGAACTTCACACTTGTCAGGGTTGAATTCCATTGACCATTCTTTTTCCCATATTTCAAGGTTGTGCAAATCATTTTGTAAGGTTTGTGCAGATGCTTGTGATTTAATTGTTAAATAAACTATGGTGTCGTCGGCAAATAGACGCACCCGGCTCCTGACACTTCCAAAGGCATATTGACGTGCAAAACATCATATGTATGGATACTGAATCTTTTTCTTCCAGTATAGTGAAGGGCCGCTGCTGCGAATATTTTCTCACTTTGGTTAAAAAGCGTGTGCGGGAGGGGGAGTCCACGCCTTTATTTACAATTTAAAAAGAAAACTGATAAAAACATGTCCTGTTTCTTTAAGGTACAATGTATCCCTGGATTCTGGTCTTAAAGGACTCCATATCCTGATGGTGGATGGAAAGAATGATTCCTTATAGACTGTAGTGCGGCAGAATGGGATCCTGTACCGGAGTTGGTGTCCCCTTGTGGCTGCTCCTGATTGGCTGAATTGGGGAGGCAGTTGTATGGCAATTAGGGAGTTAACAATACGATACATCATTGTGGCCTTAGCTCTAGTTCTGCATTGTTGTAGACTATCCCATTCTAACCTGTCGATCATTGCTGTGACACTACTGGTGGTATTGTAGTTATTAGTCACGAACCTAGCTGCCCTTCTTTGTACCGCTTCTATTTTGTCAATGTTCTTCTTGGGGTGAGGGTCCCAGACTTTGGATGTGTATTCTACCTGGGGTCTGACCAAAGTCTTGAAACACTTGTCCTTGATGTTGCTTGGACAGGACGAGAGGTTCCTCTGTAAGAAGGCAGTGGTGTTGTTTGCCTTCTTACAAACACTATCGATATGATGGTTCCACGATAGGTTGTTGGAGATATTGACCCCTAGATACTTGGCCTTGGTGGTAACAGCCAGCTCTTTCCCATGGATATAATATGGGACAATGCGTTGATTCCGTTTGGTGGTGATACGGATAACCTCGCACTTGTCTGGGTTGAAGTGCATTAGCCAGTCTGATTTCCAGTGTTGAAGGTTGTCAAGGTCCATCTGGAGTTGCCTGGTGTCGGCCTCTGTAGTGATGGTCCTATACAGGAGGCAGTCGTCCGCGAACAACTGGCATTGAATCTCACTTTGGAGGGCAGGTCGTTGATTTATGCCAGAAAGAGCAGTGGGCCGAGGGCCATTCCTTTGGGCTCTCCAGATGTGACGGGTGCAGTTGCGTTCGGCCAGACAAGAAACTCCGGATCTAGTTGAGTAGATTGCCTCGTACGCCGTAGTGGTCTAATTTAGTGAGCAACCTTTCATGTGGGACATTGTCAAATGCTTTGGAAAAGTCCAGTAACACCGCGTCAATCTGGGTGTTGTTTTCAATACCAATGGCAAGGTCCTGGAATGTTGTTGTCAGTTGGGACTCACAGGATCGCTTCTTCCTAAACCCATGCTGGTAGTCAGTTAGGATATTGTGATGTTCAAAAAAATTCATCAAGTGACTATGGATGATATGTTCTATTACCTTACAACACACGCAAAAGAAACTCATGCAAAAGAAATCTTGCTGATAAATAACACTATGATAATGAAAAAGAATAATACATGCCATTTTTCTGTGCATGAGACGAAGTCAATTTGCCTCATCTCAATGTTTCAAAATATCTCGGAGAAACTACGAATTGGTCCAAATTTTAAAGTAACAAAGTTATCGGAAATATTTTGTGACGTCATTATTTTTAAAAAAGAGAATACATATTTGCCATATGCATCGAATGAGACAAAGCTTAGTCCAGAGGCCCTGTCTACGATCTAAATGTTAATTATTTACTCTGTTAGGCTAGTAGCAATCCCTGTATATTGCAGGGTCTGTATTCAGGTGTCAGTAGTAGGCTAATTATCTTGATGTTCAAATAAGCTCAACATTAAATTGGTCATCTCATGTTAATAAGATATGCAGTAAAGCCAGTCAGAGCTTAGGCTTCTTAAAATCCATTAAAATCCATTCTTCTAAAATTAGTACTATGTCAGCAGTATATAAAAGCACTGTTAGACCATCTTTAGAATATTGCTCTAGTGTATGTGATCCTAATCATGAGAAGGATGTTGATAAAATTAACAAGAAAAGTATAACACTGACGTGTTATATGTGGACGACATTTAAGTGATGTGGAATATTGGGTGAAAAGGTGGCCAGCAAGCTATGATATACTGTAAATAAACAAATATTGGAATGGAAGTTTTTTTGTTCTTTATTGACTATTGAGGTATTTTCATGGCCTTGTGTTGATGTTAAAATTTGTATACAGGATATTTATTGAACTTTGAGATTGAACTGGCTAGGTTAGAACATGGGTTCTGCATATCATCTTGATGGGCTGAACATTTGATCAGTTTCATGGAGTTCATTCTAGGGTCGAAAAAGATATGAAGCGGACATGAAACACATGGCTCATATCTTTAGACACCACTGGTGACCTTGACCTGGCCAGGTTGGAACATGACATCGGACAAAGGGTGATCACAATAAACACTCCCTTCGGGCATATAATGCTCCGCCTAGCGGTGCTCTTGTTGACTTATTTTCTACTGAAATGAAATGTCTGTTCATTTATAGAAAAATGCTTAGATTTTTTCATATTTTGCATGTGTATGTATCTTATGAAAATACAGGTTACTTGCAAAATTGGGCAGTACATCTCCAAATTTGTCAGAGTTTTGACCTTTATAGACTAAATTCTTGATAACACCCAAAATGTCTTCACATTTATAGGGTTGTTTTTTGTATCACGCTGTTCATTAAATAAATGTAACAATTATACTGCTTTTGACACTCCACCTACCTCTTTAATTTTTATCATCTGCTTATGACACATGGCTGGGGCAAATGTGTCCCATGGACACATTTCTAGTGAATTGGTGTTTTTGAAAGCTTTATTTTCTGGACGAATTATGGGTAATAAATTATAAGTTCTATTAATTATTACTAGATGATCTTTACAACGTACATCTATTCCGACCCAAGAGAGACATGAGGGTTACTAAAAAAAGTACCGTTTATGTGGGTTTGTTTTAGGAAAATATTTTTTTTTGTGGTTGTGTCATAAAAAGATGTTGAAAATTCTTTAGTTTCCAAGAGAATGTAATTTTATTAATGAAATCTATTAATTTTGGAAATTTACGTAAATAGAAACATTAGTTGATAATGGGAAAATGTCCGAGTTAACGTGAGAGGACAGATAAACTTTTTGAACATCTCTTTCAATATTGTATCCGGCTTTAGATATACATTTACAGCGATAGTGAAGTACCAGCGATTGTCTGGCGTTGTTGAACGTGGGTACCAATTATTATGCAAATAAGGGAAGATTTCAACGTAATTTCTTATATTTGGTTGATTATGTGGAGTTTTATTGATAAATTATGTTAGATCTATGGGTCTTCTTTGATAAAATTTTATGTTTAAGTATGTAGAAAATATTATTTAGATGCGAATCAATGTACCCTCGAAACTGTATGTGTAGTGATAATTCGGCGTATTAATTGATTTCTTGTGATAATGTTGAACTGACCCCGCTGCATTTCCAAGATGGCGTTAAACTGATTAAAATTAATCAAAGCACTGAAAGTACTGCAAAACCTGTCGCGTAGTGCTGGGTTTATGTTTTCAAGTAATGGATGCATACATGTAATGCAATACTTTTATCCGAGATAATTTATCTCTGTGCAATAGAGCTCCATTGGAGCTAGTCTCATTAAGCTAAATATGATAAAAATCTTTTTTTTTACCTGCCTTGCCATAAATTATAGTCCAACTTCACTGGATTTTTTTGGTACATAATTACTGAACACTCTAATCAATACTGACCATAACTGATCTTGATCATTTTCAACACTTATTTATCAAATTTAGTATTGACAATTCCACTTATTTTTCTAAAACCCTCTTGTACTCCGCTATAATGTTCTATAAAAGTATAAATTTCATACCAAATAAGAAAAAGTACAGCTGATTACCACAAATTTTTATTCTTTTCGAGAACAGTTGTTCAAAGGAACGCATTCATCATGTGTAGTAAGCGCTGAAACAATCATTGGATATAAATCAGCACTGGCTGCATCAACGTTCCATCCTTAGTTCACATATATCTGTTTTTATTCTGTTTTAAACCTTACAAATATTCTTATTTGCTTCACAGTAGTATTTTATATATATATATAATAAAAACATCACATGGGTTTTTGAATATGTAATTACCAACCGGTTTCTTTTATCATCAGGGCAATAAAACAAAATGTGTAAAACCCTTAGCAACGTGTGTACACATGTGTACACAACGTCAAAAATGATGACGTCATCAATAACTGTTAAGCTTTGGCTCAAAAATGTCTATAAAATAACGTTCTTTAGATAACCTAGCTGAAACATCATTACTATGGAATTTGAAAAATGGAAATATTGAAAATTTAGGGCATTGTTTTGAGCATATATCAAGATGTGTGCTTAGTGGTAATTGTCTTGTTGACGGGTCTCTTATTTGCTGTTCATGGACTGTTTCTTATATATATATATATATATAAGTCTTAAGGGCTTCAGGTGTTAGGTTTTTGCACCATTTTTTCCACTGTTGATAGGATCTTCCTGAGTTGGACTGAGTAGCTTGGGTTGCAAATCATTTTATTTCTTTGGGATCACCCCGCCTCCCACGCATCGCCAAAATTTATCAGCAGTGAACTTAGCCATAATTATAAAAGAAGAAGAAAGAAGAAGAATATGACTATTTCATCATCAATGCCATTTACTGAACTCCGAGACGTTCGAAACAAACATTCTTTATAAAGTTTTGGTTGGACATTTTTTAAATATGCATCTCCAACAATACCTACCTATGGATCTTATTTTTACTGTTCAAGCGTAAGAAAACTTGACAAAATTATCAAGGACTGTATACTAACTGTAAAAGTAACGGTAGACTTTATATCAAAAATACGTGTTAACAACAACAGAACACTAAATTGAATCCAGCTGTAGTTAGGGTTATCTTGGTACAGCCTTAACCAATCAAAATGATTGTAACATTTTAGGTCAACTGCATCAAAACATGGATAGACATGGCTGAAATGAGTACGGTAGTCGAAGGAAACGTAAAATATAGGGACGGAAAAAAGGTAATTAACTTTTTAAATACATTTGTTGTTTGTTTATTTAATTCTGAATATGTTAATAAGTATGTTACTTCTTTTTCAGTGGAAGCCAAGATGGTGCGTTATGAAGAAACCGTCGCCAGTTGCGGGTGAGTGCACTCCAAAAACTTTCCAACTTTCATCAGCTCGATGTCATGACAAGTTAATAATTATTTGTAAATATAAGTCTTAATTTGCATTCCACGATGACCTTTATTTGTGTGATTTTTTCTTTATGCGCAGCATTTCATTTGTACTTTACATCTTAGTAAAATCGTTAGACATTCTTATTCGTACTTAAAACTTTGGTACCCAAACACGAGCAAATTCACCTCCGAATATGATTTTACATGGTGGTATTTTATGCTTATGTATGTTTATAATTGATTTATATAAACTAGTATCAAATAATATAATTTATAATATTATCTTGATTATAACAATAATTTGATAACTATATATATTTTTATATATCTGGAGAATGTATCATAAATTTGTGCATTGTAATTATTCTAAGGGAAAAGCTAACAAATATTTCAGTCAAGTCAAATAAATTTTATTTATAAGTCGGATTCATATAACAATAAAACATAAGCTCTGATGAGCTTTTTACACCGACTACGAAGTGAATTGAACTTTATCAGATCTTACCAGACTCCATTTATTAAATTATTTGTAACACATGAGTAGATTGCTTGATACTTCAGTCATTGAAAGCTATGGATTTTAATCAGTGAATCATGGTTGGCTTTACATTGGTACCTACAAATTTTTAGAAAGATCAGAAAACCAGGGTTACTGGAAAGGCTACAAAAAGACTTGATAAAAGTTGCACAGAGCTACAGGTGTATAGCATGGAAATACTCTTTAAACTGTTAAATAAGTCAGTAAGTTGTTTAACTTGTCTTCATAATAGTCTGCAATTGTTGCTGTGATTTTTCTTGCAACAAAGAATAGGATATAGTACATATGGAAATAAAAATTACCCAGTTCTATACTGCTGGAGCGACCCTTTTTGTTAGCATTGTCCAACAAAAGATAGCTAAGACTGAATTTTTATATATTGTCTTTCTTTTAATTCTGATCTTTTTAGTCAGTTGCAAGCTTACCTCTTACACTTTGTTTTGTTTTAATGGTGCTGTATTCCTCTATATGGCATCACTCACTAAACAAAAAGACTTGATCCACGATATGATTTAGCATACTGTAAATTAAGAATGAATATGAAACTACATGTACAGCAACAGTAAATTCAGTCTGAATTGTTTTAAGCTGTACTGTACCTTACTGAAGTTCGTGATATAAGATTAAGATTTGCTCTGCAATAGGTTTAAGGATTTTTTTTAGATTTTCTGATTGAGCAGCATTTAGCCTTAAACCTTTAGGTAATTATTATCAATATATTAAAGATAGAACTTTTAAATTTGTTTATCTTAATGCACTTGATAGATAGATGGGTGTCTGTCAAGTAAGTTAATTTTGATATTGTGTGCAGTTCTTTCTGAAAATTCAAGAGACTTGCATATGATGTATTTCTCCAAAATATGTATTTACTTGTGTGTAATCATTGTCTATCAAAAAGATATTAAGATATTACTTAAGATTTGAATTTAAGTTAGAATTTTACAGAGTAGTCAGATGATTAGTAATGCATCTTGGTCAGAACTTTTAGACGAATAACTAAATACTCAGAAAAGAAATAGCTGTTTATGAGGTTTTTACAAACTAAATCAATATTTTGAATTAGCAAAGAAAAAAATTAGTTTCTATATGATCTATGTATTTATTTATATATTGTAAAAGATCAAATTTATTATTACCATTTTTATTCTGTACCTCTGACATGAAAAGATTTTTGTTGCCATTTAAAGCAGTCACAATCTCAGTTATTTGCAGAAGGTTTTTGTTAAAGTTTTTTAATTGAATTCATTTTACAAATGCTCTAAATAATTCAGACTTTACAAAAAGCACTTCCTGCTTTCCCTTATCAAAAAAAAAAAAAAAAAAGATTTTTAGAAAAAGGTGTTCTATTTTCCTGGTTTCTGTGTCAATGTTTGTCAAGCTTATAAAGTGTTGCTAAGTACCCGAGTGGTAGCAGTTATACCTAATGTCAATAAAAGGTATTATAAGGACACAGGATGTGGGTGTCGGCAAGGAGTTAATCTGATCATAACTGTGTAGTTAATACCACTATCTCTAGTACATCTCTACAGAATTCAACAGTTAGTCTATTCTTAAAAGGAAAGAAATTGTTCAGTTTTTTTAAAAAAAGGATATTTTACTGTTTTATGCATAATCTGTAAACTAGGTAAAACTTTATGATTTTTAATAGGTTTATTTCTCTTATATAATATCTTTTTCTTCCTATTGATACATTGTACAAATTTCAGTTGTTCAGTTAAATGCAGTTGTCAGCTTCTTCAGACTACATTAGATATTTACTGATACAAGAAAAAAAGATCTAATTTCATTAGGTCAGTGATATTATCATGGGCCTGTTTGTTCTCTGCAAAGTGTGTTTCAAATTATAACCTGACAGCTGGTAGTTAACACTTGGCTTGAGGGGGATATTTTGACTTTTGCAGAAGAGTTTTTAAGCTCTGACAGACATTTTGTGTATATGAATTTTAGATACTGTAACCACCATTTGGTTTTAAAGTGCACGATTTTGATATTTATTTGAACAAGTGACATATTTGGTATTGTATGGCATTGATATACACTTCTATTTGAAATTGTTTCTATTTAAACCTTTCCCTGAGCACATAAAGACTGTTTTGATGCATGCTGTAATAGAAGCCATTTAATAAAAATAAATCAGTTTGAACAACATAGCATAATTGAACAAAAAATAGGGATTCCAGACTTTAATTTCAAGCCCGAAGCAGTGGTTTGTGAAATGTAATTACTCCCGTACAAGCACAGTTGCCATGGTAACAATTTTGGAAAATGTGAGCAGTTGTTCTCCAAAAGAAAGGCAGGCAGCGTCTGTATAGCACATTTTGCACCATTCTGAATGTAGAGGATGAAATTCATTTTAATTCAGTTGCCACACCACTAGTTCTGGTAATTAAAATCATAAAAGTTCCAGAATTAGATTACATCGGCAAGGAATTTGACCCAGATTATGAAACATTTTGAGATTAATATTCTGGTATGATTTCATGATTCCAAAGATTGTATCTTTTTAGAGCTTAAGCCTGAGGAGAATTAGAGATGAGTGGGGGGTTGGGGGGGGGGAAAGATTGAGATAAACTCTAGAAGAACTGTTTGATAATCTGATTATTTTAGTCTTAAATGTAGTTTTAAATGGAAAACTCTTTTCGAATGTAAGAATAAAATACTAAATTGTGTATCATCTCAAGAATCAAACAGTTTCAGATCTTTTTTATGATGATAGTTCTAATACTTAAGCTATGAGGTAACCGATAAGGAACACCTTGCATATAATTTTTCTGGAAACATATTACTTTTTTATCAGTTGAGGTCAGAGTCTGCATATATTTATATCTTATAAAATATTTTAGGTTGCTAGAATACTGATCACTTATATAGAATTCCTGAAAGCTCATTGGTTCTATGTTGGACACTGGTCATATTAAGATTTACACTTACTTCTGTTGAGCTCACATAGACTGTGTCCAGGCTCTTTTTTCTTTGTGATACCTTTTTAATTTAAATCGTAAGATAGAGCTTTGAAAATTTGTAAAATGTTGAGAAATGTCAGAGTTGAAGGTTAAAACATGAGTTGAAGTGTGTAGTAACTGTAAATAATGGGTCATATGTTGGACCATGTCCAATGTAGCGATTTGAAAAATTAGGTTTTGGCCAATGTCAGCTGTCATAACAAGGTTTGCTAGTCCATTACAATGCTACAACAGTTTTTTTGTTGTTCCAGTTTTCTTAGTTTTCTACAAAGATAGGTTTAAAACCTAGCTGAAAATCTTGGATGGATTTTGTCTATGAAATAGCATGAAACACAGTCATTTTCTTTTTGTCTGCTCATTTCTGAGTTTTCATAAAGTTTCCAAACAAAAAAGAGAAGTTAATTACAGTGAACAGTTGTTCTAATTGGATAATCTTTGGAGAAGTTTTAGAGGTTCTTTAGACAGATAAAATTAGTTTGACAGCCTTATTGAAATTTATTAGTCAGATGGGCTTTGCAGGGATATAATGTTGGAGTGTTAGTGAATTGATATAATGTGATAGGATTGCATAGATTGTTCCTTATTATCTTGTTTGTAAAATATAGTATACTTGTAAATTACTACTGATGATAGGACTGTCTTCATGCTCTTAAATTCAACACAACATCTTGAATAAAAGCAGTCATTCTCATTTTATTGAAAAAATGTGCAAGGTAGAACAGTCACTTTGTCACAAAAGGCATTTATTTTCAGTGATCAAAATGGTTAGCCAGAACTTGCATTAGCATTGCTATATACACATACAAAACATAAACATGGCTTGTTCTTTTATAATAGTAATTTTGCCCTTGTCTCTCCACCATACCGGTGAATCAGAGAGACTCTAAAATGAATGCTGTTAGTCAGATTACCAGGAAATAAAACAGCCTGACCACATGATCGACTATCCAGTGTTTCAAACTATCCTGATTTTTAGCATTTAGTCATTTCCACTTACTGCATCTGGGCTGTCAGTCTTATCTTAATTGATGAAACCAATTAAGAATTTCTCAGCTACTGTTGAAGGTGTGGTGTTTCAGCTGAAGAAAAAAATGGTGGCCATGCCAAAATAATTGTTCTTGCAGTTTTAATGCTGATATTTTTATAGTTTACAATTGTTTTATGGATTGAATCAGTCAGGAGAGATTCTGCAGACATGAGAATGGGGTGGTGGGGGAAATGTTTCGCAGATAAATCAGCAACCGATGATAACACTTGACTTCCAGTTGAAACAATTCCTGCTGGCTTAATTTCTCACAGACTGTGGCAAAGTTATGCTGTGATTAATAAAGAAAAATGATTTATATTGACTGATATGTCAATCTGGCAGTTTTGATGAACAGTCTTTGGCCAGTTTCCAGTATGAATCAGGCATTAATAATTTACCTAACTACTTCCTGTAAAATACGAAGATGGAATTTAATTTGAGGTAATTACAGGAAAACTATTTATTTTTTGGATTATTTGTGAAGATAAGGTTGGAATTGGATAAGAGATCTTTCTTTGAGTGGCAGGAAGATACATTTTTGGGGTAATGTGCCCCAGGCCTTTGTATGAAATGAAAATACCCCATTGTTCAAAAACTCTACCTCAAAATACCTTCAGTTTAGCATTATTGCTTCATATATGATGAAGCATCAGTTTCCGATCCATTAATAATGAGTATTTGTCAGCATTAAGATTTTAAATCTATTAGCTCAGAATCATGCAAGAAATATTGAATTGCCAGAACTTGTTAATAGAAGTTCACTGCCCTAGTTAGGACGGCTGTCAAGCTTGTCAAGAGAGTCTTCTGATAATTTAGGAGTTTGCTACCTTATCTAGTTTTGATACATTCAGACCTCCCATATTTTCAACAGCCCGAAATATTCAGGTGTGCATGATTTCAAGTGTCACAGCAGGCTGACATTGTTATATTGCTGTAATAAACAGCTTATATGTTATAATGAGCCACTTGAGGTCTCAGATGTGTCACAATATTGAACTACCTTAGTGGACATACCTGTAATCTGGGTGACAATAAGACACACACTTTGTATGTTTCAACATGTTGTCTGTTTACATTACACTAGATTAAAAAAAATGTGCTTTACTTGTTTTCTTTGGTAGATACATTTAGGAAGAAAAAATTCAAATTACAGAAAATGTGGCAGAAGTGGTTACAGTAGAAATACTGATTTCAGAAAGAGCCCTGATGTAAGGGTAGGTCAAATCAGACTTTGAAACTTGGAGGTGGCATTTTGAAATCCTGTCAGTGTTAGTGGAACTATAACAAATACACATTCTTCTTTCAGTGTGAATATTCATATATTTTATTTAAAGTCAGTTACATATAAATAATCCATAGAAATATCATTTTAAACCTAATTTCTTACAGGTCTTTTGGGCCTATGATCTGACTAAGTTTAGTAGGCCTAACGGTAGTTTTACCAGCCATGGGCCTTGAGCCTTTGGCTTATTTCACAGATGCTTATAGTCTAAACTCAGTGAAGCATTCATTAAGTGCACTTCATAAAAGTTACAAGAACATTACTCTGTAATTTTAACATGTCCGGTAATTTTTACAGTTAATTTTTTTGACAAGTCAGTCCTGTTAGATGAGCAGTACTGTTAGGTGTGGTTGCATTTCACTGGACTCTACCCCTTAAGGCAAATATTTGTTTCTTTGTTCTTGAAGATTTATAAGACATTGCCATCATTTGTATTGTGTCACCTCTCCTTTTCTCTGTTGTCCACACCTGAAAAATAGTATTGTAGGAGTGTTATCTAAGGTCATTCTGATGGAAAATAAAAATAACTAGCACATTGTGTGGGTAGTCGGATGGTCAGCTTTGAAAGACTTTGCTGGACTTTCATAGACTTGTAAGTGTAGATTTAGTTCAGTGATCAGTTGAACCATAAGAGGATTAGTTTTGGTCACAGTTCATTAATGTTGTTACAGTGTTTATAATCAGAACTTCCTTACAACTTGCAGTTAAGTAAATCTTTTGATGAAATGATTTCTAAGATAGAGCTAGTTTCATTAACGGAAGTATTTAGGTCATTTATGCTTTCTTTGTTGACATTTCTATAGGACAACCAGCTCAGTCGTATTGCTGTTTTTAGAAGTTTTCGTTAATTCTTTACTTAGGTTTTTTATTCTAGTTGTAACAGCTTAAGGTATCTTTCACTATAAGGACTGCTTTGGTAAGAGGGTTGTTGATTTGGTAAAAAAGGTTGTTGATTAGAAAAAACAAAACATATATCTAAAATAGCACAAATTTTTAACCTCCTGGATAGGTATTTATAGTAAAAAATATTTGAACAATTTCCAGTTTGTGCATTTCATTGTATTACAGGTCATTGAAAACAATACAGATAAAATCAAAGAATGTGTTGATTGGTTTTGTGTGCCTTGTGGTAGGGAATAGGGGCATATGTACTTTATGAAAACAATGCTTTATTTAAAATATGTATCAAATGATAGCATGTTTCTGCACAATAATTTTGACATCAGAAGGGTAAAAATGTACTAGAAATGATAAAATCTGTCTGTCAAAAGCATCTTTTCTGTAGAGGAGCAGTGGTTGTTGGATAAATTAAATACACCACCAGACTCCAACTCTGAAGGTCACTGGTTCAAATCCCAGCATGGGCCAGATTCTGCTGTCACTTTCCACATTCCACTCTCCTGGTGCAAGTACTAGTATGAATCCTGGAAGCAGACATGAGCAGAATTTGTATAGGTTGCTAGAACTTATTCCCCAGTTGATTTAAAAGGAACTAGGATTAAACTAAACTTAAGAAGTCTCCCTAACTTTTGGATACGGACAAACTAAGCAGCAGCATCCATTAATCAGCCCCCATTCTTCAAATTCAAAGTTTAGTTTAAATTTACTTCCTTATCTGTTGGCTTTGCTGTAAAGTTACCCCTTGCAAAACCTTCTGTTAGCAAAGGAGGTGAAGCCAGAATTATGCTGGGACAGTGCAGTACTAAAGATTAAGTGTCGATACTTGTACTTTTTCGCCATGCTACCTAGTGCTTTTCTAGAGCAGTGAAAGCTTTCAATATGTGTGACACAAACTTTCATGTCATTTCTGCGCAATATTCATGCTTATTTTCAAGTGACAGGGAGCCCATTTGGTGAAAGACATATTCCTTTTCACTTTTTGGTTACACTAGGTTTGCATTAGTGACCATTGCAGTCTAAGAGAAGCCTGCACTCTTCCCTGTTTAATGTGTACATTTCTAAATAATATCCCTTTATCCCTTTAGTCTTGTTTTTTAACGTGTCTTATATTATTATAATGGAAAATTTGAATGTTATTGAAAGTTGAAAGGACTTGCTAGGAACTACCCAGGAAAAAAACGTAGATTTTTTTTTTCATCAGTTCAGTGTGAATGTACACTTTCTGTAATTTGGGTAAACCTTGAGAGAATTTTTTTCTGTTATAATCTTCGGTGCATTTAGTTTTATGTCAAAACAGCATTGATTGAATGTTACCTGTGGTTTTCAGATAAGAAGAAAAATGATTGAGTTGATCAAGTGGAAATCAATTTAAATTTCAGGACAGTAATGGAGAGAAACATAATGAACTGTGATTTTGCATTTTAATTATTGCAGATACAATGGTGTGAACAAAAAATCTGTTTGATTTATCGCAGCAGTGAAATTGACACTACTGCAGTTTCCAAATAAAGCATGCAGAAAAAAATTAAGTTGCTATATATAGTAATTAATGTGTTTGTGATCTAAGTATTTTTTCATCCTTAGTGATGTAAGCTCTCAAAACCAGGACAAAGAAGAGAGCAGAAAAGTTTTTGACCTTGTTTAAGTTTTTTAGTTTTATTGGGCTGTAATTTTTAGCTCACCTGAGCTCATTGTGCTCAAGTTGAGCTTTTGTGATCACCCTGTGTCTGTCGTTGTGCGTCGTCAACTTCTTACTTTAAACATCTCCTAAACTACTAAGTGAAAGATGATAAAACTTTGCAGGAATATTCCTTGCTTGAACTTTAACCAAAATTATTCAAAGAATTCCATTCCATTAAGAACTCTTGTTGCCAAGGCAACAAGAATGAAAAACTTTAAAAATCTTCTTGTCTAAAACTGCTGAGCACAGAGGTCTGAAATTTGGTGTATAGCATTGTCAAGTAGACCTCTACCAAGTTTGTTCAAATAATGTCCCTGGGGTCATTATTGGCCCTGCTCGAGGGGGTCACAAGTTTGACATAGCAATAAAGAAGAAAGTCTTTAAAAATCTTCTTGTCTGAAGCCACAGGGCTAGAGTTTTAAAATTTGGCATGAAGCATTGTCTAGTAGACCTCTATCAAGTTTATTCAAAGTATGTCCCTGGGGTCAAGATTAGCCCAACCTTGGGGGTCGTATTTATGTAAAATCTTTGAAATACTTCTTGTGAGAAACCGTTAGTTGTAGACCTTAGATATTTTGCATGGAGCTTCATCTAAATGTTCTCTACCAAGATTGTTAAAATTATGCCCCTTGGTCATTAATTGCCCTGCCCTGGGGTCACATAATTTTACATAGGTTTATATAATAGGAAAGATGAAAAAAAATCTTCTTGTCTAAAACTATATGCTTTAGAGCTAAAATATTCTGTATGTTGGATAGTCTAGAAACCTCTACCAAGTTTGTTCGAATTATGTCCCTGGGGTCAAAATTGGCCCTACTCCGAGGATCCTATTTGTTTTAAAAATATTTTATCTTTGAAAATCTTCTTGTGAAAATCTGTAAGCTATAGACCTTAAATATTTTGCATGGAGCATCATCTTGAGATCCTCTACCAAGATAGTTTAAATTATTAGCCCAAGTGCTCAGGTGAATTACCCAGGGCCATCATAGCCCTCTTGTTTCATGTAGCTGTCTCATCTCTTTGTTTACCTATTTTGAGATTATGACATTAGACAATACTGAATGAATACTTGCACAACTTCTGTTGTTAGATATTCCTATACTTAGTGAAAAAAATTACACACAATTGTTTGTTCAGGTGGCAAATACCTGAAATATATGCTTCATATTCACGGAATTTTAATAAAGTACCCTGACGAAATCACAGTTTCTTTGATAATTACATCGCTGTTTTATCAAAACACTTACGTAGATGTAGGTTTAAACCTGTTCCAGGCCTTACATATATGAATATCTGTACAGTACTATCAATTTTGAAAAACACATTCTCCCAATAACCTCCAGAATCTCAATTAAAGAAATTTCTTGTTATTGATTATTTCCTTGAATCTGTTATTGTTTCAAGCACTTTTTTATACTCTGTTTATGTTGGGGGAAGAAATGTTTTGCTGTTTTAAATATAAATGTTTAAATGCTCATCTGGAGCTACATTTAGTACAATGATCAGTATCTCAAAGATATATTTAAGCACTGTTGATAGAAACATGTAATTGCCCTTAGAGCTAGATCCTCTATCTTTGATTTGAATGAAGAGATTGTATCACCTTGAGATGAAGTGTAAAAATAATTCAATTGCAGCTGTTGTTAAAAGATTTCTTACTTGTTTGTTTGTTTGTTAAAAGGTCAAGGTCAGTCCAAGCAATGATACAGTGCAGTTTATGGTTTTAAGAGTATTAGTTTCTACATTGAGCAACTTGTTCAAGTTATGATATTAGGAGTGAAAAAAGATTTTGTGAGTTTTTTTTGTGTAATTCATTTATTGCAGTCTTCATAGAAATCCTGTTGGAATGAAGCAGTTGTCATGTTTAATATTACGTCATAGTAGTACTTGTGCTTTGAGAACTTGTGACAGATACTGCTTGCTAAAATGGTGCCAGGTGTTTACTGGTTTTCTTTTGGGTTATAGGAGGGCATAAAAATGTCTCGCGATGGTTCATTCGTATGGAAACAAAGACCTTAGCATATTTCATTCATCAGATCTACTACAAAAGTAAAGAAAAGCTGGGAATTAGCATCTAGGGATCTAACTTACCCTGATTTTTTTTCTTCTTTCATAGATAATTTGTAAGATAAGATATCACAATATCTTAATTTGTTTCCAAGTCACAGCAGTAGTTTTTTCTAGATAAGAAAGCATTAACAGATGATAAACTCTTCCCCCTTGCAGCATTTATTCTAAACATGACCTAGAATTTTATATTTGATTTTGTTTTTAGTAAATCTGGAGACAGTTTGAATATCAGTTATTTGTTGTGGTAAGTATTGTACCTGGGCCGTGACTCTTTAGTGTTGCTTATGGAAAAGTTTGAATAATTGTACAAGAATTTTAATTGCTACAAAGGTTCAGAGCATTCTCTTTGAATTAGAGAAAAACAAAATAAAAATAAAGACAACTATGAAAGGTTGGGGTTTTTTTTGCGAAAAAAAAATCAACAGTATTTTGGTAGAGAAAAGAAATAGATTTGACAGTGATTGTCTTGAAAAAAAGTCAAACAAAAACATGTTCTTCCATGAAGGGGATAAGTTCTGTTATAGGGCACATAGAAAACAGCTTTTGAATTATTTTGAAGACATTTGCTACGTAAACACCCATTTTATATATTAGCTTAAATAATCATCCTTATGAAAGTTCAATATATCAAGCAAAAGCAAGTTATTTAGATTTAGCTGAAGGACTGAAGGTAGCGACCATATACGGAAGATAGAAAATGCCTTCCAATTTCAGGAATTCATTTAGTTTAACCAGTCAGATTTTAAAAGAAAATACTTTTCCATCCAGAAGTACCAGTGCGAGAATAATAATAAGAGAATTTCCAAAAATTAGGTTCTGCAGATCAGTTAATAATTTCCTGTGTGTTTGTGTTACAATTAGGCCTTAGAAGATGGCATAAATTTTTGAAGTTTTTGTTTTGCCCCATTTAATTACAAGATACAGCAGCTGTCTGCATACATAACCTTTAAGGTCTGGCAGTCTAGGATTTCTTAAATACTTCCCTCTGGTACACACTCCATGAAATCTATTTGATGTGTAGGAAATAATGAAATTACTGTCATTCCAGGTTATTTTACTCTGAACTCATTATCTGGCAAAAATTGACTATGTTGAACAGCTGCCTTATTAGAAAATCATTTGATGAATTAATAAAGAAGAAAAATATACTGAAAATTTGAAGTATTCATTCTATTTTTCTTTCAGCTTTATTTACTTTACTTTGCATTGAAACTTTGATATTTGCAAGAATTTTGGTGCCTCTATTCATTTTGTCAGTGTATTTGAAAACAAAATCATACTTACTTGATGCTTAATAATGCATCCCATAGGATTTTTGAAATCAGAATTGGCTGTTTTGGGCTTATACCTTTGTTTTCATAAGTGTATCTGCACTGTGGGAATGACTTTGTGTGAGAATTACTTTCACTGACTGTTCAAGTGACACAAGAGATTTTTAACAAATTACAGTAAAACACTTAAAAAATTTGTATCCTTTTTGCTGGCCTCTGTTATGGCACACAGCATCTTGAGACAGCAGGACTTAGGCGCCATCCCCTTGGTTTAGTCCTGTTTTCTATTAAAATATCAGAGATCTGTAGCACAGCTGAGCTGTTTATTGTAAATTGAATTATTCTAATGTTTCTTCTGTTAATCTGAGCAACATCATTGTCCAGTAGTATCTGGAGAGATTAAATACCAACCCTGTCTGTATTTAATCATTTACACTTTATTGTAGCCTCTTTGAAAATTATGCTCACCTGATTTCAATTACTTTGAAACTATTAAACAGAACTCTGGAATTTTCTCTGTGCCTGTGTTTGTATTTAGAAATGATAATCAGATGGCAGACAACCTTGACCTGTGGAATAACTCCAGATGATTGAAGTTTACATATTTTTGGGGGAAGCTTTCAGTCTTACCAACATAAACATTGAAATGTTTTGCACTTTTCTAGCTTACCTTAGCAGCTGATGAGCAGGTTGAGTGTAATGAATTGACTGAAACAAGAAATAATGAAAAGAAAAAAGATTGCTTACATTTTCAGTTGTAGAAATTATGGTCTCACTATTATGTAGAAGTTTGCAGTATCAAATCATACAGTTGTAGAAATTAGGATCTTAGTATTATGTAGAAGTTTGCAGTATCAAATCATACAGTTGTAGAAATCATATTTGTTCACAAACGATATGATATAGAATGTGATTTTTAACCCTTCTTGGAGATGTATGTCATACACAAAGGAAGGAAATCTTATCTTTGTTTTGATTCAGTCACTGTGCAGAAAACCTCTGGTTAATTTTATTCACATTTTGTCTGTCTGTCCCTTTGTTTATGTTGTGATAGTTTGGGTGATGTTGTTTGTGTATTAACTAAACAAGGGGCTTGAAAGAATACTTTGATTGTATTACCCAGAGTTGTTCTGGGAAATTTCAGGGAATCAATTGCTTGGGAGTTTTTCAAGTAATAGTGTGGGATAGGTAGGTCAGGTTTATACCTTACCACAGTATTCAGGTGCCTTCACTCTTGTCTTGCAGATATTCTATGTATTTATTTTGTATTGAAAAAACCCTGCTGCAGTCTTTGGATCAGATGTTTAAAAAAAGTTGCAAAATTTTGGAAAACCCTTTGATAACTTTCTTTACAGCAGACCTTAAATGGATTTATTTGATTGTATGTTTTACATGTCTGAGTTTTGAGCTGAAAAGTTGGCAGATATTTCAAAATGTCAAAAACAGTTTTAATTGCTTTTTCTTCTTACTAATAAAGTAATAACATTAAATGGAGAAAGTTCCTAGGAATTTCATTTATCAAGGGCGAAGCTGAATTAGAAAATTTCTAATTAATTTGCTGAGTCACTGATTATCTGATGGCATTTTTTGTAGTGTGGTTGAAATCCAAAAAAAAAGTGATGTTCTGTGAATTATCAGGACGAAAGTATTAAAGAGAGAGAACACTGAAAAATTGTCAGATATTTATCTTGTATTATAAACAGTCAGATGATACCAAACAGTGGCTCCCACCTGGTCCCAGTTTGTTTTATTATGCAAGATAAAGTCATTATTTGCTGATACCTGCATACACACACAATTTGTAGAATGATAAATAGTTCTGAGAAGCTTTTCTTTCCTCCTCAAGGTAAAAATGTATTAAACAAAAGTTATAAATGTGAACCTCTCATTGTCATAATGAACCTCCTTGAGTGTTGCAGCTTTGAGGTTTTGAAGTCAAATCAGGGATGGTTTCTTTTGGAATGAGCTAATGGGAATAGTACTGTTGTGGGTTTGATTCACTCAGGAAAAAAGTTGACTTGTTTTATTCCTGCTTGGAAGTTATTTTTTTTTTGATAGGTAAGAAGAAAGAATAGATCAAGGAATATTTACTTTTTTTGCACATTTTCAGTAGTTTGTGGATGTTTTATTTTTGTAGTGCCTTGGAGTAAAGATAACTGAGCATGGTTGAAAAAATCCTTTTGTTCTTACTCATTACATGAAGGTGCATTTTATGCTGTCAAATCAAAAAGATTTTTATTTTGATTTTGTACCTGAGAATATTTGATGTAATGTGAATTATAGCTGAGCATCAGAATTTATCATTTTGCTTTGACTTGGGGGAGTCTTTGTTTCTCTTTGATTTTGAGATATGCCTGCCAGGGCAATAGTTTATGAATAACACATGGCAGGTAGGGTAATGTGGATATTGTTAACCAGAGAAATGAAGGCTAGGGTGATAACACATTGAGAAAGGTTAATAATGGCCATATCACCCTCTCTGTCATGCGTATGTTTTAAGTGATACTGTTTCTGCATTTCCTGTTCTAAAGTAGGTAGATTTAAATCATTAAAACTTACAGAAATCAAACATGACATACATATAAAAAATCAAGCATTGTCAAAAAAAACAAAGAATCCACCTAAGAGCAGTTTGAATGTTTGATATACAAAAGGACATCACTCAGCAGTCTGATGTGGTCATCTTTCTATCCTGGTCATTTTTGGTTTAAGCATTTTCTATTTTGTTTTAAATTACATCAGTGAAATTGAAAAATGGAAAAGTAAAAAATAAATACATGAATTCAGGTAGTTGATAACAACATTTACATGCTAGTGTTGGACTAAAAACTGTTCAGTTAATGTTGTTCATAATTATTTGTATATTTTCAGACCGTTTGATTGTGCATCTTTTCAAAGATGTGAAGGAATCAGTTAAAGGAGGGCATCCAAAGACCACTTTCCCTTTAGATGGTTTCTACGGTTTGGAGTCTGGAATCTGTTTTGACAAAGAGACAAGTGTACTAGCTATAATATGTCAGAAACAAATCACGCTGCTGGCGTTTGAGTCCAGAGAAACTCTCATACAGTTTGAGATCAAGATCCGAAGGAGTCTTGGGGAGGGTAAGGAAATATTTTAAATTTTCTTTTTTGTGAAATTTTGAAACTAGATGCTAGTGGACATAGAGGAAAGTCTGGGTTTGTGAAGAGCTTTGGCAAGCATGATGAAGACTTGAAAGTTTGAATATTAAGAAATAGGTTATGTCAAACTTTTAGTTTATTTTTAGAGCAAACAATTACATTTCAGAAATCTGGCTTTGAAATAAACATGTGCTTTTATTAATGAATAAAATACTGACATTCTTTATGTGTTTGATTTTTACCTGTGAACACTCCAGAACCCACATTTTAATCTAACCTTCATTAAAACTTGCTTAGAATGTTTGACCTGAATATCTCTCATGAATTTGAAACTGGGTCTTGTTGGTTCAAAAACTAGATCACTGGTGCAAATTGAAGAAACCTTTTTTATCCAGTATTTATGAACTTTACTCAGAAAATTACTCCTGATGATGTCTTAGACAAGTTTGAAACTGGGTCAGATTGGGTCATAAATAAGGTCAACTGCTGAGATCAGGAAAACTTTTAGAACACTAGAGGACATATTTTTGCTTCAATTTCATTGCTCTTGTTGATTTTGATAATACCTTGGTGGGTCATGTTTGGTCAAAACTAAGTCGCCAGCTCAGATCAATCCAGAGGTCATTTTTTTCATATTTGGTAAAGGAGGGTGTTTTGATGTCCCTGGGATGAGGATGGATCAGGATTATGTAGAGTCAAACTCTAGGTCACAAGCTTAGATCAGTTGAAAATACTGTGGTCAGTCTAGAGGTCAATTTTTGGCTTCTCATCTTAAATCTTGGTTTAAAATATATGTCCATAAATTTTAAACTTGTTCATATAAGATCAAAAATAAGAGTACCATTTTACATCAGTAGAAAACTGTGTGAACACTTCAGACATCAAATTTTTATGCAATTTTTACTAGTTGTGGGAAGAAAGTTCTTTAAGTGATCTCTTTGGAGTGCTTGAAAAAATTAGGTCATTTGAGCTAAAGATTGAATCTAAGTCACATGTAAAGAATCTCTGTATGACAGTATATATTTGATCATTATGTTTCCAGTAAGGACAGTGGTACTCAAGTGAGCGATGTAGGCCCATCAGGACCCTCTTGTTTTCAGTTTTTAAGTTGAATGCTAGTTACTTTCTTTAAAGAAATACAGAACTTGAAAATAATGTTGGCTTCATTTAACAAAGTGAGTTTTCTCTGATATCATGATGCTACATCTGTCTGTGATAATTCTTGTATTGCCTGTACTTGCAAGAAATTATGGCATAAGACTGTTGCTTTTGGTGGTATTTAACTGTTGAAGTTATACACCACAACATTTCTTAGACAATCCTTAGGCATGATTCAATGTCTGCTATGCATGTATGTGCACTTAAAATGCTATATGTGACCCAGATACTCAAACAAGAGCTCAAAATGCTGATTTGTATAACAGAACAAAATTATGGTTCACTGCCCTTGTGTATCTGTGTTTCATTGCGCAAGAATATTTGAGATTTATTTCTGCTTAGAAATTAAAAGGCTATTCTTTTTCTGTTGGAATGGTCTCATATGTTATTGGCTGATAGACTGTTTCCTTAACTTTTGTAAGGATAAAATTGTAGGATTGTCGAATGTATCCTGTTTACATGAATATATCTTTAGATATTCTCTGCAGTTTTACATATTCTCTCCAACTGCAAAATGAATGTAAAAAGGGTACCAAAAAAGAAAAAAAAATTGTGTTGTTTCAATACCTGTCTTCTTGTTATAAATACAAAGAAATCATGACTTTTAGTCCCGGATTTGTTTTTCCCCCACCTGTCTGTCAGTCTGTGTTCTAAATCTATACACACAGATGCTAGATCTGGCATTATGTTTGATATGTAGACATAAGCTTACTGGCATTTTAAGGGGAAACAAAAGCCTGGTATATAAATAACAGAGATCATCAACTAATATAATATATTTACACTTCAGTGAGATCTATATAACTTTGAAGTGATGCTTACTTAGGCTGTGCTTATGAGCTTAGCTTGTCAGAAAAAAGTGAAATTGTTGGCACCATAGTTGAGTTTGAAATCTTGATGTGTTCTATAAAAGCATAGTGGGAAACCTTGCCAGATAAGATCAACCCTGTGTTGTCTATCAGGCCAGTTTTTCTAAAAATTAAAACAAAGCACAAAAATGATATTTGTTTTTAACTGAAGTCTAGATCTTACATGTAGTCTCTTGGCATTACCAAAACACTCAAAGCAGAGGACAAGATATATTTCATGGAGAAAACAAAGAACTGGCTTGATACCTAATAAACAGTATAGTTTGTTCATTGTTGATTGAAATTTATTGTACTTATTCATTTCCTTGTAGAGCACCAGTTTCCAGTGCGCACTATCAAGGTACCCAGTCACAGCAAACTGCCATTAGATCTGCTGCGTATGCACATACATGGTCAGCGGTTCTGTCTAACTGGACATATACCACCAAAGATACTGTGTTCGTGGCAGGTGTCTGAGCTAAGAAGATTTGGCACCATTGACGGGAAATTCTGTTTTGAAGGTGGCTCTAGGTGTGGTAAAGGTAAGGGAAATAAAAAATATAAAACGAACCAAAAATGAAAAAACTGAGCTTTGAAAATATGGTTAGCTCTTTGAAATTTACAGAAAGATCACAAAGTTAGTAGAAAAAGTAGGTCAGAATGGACTAGTGATTTTGGCCTGTTGTTCCTGATGTCATTAGTTGTTTATTTTCAGTGTAAATATATTTACAGCAAGACAAAACAATTCAGTAAGTGTGAGGTTTCTGTGGTTTACAAGACAGAAATTCCTGTGACTACCACAGCTCCATAATAGAATTGTAATTTTCAGATACATTCAGATTTGTACTAAGAGACCACTCATAGAAAGTACTAACTTTGTAAATACATTGTAGAAAATAACTAGCTACACTGACCATTTGTAGGAGTTTGTATTGTAAACTTACAAAATAAACAGAGAATAATGCTTTCCTTGATCAAGCTGCATAGACTGATGTTGTGCAGTGATCATAGTCCTCACTGATCATGGTCTACACTTATCATGGTCTGCATTGATAGCAAATAATAAAAAAACAGCTGCCACCAACATGGTAAAGGTTTAAACAAGAACATGTATTTACAGGTCAGGGATCTCATGTGTTACAGACAGACCAGGCAGATGAGATTTCAGAGATCATCTCACATGCTAGTGTAGGAAAATCTGCCCCACTCATTAAACGACAAACTGGAAAGAGAAGTATGTAAATTAATTTTAAAAAATCACATATCGTCATGTAAAAAAGTCAGGGGCAAGCTGGGGTCTTAACTGGAATTTATAAGAGAGATGAAAGTAAAATATTTTCCAGATAAATTCTTTTCAACGCTTCCAACATTTCTAAAATTCTCAACAACAAAAAATAGTGTAATTATTTGGGATTTTTTTACAGATGAAATGATCATTATATTGAAAACTTAATTATAAAGACTTTACTTTGACTGGAAAGGAAGATATGCACAATGATTACTAGAAATTTGATTTTCTAATCATTACCAGTCTGTTTTCTTTGTTCTTCAGGAAGTGAGTTTCTGGATCCAGTCAAGCATGTTGTAAGTGACAACGTGTTCAAGAAATTCCAGAACACACAGGTGTTTGCAGACCAGAACTACCACGAGGACAATTCTTGGCCACGCTACAAACGCCACTCAATTAGCTTCACAGACTACAGACGTGCCAAAACGTACACAGAAAAGCAACGTCTGCAGAGTATCGAGAATGTAGAGAAAGAAAGGCTTATGGCAATTTATGATGTTCCACCTAGAAGGATAAGAAAAGTTGAACATGTTCCAAGTAGTAATGACAATACATCAGCTGTTAGAAGTTATGATGTGAATGTGAATGCAGTAAGAAACTTAAATGCACAAAATTCACAAGGAAATGAGAACTATTTGAACTGGACAGGAGAATTTAATAATAATGTAATGTCATATCAGGTTCCCATGACAACAGTAGTAAGTATCCAATCAGAAACCACCACAACTGCAAGCAATCTGTCAGATACTACCTCATCTCACGGAAGTGTACTGTCTCTACAAAGCCTCAGCTCATCACAAAATACGGTCCATATGTCATCAAGTGCACCTGCACTCAGTTGCTGTGGTAACCAGTCATTTGGTAGTCAGTATAAACAACACAGTCAGTCAGTGCCAAGTCAGATTGCGGAAGATCTAGATCGTATAATCAGTAAGGACAAGAGGGATGAAGTCATGAGGCGTTTAAACCAGACAGAACAGGACCTTGAAAAGGAGATGTCACTTCTGGATGAAATGCTACAGGTAATGTTTTGTTTTGTTCTTGTTATTGGTTTAAGTTGCCAGCTATTTCTTCTAAGTGTTTGTAAGTGGTTAGTGGTTGTTGTCAGTGGTAACAAAGCTTTAGTGGAAGTTGCTAATGTGTATAACATTTACCTGTTTGCTTGTTAATCAGGCAGATATTTGTAAAATGTAACCTGTATTTTCCTACAAGACATGGAAGATCATTTCACTGAAAAGGAAATTACAAATACAGTGTTATTTTTCACCATTTTGGTAAAGGGGTCAGGGCCTATATAATTGGGGAAAAAAGCATTGTTTTGAATAAAATTGAGATTTGACATTTTGCTTTAAATTAAGCTGACAATGGATTGAAATAATAGATAATATAAATCCATGTATATAAATAGATAGTGCTAGTTAACATAACTAAATGATAGAAAACTAGACAAAGATGATATTTTCTTCATTTTTGTGTCGCCCTTTCGAAGAAACGGTGATACATAGGGATTACTTTGTCCATCAGTCCGTAGGTCCATCACGAAAACTTAACGTTGGCTATAACTTTGCCATTTCTTAACATTTCCTTATCAAACTTTCAAATTGTATTGCTTATGACAACAGGGTCGGGATGATGCCAAAATCTTTAGATCAAGGTCACATTTGACAGAGTTATGCAACTTTTGTCATGAAAACTTAACGTTGGCAATAACTTTGCCATTTCTTAACATTACGTCATCAAACCTTTTAAAATTATATTGCTTATGACAACAGGGTCATGATGATGCCAAAATCTGTAGGTCAAGGTCACTATTGACAGAGTTATGCCCCTTTTTATACTTGGATCTTGTCATGAAAACTTAACATTGGCTATAACTATGCCATTTATTAATATTTCTTCATCAAACTTTCAAATTGTAATGTTTACAATTGTATAACTTAAGACAACACCATTTCTCAAGGGCAGATAGCCCTCAACTACCCTTACCCTTTGTCAAACCACCCCTCGAAAACTTGAACCAAACCTGACTGAAAATGTTTTATTAAAAGAAGGTGATATAACTGTATTTTCGTTATAACCTTTTCTTTTTTCCCTTTAGATATGCCAGAGATCTGAGGGAGCATCTGATGATATTGAAGCACAGAAACCACCTCCACTGCCAGTCAAGTTATCACAGTTACGAAGTTTCATGGAAAGTCAAGATGTCAGTGGGTCTCTTGACAACATAAGCATTTCTTCAGACAACACACACTGCCGACCTTTACCCCATTCAGGGTATACAGGAAGCATCGTTTTAAGTCCCAATCTTGTGAATAAACTTAGAAAGATTCCAAAAAGGTCGAAAATTAATGATCCACTTCCATATGTAAATCTATCAAAGTTTGATGGTGGTGATTTTGGAACAAGTCATGTTCATATACCAGCTGCATCAACTTCTGCTCCAGATGGAGGCAGCTCATGGAGTGACCTTCAGCGGGCAAGGTCAAAAGGTTATGATAATGTGAGAGTTGAAAGGGACAAAAATAAGGACAATAAAAGAATATCTGTGTCTCTCCCAGGCAGTAGTGAAAACTTGAAAGGAATGTGTGGGTCTGATTTACAGCTTAACAGGAGAGTACGTAATCACAGCTTCTCCAATGAACCAATTTATGCAAATGAACGATGTGAAACCCCACCCCCTGAACTTCCTCCAAAGGGACCAGCTTTAAAAAGTAAACAGCGTTTAAGTGCAGCATCACGCCCTCCAGCACCACCAAGGCCTCCGGACAGACAGCCATCTTTACATCAGCGACAGAACAAACAAAAATCACAGTATCAGAGTCCCAAACCATCAGCCTACTCTGTCTCATTGAATTCTAGTCAACAGGAAGATTACTTCCTGATGGGAAATTTTGAAAAAGAGCCCACTCACTGTAGAATTGACTATTCAGAATCTCAAAGGTTAAATGAATCTTTAAGTGGTCGGACTGTTGTGAATCTGCCACCCAGAGACCAAAACTCTACAAAATTGGACCCTGATAACTGTTACATGGATATGTCAGGGTTTAGTGACCTTGAAAGGTCAAAATCTATGGACAGCAATAGTTCACCAAGGCCAAAATATGTCAGGTCAGTTAGTGCTTCTGGAATGATAGGTCCTGCAGCAGACGTCCAGAAACCTTTGCCAAAACCAGAGACTGTAAGTGCTGGAAATTCACCCAAAGAACCAAGACGGGCTATGCCTATAAGGGAAGAGAACTACATGCTTATGTCTACTGTCAGTAAGAAAAGACCAGTAATAGAGAATTTAAACTCATTGTCAGAATACATTAACAGTTCTCAAGTTGATTTCAGTTTTACAGAACGTTTCTATGATGAGAACGTTTATAAAAATATTTCATATGGTGCTAGTGACCTTAGTGTTGATATGAAAGCAGACGAGAATGATGATAACATAACTGAAGAAAACAAAAGTAAAGATATTGGAATAGAAATGCCTTTTGACAACTTAATTGATTTCACGCTACCTCCGGATAACATGACGGCATCTAAAACAGTGCAGTTAAATGTATCTAGTGAAAAAAGTGAAAGTTCCAGTGGGAAAACACCAGGGTTTTTCTCACGATTAATGAGGCGCAATTCAAAAGACAGGAAGTGTGTGTCCCAGAGTCATGAAAATCTACTTTCTACTGTTTCAAGTGAACCAACAATAAAAGAGGATGTGGTGATTGTGACGGATTCTTCAAGTTCTGAGGACAATAGCAGAGCTCAGAGCCAGCAAGATCTGGTTTTTGGACCGACCGACCGGAACAGATCATCAAGTTTTCCCAATCGCTCAAGCTTTTTAGCTATGAATGAGAGCAATTCTAGCTCTTCAACAGGAATATCAATTCTATCTCAGCAGTCGGATCTCGGTGCTACAAACTCTTCTTTAAACAGCTGCAGTACTGTGTCTACACGAGCAAGTAGTAATGAAGGACAGCTTAATGAAAATATGAACACATCTGAAAATATGTTGAGTGATTCTGAAAAGGAAATTGCAAGAGGTAACTATGACGAACATTCATACTTTTACATGGGTCCACTGGAAAATAGAACACGGGGTTCAGAAACTGACAGAGAAAAACTTGAAGGTAGTGAAAGACAAGGTAGTTGTGTTGAGGGAGATATGAATGAAAGTGAAAGGTCAGAGAAATGTTCTGATGATCAGGCAATCGGAAAAGTGTTCACTGTACTTAATGTTCAGGGTGGTCATTTTGATAAAAACACTTGTAAGACAGATGATGAAAAACTTATTGATCTGTGGCATTCAACTCATTCACTAAATTCAGATACTAGTGAAAAGATTGCTGATCTGAAGTCCAAACTAACTCTGCCATTGGAGGAATTATCACCAGATGAGAAGGCTAGTGCCATAGCTCGCCACATTTCCTCATTACCACCATTCGTTCCTCCAAAAATGAAAACGTACCCAACAAAACTATCTCCAGTACTAGAGCGGACAACACCAAAGAAAGAAAGGCCTGAGCCTCTGAATCTTACTGGCATTGGTGGTAAAGATGATTCAGAAGTAATGAGTCCTAGTCTGATGAAACAGCAGGCAAAAGCAACCTTACGAATCACCCCACCCTCAGAAGATGAAAATGGTAAAATTTGGATTCCCAGAACAACACAAAACATAACTGGTAAATTTAAATAAGAATATTGTTTCATGTATTGTATGAAGTTTTAAGGACATTCTTACTGACACCCCTGCTAATGATCTTAAAAAGTCTTTAAGATTTGCAGTTTTCTATAAATATAAGTTCTAAATATTGGTACTTTCAATAAAAAGGTTCTGAAAACTACATTCTGCATAGCTACATTTCATTAATTCTCTGCATACTCTAGTTGAATATTGTCATTACTGTACAAATCTCTGCATTGTCATTACTGTTCATAGTTACACAAGTCATTACTGTACATTGTTACTGTACTATACCTAGCTGAATAAGTCCTTACCATACATACCTGCATAAGTCATTACCATACATAGTTGAATAAGTCCTTACCGTACATAGTTGCATAAGTCATTACTGTACATAGTTGCATAAGTCATTACTGTACATAGCTGCATAAGTCATTACCGTACATAGTTGAATAAGTCCTTACCGTACATAGCTGCATAAGTCATTACTGTACATAGCTGAATAAGTCCTTACCGTACATAGTTGCATAAGTCATTACTGTATATAGCTGCATAAGTCATTACTGTACATAGCTGAATAAGTTCTTATCGTACATAGTTGCATAAGTCATTACTGTATATAGCTGCATACAGTAAGTCATTCAGAGCTTGCATGTAGATTCCTCTTTGATCAATGAATTAGTAAGGTTAATAAGAGCTTGCAGTTCAGATTGTATGGTAACCTGTTGGTAGCCTCAGTGCAAAAAGGTTGAAAGTGCTTCTTTTTAGTAGTGCATATACAACCTTTTTGAACTGGGACATTGAATTTGTGATCTACATTTAAAACAGACAGTATCAGTGTATTCTTGTACCTATCTTGAGCAATATCTTATTTCTGCTGACTTTTCATGTAAAAAACAACCACCTAATATTTTCCTGCCTTTTTATTATAGAGACAGTGGAGCAGCCTGTAGAGACTAAGAGCAGTACTCTGGTAGTTGATATCAGTGATTTAGGGGAAGCAGATAGTATTTCTCTCTCCTCATTAGAGAGTTGTTGCCATGGTGAAGAAGTGGTGCGAAGTAGCCCTGCAGCAACTATATTGCGACCTCGATCTGGTAAAGAGTACCAGAAGGTTGAGCGTCGAAGAACAGTAGACGAAAGCAGTACAACAAGTCCACTAACAACACCACAGTCTCCGGCCACTGGTTCAGTGTTCACCTTTGATAATTTTGGAACAGTATCATTAAGCAGTGGGGTAAGTGGCCAGGGGGATCTTCATTCTCCGAAAATCTTGAAGGCAAGTCAAGCAGAACAGCTTAGTGTGTGTGCAGCAAGTTTACGGAGTGAGTGTTTGCAGTCACCTAAAGCAATGTATATGAATTTGGATTTTACAGAAAGCTCGCCCCCAGAGTCACCAATGTTACCACCATGTCAGTCTGCTCCGATTATGGAGATGGAACCAATGTTAAATTATGCAGAAATAGATCTGAGTGAATCAGGAAAAAGTGACAATGTCTCTCAGCTTAAGAAACTGAATTATGCTGAGATGGATTTAAGCACTTCAGACAGTCCAAGATTTGGAAATATTCGTCAAGCAAAGAAAGCCAAAAAGACACCAGAACCAATACCCATCGAATACTCTATGATTGACATGGTGGCTACAAGAGCTGCTCAGAAAGCAAGGAAAGAACATGCTCAAAGTCGTGACGGTAGTTTACGGAGGGATAGATACTCTTCAGTGCCAAGCGGTATGTTCAGTACCAAAGAGAGGCTTGGCAGTCTGAGTTCAAGAACACAAGAACGTAAACAAAGTGCAGCAGCAAGTGCTGGCCAGAGCTCTAGCTCTGTTGACTCAACAAACATATAAATGTTGCTTAAACTTAATGAATCAATGTGCTACAACAACAAAACTCTTTTGTACATTTTTGCTGTTTGCAAACTGTTTTTAACTTGCTCAGTTTTAGGTAACTAGTTTTTCTTTGCATCAGTATGTTTAGATATATATACATGTTGAACAACACACATGTGCTCTCTTGTGCTCAGAACATGATCAAATCGGGAAAAATGAACAAATTGAAAACCAGAGAATTTTGTTCTTGGAATTCAAAAAGGCATTTGAATTTTAATGTTATAGCATAGTTATGAACAAAATGCAGAAGATCAGGTTAAAAAAATTGACCTCAGTGTGCAAATGTATCAATGATTTTAATGTTTCATTTTCCTGAAATTTATTGTAATGACATCTGTAACTTCCATTGTCAGAGAGACCTTTCAGAGAAGTGAAAGATATTTTGAATGTTAGAAATGTTTTTTATATTAACTTGAGCAGCTTAAAACACTATTGTTTGGTAGTGAAAGAACACTTTATTGTGGTCTTTCCATTGTTGAATCTGGAGAAAAATAGCTTCAAATTTTTTGCTCTTATTTTGTTCTAAATATAATCAAGTTTGATATGCAGAAAGTTTTGAAGAAAATCTTGGGTCTGTCAGACTTCAGATATCAATTAAAAGAAACATTGAATATGTGTTGACATTTATGTAATGTAAATAACATTCTCAATAGATCTGTCAGTTGACACAATAACTTCAACATTTTAATATCTTGTTCTTTTATATTAGAACATGCTTGTTTATATAGCTTTAAAGTGATCTATTTTTACTTCCTTTTAACTGCAGAGGTCCAAGGTTGTTTTTTATTTTTTTATCTTTTTTTTTGGTATTTTTTACATTTATGTTTGAAAGAGAACAGTTTACATTAAGTATTGTTTGGAATTCATATACCTGATTAAATTTTCTGTTCAGCTAGGAAGTACTGTTAGCTAAACTGTATAACAGGTGTGAATATTACACCTTCTTTAAAAGATGCCACTGAAGAACAATTACAGACTGGTGAAGTACTCACCACAGTGGCTGTTGAAAATGATGTTAGCTACATCCTAGAACTGAGAAAAAATTCGGATGCTAGTTTTGTTGCTAAGTTATATAGAAGCTCCTGTGACAAGATGGCATTCAGGATGAACAAAAAACAAAGAACAAAGAATCCTGTAGCACAGGAGGCAATCCTGGAATGTTGTTGTCTGCTTGTTCAATACTCTTTGATTTTGTTTCGTTTAGAGTTTGGAAAATAAAGCAGACCCCAGTTACGGGAATTGTTCATTTCTTTTCCGGTGCTCTTGAAATTTGTTTTAAGTTGATATAAAATTTAGATTCATATGGTGCTGTTTAAAATATGTGTGTCATTAAATAGCAGTTCTGTTAAACTTAGATTCATTTAAAGTTAGTGGCTGGATTTTAGCGGCAGCCAAGTTTAGTGTTGTTTAGTGTTGTATAGTTTTTATCACACCTACATACAGTTTTTTTTTTTATTATGAAAATATATTACTTTAATTTAGTCAGCAGAATTCATGATTTGCTCTCAGTAGAATTGTGTTTACTTTGAGAAATTTTATTTCATTTTTTTTAAACTAATTTTTGTGTGAAATTTTTTTTTGGCCTTGAAAGGTTATTTTTTTCTACTTTGCTTTGCATACTTGACACAAGTTAAAAAAACATTTTCAGCATAAATTTCATGGTAACAAATTGTAGAGTTTAGTTTTCAGTGTATAGATCAGGATATAGATATACCGACAGGAAAAATGTAAGGCATTCCCATTGAAAAAAACTTTTCCCTAGTGCATTTAATGATTTCAGTATAACCAGAGTCTAGTGAGTTGAGGATTTAACACCTGATTCAGGGGATCATGGCTTGTTAGTAAGTTTTAACCATGACCACCCCATTTCATTGTAACACTGGTAAGAATTCCAGGGAAATACAGGGAGTAGTTTTATATAGGTTCCATGGTTTTTCTCTGCAGCCAGTGTAAGTTTGGGTTATACTGTTTCCATGTGTTTTATCTTATTTCTTTTATTTTCTCTGTTTGATTAGTAGTAATACAAAAATGCTTTACGAGAGACCAGTTTCGAGACATTGTTACATTCTCAGGTTGTTTTGTAATGTAAAGTAACGTTTTCATATCTGGGTATAAAATTGTCTCAAAGCTTTTGCACGAATTTTGTCTTACATGAGTTTTGATATTTTAATGTTTTTTTACTGTTATTAAGTTCTTTGATTTTATTAATTTGTTGTTCGTTTTCAATGCTAGTCGTGTACAAAGTCTATAAATAGAATACAAATGTTGCTATTAACATAAATTTATATGACACTTCAGATGCTGTTAGAAACAGTCATGTTTAAATATTGTATGTTCGCACTGATTTTACAGTTGCTTGTACTATAAGATTGCAAGAAAAATTTAATCAATACAGGTTTATTGGTAACATTTTGATATATATTCGATTTTATATGGAAAGAATAATTAAAGTTTTTTAATTCAGCCTGTATTTTAGAAGTTAACCATTGGCTTATAGAAAACTATTATGTTTAGTAGGACTTTGAAAAAATTACCAGTACAGACAAACCTTTAATTTTTTCCATATCTTAGTTTCTTTTTGAAGGTATTTAAATATCTGAATAAAACTGTTCACTATCTCATGTTTGTTTTTTTCAGTTTTTACCTTACTGGTTATTTTGACATGTGCTCTGTACACTTAATGAAAGTGGAATCCAGTTTGATGCACTTTTTAATATAATTTTTTCTTTAATGTGAAGATTTCCTGTTGAAAATACTGTTTTCTTTGCCAAAGTTTTATTTTACATTTATGCTATTATAGCCATTTGATTTCTATGAAAAAAAAAATAAGGAAAGGTTTATTAAAATGAACATGATCTGAAATATTTTAAGAAGGAATAAATTGTGTCTGTGTATGGTTAATTGAAAAAAGTTACATGTGAAATTTATATAACTTGAGCAAGTGTATATTTTATATTGCTTCTGTTAGATTCATTGTTCCTAAATTGTGATCTGTACATGTAGAGTGTACATGCTCTGTTCTGTTACACATATTGCTGTAATTCAATCCTTCCTTTTATCATGGTTCAGAATATTACTATTAGTTAATAGTAACCATTCACTCATCATGGATGTTCATAGAAAATTTTGTAATCTTTTTTTTTTTGGATGACTTGGTACTGACAAAAACATGGTCAATTAATTCAGGTAAGAAATATGTTTATGAAAAGTGCTTAAAGCAGGGTAAAGTTGTATATATTTGTTAATTTTTCTTAGAGCTTGTTTCACCAAAAATAAATGAAAGGGTGCATGCCAGAAAGGTCTAAGTGTTATAAAATAAAGAAGCACATAACTTTTTTTCACATTCACCGCTCGAAATGTAAAAGACTCAATTATCAACAGATTTAGTATAAACTGATCTAATTTATGTCAGTACCATTTCTAACCTCCATGTGTCAATTGCTGTGCCAAGTAGTTTTAGAAACAAAGATGTTTCGCACAATATTAGCATAGTTATCAGTCAATGAAGCTAGTAGAGTTATATGCAAAATTCATATGTCGGCAATAAATAACCAAAACATACCTTTTACTTTCATTTTTGTTCATCTGTAATACAAATATTGAAATGGTTTGTTTTTAGCTCACCTGAAGACAATGTCCTCAAGGTGAGCTTTTGTGATGGCCCATTGTCTGTCGTCCATCGTACGTGCTTCCGTCTGTCCGTGGGTCTCTTTAAACAACTTCTCCGCCTAAACCACTTGGCCAAATTTGTTGAAACATTGCAGGGACGTTCCTTGCATGAAGCTCTACCAAAAGTTTTTCAAAGAATTCAATTCCATCAAGAACTCTGGTTAATATGGCAATTGAAAGGAAAAACTTTGAAAATCTTCTTGTCTGAAACCACAAGGCCCTGAGCCTTAAGATTTTGTATATAGCATTGTCTAGTGAACCTCTATCAAGTTTGTTCAAATTATGCCTCTGGGGTCAAATTTGGCCCCGCCCCAGGGGTCAATTGATTTTACATAGGCTTATATAGTGACACTTTAAAAATCTTCTTGTCTGAAACCACAAGGCCCTGAGCCTTAAGATTTGGTATGTAGCATTGTCTAGTGGACCTCTACCAAGTTTGTTCAAATTATGCCCCTGGGGTCAAATTTGGCCCCGCCCCGGGGGTCAATTTATTTAACATAGTGAATCTTTAAAAATCTTCTTGTCTGAAACCACAAGGACCTGAGCCTTCAGATTTTGTATGTAGCATTGTCTTGTGGACCTCTACCAAGTTTGTTCAAATTATACCCCTAGGGTCAAATTTGGCCCTGCCCCGGGGGTCAATGGATTTTACATAGTCTTATATAGTGAAACTTTAAAAATCTTGTCTGAAACCACAAGGCCCTGAGCCTTAAGATTTGGTATGTAGCATTGTCTAGTGGACCTCTACCAAGTTTGTTCAAATTATGCCCCTGGGGTCAAATTTGGCCCCGCCCCAGGGGTCGATTGATTTTACACAGGGAAAACTTTGAAAATTTTATTGTCTGAAACCGCAAGGCCCTGAGCCTTAAGATTTGGTATGTAGCAAGGTCTAGTAAACCTCAACCAAGTAAGTTGAAATGATACCTCTGGGGTTAAATTAGATTTTTACATAAGTTCATACAGGGTAAACTTTGAAAAATCTTCTTGTATGAAACTACAAGGCCCTGAGCCTTACGATTTGGTATGTAGCAATGTCTGGAGGACGTCTCTCAAATATGTTAGAAAAATTTTCCTGGGGTCACTATTGACCCCTCCCTTGGGGTCACAAGTTTTAAATAGCAGTATAGAAGAAAATCTTTAAAAAAATCTTCATGTCTGAAACCACAAAGCCTAGAATTTTAAAATTTGACATGAAGCAAGCTTTATCAAGCTTTTTCGAATAATTAGATTAGGTTAAAGGTCACCAAGGCTAAAAATAGGTTTAAATACTGTACCTCATACAGCTTTCATTTAAAGACCAATATCTTTGATATTCGGTATGTAGGATCCTTGCATGGACCTCTACCCATGGGTAGGGTTTTAGGTCACTGGGTCAAGGTCAAGGTCACCATAGCTTATGATAGATATTTCTACTTTCTGTCATAGAGCCTTTATTTATTGACTGATATTTTACATATTTACATATTTATATTTACATTACTTACATATTTTCAATTAAAACATGAAATACTGCTTAACCGCAAACCTACAGCCAAAATATTCAGGTGAGCGATCTAGGGCCATCATGGCCCTCTTGTTTATCAGACGTGATACAAAGTTGTTTAAGTCGCTGTGGATGAAATCAAAGCCACTGACATACTGGGGGCCAAGGATGTGAGTCGTGTTAACAAACTGACTTATTGAGAAAATTGATAGTTCCTTATGTAGCATGGTCATGTAGTTCTATGACTGCATGGCTGAGCTTTTCAGTCTAGGAAATCTACTTTTTATCCAACTGGGCCAACTTTTATCATGACCTAATTATCATCAAGACAATCAGTTTAACAAACTTATTTTTATCAGGCTGTGCGGTCTGTGGTGTTGATTTTAGTCAGTGACCTAGTTTTTGACGAGAGGTGGCCCATATTTGAACATGACCTAGAAATCATCAATAAAAACAGTCTGACTAAATCGTGACCTCATGAATACAAAATGTGGTGTCTCGAGTGTTAACAGAGTTTTACTTTGACTTAGCTAGTGAGCTACAGAAACATTTTGACAAAAGTCATGAAGATGGAATTCAAAATGTGGCCTCTAGAGTCGATTTCCTTTAATTAAGCCAGTGACTGAATTTTTTTATCACTAACCATTCTCAGACATCAAGCTATACACCCTTACCAGCTTTCATGTTCATTTGATGTGATATGTGTACAGACATCAGACACAGGACACAACGTGCTCAGAAGCGAAAAATGACAGTTTAATTTCTACGATGTCCTAATTTTAAAGGCTCTAGCATGAAGATGTTTGTTGGTCTGGTCACCATGAACAGTGGCGATATCTGAAGACTGATGCACCTTTATTTGACTAGAGCATGCTACGATCTCAAAAATAAGTAGGAGTATTCAGAAAAATTCATGGTGGTAAATGAACGTGGTGGAACCGTATTACAGTCGCGGTTTGAGCGCTATGGTAGCGGCAGCAGTACATCGAAAACATAGTAACTCTGCGTGGTAACTGGCGTGGCGTAACTTGGTTGTCAAGCTTGGCAGACCACATTGGTACGATCCAACCACAATTGCGCTATCGTGTTAGCGTGTCGCTTAGCTGCATTTTGAAGCAGTTTGGTGTTCGTGCAAAGGCGGACCTTGAGCACTGTGCAATCATAGGCGTAGACATAAATAGTAAGTAGTGTTGGGAATCAGTTCACATAGCTGACCGGTTAATAACCAATAATATTTAATACTTTAATATGAAAATAAGCATACTAGTATTCACTAAAACTTAAGTGCAATAAGAATATATTTACTGCTGCATCCATTTTGTAAGAAAATAGAATTATACAAAACGTAACATCGGTTGCTATTTGTTCAACTTTTGCAAGTCTGTCATAGGTTATGAAAATTTTGTTTATTTACTTAATCAGTGTGTATTACTTGAGAAATTTTTATACCTGAATAAGAACGACAATTCCTATTTCTTTTAAAGAAAACTGGTCGACTTTTGCGAATTCCTCGTCGAGGATTAATCAGGGCCGTTTTGTCAACGAATAAACTACGTATTGAATAATCAGTAAAACACAAGCGATAGAAATGTCGCGGGGACGGGCTGCTGATGTCAACGGTATGATGGTCGGACCACGTAAAATATCGCCTATTTTAAAAATCTTCTGTCTCGCCTTTTCAGGAGAATATATAAATAAACTAGTGAAAATCTGAAACCTCGCGAGGAAATACTGGTGAAATTTAACATTTAATGTGTCGCATGTTGCACTTTAAACCTTGCGAGACTCCTGTCACATGTCCGTATTTTCGCATGGATGTTACAGTCCGACTGAATGATCTTATAGCTCACTGCCGGAGATGAATGACCTTTGTCATGTATTATTTGCCCTTTGGTCGTAAATTTAGGCTGGTAAATTGAATTATTTCAAGAAGTTTGCTGTAAAATATGCTAATGCTAACCAGTGAATTACTTCCATAATGCATCCTTGAAATTTGTTGACAGTCCTTCCTCTCAGGATAGGGACGGTCAGATTGTGATCCAGTTCCTATTTGTAAAGACGGTCAGTACAACACTTAATTAAAGAGAGAACGTGTACAGGTGTTCCATTTAAGAAAAGACAGAGATTGTTCCAAATACAGGTTGTTACAAAACGTTTAAAAACTCGTGAGACTTAAAAGCTCAATCTCAACTTAATGTCAAACGATCAAGTCTGATAAAGACTTACTGACTATATAAGACGCACATTATCATTTCTTTTTTCAACAACAGCCGCATACAAGTTCAAGTCACATAACCATATTAATGTACTCGTTTGCATTTGCACAGATTTATATTAAATTTGTTACATTTTAACTTCAAGAAAATGTTATTGTCTGCAAACGTTTTGCGTCAATGAATTCTTAGAAAACACGTCTGTTTTATCATAATTTGGCCTTGCTAATATGTATGTCATAATTATTTTGTTGTGAGAAGTTTGGAGTTTTCTCTCGACCTACTATAGCAAAAAAATATTTTCGCAGTTAACTTTCTAGTGGGATATAATAAAAATCACGCTCTGGTTCCAACTATGCAAGGTACATATTTTGTCATAACAGGACTGTCTTTCCTTTCAGTGACAATTCTTTTACCGTGTTTTATTGCAGCAGCTAGTGCGTAAGTGCTCTTATAAATTATTTAGCCTCGAATATGTTTATAATTGCATTAATAAATAAATAAACAAATGAATGAAAATAAAAGAAAAGAAAAAATCGCGAAAATGTAATTACATGTATCTACTGCGTCTAGTTTTGCACACACGTCCCAGTTTGACCGAGACTTTCTTATATTCTCCTTTGTTCTACGAGATCGTGTCAAAATGTGACCTTTCACGAAACATTCAGTTCATACATGTTTCGAAATTAATAGTGAAATAGATAAAAATGGCAGCCTCGAAGAGGATAGGAATCTAGTACTGGGGCTAGCCAGGAACGCTCTCTGTGAATAACCAATACAATTGAAACTGTTACATTACATTCCAAAACACCAATCAACGAACTAGGAAGATAGGTTTACTGACTGCATGATCTTATACTAGATTTAGCCAGGAGAGATGATTAAGTAAATTACTCGCGTGTAAATAACTGAAAAAATGTTGAAACGGACGTTTAATCCTATAAAACCAATTAACTAACTAGTGAACATAATTTACAAAATTCATGGCAAGATGATTGTGAAAACTTGCAGTATCAGCACGGCAGAACAGAGACAGTACCTAGACGCAAGTTTTGCACGTTACGACCACGACCCTAAGGACGGTTTAGTACTGGAAAATGAATGGGATGCTAGAATTTACAGAGAGAACCTCGACAGTAAGGCTTCGAGCTTTTATTGGTGGATTTTTTTGTTAAGTGAGACAAGAATGATTTATTGCTCAGCGATAGGCTTTGTCCAAACGGTGAACAAATTTCTAGGTCATAGATGAATAGATGAATGAATATAATAATTATTTTATCGACTAGAAAATTAATAACATACGAACATAGTTAACTAGTAAGATATTCGCCCATATTCTCACATATTTCTGTCGTTGCATTCAAATAATGCACTGAAAAAAGACGTGAAATGGGTAATATTTTGGTATCACTTTTTAGAATAATTACAAACATTTTGTCGACTTTTAAACGTAAACCCTGATCCCAGTGAAGAAGTATTGACAAAATCTGTTTTCGTCACCTTCGCATCTATCTTTAATTCCAGACGACGGTTGTGTGACAGTACAGGAGTACCTGCAAGTTCATTCCTGTCCAATGCCCGAGAAGTTGTCCAGTCACTAAGACCACTGTCATGACGGATGCCTGAAGATACCAGATATGTCAATGGAATTCCATCTCATTGACCATAACAGTAAGTGAACTTGACGATCAAGTTGTAGTCTGAAATCCATACCCGCATATAGAGCTAGAGCTAATTAGTGTTTTCATATTGCAACTGGACCTTCACACGAATCTTCCGTTGCAGTTATCTCTCAAGACTTACCGTGAATTTCCTAAGTAATAACAAAGATCTAGGCCTTTGGTAATAAGAAGGTTTGAATGTGGCGCTACCATGACGTCACGCTTGGGATATTTCGAAATCGCGGAGCCAGATTATATGCATGCATGGTTCGGATATTTCGAAATCGCGGTGCAGATTATAAGCATGCATGGTTCAGATATTTCGAAATCGCGGAGCCAGATTATATGCATGCATGGTTTGGATATTTCGAAATCGCGGTGCCAGATTATATGCATGCATGGTTCAGATATTTCGAAATCGCGGAGCCAGATTATATGCATGCATGGTTTGGATATTTCGAAATCGCGGTGCCAGATTATATGCATGCATGGTTCGGATATTTCGAAATCGCGGTGCCTGATTATATATTTATTCCTTTGGTATCGGAAAAATATTTTTACAGGGGAACCAGCAATGGCATATGGTGTGTTTACCGAAGGTCTCATTAAATTCCAAGTTAAAATAATTTTTAATTTTGTAAATAACTCTGTACATGTGCATTCATTTTGATACCAACTGATTTCCTTCTATTTTTTTCTTTTCTTTTTTTTGCAGAAAACAACGTTGTCGACATCCATGAATGGGAACAATATTTTCTAAATCTCATCCGCTCGCCCAGCCGGTCACTATTTCAGCACAGCGGCCCGTTGAGAATTAGATGTTTGTGACGTGAATTCTCACGTGCACATGTAAACAAGTAGTTCTTACAACTGAACATTTATTTTGAAGGTGACTTTGATATGTGAGAAAACAGTTTTTGGTCTACAGATGTTACTTTCAAAGAATGGTAGGTAGCTTAACTTTATTTCTACAAAACAGCAACCGTCATGGGCGTAAAAATGAAACACTTACTGTTTTCTTTCGTTCTTCTCAGGAATAACGGTTTGGCAAACTACGTAGCTGAGTAATTTAAAAAGATTAGCTAAGATCGCGTATAACCGTCATACCAGACAAAATGTGAATGTTTAGTTTTAATAAATTTAAAGTAACGCGAAAATGGTTTAACTATTCAGTTATGAAAATTAAGATAACAATTTATATCGAAACAAAAACATTTTTTAGTATGCATACAGCATAGCTTCATAAAAATAGGATAAAAATGTAAAATGATAAATAACAAGATCTATCACTAACGGTGATGAATACTCTTAGATACCGCCTTGCCTCAGCAGAAATCAATACAAACACTACATGATGACGACATGCAAATCTGGATTATTACTAGAGAAGTTTGATTATACACAAATTAATAATTGCTAAGAAAAGCACAGATAAACACTGGACAAACTTTTTTATTTTTTATATGTAAAAAATCTAAGTGCCGTAACTCAGTGAAATTTCATTGGACTGAAACACAACAATGACATGCACAAGTAAACTTGGTACTTATGACTCTTGAAAAGTATTATTGAAATCTGGCAAACAGTTGCTGAGAAACAGCATGGACAAATTTAATTTTAATTATTAAAAAAGAATCAAACACCCATAACACAGTGAAAAATCGACATGGCAGTGGAACACAGCAACAGCATGTACAACTACGCTTTGTACTTAAGATTCTTGCAAAGTATTATTAAAATCCCAGTAATACTTGATGAGAAGCAGTCTATGCAAACTGATAAAAAAATATCAAAAATATGTGTGAAAAATATCAAAGGGCCATAACTCAGTGAAAAATCATTGGAGAGGGGCGTGACAATAATATGCACAACTAAACTTGGTACTTTTGGTTCTTGCAAAGTATTACATGTATTTAAATCTGAGAAAAAGCCGCTGAGTCCAGACAAATTCTGTCTACGGACGGCTGGATGGACGGACGGACCGACCGACCAACGCACGTGAGTCCAATATTGCCCCCAGATATCATGTCTGAGGGCATAATAATAAAAAAGAACAACATGTAATATGTCAAATGCTATCTGATAAAAAGGGTAAAAAAGTGCAGTTTAGAACACATAGGTTTACAAATGTTCAAGATCCAGCGTCAGAACATTTTGGAGACATTTAGCACAGCCATGATTGACGATCTGCCAAAAAAAAATATTTAAAATAAAAATAAAAGAATCACAGCATGCACATTGCTATCACATGTCATTTTAATCGTCAGTCTTTTGCCATTTTGTATTGATATGACATTTAGTAGATTAAAACTTTCTATTAGCAAGATAAGAAATCTAAACGTTAATACCACATAATTTAGAGACATAAAAAATTATATAAACATACTGGAGATACAATCATTAATCTTTAATTCATGCAAAGTTGTCTCCTTGACTATACGTCGGTGAATGACGTCTGTCATCAATTTATTTGTCCTTTGGTCGACCGAATTGGATACTATTATCTGTCTACGCGTAGTAACAAGTCTAAAGGAATAATAATAAAACCAAGTTTACTTTTAGTTTAGTTTTTTACTTTCATAAAAAATACTTAAAAATATTTTTTGCTACTTGCTTGCATTCCTAGCTCTAGTAATTCTTGAAGAATTTTGTCCGGTACCACATATTTAAGGATGATCAGATTAAAATCCAGTTGCCATTTGCCAAGACGAGCAGTACAACATAGAATTCATGTAGAGGTGTCCAAAAGGTGAGGAGATAGAGACTGCTCCAAATATAGGTTGTTACAAAACATTTAAGAACACGTGAGCTCAAACATGACTTAGTGGCCACCGGTCTAGTGACCTTGCTGATAAAGGCTATAAAAGACGCGCCCTGACTTTTCATCTTTTTAATTATCAGCAGTATAGATAAGACATTCCAGTAAGTAACAAAATATTTTTTCTCTCCAAGTCTTAAGCACAAAATGTAAATGATATTGGATAGATTTTCTTTTCACTCTAATGATGCGTTCACTAGAGATTTTCTAAAACAAAATCGTCATTTTTTGTTGTAAAACTGTTTCAACCAATTATGTGTTTGCTCCACGATTGTACTGTTCCTTTCAACATGAAACAGCCAAACATATAATGGAAATAGTGCAGTGTTGTTGTTTTTCGGATAAGGTGTCTTCAAGGGTTTTCGAATCCTCTTAAGCCAATTTGGTTCTCCATAAAGTTCAGAAGTAATGCGTTAGACGATCCTGAAAATATATGGGGGTGGGGGAATAAATAAAGGGTTTTGGGGACTCAGCTGTGTGAAAAAAAAAAATGGTTTTCAAAAACGTCACATCAGTTCGGGCTGCGTTTTATCACCTGAACTAGAACGACAGATACGTTTTATTATAACAAGGATATCTTTCTTTTCAGTGATGCATGTGTTCCTTTTCATGTTGTTTGTTGGAGCAGCCAGTGCGTAAGCGCTCTTACAAAATTTGAACGAGATCCTTAGAGTTAATTACGTTAATACCTTTTCTTAGTAATTATTGCAGATTTTTTCACTCATTGAAAACAATTCACCGAAACTATATGTATTGTGTAACATGATACATTTTACAAAGCTCTACGGAAGCCAGTCATTACAAAATATCTTGTAAATAAATGAATATTCACATTTTCTGTTATTTTCGGTAACCCACTGACGTGACAGTCGTCAGGAAGTGTGCCAAAAGCGTTTTAATCGACCTTAACATTCTAGTATTTTTCTTTGCGTGAGGACTTCGTGCAGTTTGTCCAAAAATAAATTTTTTATTAAGAAATCACTACAAATGATGTGTTACAAGCACTTTTTTCTATAATAGTGAACATTAAACAAGGCTGGTAGTTTCTTCCAGTCAACTTGACATCACATGTACTGGTCTAGCCAGGAGAGATGATTTAGTAAATTACCCGCGTGTAAATAACTGAAAAAATGTTGAAACGGACGTTTAACCCTATAAAAAGTGAACATAATTTACAAAATTCATGGCAAGATGATTTTGAAAACTTACAGTATCAGCACGGCAGAACAGAGACAGCACCTAGACACAAGTTTCGCACGTTATGACCACGACCCTAAGGACGGTTTAGTACTGGAAAATGAATGGGATGCAAGTATTTACAGGGAGGACCTCGACAGTAAGACTATGCTTTATTTGATACCTTTAAATGTTACGAGTCTATACTAAGCCAACTAATGTTTGCAAAACCACTTAGTCATTAAAAAAATGACGACTATTTCAAGGTTGACTTTGTTGAAAGTTAAAACAATATTAAGATATCAAGCTGAACAAATGGGTGATATATGATTGCATTGACTTATACTGTAGTTGTTACTGGTATCATGCACACCAAGTTTAAGGGTGAAGATTTTCGCAAGAACAATTAAAAATTCTGCCAAATATATATCCAAAGTTATCCTGCCTAGAGTATCGAGTGTAATTCTGGTATAAAAACATATTTTTAAAGGGGCTGTGCTCCAGATGACAAAAAAAGGAAAGTTTTCTTGTATTATAAATTTCTTGTATTATTTATGACTAATGCTTAAAAAATAACTTACTGACAAAAAATAAGTGAAATAATTACATTATAAATTGATTTTTTTCCCTTTCAAAATGCTATACCGTAACGCGACGGTATAACTATATCGTATAAGATTTGAAGTAAATACCTGTAATATTACATGCGGCGATGGTGGTGGCAGTTAAAGCGTCGGAAATACTTTGTTAACATGAGGTCCAGAGTTCAAATCAGGCTGGAGCGAAAATATTTCTTTTGATTCTATTTTGACTTTTATCATCAGTTTTGTAGTAAAATATTATGTTGTTATAATCTCACGGCATCTAAATATATAATTTATGAAAAAAAATTTTTTTATGTCAAATCTGGAGTACAGCCTCTTTAAATTTTGGCATCTGAAAAAGAAAGACTCTCAGAGGTGCGGTTTTTATTCAGCTTCTAATTTTAGGATTCGAGAAAAACTTCTAAAATGTGATTTTTTTTATGTATACCGTTGTTTATTTCTATTCAAGAAATATTTATTGAAACAATTCGTCCCTGCTTAACTTAAAGCAGAAAAGCAATGAAGCCCAATTTTCTAACATTCCCAAATTGCAGAAGATACGTGTGTGACACTGCAGGAGTATCTTCAAGTTCATTCTTGCCCTGTCGCCGACCAGTTGTTCAAACATTATGACCACAATCATGACGGGTGCCTGAAGATAGCCGATATGTCACAAGAGTTCCATCTCATTGATCATAACAGTAAGTAGGTCTGAACTACGACTAACCTGTTGTGCAGATCTGAATTTAGCTAATTACTGTTTTCATGAAAAACTAGCAACAAGGCCATTCCCAGAATTTTGGGCGACAAAAAACAACCTGGTGGCTAATAATGCTAAGGAATATAACAAACGCAGATTGTCCGCAGAATATCGAAACTTTTAAATAGTTAATTACTTCTAATGTGATGGTTGCATGTACGGATCTATATAATTATGGAAATCATTATTATCCTAATCTGTTATCTAGTGGTGTTTTGATGCTTAACTTATATTCAGTTAGATTTAAGCGGATTAACTGTCTCGAAATCTTGACGCCTAGATTCTTAGTTCTTTGTTTTTGGAGTATTATTTTGACAGTGAAATCAACAATGGCTAAGTGCGTGTCTGCCGATGCTCAGTATCATTTTCTCTGTCGATTTTAAATCTGTATAATTTTATGATTTAATTATATGTTATTTCTTATATTTCTGTTGTCAATACTATTGATTTCTTTCTTTTATTTTTCTAGAAAACAACGTTGTCGATCTTCACGAATGGGAACAATATTTTCTTCATCTTGTAAAAACATTATTTCCCCACTATGGACACCAGGGCCGTTGATTCGTCCCTTCAGAAATCTGATGGATTTACAAGTTTTAGTGAGATAATTTGTATACATATATTTTCTTATAAAATAAACATTTGTTATCTGCTGTTGTTTGTTTTTAGTTTCATTTTGAATTAAGTGGGGACTTTTAGTGACGTTTTTCTACTCAGTGTGCGATTAAGATGACAGCATTATTGAAACATATTACCAGATGTTTGTTTGAACTTTAAAATAAATGTCTGTTCAACCAAAGAAGGACAAGTGTTTGGTTCGTCACTAGGGGTTATTTTGGCAAGGTTTGCAACTGAAATATCTAACTGTTGCTTTTAAAGCACCCGTTCAGACTTTTTTTCAAACATGCCATATTTTACTGTGTATATAGGGGTGAATCTTAGACTGATAAATGATTTTGGTATCCACGTGACATTAATCTATTTATGAGGTCACTTGCCTTTGACTATGTAGTAAAAGCAGTGTCCAAAAAGTAGTGAAGACCTCCTTAGCCCTTCCTATCATTATAATGCAAGAGTAATTTACGATCCCAGTGAACGTTATATTTAAAAGAGAATAATTGAAGGTATCTCATTTATGTAATCTCATATGTAGATGACCATATCACTGCAGTTCTTGACTACTCATCCAACTAAAAGGATAATTTCAGCATATTTGGAAGTAAATAAAAAAACTGTGAGAGAGAGAGAGAGAGAGAGAGTATGAGTATAAGAAAAGCTTTCCGTATGCTTTAAATGGAGACTTTCACCTTACGAGTCACCAAATGTACACCGTAGAAAAGTATGTACTATACTAAGCTTCCCCAGATGATTTTTTAATATCTCTTCCTTGAAAATATTATAGATCTAAAGATCGGAAGATCGCAAGGCCATTAAAGAAAGAAAGGAAAGAAGAAGAAGAAAGAAAAAACGAAAACAAAATACCTTGCTTGTTTCCTAGATAACTGAAAAACTAGCGGAATATTCTGGGAATCCTCTGCCATCGCGGAATACCCATTTCATGAACTCAGATTATTTGGTACATTTTTCTCTTAACCTCAACAAATCTACCCATATTTTTGACATTCTACAAGCATTTTTATTCTCAACCATGATCGATGATGTTGATTTGAACCGAAATATATAATACTATCAAACAACTACAGATGCATTGACTGACTAGTTTGTGTCTGCTAAGTATATGTAAAAATCTGACATAGTTCACAGGAGGGCTGTAAAACATAGCAAGACCCATTTAAAATCGTTCCAAACTATTTATGCATCTGTACTCCTGGGAAAATGCAAAAAAGTGGGTTATGTTTCAAACAAGAAATATATTTGTGCTTATTTGGACTTACCAATAAAATTAACGACAACAAAAAACTTAGCCAATTTTCAGATCGGAGTATGTGACACAATTACATTATGAATTTTATTCTGAACGTATATGAACATGAATTTTGCTACCACACTATCATAATTAATAAAATGAAACAAATCACAGATTAGGACAAACATGTTCAAAACAGCCCAGAAAACTGGGAACTTTTTTCCTAACCGTCTTTGATTGCAACTCAGTATCATCAGGGCCTTAACTGAGAGGCCCTGGTATCACAACTGCTCAAAACGAACGTGAGCGTTACCACTTTTTAAGCTTTTTATACCTAAATAAGATTTAGTGAAGTCTAACCTACACGTTCGCTAAATACTCTTCACATTAGAGGTAGGCGGTGTCATGGCGAAAAAATAACAACCCAAACAAACAAGATCATGCTTGAAATACACTTATTTATCTGTGGTATATACACGTGAGAGACATTCTGTGGAGGAGTGTATGATTTGATAAGCTGCATTTTAGCTTTAAATGATACGAATACATTGCATGCGAAAATATAACAGTGGTCTTCATCGCAGTTGTTCTGTGAGAAAAAAATAGTATCAGACATATAGAATACTTTTAAACGGATAAGAATGATGATACGACAAGGACCTTATGAGAACATTAAGAACAGACAGACATGTTCAATAACAAGGCACGAAAGTTACAGCATTTTAGATATAGAAATAGACCAGAGTCTGGAAAGAACACTGAGCTCTGGGCTGTGTGATTTGAAGGAGAAAGATATAACTTTACACAAGTACCATGACATTCCAGAATTTTTGAAAGGAAATCCATATGTCACAGAAGGCTATAGGGTTGAGCTTCCATTTAGCTTGTGTCTTAAAAGGTAATGTGTAGATAAGGCTTTTTCATTTAACACTGACAGAAGCAGTCTGTGAAAGGTATTTAAGGCATGAGGCTCTTTTTATAGCAACTTAGGCACTGCCTCAGGGGTTGGTATAAACAGCGAAATGAAGATTACATGGCGAAATGGGCGAAAAGGGCGAAATGATGATAAAAAAATTGAAATACTGTTATTATCCTTTTATTAAAGATAAAAGATCTAAAATTGATCAAAGGTTAATTGTTTTAAATATTTCATATGTTTTCAGACTTGATATAAATGAAAACAATGTACGGTAAATTTCACTATGACCATTTGCTTTCAAGTTCTTGCTATGGCGAAATGAAAAAGAGTGACGGCGAAATGGAGAAAAATGTAGAACACACTTCAATTTTTAATTACAATTAATCACTTATCGTTTTGTTAAACTGTCAAAACACATATGACTAGAAGTTGAATTAGTGAATTTATCTTTTGTTATGTATTTGAAAGACGTACTAAACATGGGCGAAATGGATCTAACTCGACGAAATGAAGATATAATCCTGATTACTCAGTTAGTATTTATTTTGGCAGTATTATTGGCAGTATCCTTCATTTAGGACCCATGACAAATGTCTTAATGAAAATGAGAGCAAGAATAGCTCATAAATGAGATTAGTTTCTTACCTGACAGTTACTAAAATGACAGGAGCAGTAAATCTGCATTGAGTTGGCATTATATTTCCACTGCCTGTAATAATATTTTAGCTAGCTAGTAATTGAGGTTTGTAAGTTCAAATATTAGTTATATGAGACAGAGTTAATGTAAATGGTCACTTGCTAGCACTTACATATTTCTGATAGTGGGAGAGAGGATGGGGGAAGACTTAAGGTAACTATGGCCTTTGCTTCAGCACTTTTTTTCAGACTGGAAGTAGATGAGTATGTCATGCATCTGATGTTTCTTTCACTGATATTTCGACTCACTGTAATCACCTACTATCACCTTGAACATGGAATATATAGGTTAGGGTTCATAATAGAATGAAGAACAATATAAAATGTCAACCAACTCTGTATGATATATGAATTGATATGCATGTTATGATAGACTGTAGCATTACATTATGTTTACTGTTTTTACATATTTTTGTGTGTACATTTCAGTATGTTTGTTTGGACCAATGAGACAATTAATATATGGTCACATCTTGGAGGATTTTTTCTGTTTATTTTCTTCACACTGTATGATAACATAATAGAAATTCCACGCAACAATGGTAGTGTAGCAGACCATGTAATTGTAACAATTGGGCTCATATGTTACCAGGTATAAAGTGGTTGTGATTATTTTGCCTTTTGTAGAAAATTAAATGTGCATTTATTTAGATACAAAGAACAAGGAAATGGACTTCATCTTATATCACAAAAATGTAATTCTGTTGTGTCTATTAAATTTCTTCGAACCATTATGTCTACCGATACTTGATTGAATTTAGCAGAAAATGTTGTAATTTAGGTAAAGAAAGACAGAACATATTGTAGCAATGATTTTAGTAGTTAGACTTGAGTTTATTTAGTATGGCAGAACAAAACTGTAATAACCTTTGTTGAATGCATCTTTCAGTTTTGTATGTTATGTTCTGCTGGGTTTCACATGTTTGGTTGTCACTCGGAGAGAGCAAGCAAGCGATGGTTAGCTGTAGATCTGGCTGGTATTTTAGTTGGTGTTATTGGATGCTACCTTCCTGCAGTGCATTATGCATTTTATTGTCTTTCAGTAAGTATGCTAGATATTATGTATAATATAAATTGCTTAGTAAATTATCTGCTTAAAAGAGAATTTTGTAGAAACTTAAGTACCATATACTTGTGTTTAGCAGTCTTGTGGAAATTCTTAAGTACATATTTTAAGATCTAGTAATTAAATTCAAATTAACAAACATCTACAGTATCATTTTACTGCTAATAGGGTTATATTAACTGTTTTAAATCAAAGGTTGATTAAAACTTAGTTCAGCTATAAGTAAACTATGACTGTTTTAAAATCAAATGGTTGATTATAACTTATTTCAGCTATAAGTAAACTATGACTGTTTTAAAATCAAATGGTTGATTAAAACTTAGTTCAGCTATAAGTAAACTACAAATGTAGACAGAGAAAAGGAACTTTAATCACTCCTCTTAGTGTTGAATAAATGGTACATTGCCACTCCCCAGTTATCCAGCAAGTGCATTTTTAGTCTGACAGCTTGAAAAGGGCAGTTATTAATTATGCTACATCATATATTTCTTAAATTGAAAGGAATTTATTTGTTTGGTCAAAGAATTCAGATATATTTTAGATAATGATTTTTTCATATATTTCAGATATGGAGAGATATCTATTTATTCACTATAGCAGTATTAACAGGGCTGACCATTTTCGTACAGTTCCACCCACAGTATTTCCACCAGCATTGGTTCCGTCAGAGGGTAGCCGTGTATGTTGGCCTTGTAGCGTATGGTGTTATCCCGGCAAGTCACTGGTACATCCTCAATGGTGGATGGGATGCTGAGATAGTTAGAGTATGAACTGTTTTGTTATTTGTATAATTTTGCAAAATGGGTAGAGCTCAATGAAACCTTCTCAAGTTTTCCTTAAAATGATACAAACTATTGGTTTAACTTTGTATGTTGGTGTAGCTTGATATGGTGTCCTATTGGCATTTTTGTTTGATTAAACTGATTTGAAAACATCCTATACTGAATGAAATTATGAACATACACAAAGACAAGTTACTTTTACTGTTTTTTTTTTTTTTTTCAGTATTGAAATGAGTTCAATTAACTAAAAAAACAACATAAGTAAGTAATTATGATTTATTTGTTTCAGATTTTCATTCCAAAAGTTGTGACAATGTACTGTCTTGGGATGTTGGCTTTTGCATTTTATATAACAAAATTTCCTGAAAGGTTTTTTCCAGGTAAGGTATTATACTGTTATTCCCATGTAAATCATAAAATATCACCTGCACCTTTTCCTTCACTTTGATTTACCACACATTCACATGAGATTTCCATGAAATTGAAGGAATACTTAACTCTTTTTGCTAAGGATCTGACTTTTTCTTAAATACAATATTAAAGATATTTAGTATGAGACAGACAAGATTTAGTCTTAATGCACTTTTTGTAATTAAAGTGTGACAGCCTTGTCAACAGATCAAACAGAAAAGCTGATACTCTGCACTCATATTGTCATTTCACTTGACCATTTTGTCCGCCCATTTTCGTTACCTGTTGACTAATGATTACCTGTCAGTCAGTTGCAAAAGCAGTAGGTATTTACATCTGATACCTAGTAAAATTTGTATGAAACTGTCTTTAGAAATGTTGATATGTCACCTTGGGGACTGCTTATTTATATTTTATGCAACCTCAGATTGGTTGAAATGGCAGATAAAACAACAGGAATGCAGGTTCCAAAAGTCTCTTAATTGAATTGCTTAATTGACGGAAAGGTAGAATTGTGACAAGCATCCTATGTTCTTGCCTTGTCACAGAATATAAATTACAAAAACTTTAGTGACTCACTTTAATTCTGCAAGGGGTTTAATTTTTTGTTGGACCTAAACAGTTGTTGTGACAATGCATCATTTATCCAGTTATTCAGCTTATTTTGTAGAGTTTTATTTTAGAACACTTGGCAGTCTTAAAGTTATCTGTACTGATGCCACTCTGTATATGAATTAAATTTAATTGCATGGAACAATTTTTATGCTTTCTTTTTTTATCATCAAGATTGATAATGTCATTGTTTTGCCCCCTTTATGAATTGTTTCAAGAAAAAACTGATTCAGAATTGCCAAATGAACATGTTACAGGTCTTTCCATCCAAGAACTTTTTCAAAATGACTAATGAGAAACGGTTCCAGTAGCATTGGACTAAACATGCTGATAGTATAACCTTTATCAGTACCTCTACCAGCTAGCACATAAAATCTCCATCTTGCACTCAACATTCCATTTCTAAATGCCCCTTCAAACTTATGCTGAATTAGAATGATAATATACCACTGTAATCTTCACATTTCTTTTTTGTTGCAAATTTTCCATTTTAAGTGATCATATTTTCATACTGAATCATTCTTCTCAAATGTTAGACTTATTTTAAGGTTTTTTTTATCTAAATTTTTATGCTACCAAATCATTAAGCATGAAAAATGCTATTAAAATGTTGTCATATTTGCACTGTTTTTGGTATTCTGCTATCAGTGTATTTGTAAAAGGTCATATTTGCACTGTTTTTGGTATTCTGCTATCAGTGTATTTGTAAAAGGTCATATTTGCACTGTTTTTGGTATTCTGCTATCAGTGTATTTGTACAAGTAGTTTGTACGATGTACAGGATTTGTTAAAGTTGATATTTGACAGTGTGAACATTGATCTATAAAGATGTGAAAATGACACGTGGTATATTATCTGATTTCAGGGTTATTCAACTTCCTTGGTAGCAGTCATCAGTGGTGGCATCTTATCATAGTAGTAGCATTCGCATTCTGGCACTCAGCTGGACGTGAACTTCTCTACTATCAAACTAGGCTAGAGTGCCATGTGTGATGGCATTGTTCATATCCTATCCTATCCTGGCCGAGAAGTTGCTAATTTATTAGACTTTGGTTCTCAGAGCCTCAAGAGTTACTCTTATTAGACCATACTCAAGTTTTCATGTGTAAACCATTGATCTGCTGTCATAACTAGTTTGAATTTCGTCTGTTAAACCGCCATGAAATTACTTTAACATCAGACTAAGTGAAAATGACGGTATTATTACTGATTGTCCTCTCAGTGGAGTGTATGTGTATTTAATGGGTAGAATAATTCTACTACCACATGAGGATTGTCAAGTGTAATGCAGTTACTGAGCAACTATAAATAAATAATATTTATTGAAGACACATTGTAAAGCCACAACAGTTACTTTTTATTGATTAACACACATGCAACGTGTTAGATAACCACAATTTCTCAGTTTAATCAAAATTTCTTTTTTAAAAAGTGATGTGTGACATATTTTCAACTGGGTAGTTTTTGCTTATGAAATACAGTGAACTTTTATAATGTATGTGCTCAACTCAAATCAAAGATATAGTGTAGAATTGTTAGTTTGTTAATTGTTTTTAAACATGTTTAATATTACTTTTTTACTTGTTTGATGACATAGACTGTAAAATGCTCTTTTTTGTAGAAATGAATCTCTTAAAATTGTGGTCCAATTTGATCTCTTTATATCTAGTTCTCAGATTGTCTTCAGAAACATTCCAGTAAATCTGTGCCCTCATTCTGTATTTTATTAATGTAATAGAAGATATTATAAACTTAAAAGAATCAGAAAAGAACATGGCAATTTATAGATACCAATAAGATAAGGTCAAGAAGTACTAACAGGATTTGTCAGTCATAACACATCAGTTGAAGAAATTTTTTTTTATAGACATCATGGTACTTACATGCTTTTAATGTATAGTACTTACATGCTTTTAATGTATAGTAAGGCATTATTATGATATACTTATTTTGTAATTCACAATGAACTTTTATTTAACTTTTCTGGTCTTATAAGAATCATTATTGTTGTCTTTCTGTTTGTTTATATACTTTTATCATTTGCCTGTGATAAATTAAACATAATGCTGTTTTGTATTATAAAATGACTGTATATTATGTTTAACATTCGTGTTTTAGAATCGCTTTGTACGGAAAAGTTTTAAATGAGGTTTGAAATAAACACTTATTGAACTGCCATAAACCTACCTTTGAACAATTTCATTTGCTGAGAATCTTCCTGTTTTTTTTACTTAATGGACTTGTGCCAATATGATTGAGCAGGTGTACCATTCTGTCTGTCTGTTGCATTAATCATGTACTTTTAAATCAACAATACTATTTCAAAATGTTGTTGGTAAACTGTTGCAAATTGACAAAAATCTGAGTGTTTAAGTACTAGTATTAAGATATTGTTTGTTTTATAACCTACTGCCCCACCCTAACCATGTATACACTGTCACAATCTCAAGAGATTTTAAAAGACTTCAGGCTTTTTTTTTTGTATTTACAGTTGTTTATGTATATTTTCTGTCTATATATTAAAGTAATAAAACTATCTGAGTTTTTTGTGCATTTTCTTTGCACAGGTGGATATGGTGGAGTATTTGCGTTACATGCAACTGTATATAAGCAGGGCCTTAATATTATATATAAGTTGAAAAGATCTGGAATTAATTTTCAAAGGAATAGAAACTTGGTGGGAACGTACTTGTAGAATTCAAATTAGGTTGATTTGAAAATGCCAAGGTGAAGTTTAGTTTTGAAGAAAAAAGAAAAAAAGTTAAAAACAAGCAAACCATTGGGAGAAAGAACATGTAGTATACTTAGAAACTATTTTATTTTCAGGATATTTCAACTTCTTGGGCTCCAGTCACAATGCCTGGCACATTGGTATTGTTGTGGCTTTTGTTTGGATGCAGGTCAGCCTTCGGAAAATGATGATGTATCGCAAGCTCAAACCATGTTTCCCAGTTATGGACAGATGACATGTAACAGTGTTGACAGATGACATTGTACCCGAGAGGCACATTTCCATGTTGTTGATAGATATTTATGTCTCCCTCCCTCTTGAGGAGACACTGTTTTTGCCCTGTCCATCTGTCCCACTTTGTTTCCATTTGATAACTAGAGTACCTTTTGACCTAGAGTCTTCAAACTTCATATGGTGATTGCCCTTATTGAATTACGGACCCCTATTGTTTTTGGGATATGTAGGTCAAAAGTCAAGCTCAGTGATCTTAATGTGAAAATGGTTTCCTCTCAATAACTGGAGTTCTTTTTGACCTAGTGTCTTCAAACTTCATAGGATGACTGTCCTTATTGAGTTACAGAAGCCTGTTGATCTTAGGGTCAGCCAGTCAAGGTCACAGTGACCTTACATGTAAAACTTGGGTGTCCACTCAATAAGTGGAGAGCCTTTTGGCAGAGAGTCTTGAAACTCCATATAATAATTGTCTTAAATGAGTAGAAGAGGCATATTGATTTTGGGGTCAAAGGTCACGATCTTTTACTTGAAATTGGTTTCTGCTCAATAACTTGAGTGCTAATTGACTCAGTCTTCAAACTTCATAGGATGATTGTCCTTAATAAGTAAAGGAAGCCTACTGAATTTGGGGTCACTCAGTCAAAGGTCAAGGTCACAGTGATCTTTAAATTGATATTGGTTTCTGCTCAATAACTTGAGTGCTATTTGACCCAGTCTTCAAACTTCATAGGATGATTGTCCTTAATGAGTAGCTTATTGATTTGGGGTCAGCCTGTCAAAGGTCAAGGTCACAGTGATCTTTATCTTGAGATTGGTTTCTGCTCAATAGCTTTAGTTCTATTTGACCCAGAGTCTTCAAACTTCATAGGATGATTGTCCTTAATGAGTAGAAGAAGCCTATTGATTTTGGGGTCGGCTGGTCAAAGGTCAAGGTCAGTGATCTTAAACTTGAAATTGGTTTCCGCTCATTAACTTGAGTGCTATTTGACCCAGAGTCTTCAAACTTCATAGGATGATTGTCCTTAATGAGTAGAAGAAGCCTATTGATTTTGGGGTCGGCTGGTCAAAGGTCAAGGTCAGTGATCTTAAACTTGAAATTGGTTTCCGCTCATTAACTTGAGTGCTATTTGACCCAGAGTCTTCAAACTTCATAGGATGATTGTCCTTAATGAGTAGAAGAAGTTTATAGATTTTGGGGTCAAAGGTCAAGTCACAGTGATTTTTTACATTGAAATTGGTTTCTGCACATTAACTCGAGTTCTATTTGACCCAGAGTCTTTAAACTTCATAGGATGATTGTCCTTGCTGAGTAGAAGCCCACTGTTTTTGGAGTCAGCTGATCAAAGGTCAAGGTCACAGTGAACTTAAATATGAAAATGGTTTCCACTCAATTACTAGACATCTCTTTGACCCAGTCTTCAAACTGAATAGTATGATTGTCCTTGTTGAATAGAAGCCTATTGAATTTGGGTCTCTTCCACCCACTAATCGACCTCAGTCATCTCTTCTTTGCCCCTGTTTCAATTATGCGCTTGGGGGAGACATGCATTTTTTACAAAAACATTTAGTTAATTCAGCATATCAAAATGAGAACCTTGTTAAATGGTTTTGACAAATTGGTAGACATTCATTTTTTGCAGAAAATAATATTTGAAGCCACAATTCACTAAAATTACTCTATGAATTGTCTGTGGACTGCAAAATCTTTTCAAGATAATTTCCTAGCCATTTTTTGGGGGTATATTTATGTAAACTCTTTTGCTTACATCTAACATCTACCTACCTTCAGGAAACTGTTTTTTGAAGGACCCAAGCAGATAACTTACAGTTAATTTTAAGGCATTATTTTAAGTTACTGATTTTGTGAACTATTTGCTCAAATCTAAATAAATTCTCTGAAACAAAGCTTCGTAAGTTTATTTTACTGGCTTATCAGCTCAACAGAGCACCCACCCTTTTTATGTACTGCATCCCTTTTATGTAAAGCCTTGAGCAGTGACACAACACAGGTTACTTTTTGACCATCTTCATAATCTTGATTCTTGTTTGTCTTTATTTTGGAGGGTGGATCACAAGCATCATTAAGTCGGTCACTAATTCAGTGGAATAGACAATGCTTTGTGGAAAATTTTAGAACTCAAGTACTTATGGTTTCATACAAGAAGATTTTCCTATATATCTATGTTGCAATATATCAAGTATGGTAGTAAGCTTACTTCGATTCGAATTCTAAATATAGTTTACAGTGATATAATACTGGTGAAAAGAGGAGCGGTTATCAGCTACTGGCTAGTTTCAGCTTACCAATAGTCAATATGTGTCATGCGATTCCTTAGGCATGGCCAGTACTTGCCTATGGACATAACTTGAACAAACTTGATAGGATTCCACTAGATATTGCAACAAACCAAATTTCAAAGGATTAGCCTTGCAGTTACCGATGAGATTTTCAAGTGTTTGCCTGAATAAGTCTAAGATTTTCGATCCTTGGGGTGGAGCCAAAAATCACCAAAGGGCAAAATTTGAATAAATTTGGTAGAGATCAATAAGACTGTTACACATAAAATATCTTAGCTCTTGGGCCCCATTGTTTCAGACAAGATTTTAATCTGCATGGAATGAAATTCTTTTAATCTCTTGTAGAACTTAATGCAAGGAAAATCCAAGTTTCATCAGCTCTGACCAGGTTTAGGAGATACTGTTTAAGTAAAATGTTCAGGACACTTGATGGACACAGGGCAGTTACAAAAGTTGCCCTGATTTTGTACTCGCGTGAGTAAAATTTGTTAAGGTAGAGACAATGTATAATTGTTTACTCTATATTAGCATCTTTCTCAACAGTTCCAACAAAAAATTTTCATCTGCACAGTGCTGAATTCTTAAAAAAGGCTAGTTCTTGCATCCCTTCAAAACATGTTTTTCACCTACAGCCAAGAAAGTATTTTTCACCTACAACCAAGAATGTTTGATACCCCGGAAGGGAGGCATAAAAATGATTAAGTTTTTTGTCTGTCCGTCATTCCATCCGAAACTTTAACATTGGCCATAACTTCCATATTAGTGCGTGGATTTACTTCATACTTGGATGCAACACCCTTTTGGACATTATCTTCTCTCTCTCCTGTATGTTTGACCTTGACCCCTGAATGACCTTCAACTTGGATATCCAATTGTCAGAAACCTTTATCATTAGCCATAACTTTCACATTAGTAAGTGGATATACTTCATACTTGGACACAACACCCCTTTGGACAAGCCCTTCCCACTTACCTATATTTATTTGACCTTGAGCCCTGAATGACTGGTTCTCAGCTAAAAGGACAAAGCACCACTTTGGGGGCATAGTCATCTTATAGCGACAGTTCTTTTCATCTACAGCCAAGAATGCATTTTTCACCTACAGCCAAGAATGCATTTTTCACCTACAGCCAAGAATGCATTTTTCACCTACAGCCAAGAATGCATTTTTCATCTACAGCCAAGAATGTATATTTCACCTACAGCCAAAAATGCATTTTCACCTACAGCCAAACTGCATGAAGAGTATACAAGTTATTTTTCCACTTCAGTAGACTAGGTAAATTGAAACTTTCCACCCATACTCCACTTGTTTACAGGATTGAAGGCTTTGTAAGTAAAAGGAGTCATGATAAATTTTTTGCAGGGCAGTGGAGTTAAAACATGTAATGTCAAAATGAAAGTAAATGGTTCTACAAAACTCTTCACCAGTTTTTTTATTAGAATATTCATGACTGCTGCAATTTGAATTTACACATTTATACACCTTCAGGTGAACTAAGAAATACCTTAGGTTTTAGGATTTTCACTCCCAAACGAAATTGCAAGAGACTACATGCAGTTTAGTAACCTTTATCTTCACACAAAGTATTTGACCTATTTCATGTTGCAAGTGTCCAAATGAAACCTTTCACTGGTAAAGTGCTTTTTGTATTTTGTTACAATAGATCTATATCAATATTTTCTCTACGGAAGGCCGGCAGTTTCTAAAACCAGAGATGTCACCTGTCAAATTTGATCCTTGCATAAAACTACTTATTCCATTACAAATAATTGACTTCCTCTGATAAGAATGGACAAGACATTATGTACCACTACTAAAGGTTTATGTTATCATGTGTACATAAAATAAATGCTGTATAAAGTTTTTCTCTTTATTTACACCAGGTCTACATTTCAAACAATCATGATGCTTTCTTGCTGGCTTCCTGTGCTTTGAGTACACGGACCACAATCTTCTGTTCTTCAATGAGAAAAGCCCTGACAATTCTGAAAAGATACAAATTGAAGCCAATTTGATTAGAATGAAAAAAAATTTTCCTTAGAGAACACACTGTCTTATGTGCAAAAATAACTGTCTGAGAACTGGAAAATTTTCCTGATGTTTTTGTCTGGTAACATACAGACCAGTATTTCAGGGAAACACTGTAATCAATGTTGCAGTTACCGCTTTACTGTTGCACAATTTCTACACCTAACTTGCTAATATGCTAGTAAGGCTCTAGGTTGTGCTTTTAAGAAATGGTACAAGATACAACAACTGCTTTCAAACTTTCTACACAGACAAAATTAAGTATGTTCTGTCATGTTTCATTCTGGATGAAAAATGATAACTCCCTATTCATAAAAGGTAAGGTGATTTGACTGGATTATGGTGAAAGCCACATTACAGGATATTTAGTACCAAAAAAAAAAACCCACCAAAAACTGACTGATACTCAAGTTGCTGGTTTTGACAAACTTTTGCGAAACACTAACTAGGTCAAATCAGAAACCTAGTTTCTGGAATTAGTTCTCAGATGCAAGATTCCCTGTAATACACGCAATGTAATATTACTTCATTTAAAAGTGTCCCCAGTATTTTAAGTTCTAAGTACAAACTTTAAATGAAGATACTACACATCATCACAGGAAGATCTGTTCTGTAATTATTGTGGGGTGTTTCCATAGAAACATCACTTTTTTTACAATTACAGTTTTTATTGTTGCACAATTTCTACACTTAACTTGCAACAGAAGCAATAGTTAAGCTCTAGGTTGTGCCTACAGTACACCCAACTAACAATTTTGTGAATGCAAAATTCAGTGTGGCATTTGTAATCATAATGAAAATCATTGCCCAATGCTCACAATATCATCATGATTTTGCAGTTTTGTTGATTGTCAGGGTTCTGCATGGTGTTGTCTTGGTTCATTGTAAGTACTTTTCTAATGTGCAATGTTGAGGGAATTGGTGCTTATTTACCTCAACTTTTCATAACAAAATTGAAGTCACAAAGACATAACAGGTACATAAACAGTTATAATTTGCAGATGGTCTCCTTACAAGATCAGGGACACATTTTTTTTTCTAAGACCTGATATACCAAGTTCAAAATAAACAGCAATTTAAGAGTAAGAACACACAAGAATTTTAACAAGATGTTATTTGTAACAGACACAAAATAAACAGCTCTGCATCAAATATAATTCAATCATGAACATGTATGCAAAACTGTTTTTAAAGGTCTTGAGAAATCCTACTATTCCTGTTCTGTTACAGTAGGTGAAACACTGCTTTTTATTATCAGCAACAGCTTTTACTATGGCACAATTTCTACACAACTTGCTACTGGAGCACTAGTTAAGTTCTAGGTAATGCTTACAATAATAAGAAATACAAAGCTCTTTTTACATGTCCTTGGTGGTTTTGCAAAATTCAGTGTGGCATTTGTAATCATAATTTCAATCATTGCCCAATGCTCACAATATCATCAAGATTCTGCTTATGATTAAAACTGGCCTTCTTAAAGAAGTCTTTTCGAGCAATCTAATGCCTAGTTGGACAAAAACATCAGTTTTTATGCCCGATAACTTTTGAACATCCAGCAAAGTTAGTCCAAAACCCCCATGCTTAACTGACTACACCTGAAAAAGAAACAAATGGCAATTCACTCCAGAAACTTTAAGCTACCTATGTTTTGCTTGTATGAAATAGAAAGAAACACATTCAAATGTGTTGATCAAATACCTGTCTCTTACACATCTGTGACATCGTGAACCTCCGTATGTCCTTGATACAGTCTTCAGTCTCTTTGACATGGACATCAGTTCTTTAGGCCTGGCTGGTGTGATCTGAAATAAATAAAGTCTTACATATTATCATGACGATCTGATTACAGTTCAGAACAACCATTTTTCTGAAAACAGATTTCTTTTTAATTGTTTGGCAAGTCAGTGTGGCAGGTAGAATCAATTATTTTATCATAACCCAGTGCTCACAATCTCATCATACTTGCCATTTCACATTTAGAATTGTGTAATATCCTTTTTCTATAATATGCTTTAAATACAGGTACAAGTCAGTGTGGCAGGTAGAATCAATTGTTTTATCATAACCCAGTGCTCACAATCTCATCATACTTGCTAATGAGGAATTTTCATACTTACAGACAAATAATCTCAATGTAAAAAGATTTTACGACTATCCATGAATCAGGGCAATTACCAGGAAAAATCAAAATGCAAACTTACACATTCAGATGTGAAGCTTTAGCATTATAAAAGATACATGACACCCCAAAAGTAACTATCAATCCTTTGAAATTCTTAGGTTTCTTCAGCAGCTTTCATGCGACATTTTTGAAGCAAGAAGTCAGTGTGGCAAATGGAATCATTGTATTCATAACCCAGTGCTCACAATTTCATCATTCTCTTTTCATAACAAAACTGCACACTGCATATACATGTATTTCAGATAGAAACATTTTGGTTTATTTCATATAGAAACATTTAAGTGTGTTTCAGATAAACATAATCCATCACAAGTCAGCTGAGGGAAAGTTTGTTTTCATCACAACACACACATGACATCAGGAATATCAAAGTCCTTTAGAAATAATACAGCTATGGTACTTTTCAAATGAAACAGCTCTCAATTATGGAATCAGAGGGCACAAGTTCCAAGCATCACGACCTTAGATTTCACATTTATAGAAATTAACACTAGACATAAAGGTTCAGTCAATAGGAATAGCTCTCAATCATTCTATCAGAGAGGGCAAGTTCCATTCATCATAACCAAGCAAACAAATTTTTTAGCAGTTCAACTTAACATTCATGGAAATTAACAATACACATATTGATTAAGCCAAAAGGAATAAATTCTAATCATTCAATAAGAGAAGGCAAGTTCCAAACAACATAACCATGAAACACATTTTCTACCAGTTAACAAAACATTCATGGAAATTAACAATATATTTATTGGTTCAGCCAGAGGAATATCTCTCAATCATTCAATCAGAGGGCAGGTTCAAACATCATTATCAAGAAAACAAATTTTCAACCTGTTAACAATATACATAATGGTTCAGCCAAAAGGAATAGCTCTCAATCATTCTATATCAGAGAGGGCAAGTTCCATTCATCATAACCAAGCAAACACATTTTCTAGCAGTTAAACATAACATTCATGAAAATTAACAAAATACCAAATGGTTCAGGCAAAAGGAATAGCTCTCAATCATTCAATCAGAGAGGGCAAGTTCCAATCATCATGACCAAAGATCACATATTTTAACCAGTCTCATTAACTATTTTTGGAAATTAACAATATACATAATGGTTCAGCCAAAAAATAGCTTTCAATCATTCAATCCAAGATGGCAAGTTCCAACCATCCCAACCAATAAAACACAATTAAAAATAGTCACACTAACCAATTACTGTAATTCACAGTGGACATTATAGTTGAGCCAAAAGGAAACAGCTTTCAATAATGTAATCAGAGAGGGCAAGTTCCAACCATCATAACCAAGAAAACAAATCTTCAATGGATTAGATCAGAGGGCAAGTTCCAATCATTGTAACCCAAGAAAACATTTTCAATTAGTCACACAATATTTTTGGAAATTAACAATATACCTAATGGTTCAGCCAAAAGGAATAGCTCTCAATCATTCAATCAGAGAGGGCAAGTTCCAATCATCATAACAAAGTGAGCTTACTTTCAACCATATACATTTAACATTTATAAAATTTAACAGTAGGCATAATGGTTTAGCCAAGAAGAAACAGCTCTTTATCAGGAAGGGCAAGTTCCAATCATCATTACTCATGATACACATTTTCAACCTGTCACTCTTACAATTTATTGAAATTAACACTTGACATAATGGTTCAGCTAAGAGGAACAGCTCTCAATTATGAAATCAGAAAAGGGAAGTTCCAATCATCATAATCAAGAATACAAATTTTCAACTGATTAAACATAACATTCACGGAAATTTTCAATCACAGAATTAGAAAGGGCAAGTTCCAATCACTGTAACTCAAGAAAATATTTTGTTCAAGTGAAACTAGATAGTTTTAGAAATTTACAATATATATAATGCTTCAGCCAAAAGGAATTGCTCTCAATCATGGAATCAGATAATCAGGCAAGTTCCAAGTCTCATGACCAAAGATAACATATTTTCAACAGTCTCACTAAACATTTTTGGAAAATAACAATATATGCAATGGTTCAGGAAATAGGAATAGCTCTCATCATTCAATCAGAGAGGGCAAGTTCCAATCATCATAACCAATTACACAAATTTTCTAGCAGATCAACATAGTTTTAATGGAAATTAACAATACACGTAATAGTTCAGCCAAAAGGAAAAACTTTCAATCATTCAATCAGAGAGGGCAAGTTCCAATCATCATAACCAATTACACAAATTTTCTAGCAGATCAACATAGTTTTAATGGAAATTAACAATACACGTAATAGTTCAGCCAAAAGGAAAAACTTTCAATCATTCAATCAGAGAGGGCAAGTTCCAATCATCATAACCAATTACACAAATTTTCTAGCAGATCAACATAGTTTTAATGGAAATTAACAATACACGTAATAGTTCAGCCAAAAGGAAAAACTTTCAATCATTCAATCAGAGAGGGCAAGTTCCAATCATTGTTATCCAAGTAAACAAATTTTCTATCATTTAAACATTCATTGAAATTAACAATACACCTAATGGTTCAGCCAAAAGGAATAGCTCTCATCATTCAATCAGAGAGGGCAAGTTACGATCATCATTACCAAGTAAACAAATTTTCAAGCAGTTAAACATAACAATCATGGAAATTAACATTATACCTAATGATTCTTCCAAAAGGAATAACTTCCAATCATTGAATCAGACAGGGCAAGTACCAATCATCATAACTAAGAAAACACATTTTAAACCAGTCATACTAACCAATTTGTGTAAATAACAGTCAACAGAATAGCTGAGCCAAAAGGAAACAGCTATCAATCATGTAATTATAGTGAGCAAGTTCAATCATAGTAACCCAAGAAAACAAATTTTCAACTAGTCACACAATATTTTTGGAAATTCACTATATCCATATGGTTCAGCCAAAAGGAATAGCTCTCAATCATTTTATCAGAGAGGGCAAGTTCCAATCATCATATCCAAGTAAACAAATTTTCTAGCAATTGAACATAACATTCATGGAGATTAAAAATAGACATTACAGTTTTACAGTAGATATAACAGTTCAGCATGAAAGAAACGGCTCTCAATTTTGTTATCAGAGAGTGCAAGTTCCAATCATCATAATCAAATTAAAATACCTTCAACCTTATACACTTAACATTTATGGAAATTAACAGTAGGCATACTTGTTGAGCAAAGAAGAAACAGTTCTCTACCATGGAATCAGAGAGGGCATGTTCCAATCACCATAACTCATTTTGAACCTTTCACACTAAGAATTTATTGAAATTAACACCTGACATAATGGTTCAGCCAAAAGGAACAGCTCTCAATCATGGAATCAGAGAGGGCAAGTTCAAATATGTGACCAGATGAAGATAAAACTGTAGATACTATTGTGGCCACATCTGCATTCTCATTTAGCTTCTGCAATAATTGATTTTAATTCCAACCACAAATTAGGCTGCTTTTGAAATTCTAAAGAATGTCTATGAACCATTGATATATGTACCTTGGCTTGTGGTGGATAATGGTTTGGCAAAAGTGTTTTTGGGGACTAGAATTTTTTTTAACTTTTAAACTGGTGGGACCCACTTAAAACATGCACCCCCCATATCTAAGTATGAATTTGGTATTAAAAATGTGCATCATATGGGTTAAAATATACGGTAAGCATTTGGAAGATTTCTCCCAAAGGCTTGTTGTATGCAAACATGGACTAAATCTGTTTATAGTAATAAGGGAGTCATGGCCAATATTTAGGAGTTTTGACAACTGGACCTTCGAGGTCAAGGTCATTTAAATATATGTCAGTGGGAAGGTCTTGTCCAAAGGGCCGTTGTTTCAAGTATAAGTAAATACATTTACTAACAATGAAGTTGAGTAATTTTCAAGTTTCTGACATCAGACCTTTCAGGTCAAGGTCATTCAGAGGTCAAGGTCATACAAATATATGTCATCTAGAAGATCTTGGCCAGAGATGTGTCATGTTCAAGTAACTCCATTTACTAATAAGGAAGTATTGTCCAAAATGATGTTATGTTCAAGTATGAAATAAATCCATTGACTAATAAGAAAGTTATGGGCAATGTTAAAGATTCTGGATTGAATGACGGATGGACAGGTAAAAAACTATGTGCACTCCTTCGAGGGCATAAAAACAAACAAAATTACAACCAGTCACACCATTTTTGAAATAATGCTAGACATAATGGCTTAGTGAAAAGGAAACAACTCTCAATCACAGAATCAGTGAGAGCAAGTTCCACTCACCATAACATAGAAAACTGTAAACCATGGACTGTAAATAATCAGTCAAACATTATGTTAGAACAGTGTGTTGTTGAGAGTTATACATGTAATTTTTAATTACTGCATTCTTCAGATCAGAAGAAACACTGCTGTGATTTACTCCGAAGGTACTTTCATATCTTGTGCTTCATCTTGTTGCTTTTATTGCTTGTGTCTTCAAAAGAAACTTTGTACTTACACCATGCAGCTTAACAGCTTTACAATCACCACATTTTGGGATACTGCCTAATTTTTTCTTATACAGGTAAACAAGTTTGCCACCTGAAAGAAAATGGACAGAATTACATTTGTAAAATAAAATCAGAAAATGCTTACATATTTAATTTTGTCTGATGAAATTAATTTAGTATAATGCCCTCAATCAGAGTAAGCTCAGGTGGGTATCTTTACTAAATATACATTGTTCCCGAGGACCAGTCCTAGACTCCCATCCTTCACAAGAAACTGCCAACTTTTTCACATAAAAGCTAATGTTTGGTAGCAGAGCTTGAAACCATGACCATCAATCACTGTAATGTTTAGTGATTGAAAGCCAGCAACATTAACCACTCCACTACAGGGTGTCTCCGATGAAATTTAACATTTTTTTTTCTCTCTAAAAAATAAATCAAGGCACTAAGTATTACAACATTCTGCTGTCATGTAACCAATTCATTCAATTAGAATGTCCTTTTATTCACCAGATTGTATTATCATATTTTAATCCTATGTAAATCATATTTCTATCCTATGTAAATCATATTTAGTAAATATCAGTATAATCAACAGGTCTCCAGACTATTCTACCCCTTGCCAGTTCTTCCCCAGATGTTTCCTCCCTGACTGTTTTAGGGGAGAACAGTCTGCATAAATGCATATATGCAGACTGTTCCTCCCCTTAAATAACTATTATAATTTATACTCTGAAAGTAATTTTAAAAGTTGATTGAACAGGTAAGTTATGGAATAACATTATTAATTAATATAATTTATATTCTCATATAATCATAAACAGCCATAAAAACTGGTCAAATCTTAGTCGCTTACTCCGAAATTACTGTTAAATTGTTTGTACTTTGACAGGTAAACATCCTTTCTGATGATTAGTTTTTATTGCTAACTGAAGATTGAATTATTTCTAAAGTATGTAGTATGAATATTAAAGAAATTAGTTATATTAGCGTGACGAGTTGTTCATTTGTTACAATTAATATTGTCAATAACCTAGAAGAAGATTCCTTTAATTGGTACTTAAACTAATTTCAGGAGTTGCTCTGTTTAACATACAAGACCATCCAATCAGTTATCAGTGATAAAGGTGTTGATTCATTTATTCCTCCAGAGCCTCATTGCTCAAAAGGCACTGATGAGATTAAAATACTTGGGAAAAGTTGCTGATGTATATCAAGAAATGAATAGTTTTGAAAATCTTTACTTACATTATTTAAGTAAAATAATGAAATATTTACATTATAACAATATACTGATCTTCTCCATATCAGTTAATTTTCACGAAATATAATTTAACTTTGCTTCTCTTGATTTCCATTAAAATGATATCGCACTATTTTAACTTAATCTGATCATAAAAATACAAAGTTTCAAAAAGTAAACTGCTCGTTATTATACAATATATAATATGATATATATATATAATTATATTTCTTTGATACTTGCACAATGGTATAATATATAGCCACTGTAAATGTAAACATTTTTAAAATGAGAGTAATTTATTCTGAAACAGGCACAAAACGGTAAAAATATTTAAACCATGAACATGCTACATCATTTATTATCAAACTTGTTTCATAAATCAGTAATTACAAAATACTTTTTTTAAAGTTTTACCGTTAAAAATAATTGCGGAAAACAGACTTCATATTTTGTTTTTTTTTGAGAAAACAGTCAAGGGAGGAAATGGTATGGGGGGAACAGTCATGGGGTGGAAATGGTTTGGGGGAGAATAGCCCGGCATTCTAATCAACAGTCAAGATACTTACCAGGTGTTTTGGATCTGTTTCATTCAACACAAGCCAGTCAACATCCACAGAGGGTATGAAAGAGAAGAACAGAAGCTGCTAGGCTGCAAAATGTTACATTTGATTTTCACAGTTGCCCTATACTAAGTGACATAAAGTAAGTGTTCTCTTTTTACTTGAAAGTCAATGCAAGTACCGTATATACTCGGCCAAAAGTCGAGTTTATAATCCCCAGAAAATGGCCTTAAAGTCATTGCTCGACGTATGGGCGAGTCAGGTAAAGAAAATGAAAAAATGTATCAAACATACTTGCCCGTATGACAGTCATATTTTTTACACTTCACGGAGGTAACCCCGTAGCGTAATTACATCATTATTATTCAGCAGGCTTCTCTAATCAATAAAGAACTTATAAAAGAGACTAGCCTTTTTTGTTTTATTAGTCTGCTTGGCAGTATGACAAAGATATTTTCACACATCTGATTGACATGTAATAAACAAACGACCATGTTGCGGTTGTTGTAGAGTGACTTCCCTTGTTTACTGATAAAGTCTGTCCAGTGTCAGGGCTTTTCCGGTTGTATAATCGCATATCATACAGGTCCTTATCGCTATGTAAACATAACAGCATTATGCTTTATTCAGAAATCAAAGGTGTGAACAATTACTGGCATTAATTTTTTTCATAATAACTTGTATAATTTCAGTGTGATAATTCCTGTTTGAAATTATTCATGTGCTTCGGTGTTATATTTCTGTGTTGTTGTTTTTTGTGCATTTTGAACGACCTGCAAGTTAAATAAATTATTAATTAAACGAATAATATTGACAACAAACAACTGGGTCACTTTCAAATTATCCCTTCCAAAATGTCTTAAAACATCTACTGCCCGTACGTCTTCGGTATAATGAAACTACCGCACACCACTCTATCGACTTAGTTGCTTCCCTTTACTGTAGATACGCAATTTGTACGATTGCATAAAATCTAAAAAATCCAACTCGACGTATGAAAGGGTCTAAGTAAAAATCATCAATTTTAACCTCAAAAACCCCTTCTCGACTAATGGTTGAGTCGACTTTTGGCTGAGTATATACGGTAATGACTACAAAATTTCTACAACACAAAATAATGTTGTCTTGCAGCTACCTTTTATACTGTTAAAAGGCCAAGATAAAGCTTTGTCATTTCAAAATAAATATAGCGAATTTACATTGTATTAAAGGTGTCCATTACATAAAAGGGTACCAAAAAGTCTGAAAATTCGATACAGTATTTTAAATTACAGGATCTGTCAGAGAACAATTAAACTATTGACTGTACCAGAAAGTCAAGTTTTTCAAATACATGTTTTAATGATCTAAACATTTTGCAAATGATTTTTTTTTCACTTAAATTCGAACAGATTATATAGGAGATACACTTCTTGTAGTCCACTTTTAATTAGATGGAAGACTAATTTGACACACACTGAATGGTCACGTAAGACAACCTGGTGTGTAATATTAAATTTATATTGAAATATCGTAATATTTGACTGTTACTTTGTCATCACTGCATCAATTTTCTTTTATTTTCATAAATATTTTAAAAAACATTAACTTCAACAACTTGTTGAAAATTCTATCAAGTTTCTCTTAACTCTGGAGTTACTTACACTTTCCTGCGGTTACTCTTGGTGTTGTATGACAGCCTGCGACGGAAAGTCAAGCGCTGCACCATCTGAAACATTCAAAACGAGCAGCGAACATTTATTTAGGGGCTTTAGGGCTGCCATAATACCATATTTGCTACTGAGTCCAGACATAAATAAGACAGTACAAGAGACGATTAAAAAAAATTCTTGGGTGCCGAGGATTTCAGATCTGATTTGAAGACAAAATGTCTCGCAATTTGCTAGAAGCCAAGTCAACAGGTGAACTTAATGCTACCTTTCAAAGTTAGAATCTATATTTAAACATTTCATCCCCATTATCAAAAATCATGACTTTCCAAATTCAAAGTAAGTTTGATCCGTTAACAGAAATATCGCCATCAAAAATCAACATTTGAATGAACAAACACTTCATCTGTTACCAGAGAGAATAGCAAAAGTTAATTCTCGTTCCTAGGGCGGCACAGTCATTTGAGATGAATTTATCAGACAATGATAAGTGAGGATTTTCAATAGCGATAGTTAGAATATGTACGCACCTTGGCAGATTACAGCGGAAAAGGAAGTGCAGAGTGTGTTTTCGTGCTATAGGCTCATAATCCAACGAGCAATGAATGCAAGCTAGGTACCAGATTTTATTTACTTCCGGTCTTCGATCAGTGAGAAAATGACCACGTTAATCGAGTCGTATGAGCAGCAATATTCCTCGCTAAGTGCTGATATCACTGTATCTATTGGCAAAATCAGTAATTCGATAGGAGGTAGTTGAACTTTTACGTTTATTCCACTTAGGTTTGATTGCCTGGCGATTAGTAAAATCGTATCATATTTCGGATAGTTTCGAATTCGGAAAATCAATATGATATAAAATACATATGTTCAAATGTATTAAGAGAAGTGTTCTTATGTGCTTGTTTATTACTATTTCACCTTTACTGAAGAAGTCAATATCTTTAATGGCTGATAGACATTTCAGACTTAGTCCAGGTTGGTAAAGAGTCAACTCGGCCCTATACCAACTTGGCACGGGTCAACTCGGCCCACTTTAAAAAAAACATATTAAACGTATGAACTTTTTCTGATTACTTGCATATTATCAAGGCAAGCTGTTTTAAATAAAAATAAGATATATCTGGTATATTATTATATAATTGTACATTGTACTTCTGCAGAATAATTAGAAGAAATTCGTTACGTTTATTCTTGCAGATTCCTTAAAAATTAATATAATACAAATGTGTTCCTTTGATGCTTTTTGTTTGTAAAGTAATCTTCAATAAAATATGAAAAAAAAACGTGTTAACTTACTATCATAAGCTTCTAATTAGTTGCAGGTGGTCATGAATCAAATTTGAATGATTGCGTCAATCATAATTATCACCTAATTAATCGGTACCCTTAACATACACGTGGTAATTGATTGGTAATAATAGCGGGTGATAATAGCAGTCCTTTAATCAATGTCCTTTTCCAATTTCACTTAAATTATTTGTAATTGTCAAATATATTAATAAATTGAAAAGCGGGCCGAGCTGACCTGTGCCGAGTTGGAATAGGGCCGAGCTGACTCGGGGGCCGAGTACGTTTTAGGGCTGAGCTGACCCTGATTTCAGCTTCAGATACAGTACTAAATGAAACTGAGTGCACAAACTCTCCTTAGACATTTTCTTCCAAGACATTTCAGCCCAATAATCTGGGGTGAAAAGTGTAGACTTACTGAGAGTTTTCATCTTCAGTACAAATTTATTATAAGGTTAAGGTAAGTTATTGACAGGACCCCTATAAGGCCCGAGGTCCAGATGAGATTCAATCTAGGTTACTCAAAGAGCTACACACAGAGATAGTACCAATCCTCGATATTCCAAAGGTCACTAGACACAGGTATTGTTCCTAAGGATTGGAAACATGCCATCACCACACCAGCATACAAAAAAGGGTCAAAATCAAAACTTAGCAACTACAGACCAATATCATTCACATGTACATTGTAACATCAAAACTAATGGAACACATCATCGTTTCAAACATGATGGATTACTTTGACAAACACAACATACTTTGCCCCCAACACAGCTCATCAGCTTCACACAAGAAATAGCTGACAACCTAGATCAAGGTCAACTTACTGATGTCATTGTCATGGACTTTCGACAAAGTAGACCACCACAAACTCATACACAAACTGAAACACATGGGAGTTCATCCACACATCAGTTCATGGATATAAAACTTTCTCAAAAACAGATCACAACAAGTATTAGTGGAAAACAAGGTCTCTGACCGGCTCCCTGTGCTTTCTGGTGTCCCGCAGGGATCAGTCTAAGGTCCATGACTCTTTCTCGCATACATCAATGACTCTGGAACTTGGTGCATCTATTTGAGGACGACACCATAGTTTATTTAAAATTAAATCACAAGCATCTGCACAAACCTTACAAAATGATTTGCACAACCTTGAAATATGGGAAAAAGAATGGTCAATGGAATTCAACCCTGACAAGTGTGAAATACTAGAAATACACAGGAAAAAGAAACCAGTCATCTCTCCCTACACCATACATAGCACTATACTGAAAACCACAGAAAATGCTAAATACTTAGGAGTTGCTATAAGTAGTAACCTGAACTGGTCAAACCACATAAACAACATCACAAACAAAGCAAAAAACAGCTTAAGGTTCATCAGTTGAAATGTCAAAACACAAAACAAACAACTCAAAGAAGCAGCATACAAAACATATGTAAGACCACAGGTTGAATACTGCTCAACCATATGGCACCCATGGCAGAAATACCAAAAACACATCATCACATGAACTTATTCTTCCCAAGGACTATACGAGACTGGAACGAATTACTGACCGGGATTACGGCTACTTCATCTGTGCCAGCTTTTATCAGTGGACTGAACGAGTTTTATGGATTTTAAACATTCAAATAAATGATTAAGTAAGATCTTGAGTAAAATCATGTTTTCTTTGTTATTATCTTTTATAATTTTAATATTCCTGACATGCGCCTGCCAAGTCAGTATTGACTTTTGGCAGTAATAATTTGAAGCTCCCACTAACTATAAGGACAGTTGCTGTTCAGTTTTTGAAGATTAATCACAGGCATGTTGTACACAGAATAGTTTCAGCATTACAATTCGGCTTTTTTCTTGGAACAGACTGGGACTGTTTTGAGTTGGGACAGTTTTGACTGTTTGAATAGATATTGAAATATCTGTATTAAATCATTTATTTGTGAATCATTGATATGTAACTTATTCTTAATTAGAAAAATATCTGAGTTGTAAATAAGTGATATTTTATGAAATAAATTATAATCACTTAACAAATGATTAATGAGTTCAGTAAAAGTTGAAATGTCAGATTTGAAAAAGTATTTGTTTTAAGGTCCACTAGACAATGCTTCATGGCAAATTTTAAAATTCTAGGACTTGTGGTTTCAGACAAGAAGATATTTAAAGATTTTCTTCTATATTGGTATGTGAAACTTGTGACCCCTTGGGCAGGCCCAATAGTGACCCCAGGGAAAAGCTTGGTAGAGGTCCACAAGACAATGCTTTATGCCAAATTTTAAAACTCTAGGCCTTGTGGTTTCAGACAAGAGGACTTCTAAAGATTTTCTTCTATATTCCTATATGAAACTTGCGACCCCAGGGACATTATTTAAACAAACTTGGTAGAGGTTCACTAGACAATGCTACACACCAAATTTCAAACCTCTGGGCTTAGCAGTTTTAGACTAGAAAATTTTTTAAGTTTTTCATTCTTTATGCCATAGCAACAAGAGTTCTCCATGGAATGTAATTCTTTGAACAACTTTGGTAAAGCTTCATGCAAGGAACATTCCTGCAAAGTTTTATAATCTTTCATCTAGTGATTTAGTAGTAGATGTTTGAAGTAAAAAGTTGACAACTCATGACAGACACAGGGCAATCCCAAAAGATCACCTTGAGCACAAAGTCCTCAGGTGAGCTAAAAAAAGATGAAAAAAAAGACAAGAAAATCGATGTTGCATTTGAAGCTGCAAATAGGCCAGAAGTAACCATTTTCATCTGACATAAAGGAAATGTAATGGTATGTCTAGTCTAAGCTTTTCCCTGTAATGGTTCAGTTTTAAGATAGATATGCAGATTTAATGCTTTCTTCAGCCATTCAATATTTTGAAGCTCTAAGTATGGTAAAATGGCATCTACAAGAAATAAGGAATCAGAGTAACTGCCTTTTGTGTATTTTTCAACTTTAAATTTTAATCTAAATGTTTTACCATTATCACTACCGAAGTCACTTATTATGTTTATGTTTTTATATTTTCTTCTAAACTTGAAGTTTGGTGTATAGTTATGAGAACTATAACTTTGCTTGATAATCCTTTTCAGATAAAAAGCCCCTTGGCAGTGGGATGGCCATGTGAAAATGGCTCTTGTACTTTATGAATCTAAAATTCTTCCATAGGAGTTGCCTGTCCATAGACCCCACAAGCAAACAGGTCAATTCATGTAGGAAAAGCCACCTTATATACGTTATTTTGAATTTTTGTTGTTCCATCTGATTGTCTGAGATATTTCATAAAGAAAATTTGTAAAATTGATGTAGTTTTTGTTTGTTATTGAAATTAAATAAATATGACTCCCCTCTTTTTCAGCTGAGAAGCAGGCTAACATTCGTCATGTGGATAAACTCTTTGATGAGTTATCTGAGTTGGTAAGTACCATTTTATTAGAGGCATATACCATCTCTTCTCTTATTTTGTATTAGTGCATTAGCAGCTTATTTTGAAGCTGTCTTTAAGAGAACTGACATTTCTTAGGTTGTATCCTGCAGAAGGTAATGAAAGTTGTACTCGGTGATCCTTGTCTTAGATGCTTGTTCAAACATCATATAATTTTTCATGCTTTCTTTGCTGATGAAAAACATCAAGAACAAAATCAGAAAACCTTACCTTTATCTTATTAAAGCTTTGATCTATTTTTTGTCATGAAAACAGCACATACACAGGTTCTTTTACTGGCTCATATACTGTAAACGTTTTAATTTTACAGTTAAACTGATGAAACTTTTGTGATTTCAGTTGGAACAAATGGAGCTGGAAATCAAAGATCTGTCCCCTAAAGATAAACAGAAATATAGAACCAGGTTAGCCTCATATAAGGCTGAGAATAAAAAACTGCTGGCTGACATGGTGAGTGACAGTTGGATAGTCTCTCAATGCATTCAGTATAGTGAATTGTGTCTTTGGTCACCTTAATGTCTTGGAATTGATTATTTTCATTTAGGTTGAATGCCATATATTCTTACATGTAATCTTCAGATATTTAGTAAATGGATACCAGTGTTCAAATTCAACATGCTGCCCTATCAATTTAGTGTTTAATAATCAGCCCAGTTATTTCACTGGGTGTGTCAGTGCACCTATATCAAATTATCTCGGCTACAAATTCATCAGAATTTTATATTAGTTTTCACAAAAAATGATTTTCTTCAAATTGAATTTGTTCTGTTAAATTATAACTTCTTTTGTTATCTCAGAATTAATTATCTTTTTTTCAGAAACGAGCCAAACTTGGCCTGAATGCAAGAGAAGAGCTGTTAGGGGAGGAATGTAATGACTCAGAAGATCAGGTAGGTTTTACTTTACTCTTGTACGAGTATACCTAGTTATAATGAGAAGTATTACCTTCATGAAATGTGTGAATCTTGATGCAAATAAAGCTGAAGATACATTGAGCCTTAAACAAATTTGGTACACAAATATCCCTTACTGTGCTGCAGTACATGAAATTGGAGTTAAGTTGTAATCTCCTAGATACTAGCTTCCTTTGAAAATGAAGTAACAGGCTGGACAGCCATCTCATCTGAAACCAAAATATTGTTTAAATAGTGTGAAAGTTTAATCTACATTAAAGAACTAGCATTTTGTTTATTTATAGAGGACAAGATTACTTGACAATACAGAGAAATTAGAAAGGGGATCTAGAAGATTGCATGAAGGATATAGAGTTGTCATGGAAACAGGTAGGTTGCTACTGGCTTGGGTGGATAATTTAAGATTGAATCTTAATTTTTCTAAGATCCTTTTACTTTGGTTAATTTTTTGAGCTCATCTTAGCTGATGGGGCAAAATGCTCTTTGGTTGCAATAAATAAGGGAAAAAGGAATTGAAATGTTTGAATTAAATGCCTGATTGAATTTTTATTATACCTGTGTTTAATCAGCAGCTTGTCCTTGCTTGTGTGAAGTATTTGTATATTGCCAATCACAGGCAACTTGTGATTTTCCTTATGTGTCTATAAAAATCTTCTCATTATAAACTGCTAGCGTGACTTGATAATAATTTGGAACAAATGTTCCTTTAGTGTCTATGTAAATTTTGAAACTTACACTGATTTGTGAAAGACTTGGCTGGAAGGGGATTTTCGTTGTATGTCTGTATAGGAAGTTTTAAATATCTTCTTCTCTGAAACAAATGTATGTGAAGGACAAATTGGAATATATCCATCAGGGCCCTTTTGTTGTAATTGACATTGATTAGAGAAAGATTTGGAACATGTTATGTTTTCACTACTATTAATGTTTGCTTCCTGGAAGTTTGACCAGTGCTCATACTAAAAGAAAGATAATTGAAGTCGTACATGTTATGTAGAAGACATCTCAGATTGCTTCAAACTGGTTAAGAATTTGAAGCTTTAACCTGTATGATAATAGAAAGATAAATTAGTTTATACTTTATAACAGTATTTTGGGTTGACATGAAGTAATACAACAGAATATTGTCTATTGTTGGCCATTTGCATTCCATTACAGAACAAATGGGTGCCCAGATATTAACAGATTTGCAGGACCAAAGAGAAACTATACAGAGATCTAGAAATAGGGTTAGTATTTTAGATGTAGTAAACAGTTATTGTATGATGAGATGAATGAATGTCTTAGTTTATGGACAATGTGATATTTACCGAGGCAAATATCACATTGCCAAGTCCATAAAATGGGATAATCTCTGATACCATTATACAGTTCTATGATATGACTCTAAAGATAGACAAAATGACATTTTGTTTAGTAACAGGTAAGCATATCAGGGCATAAAGAATCCTATAATTATATCATAAATGTATAATATTATTCAGTTTCTTTTTCTGTAAATAAAATTACATGTGGAAACGAAATTTCTAGGGTAACCTGTGCTAATTATAGAAAATGCATGCAAAATATGATGGATGACGCAGTGTTTGTTCATAACAATGTCTCTTTCTGAGATGTATATCACTTTATACTGACTCATACATGATCAGTTATTTACCTATCACAATATGATAATTAATGATACTGCTCATTTGAAGTTCAAGGAATTTGAAATGGGTCTACAGCTGTATAATATTGAACTAATCATCATCTTATGTCAAGGTTTTATCCAAAACTTTATAGTATAACATGTAGCTTTAATTTTAATCTTTATATATATATTTGTTGTACACTTTTTGAGTGGATAGCCATTTATTATAATAAATAATAATTTATTGTTATATTGAAGTCTTTTGTTTTATGAACATGTTCTGCTTTACACTATCAGTTGTTCTTCATTTTATAGAGAATACTTAAACATCATATCCTCAGTTAATTTTAAGGAATTGCCCCTTTAAAATGTGGAAGTGTCTGCTTCTGGACAAATGCATACCTCACCATTTTGTCATGAACTTTAACAATAACAGAGATACACAATTTTAGCTGAATTATGTTAGAAACTCAACAATCTGTTCTGTTATTTAACAGTAGAATTCAATAGTTACTTTGGTTTTCCATTGTTCCATTGCAGCTTGAAGAAACTAACACAACACTTGGTAAAAGTTCCAGAGTACTTTCAGGAATGGCTAAAAGGTTTGTCTCTCAGTTTCAATCTACATTGTATTCACATACCTTATACAGTAATAATCATATGCAGCTGTTTGCTCTGTTTTACCATCAGTTCCCTAAAGAACCTGTGATTAGACCATTATACTTAATAAAAAAAAAAACCATCCAGCTTTTTATTTTAGTAGTGAAATTACTTTGAGTGCACTAGGAGCTAAATATGAATATTTCTGAAAATAATCATCCACTGTAATAAGTGTGTCTCAACAGGTCTTGAAACTTACATACTGTTTGGGGTTCAGTTCAATACTCATTGAGCACTCTCGCCTCTGATAAGATTGAAACCAGAGACTTCTTCCTGTTTTCTTTTCAGGATAATACAGAATCGTATATTACTGGTGGTTGTTATTCTAATCATCCTGTTTGTCATAGTGATGGCAGTATACCTGACAGTGCGGAAAAAATCATGAAAGCTTGTTAAATAGATACTGACTCTGGAATTGTTGCAATATTGTGGGAAAGCAAGAAATGGATTGAGTCTGGGTCTTACTGCCAAATGATTATATCAGCTATGTGATAAAATGGTCTAATTGTAATTTATTCTGTTTATGTATTACATGTACTGAGATGAAATTATGAACTGGAACACAACAGTTCTGCTATGAACTAAGGGAGATTTTAAGATGAGTAAAACTGTATCTATTTTAAACTTCTATACATTTGGTATTGTTATCAATGTTAATTCTGTTCACTGTAACATTTCATGGTGTCACATGGTACCTGTTTATTTCTGTCATAAGTGCACATTATACCGAAAAACACATCCAGGTAAAAAAAAAACTGTTTCAGGCATCACATTTTAGTGCTTTGAAAAATAAGAGTATTTACTTCAGTTTCTGAAATTTACATTCAGTGACATCAAATGCTAGACTGCATATCTTAGCTGTACATGTCAAGAGCGAAATACAACAGACTCAGCAACTGCAGTAAGATTTCAGCCATTCAGAGGCTGCATAAAACACATGACAAATAACCTAGGTGAAAACAGTACTTCTTAGGACAGTATAAATTGAGTAAGTATTAGAATGTAAATACCAACTGATTATGTGATTAAAAGGTAGTAGTTGATTCACTGGTAATGCAAAATTGTTGGAGAAAACTGTCAAGCAAAATGTTGGTATGGGTGTTATTTATCAGTTCTTTTGTTTGCTGTGTGTATCAGCCTCACACTAAAGTAGACTACTTGGCAAGATGTGATACTATCATACATTCAGCTGTGTAGAGTATTATCTTCTCAGTGAGTCAACTTAGAAACAACTGAAGACTTGATATTGTTCATAAGAGAATACCTTCACTTTGCCAGAAGTTGGCAAGTTAAAGCCTATTTTGTTAAATTTTCTTTCATCTAAATGATTACGGTACCTTAGGAAACTTTTCAGGTCTTGTTATAATGTGAGTGGGTATGAATAGTCTCTAATTGTTGATGTTTACACTCGTAATTCTATACAGGTTTTTAGTTCATCCAATGGGATGGTTGAAAGCTTGTTTGTACATTTCAGTTAATCAGTGCATTTCTTTAATGATTAAAAGCTGCTGGAATGGTTGAAAATATTTGTTCATTGGAATAAAAAAGTGCACAGCACACTTGTTGTTATGTTAATGTATATTGTAACTACTTAATACATTGTTTTTGTCATGTTACATAAAATTTGTGAAAAGAAAATAAATATTCTTCTAGTTTTCTTCTCTTATATAATGTTTTAAACAAAAATAAAATGAAGCTAAATAACAGTTGACATTTCTTTCAAATAAGAAGTATATTATCCTGTCATTTGACTTGCCCCATAATCCTTACTTTTGTGGCACGTGATCAAGAAACTCCTCATTGATGGAAAACATTGGTTCAAGCCCTACAAACAATAACCTATGAGAGAGTTAGTAGTTATAGGTCCAAGAACTTCAAAGGAATGATAGCTTTACAGTTTATATGATTTATGACTTAAAGGTCTGTTAGGCAAGACAAGAAACTGTTTTAGGGGCTACAAGTGCAAAGGTAAGCTCATGGGCCTACACTTTGAAAAAGGTTTCCAATCAATAATTCAAGAACAACTGCTCCTAGAATGGTTGGGCATGACAGATGTCCTAACCCCTAGTTTTTTGCCTACTACGTCCAAGGTCAATCTTGTAGAGCCTTTATAAGATGGTTTGGCAGGGCAAATAGATGACCTCTATGGTTTTTGGATCTACAGGGTCAAGGGTCACACTTGTAGGTGTCTGCTATTTGAAATTTGTTTCCAATCATTAACTCAGGAACATCTGATCAAAGAACACTCAAACATTACAAGATGGTTGGGCATCATGATTATCCTCGTCAAACATCCAACTCACTGAGTGGTGCCAAAAATAACCCTAAAACCAAAGTTTTAACAAGAGATGTTTGTAAAACATATATGCCCCCCTAGTAACTTATCCCTAAAGGCAGACATGAAGTTTTGAGGAGCAAGCATTCTATAGTAATTAATCGGAAATCATTTTGCTTTTCAAAATCACTGTGACCCTTGACCTACTGACCTGATGACAATAGTTGTCATCTACTGATCATGACAAACCTACATATTAAGTCTGACGAACCTGTGCCCAAGGATTCCCTAGATATTCAGCAGAAACTGTTTTGTTTTTCAAGGTTACTGTAACCTTGACCTTTGACCTTATAACCCTAAAAACTACAGGAGTCATCTAATTGTCATGACCAACCTACCTATGATGTTTTGAGGAGCTGGGCCCCAAGCATTCTAAAGTTAATTGATCAGACACTATTTTGCTATAAAAAATCACTGTGACCTTGACCTTTGACCTAAAAAGCTAGAGGGATCATCTACTGGTCATGGCCAACCTATATACCAAGTTTGAGGAACTGGGCACTTTCTGTAGTTATTAATTGGCAATCATTTTGCTTTTCTGTCACTGTGACCTTGGCTTTTGACCTAGACACCTGAAAAACTATAATGGTCATCTGCTATTCATGGCCAACCTGCACACTAAGTTTGAACAACCTGGAACCAAGGGTTCAATAGTTATTGAAAGGAAACTGTTTTGCTCTTCAAGGTCACTAAGACCTTGACCTTTTTCCTGAAAAACTAAAGGGGTCATCACCTGAAAATCACTGACCTGCACACTAAGTTTAATTAATCTGGGACCAAAGGTTCTTTAGTTATTGATCAGAAACCGTTCTGCTATTCAAGGTCATTGTGTCCTTGACCTTTGACCTCGTGAAGTAAAACTCTATAGTCATCTACTAGTCATGACCAACATACAAAGTTTGAACATCCTGGGATTAAGGATTCTATAATTATTGAATGGAAACTTTCTTGCCAGGGTTCCCACAAAGAAGAGAAATCAAAATTCCCTGACTTTTCCCTGACCAAAACCACTTTTCCCTGACCAATATCAATGTCGAGTTTCACAATCGTTGAGCATTAAATGTATTTTTTTTTATGTTAGCCTCCTCCTCCCATATTAGCCAACCTCTTACCTCCCAATCTTTATTTAAATTATTTCAGATACAGAATACATGAATGTGAGCAAGCAATTGTCATTAACTACTTGTGTTGTTTACTTTCAATTAGCCGGAGTATATTTATCCCCAAAATAATGGAAGAAACTGCCTTAGCCTTTACTGATTTTGCTTCCTACTGTTTGACCAACATTCTTCTCTAACAAAATTCCCTGACTTTTGCTTATTTTTCAAATTTCCCTGAAAATTTCAAAATTCCCTGACTTTTCCCCAACCTTGAAAAAAAATTTTTTTCCCACATTTTTCCCTGACCCTGGGAGCCCTGTTGCTCGTCAAGGTCATTATGAACTTCCCCTGGTGATCTGAAAAACTAAAGGGGTCATCTACTAGTCATGACCAACCTACATACCAAGACTGAGAGGTGGGTCCAAGGGTTCTCTAGATATTGATTGGAAACCAAACTGTCTAGCGAAAAACATTTGCAAAACTATATGCCCCCATCTTCAATGGGGGGGGGGGGCATAATAATCTTGGTACAGAGAGGTACACTAGACAATGCTTCATATAAAATTTTTAATCTCTCAGCCTCACGCTTTTCCAATATAATGTCTGTTAAACATGGGGCAATTGAACCAATGACCGGAGGATCATTTGAATATCTATGCAAGGCTCTTAAGGTACCGGTAGTGCTAGATATCAAATCTCAGAAGTCTCAGCCTTAAGGTATCCAATAAGAATTTTTGATTTTCAGTTTGTTAGTGTATATAAAACAATCCCCAGGTTGGAGCAAAATATTTCCTGTCAGTTTTAACAATCTTGGTTGAGGTACTTTTAAAGTTTAATCTTGTTGCCATAGCAATCAGATTTCTGCATGGTTGCTACATTTTTTTATAACTTTGGTCGACTTTTATGCAAGGAACATCCCTGCCAAGTTTTTTATAAACTTTTAACTTTAATAGTTTACAAGGTGTTTAAAGCAAGGTAAACAGTTAACCCAAACCATAAGATCAAAGTTTAGTCTCGGAAGTGGTCCACTAGACAAGGCTTTGTACAGATTTTAGTGCTCTTCAACTTTGATACTCTGTTACCCCAAACAATAATTTGAATAAACCTGATAGAGGTCCACCAGACAATATTACACACAGAATTTCAGAGCTTTTTGGCAAGATTTTTAGGTTTTTCATTCTTTTAGCCATAGCAACAGAAGTTCTGCATGAAATGGAATTCTTTGAACATCTTGGAAAACATGGTTCAAGGCCTACAAACAATAACCTATGAGAGAGTTAGTAGTTATAGGTCCAAGAACTTCAAAGGAATGATAGCTTTACAGTTTATATGATTTATGACTTAAAGGTCTGTTAGGCAAGACAAGAAACTGTTTTAGGGGCTACAAGTGCAAAGGTAAGCTCATGGGCCTACACTTTGAAAAAGGTTTCCAATCAATAATTCAAGAACAACTGCTCCTAGAATGGTTGGGCATGACAGATGTCCTCACCCCTAGTTTTTTGCCTACTACGTCCAAGGTCAATCTTGTAGAGCCTTTATAAGATGGTTTGGCAGGGCAAATAGATGACCTCTATGGTTTTTGGATCTACAGGGTCAAGGGTCACACTTATAGGTGTCTGCTTTTTGAAATTTGTTTCCAATCATTAACTCAGGAACATCTGATCAAAGAACACTCAAACATTACAAGATGGTTGGGCATCATGATTATCCTCGTCAAACATCCAACTCACTGAGTGGTGCCAAAAATAACCCTAAAACCAAAGTTTTAACAAGAGATGTTTGTAAAACATATATGCCCCCCTAGTAACTTATCCCTAAAGGCAGACATGAAGTTTTGAGGAGCAAGCATTCTATAGTAATTAATCGGAAATCATTTTGCTTTTCAAAATCACTGTGACCCTTGACCTACTGACCTGATGACAATAGTTGTCATCTACTGATCATGACAAACCTACATATTAAGTCTGACGAACCTGTGCCCAAGGATTCCCTAGATATTCAGCAGAAACTGTTTTGTTTTTCAAGGTTACTGTAACCTTGACCTTTGACCTTATAACCCTAAAAACTACAGGAGTCATCTAATTGTCATGACCAACCTACCTATGATGTTTTGAGGAGCTGGGCCCCAAGCATTCTAAAGTTAATTGATCAGACACTATTTTGCTATAAAAAATCACTGTGACCTTGACCTTTGACCTAAAAAGCTAGAGGGATCATCTACTGGTCATGGCCAACCTATATACCAAGTTTGAGGAACTGGGCACTTTCTGTAGTTATTAATTGGCAATCATTTTGCTTTTCTGTCACTGTGACCTTGGCTTTTGACCTAGACACCTGAAAAACTATAATGGTCATCTGCTATTCATGGCCAACCTGCACACTAAGTTTGAACAACCTGGAACCAAGGGTTCAATAGTTATTGAAAGGAAACTGTTTTGCTCTTCAAGGTCACTAAGACCTTGACCTTTTTCCTGAAAAACTAAAGGGGTCATCACCTGAAAATCACTGACCTGCACACTAAGTTTAATTAATCTGGGACCAAAGGTTCTTTAGTTATTGATCAGAAACCGTTCTGCTATTCAAGGTCATTGTGTCCTTGACCTTTGACCTCGTGAAGTAAAACTCTATAGTCATCTACTAGTCATGACCAACATACAAAGTTTGAACATCCTGGGATTAAGGATTCTATAATTATTGAATGGAAACTTTCTTGCCAGGGTTCCCACAAAGAAGAGAAATCAAAATTCCCTGACTTTTCCCTGACCAAAACCACTTTTCCCTGACCAATATCAATGTCGAGTTTCACAATCGTTGAGCATTAAATGTATTTTTTTTTATGTTAGCCTCCTCCTCCCATATTAGCCAACCTCTTACCTCCCAATCTTTATTTAAATTATTTCAGATACAGAATACATGAATGTGAGCAAGCAATTGTCATTAACTACTTGTGTTGTTTACTTTCAATTAGCCGGAGTATATTTATCCCCAAAATAATGGAAGAAACTGCCTTAGCCTTTACTGATTTTGCTTCCTACTGTTTGACCAACATTCTTCTCTAACAAAATTCCCTGACTTTTGCTTATTTTTCAAATTTCCCTGAAAATTTCAAAATTCCCTGACTTTTCCCCAACCTTGAAAAAAAATCATTTTTCCCTGACCCTGGGAGCCCTGTTGCTCGTCAAGGTCATTATGAACTTCCCCTGGTGATCTGAAAAACTAAAGGGGTCATCTACTAGTCATGACCAACCTACATACCAAGACTGAGAGGTGGGTCCAAGGGTTCTCTAGATATTGATTGGAAACCAAACTGTCTAGCAAACATTTGCAAAACTATATGCCCCCATCTTCAATGGGGGGGGGGGGGGGGGGGGGGCATAATAATCTTGGTACAGAGAGGTACACTAGACAATGCTTCATATAAAATTTTTAATCTCTCAGCCTCACGCTTTTCCAATATAATGTCTGTTAAACATGGGGCAATTGAACCAATGACCGGAGGATCATTTGAATATCTATGCAAGGCTCTTAAGGTACCGGTAGTGCTAGATATCAAATCTCAGAAGTCTCAGCCTTAAGGTATCCAATAAGAATTTTTGATTTTCAGTTTGTTAGTGTATATAAAACAATCCCCAGGTTGGAGCAAAATATTTCCTGTCAGTTTTAACAATCTTGGTTGAGGTACTTTTAAAGTTTAATCTTGTTGCCATAGCAATCAGATTTCTGCATGGTTGCTACATTTTTTTATAACTTTGGTCGACTTTTATGCAAGGAACATCCCTGCCAAGTTTTTTATAAACTTTTAACTTTAATAGTTTACAAGGTGTTTAAAGCAAGGTAAACAGTTAACCCAAACCATAAGATCAAAGTTTAGTCTCGGAAGTGGTCCACTAGACAAGGCTTTGTACAGATTTTAGTGCTCTTCAACTTTGATACTCTGTTACCCCAAACAATAATTTGAATAAACCTGATAGAGGTCCACCAGACAATATTACACACAGAATTTCAGAGCTTTTTGGCAAGATTTTTAGGTTTTTCATTCTTTTAGCCATAGCAACAGAAGTTCTGCATGAAATGGAATTCTTTGAACATCTTTGGTAAAGCTTCATGCAAGGAATATGCCTGCACAATATGCTACGGTGAGCTTAATAAGATGTCATTTATATCCCAACAACACTTTAAGTTGATAAATAACAACCTTCAATAGTATACCTAATATCTCTCAGGCCATTTAGGTGCATGTAAAAATTTCTTAGCCTCCTTACAACTACCAACTTCGAAGTTGACCCTAAGAAAAATTATAACTTCTTTACATTAATTTTAAAACAGGGTAACCTTGAAATTCCTTGAAACTAGTAAGAATTTCTTCAATAATAACAACAAAAATTCACTGGACAATAGTTTATTTCCCAGTGTAGTACAGCAAATAGTCCAAATCTACACTTTGTAACCTCTGCTACCACGACGACCACGAGCCTTTTCAAACTTGCGACCCTTGGTACGAACAAACGGTCTAAAATAAAAAAGATGTCATGGATGTAAAATAATGTCTTTATGATTCTCGAATATTTGAAACAGTATGTTTGAGACATTTTATCCTGGAATTACATAGCAAAAGAATGATGAATCAGACTTCAGCTCAACCTGAAACCATTTTCTTTTATTTCTGTTTCTGTGGCTAACCAAGATGGCATAAATTTTCAATTCCAGTAAAAATACTAAATGTACAATTTAGATATCCAGAAACTATGAAATCTATAATGGTATTCAAAAAGCCATATGGACAATCTGATAATAAAAGGAAAGTAGCCAACATTACACATTAAAACATATTACCTCTGATTACCGTTCAGAATTTTTTTAAACCAATTAATCAGTAAATACAAAATTAACTGCTATTAAACAAAAAAAATTTGAAAGACTGGTGTTTTATTAGTATGTACATGTTGTAACTTACGCAGTTTTGCTGTGTGGAACACCTGGAGCTCTTCCAAAGTGTCTGTATGCTTCACGTGACTTCCTTCGTCCTTAAATAGAATAATTATCTTACTGACAAACTTCAAGTTGCTTTCCAATGCATAGGTATTGTACAAGATTCTTATTTAAAACCTCACAAAGCATTTTGCAATGAAAGTGTCATGTAGTGTGTCTTTGTATCTAAGACTTACAAATAAGAACTCCAAGAAATTATGGGCACAGACTTTGTTCTACCAGAACTGTAACGCCACAGTATCAAAATATACCATGGAGCTGGATCTAGACAAGTCTATGATAATGAATAATTATGAAACAAGGTGTGTTTTTTTTTTAAACTCTGTAGTTAGCCTTCGTATCCAAGCGCAACAACACAGGGATATAGCAGACCATCATTTTACTCTACCAGAACTGAAACGCCACAGTATTAAATTATACCATGGAGCTGGATCTGGACTAGTCTATGAATAATGATGAAACAAGGTGTTTGTTTTTCTAACTCTGTAGTTAGCCTTCGTATCCAAGCGCAACAACACAGGGATATAGCAGACCATCATTTTACTCTACCAGAACTGAAACGCCACAGTATTTAATTATACCATGGAGCTGGATCTGGACAAGTCTATGAATAATGATGAAACAACGTGTGTTTGTTTTTCTAACTCTGTAGTTAGCCTTCGTATCCAAGCGCAACAACACAGGGATATAGCAGACCATCATTTTACTCTACCAGAATTGAAACGCCACAGTATTAAATTATACCATGGAGCTGGATCTGGACAAGTCTATGAATAATGATGAAACAAGGTGTTTGTTGTTTTTTTTAAACTCTGTAGTTAGCCTTCGTATCCAGGCGCAACAACACAGGGATATAGCAGACCATCATTTTACTCTACGAGAATTGAAACGCCACAGTATTAAATTATACCATGGAGCTGGATCTGGACTAGTCTATGAATAATGATGAAACAAGGTGTTTGTTTTTCTAACTCTGTAGTTAGCCTTCGTATCCAAGCCCAACAACACAGAGATATAGCAGACCATCATTTTACTCTACCAGAATTGAAACGCCACAGTATTAAATTATACCATGGAGCTGGATCTGGACAAGTCTATAAATAATGATGAAACAAGGTGTTTGTTTTTTTTTTAAACTCTGTAGTTAGCCTTCGTATCCAGGCGCAACGACACAGGGATATAGCAGACCATCATTTTACTCTACCAGAATTGAAACGCCACAGTATTAAATTATACCATGGAGCTGGATCTGGACAAGTCTATGAATAATGATGAAACAAGGTGTTTTTTTTTTTTTTTTTAACTCTGTAGTTAGCCTTCGTATCCAAGCGCAACAACACAGGGATATAGCAGACCATCATTTTACTCTACCAGAATTGAAACGCCACAGTATTACAATAAACCATGGAGCTGGATCTGGACTTTTCTATGAATAATGATGAAACAAGGGTTTTTTTTTTAATTTATAGTTAGCCTTTGTATCCAAGCGCAACAACACAGGTATATAGCAGACAAACGCCACAGTATCAAAATATATACCATGGAGCTGGATCTTGACTAGTCTATGAATAATGATGAAACAAGGCTTATCTTTTATTTGCTCTGTAGTTTGCCTTCGTATCCAAGCACTAAAATGCACAGGGATATAGCAGACAAACATTTTATATACCAGAGTTGAAACGCCAGAATACTAAGAAATGTATCCTGGAGCTGGCTCTGGACTACTTATGGAAGGGTCATAATGAGCAATGCATTTTGTAGGGTTGTTGGAGTTCTTATACCTGCAAGACCAAAAATAGTACAGGGATGAAGCAAGCATTTCTTTCCTAGAAATAAATGCCAGAATACCAAGTAAGTTTTTATGGAGCTGGTACGGACTTCTTTAATAGTTCGTACTTTTTAAGAAGTACCATTTGCTTTGTGTTTGCCTTCTTATCCAAATATCAGAGAAAACACGGGGATATAGCAGAAAAACATCTGTTTTATCAGAACTGAACTGCCAGAATATCAAATACAATACACTGGAGCTGGATCTGGAATGATTTTGCACTTCAATATTTAGACTATAACTTTTTCAAAATATTTAAAAGCTTTAGAAACACAACAGACATCTCCTGAAATTCAACAACTTATGAGCTATATTTGATAGCATCTCTTAAACCATTTCAAAGACTAAATTTACTCAATCAGTGACCACATCTACAAGGATCTGGACTAGTCTATGAATAATGATGAAACAAGGTGTGTTTGTTTTTCTAACTCTGTAGTTAGCCTTCGTATCCAGGCGCAACAACACAGGGATATAGCAGACCACCATTTTACTCTACCAGAATTGAAACGCCACAGTATTAAATTATACCATGGAGCTGGATCTGGACAAGTCTATGAATAATGATGAAACAAGGTGTGTTTTTTTTTTTTAACTCTGTAGTAAATCAGTGACCACATCTACAAGCATGTAGTGCATTATCATTTTAATTACAGATGCATTACATGGCAAAAATGTAGTTTACTGAACACTCTTTTAATGTAGAAACCATCATAAGCAAGAAAGCACATTTTCAACCTTTCAACACTTCAATACTGCAAAACCAGTATAGCCCTTCCCACTCCCCATATTCGTGGTGGGGAGTATGAACACCAACATTCTAACACACAGAAGGAAGCTTATACTAATTTTCTAGCCACTGGTTATTTTCTGAAGAAGTATTGAAGAATCGGATGATCATGTATAGCTTGTGAAAGTATAGCCCTACAGGCGGTTACAGTATTGCTCTTTAAAATAAAATTTATGGTGCCAACTATCAGTGGTTCAGACATTTTTTGTTTATCAACACAAAACATTTCTGTCCCATCTTTATCATCATAGGCTGGCAATTTTAAAGATTTTTCCTTTATTATTCTATGTACAATGCGACTCCTCAAGCAAGGCCAATAGTGACCTCAAGGACAAAATAGCAGTCCACTAGACAATACTACATACCGAATTTAAGAGTTCTTTGCCTGGTGGTGCAGACAAGAAGATTTTCAATATTGATAAGTTGATGACGCATAATAGACACAGAGCAGTCAAAAAGCTCACCTTTAGTCTTTGTGCTAACGTAAGCTTTGAAAACAAAAATGTGAATTTGCCAGCTATCAGTGGTTCAGACATTTTTTGTTTATCAACACAACATTTCTGTCCAATCTTTATCATCACAAACTGGCATATACACCACATCTACAGGATATTAAAAAAGAACCTATTTATGATGAAAAACTGAAAAGAGGAAAAACTTAAAATTCACTATATGTGCTGGTGATCTTATCACTTCTTTTAGAAAGGTACCAGTGCTGGCCAAAATAACAGAAATTAAATTCAGAATTTCATCAACAGAAAGAAAATCAATTTTAGCAGTTAATGAACTTTTCAAGTTTGATAAAATAGGTTAATTACAGTGAAAGAAAGAGTGGAAACCATCAAGTCTGAAGCCGTTTGCCTTCCAAAATAACAATGATAACATCATTCTAAGAAACAGAATTTTGTTTAAAACCTGGTTAACAAAAATGTAGGCTCTTATTTATTGAGTTCAGTAACAAGAAACAGCTATCAATCATGGAATCAGGAGGGCAAGTTTGAATCATCATAACCCAATCACAACCGATATTCTTTCACTTCTTCAACATCTGAACAGCCTTTCATCCTCAAATCAGACTTCAGCAACAACTGGTATTTCAGGCCAAAGAAAATGATATTGAGGTTCATGTAACCCAACCAAACCTATTTTTTCACCAAGACTCTTATAATGACTATACACATTTTGACAGGCGTGAGATGTGACATAGTCCTATCCTTACTATCTACTAATATAAATATCTGGCAGGCAGTTTTATTCCAATAAAATAACTGAAAACAATATAATGATTTTCCTACGGACTCGGTATTTTTTCAGCATGTTATGGGAACATCAGGATCATTTTATTTTGGCTTTATTACCGTTAACCAATTTTCAGTGGAGAGGAGTAAAAAGAAAAAGAGGCGTAGTTCCCCCACACTACTATCAAAAGATTCTTTTTTCATAACTACATTACCAGTTATTAGTTTATATTATCTAAATGGTTCAGTGAAAGGGAAGCAGCTCTCAGTCACATATGTATCAGAGAGGGCAAGTTCCATTCATCATTACCATAAATTCCACAAGAAAAAAGGCTTTCTAAATTACCAGACTTTGAACGTAATTAAAGACCTAATCATTCTCATAACTCTCTGTACCTTAAAATTCTTCAGGCGAACTGACATTTTCCTTCTCTTATTGTGTTGATACTACAAGTGCCTTACAAACTAAGATTTATTTCTAGTACATCAGGAAAAACATCCTCCATCAGAAGTCAGCTGAGGGAAAGTTTTTTCTTTTCATCACTTTGTACAGAATTTACTACATTATCCATCTGACTATAACCTTATAACATAGATTACAAAATTTGGATTAATACACTGAAGGTCTGGTTTGCTTGTGACAGCTCTGTAAAATATATGGTTCAGTGATAAGGGAAGATCTCTCAATCACAGAATCAGAGTGGGCAAGTTCAAATCAACATAACCAAATCATTTATTTCTTCTTTACTGATCATATAATATAGACACTAACTCAAATTTTAGAAACCAACCTTGGATAAGTACTGTGTTCTGTCCTTTTGGAGCTTTCAATGCCAGTTGATCTAATGTTATGATTTCACCACCTGCCTTCAGAATGCGACCACGGGCACGCTCAGTTACCTTCAGTGCACACACCTGAACAAATTAAATGTTAGGTACCATTGTCATAACTAATTCTGAAGTTGCTTCAATGAAATATTACAATGCTGGATCCATATACTTCAACCATAAAATTTTAGTTCATAACATTAAATTACTGAGCATTAACAAAGCATTAAAGAAGAAGTACATTCAAAACAATTACTACCAGTGATATCTGCTGTTACATTTACCTTCAGTTTGGGTACTTCGAGCAGTCTAAGATCATCTGTAACTGTTCCAACACAAACAGCGGTCTTCCCTTCCCTGCCTGACTTCTTCATCATTCTAACCTAAAAAGTTATGCACAAACTATTTTTGAAACAAGACAGAAAAATGTCCCTCATATTTACAGAATTCTTCACTGATTTTCACTGATCATCTAACACAGTTTCTTGTTTAAAGACCAACAGCTTATTATGGCAAAACTTTTATGTAAATGCTCGTATCATTTTGACTTACTAGGTTGGACTGTATCATGGTGATGTTACGTTGAATTTGAACAATTGTTGCTGGCCGTGTTATATCAGCAACATTCAATTTTCATTTCACAGAATCGATGTTCCAGATGGCAAGGGAAACTAATCTTGTTGGCATTTGTTTTAAAAAATGTATTTTTTTGACGTTATAAATACATTAAATAACTGGATTAATAAATGATTCAATATTATTTGTTTCATCATGCATTTAAACAGTACTGGTGATATCACTGTCCTATTGGGGTGATAACACTTCTGAAAGTGTTTCCAGTTTCTATCTGTTTAAAACATTTCCATTACTTTCCAAAAGTAAATCCAATTCAATTAATGAACTGATTTTCATTTCAGTCCATTTAACAATACTTCTATATCAGCACCAGACCACTAACAGTCAGTCCTTATTGCATTTACTTTTACTTCTAAACAAATGGGTTTGAAGCATTTACTTATGATTATATACTTACAAAACCAGTAAAATTAACTGGTTCAATTGCATTACTTTGAGGGTTAAGTTCTCACTAAATGGCAACATCTTTTCATATGAAATACTTTAATACCTACCAATCTTGCAACTGAAAGAGGTGGCCGGTTGGTCTTGCTCATAAACAGCCGCTTCAATATGATTTTGTTGAACTTTGCATTGGTACGTCTGGCCAAAAATCTGTACAGCTGTAGTTAAAACATATACAACCATTTTTCACAAGTAAAAATTAAATAGCTATGAAGTATCAATTCACCACAAAATTTTGGAACAATAAAAATCATCCAAATTTTCAAGTCCTTAACCCACTTTTAACAATAAAGAAATTTAGGCACTTTAGGCCTAGTCTCAATAACTCGCCTTCAAAAGCGGACCCATTTATTAATCTGATATTTTTCGTTGTCCGCCTTTAGCGTCTCAACCAGAAAAGCTCAAAACTGTGGTGGAAATCGGCAAGAGTTAAGATTTTCAGAAATCGGGTTTTATTGGTTGTTTCCAGGAAATCTATAACTTACATTGTTGACCAGGGTTTCCACTGGCCAATTTTATTTTTCCGCCAATGGGGAGGGTTCCGGGAGGGAGCTCCCGGCCGTCGAAAATTTCTCATTTTTAAAGACTTAAATTAAATTTACAACATATCTAGAGCTTCAACTGTTATGAATATTTTATGGCATTAAAGCATTTTAAAATGATAAATCTAATATTTTTCTGACTTTAATTTTCTAAAATCTACATACATCATATCAACAAATTACAACTGATATATCATTATCAGGGCTCATACTGGCTTAAATAAATAATAGCCAATATTCTTGATTTAAAAAAGATAGCCAAAAGTTCAGATATATTGATACCTCCACTGTTTTCTGAGATCTACATAAAACCATGGCTTTAATTAGCATACTGTATAGAAATTAAACTTGCAGACATTCACAGAATGCAGCCCTTTTTTCTGGATCACTTACTGAAAAATGGCATCATCACCAATGTACATATAGTTTTTTTGTCTTTGTACTAAAGATTTTTAAACAGAACATTGCTTCTTTTCGTTTTAAATAATTATAAAAAAAATCGGAGTTGCGAAAATATGTGACAATTGAAAAATTTTCTGTTTTCTGCAGAAATATCCATAATTTTGGTTGTTCTATATTAAATTGTGTGGGAGTAAATACTTTTTAATTATTTTAACATTGCTTTCCACTGGCGATGTAATCAAGCAGCCTAAAACAAATTTCAAATTTTGCAATTTCGGAGAGTAATTCTCCCAACATGTGACCGTCGACAATAAGGTCAAATTGACATGTAATCGCCGCTGGCAGTAACACTTTTCACAACTTTCATCTGGATTTATCAACCAGCAATCAAGTAGGGCATTTTTTTAAGATATACATCAGAAAAAGAATTTTTTGATGCTTTTTTTTCGCCACTTCCAAATATTTTTTCGCCATTTGCGAAATTGGCGAATTGCAGCGGAAACCCTGGTTGACTTATTGTTTTAAAACATATTTACCATCGAAAGAAACAGTAAAACATTATATTTTGTGAAAAATCTCTGTTAAACCCATTATCGTTTCATCCCCGTCTCTCAGGTTTACATCGCCATGCGGGGCGGAGTTTCCCGACACGTTAACCAATGAAAATAATATCTTCTTTAAATACAAATTTGGACAGTAGAGGAGGGTGTATGCAGAAAATGTAATGGAATCGTGTATTATTACGTTTGACAAAAAGGATAAGCTCAGACAAGTTACCTCGAGAAACAGCCAACTGTGACAAAACTTGTAATATTTGTACTTGTTCATTACGTAACTGTTGCACACACTGTGCAGCTGCCTGTATATGTAATGGAAAAATCCAAGCTGAAGATCGTTTCTTGTTATAAAAAAACGATGGTAAAAAAAACTTGATTAAAAAAAAACATGAGCTCAGACAAGATATTCCGTGCAACAGCCGACGGATTTGTAATATTTGTACTTGCTTTCTATGTTATTGTTTAATATCAATAGTGTGCAGCACAGGAAAAATGCATATTCAAATAAACATTAAAGTTATAATACTGCCCAAAATCGTAATATAAAATAAACCTTATAAGAACAGTTCGTTTAAAAATATCAACTCTCAATATGTATGATTATTTTTCGCGGATGGCAAGGTATGTTCGCGATACAAAAGGATGAAATTATCAAATTATTTAATGACCCGCCAACCATTAATTCATTTTGGAAATGCCGAACACACTTCGTCCATTTCCGTAAAACAAGCCGTTAATATCACGTAATCAAATTTGAATGAGCGATATAAACAACAGTAGCGGATCGGATCAACCAAAACAAACTGGAAAACATGGTCGCCCGTTTCTTACAAATTCCGAGAGAAAGAGGCAAAAATGCAAAAGAAAATACTTGAATAAGTTCCATCTACTCGTTATACACATCATGATCGACTTTCTATTTATATGCCTGCCTGGTTTATCAGAGTTGACAAGATGTACCCTACCCACAACATTCAATATCATCTAAGATTTGTTTCTAAAAATAACTTACGTATGCAAATTAGCATCTTCCGACTAAATTCGGGCGCATTCTAGGAATGGCGGTGAAGGTATAGAAAGCGAAAGTTAACATTTTTATATCCGTTGACCTCCGCGAACCCGGTCACGAAATTTGTGAAATTAAGCAGTTTTTTTTTTCATTTTCGCAAAGTCTGTATGCATTAATGTGAATTTTTTTCAAAACTGGCGATAACATTATATTTTTGTTCCTTGGTAGTATTATAACTTAAGAATAGATCTGTTGTATTAAATATATATATCAAGGTATTTGCAGTTGGCGAATTTCATTTTTTTATATTTTTGACCTTATGGCGGAAACAATCTGAATTATTCTGTATTAATGTTACATAAATTGACAAAAATCCAACAATGTTGTCTACAATATGTAAAGCAGCGTTAAACGTTTACGCGCAGTACAGGTTATCAAATAGTAGCATCGTGTTTACATTAGCTGTCGATATCCAATATGGTAGAGCTAGGTAGATTTTAGCGTGTTAAATCAGTTTGAAAGTTTAACTGCCAGTGTGAACGATTGCGTGGATGGATTCTCTTCACAGATATTCATCTGATGCAGAAAATGACAAGCTTGCTGTACATGTACAAATTATGACGGTAAAACCCTATTTTATAGCTATAAATCGTGCCCAACGGATTTCGTTGGGCATTACATACGCAAAGAAGAAAACTTTTCCACCACAGTTTTGGTCTTTTCTGGTTTGTACTCTGAAGGGGGATATTGACCTAACATAAGATAGCACTATATACACCTTTAAGAGTACAATTATTTGGACTACTTTAGGCCATGAGTGTGGAATTTTGGATTTTTCCACTTACCCACACACAAGTTGGACTAATTGTTCTGACTGTCCGCAGCTAAGTTTACAGTGAAAAAAAAAAGGAATCATGTCTATTACAATGGCTTTATTTCATATCTGGGCAGCAACCCAGTCACCGACTGTTTTCCCAGGAATGGGTGGTAACCCAACTTAAATTTTGATGATTTTAAAGCGTCCTTACAAGTTGAATGTAAGTTTTCAGAAAGGTATGTACAGCTTACCTTCACCAGAAGTCTCAAATAAATATCATCACTCTTAGGGGCCTTGCGGTGTACCTTCCGCTTAAAGCGGTGCGATATGTCTATCCCCTGAAAAAGAAGTAAGATATGTTCACTATTAAACCTTCGTGCATATATCTGTAAAGAAGAACAAAATAGATGTAAGATTAACATATCTTGTTTAGATTTATTGAAGCACTCAATACACATTACGTTACCATTTTGGCTGTTAACCGGAAAAGGAAGTAGAATGTGTTTGCTGGCTGCTGGATCCTGTCTCAGTGCGCTAAAATAGAGGCCAGGCCGAGAGTCATTCTCTTTGCTCGATTGAAAAGAGCAGAATGAATGTTATTAATATTTTGCTTGACCGGTGAAACGGATGCAGTAACAGACAAACGAGAGAAAAGTATAGAATTCAGTTAGTGTTTAGAGTAAAGTTAATACAACCAAAGGCCTAAATTACCACAGATTGGCTACTTGTGTAAATCTCAAAAAGTCTTACGGCTGTTTTATATCTCAAATATCCCAATAGAAATCGGGTGTTGTACTGCTATACTGTAACCGTGACGTGCCCTTATTGCAGGTAAAGTTACATTTTAAGGTTCTGGAAAGCAATATCTGAAATGTGTTATAATCATTCACCAAGAATACAATGACCTTTTCAAAGTCTCTGCTTAGACCTCTTGCAGATATAGCAGACGCTAAATACACATTTTTCAAACACCGATAACCATATTCTTTTGAAAACAGGTGCAATATGTTGTTCGAATTGCAAAGTTCAAATGTCATTGCATACGTGGACCTGTGAGCACGTGTTTTTTCCTAACATAGGGAATAAAAAGAAAATCTACGCATTCTAGCCCAGGAGACACGCCAATGATGTGTCATTCAAGCTTGTCCAGGCCTTAAAATCTGGATAAATGGGTTCTCCGATAGATTTAAATGACCCGAAAACAGTTTTTATATTTACTTTATGAAAATACAATCAGTAAACATTTCCGTATGATTTTATTTTCTTTTTTCCATCGTTTTTGATTCCGTTAGTCTACCAAAAAGTTGAGAAAAGAGAATTTCTCATGTCTGAAATTCCAATTTTAGATAAAAATGAAGCCAGATTATCTAAATTGTGACGTCTGTTAGCAGCTGATTATTTCTGTAGAATAACTATGACTGTTTTGATTGATCATTTGAAAAACTGGAACATTAAACACAAAAAGTACACTGAAAACCATAATATTTTAACATCTAGAACAAAATGTTTACAGCACTCTTGAATACAAAGGGCATCGGGTCTCGTTACTGACGTTATTTCTACCACAAACGTTATTATGCTTTTCTTCTTTCACTTTTAGCCTTTTTTCCTTTCTAGACCATTGCACTGATTATTTCAAGGTAACAGTTCTCTTAACATCTTACAAGTTAGTTTGACTTGCAGCCTAACTTATTCAACGATTACAGGACTTTTTTTAAAACTCATTTTTATTGTTCTGTTTATTTTTCTTATTTTCAGTTTCCCTTTCTTTCTTATCTAGAAATGGTAAAAAAAATTTTTTTAACACACACAATAAGAACAGGTCTTCTAAAATGGGAAGGAGACAATTTTGTTTAGGAAGCAAAGAAATTTAGTAACTATAGCTTAAAAAGAAACTTTAAATAGATAGATAGTTCTGTGATGTTATGATAGAGCAGTAAAATTTAACAAATGCTACTTCAGTATGTAGAACGAGGTCAGTTAACTTGTGATTTTAAAAGTATACATAGTTAAGGGAGTCTCAACGGGATCTATACTGAGGTCGCCCTGTTCAACATTTTCATACATTACCCTCATTGAAAATAGACGAATAAGAACCATGGCACTAGAAACCTTCAAAATTATAATTAGCAAACACCTGTTTATCTTCACGCCATTTTAAAAATAAACGAGAGATGTTTGTAAAACATACATGCCCCCACAACTAACGCGACATAGCTAGATGTAGCTATAGAATTATAGGAATGTAGAAGAAGGGCAGGGACTTGTGTCTACATTAAGTGGAGGATGCCCGGGGCTTCTGATATCTTCTGGTAGGTAGGTAGGAAGATGATAGGTAGGAAGTTTTGAGGCAGCAAGGCCTAAGGGTACTCTAGCTATCAATTAGAAAATGTTTTTATGGCCACCGTGACCTTGACATTTAACATAGTAACTGCAAAGTCAATAGGGGTCATTTACTGAACAGACCAACCTGCATAGCAAGTCCGAGGAGCCAATCCCCAAGGGTTCTCTAGTTATTGATTGGAAACTATTTTTCTGTTAACGGTCACTATGAGCTTTAACTTTGACCAAGTGTCCCCAAAAACAATAAGAGTCATCTACGGGTAATTATCAACCTCCTTTGCAAGTTTAAGGACCATACCCCCAAGCAGTCTCTAGTTATTCATCAGAAACCATTTTTCAGTTTATGGTCAATATGACATTGACATTAGATCTAGTGACCATAAAAACTAAAGGGATAATCTACCGGCCATATCCAACCTGAATATAAAGTTTTAGGAAGCGTGGGCCAAAGCGTTCTATAGTTATTGATCGAAAACCGTTTTGCTTTTCAAGGTCACTTTGACCTTGCCTTTGACTTAGTGACCTAAAAACTGTTGGAGGCATCCTAGTTATGACCAACCTTCATACCAAGTTTGAGGAAACCGGGCCTAAGGATTTTCTAAATAAGTATCGGAAAGGTTTTCATTTTCAAAGTCACCCTGTGATTGCCCTTTGATCTAATGACCTGAAAAACTACAGGAGTCATTAACTGACCATGACCAACCAGCCCATGAAATTTTATGAAGCTTTGGCCCAAGCGTTCTGTAGTTATTGAAAGCAAACCGTTTTAATCTTCCAGGTTACTATTTTGACCTTAGTCTTTAACCCTGTGACCAGAAAAACTGTAGGTTTTATCAAATAGTCATTACCAACCAACGTGCTAAGCTTGAGGAACCTAAACCCAAGGATTCTCTAGATACTTATCGGGAAAAGTTTAGCTTTTCATGGTCACTTTGACATTGACCTTTGACCTACTGAAAAGCTACAGGGGTCTTTAACTGACCATGATCAACTTGCTTATGAAGTTTTGGGAAGCATGAACCGAAACGTTCTATAGTTATTGATCGGAAACCGTTTTGCTATTTAAAGTCACTGTTACCTTGGCCTTGATCTAGTGACCTGTCATCTACTGGTCATTACCAACCTACATACAAAGTTTGAGGAACCCCAGTCCAAATGATTTTCTAAATATTTATCGGAAAAGCTTTTTCTTTTCAATGTCACTGTTACATTGGCCTTCAACCTTCGACCCGTAAAAGCTATAGGTGTGATCTACTAGCCATGTCCAGCGTATCTTTGAAGTTTTAAGAAGCTGGATCCAAGCGTTCTTTAGTAATTGATCGGAAACTGTTTGGCTTTTCAAGGTCACCGTGACTTTGGCCTTGACCAAGTGACCTGAAAAACTAAAGAGGTCATCTAATAGTCATGACTAACGAACATACTTAGTTTGAGGAACCTGGGTCCAAGGATTCTATAGATATCAATCGAAAAGGGTTTGGCTTTTCAATGTCACTGAGACCTTGACCGTGACCTAATGACCCCAGAAACTATAGGGGTCATCTATTGGCCATGACCAACTTACATACCAAGTTTGAGGAACTTGGGTCCAAGCATTCTGTAGATATTTATTGGAAATTGTTTCGTATTTTTAGAGTCACTGTGACCTTGGCCTTTGACCTAGTGACCTGAAAAAATACAGGATTCATTTACTGGTCATGAAAAAGTAACACACCAAGTTTGTGGAAGGTGTGCCCAAGCATTCTCTAGATATTTATCGGGAAATGTTTCGTTTTTCAGGGTCACTGGGACATTGGCTTTTGACCTAATGACTCGAAAAACTGTAGAGATCATCTACTGGCCATGCCCAACCTACCTATGAAGGTTTTGGGAGACTGGGCTTAAGTGTTCTATAGTTTTTGATCGAAAACCGTTTTGTTTTTCAAGGTCACTGTGACCGTGGCATTTGACTTGTGTCCTAAAAAGCTATAGTATTAATCTATTTACCATGATCAAGTTACGTACCAAGTTTGAGGAAGATGGGTCCAAGGGTTCTCCAGATATTGATCGGAAACGAAGTGTTTACCGACCGACCGACATTTGCAAAACAATATACCCATTCATCTTCGATTGGGGAAGTATAAACAACTTATACTTTTAGTTACAATAATACTGCAGAGGTACCCGAGGAAAGAGCAAAAATTATGGCCTCAAGTCCTTTCGTTCAGCTGCACCCAGGCTCTGGAAATCACTACCTCGTCACTTTCGTAACCAGACAAATAACCAGTTTCGTAGCCTGGTCGGTGTATGGAACGGACAGTGTTGTAGCTACTCCTGCTGTGTCTGTTATATCCGGATATACTTTCCTTTCGTTTGTATTTTGTAATGTCTCTCAGTATGTTCTGAGTGGTTCCTGTATGATTACCTTTTGTTGTTCAGACCTTTTGTAACGTCAGGTAATACTTAGTTGCTTTTTGTATGATTTTGCTAGCAATATGTACTGTCTGCTTGCATATTGTATTGCATCATTTTTGTTACGCTACTGAGACACACGTGCTAATCAGGCCATTTTGATATCTGTTTTAGTAACCTTTTAAACTATGCACACTGTGCCAAATTACTAATCAGTTTCTTCTTTTGCTTTTAGATTGTATTAATAGTTCATGCTGTTTCATACATTTCATACATTACTGAATGCGTCGATGTAATTTTGAACATACCGCTATTTGTCTGTTATATGGTCAATAGCTAAACATAGCTTATGTAACGAGTACGCTTCTGTGATTTGACCACCAAGGTACAAAAAGCATGCCATAGCCACAGAAAAAAGGGCAACAATGATTATGAAAGCCTTAGTAGGACTTCAATATACAGTTTGATCCATCCAGGGATTCCAACTGAATACAGGAGAACTAGAGCGGACGTCACTGAGGTTTACAAACTTGTATAATTGAAGCACCAACTCTCAATACCTTTAAAGCTAGGTTAAATATACGCTGGACAGGCGACATTGAGTCCAAAGCTAAATGCTACAACCCCTATTAGTGTAGTATCGTTCATATTAACTTTTGTTTTCATAATTTTTAATTTGAATTATGTAAGTGTAGACTGGGGATTTTGTGGTTACATTTACTAGGGTAAAAATTAATTAGTGCCATAAAATAGAACAGCCATACTACTATAATATGGAAGAAAAAAATGCCAAAGTGGGAAAACACGTGTCAAAAGGGCCCGAGAAGCAGTGCAGCTTAGCATCTAGAGGAAGATGGTCCGATCACGATAACAACTTAAACAACGTAAACGTTATTTCTGTTATACTTTTTCGGCTCTTAAATATTGTTATCATTTGCGGGAACAAATGACTGCACTTCTGTTATAAGATATAGAAGTATGTGGTGGTAAATTAAATTACTCGTACGAAATTGTGCATAGAGTTGTGTATAGCTTTTTCTGTATCTCCATACTCAGTAATCGAATTCTGTCACTAGTGCTGTCTTGTTTGTTTGTTTTTAGGGTTCAACGCCGATTTCAAGATCTAGGTTATATCTCGGCGGTCAGTCCACCTAACCGGTTTTCTTGGAAAACGAACCAGTAATTACCAATTTCTCCGCAAGTGACTGACTACTGTTCCCACTTGATCAACTCTGATTCAGCGGTGAGAGACAAATGAACGTTAGACACAATGCCTGAGATCAATGGTCATGGAGAAATTTTGCCCTGCCTAGGGACCCATGGATCACTAATCCAGTGCTCTACCTATTGAGCTAAGCGGGCGGGCTTATTTAATATTCATATTTATATAGATTTTGGGTGGAAATCCGCCATGATACTTAAAGCTGGAGATGCGTTCGAATGTTAGCAATAGTTAAACCAATTCATAAAAAATCAAGTAAACCCAGTTAGAAATCACGTGATCTGATTTGATGACACATGATCGTGCCAAAATGGGTACCGTTGTTGTTGCGAACAAAACACCAAGGATGTCAAGACAAGAAAATTTATTGGAAGGGAAATTTGAAGTATTTCCGAATGAAAAAGTGTTTTATAATGTGGAATTAACAAGAACCGGAATAACATATTATCCCGTTGACGCTGTAAAATCAAATAAAACTTCAAAGTATTTACATTTTGGTGATATTATTGGTTGTAGATGTAGGAAATCTTTAGACCAAAAACACAAGAACAAAGCCTATATAACTATTTTTGCATATCCTTTAAAAAAGAAATTTTTCAGTGAAAAACATGTAAGGTATAAAAATCATGTAACACTTGCACTAAGTTCAGATCCCCATTTTGATGGAAATAGAAAGATTGTAGAGAAATGGAGAAGAGTTATTCTTCATTTATGCCGTCAGCTGCCAGTCCATAAAAAGGGTATGTATAAGTCAAATTAAATGCATATATAAAACATCAGATGAACCTCAATTGGTTCCTGGTAAACCTGAACTTTCACACTGATAAATATTGATTTAATAATATTTTGACAGGTTACAAACGGTAACCGAACAAATCGGTAACATGATTTTATATAGTAAAAAATGGAAAAATTGGTAACAATAGAAATATTGTTGGTAATTTCATATAGTTGACATAGTGATAGAGTACTTGTGAATAGCACCTTAGATGAGTGAGATCATTTTAATTTGTGGTTTTTTTTTAGCAATTTCTATAAATATATAGGTGTATTTAAATAAATATTAGTTATTGAAATATTGAGTATTGAAATGTTCAATGTGTTGCGGTATATTGTAAAAGTTTTGTATATTTTAAATGTGTTTATATTTTAAAGAGGCTGTACTCCAGATTTGACATAGAAAATTTTTTTTTTCATAAATTATATATTTAGATGCCGTGAGATTATAAAAACATAATATTTTACTTCAAAAATGATTATTAGAATAAAAAAGATATTTTCGCTCCAGCCTGATTTGAACTCTGGACCCTCATGTTAACAAAATATTTCCAACGCTTTTACTGTCACCACCATCGCCGCATGTGATATTACATATATTTACTTTAAATCTTATACGATATAGTTATACCGTCGCGTTACGGTATAGCATTTTGAAAGGGAAAAAAATCAATTTATAATGCAATTATTTGACTTATTTTTTGTCAGTAAGTTATTTTTTAAGCAATAATCATAAATATTACAAGAAATTTATAATACAAGAAAACTTTCTTCTTTTTGTCATCTGGAGCACAGCCCCTTTAACATTGCCGTTATTAGTTTATAAACTGATTTAAATAAAAGATCAAGCCGTAATCATTGACTACATTACTACATTCGACGTCGTTATCAGTTCGAAAAAGTAACTATAATTATAATATTATAGAATAAATTTCAATAATTTTAATAATGATAATTGCATGAGAAACACAAGTTATATAATTAGCTGCTTAAACAAACTAATAGCTTCTTTAACGACCGACACGTGTTGTTAGCACCTTTCTATGACAAGCAGGGTACCCTAGCAAGCCTTTTCACACCTACTTTATCACCTTTCTGGGTTCATATAATATTTCTACTGTTACCGATTTCTCCATTTTTTTACTATATAAAATCGTGTTACCAATTTGTCTTGTTACCGATTTGTCGGTAAATCTTACAAACGAGCCTCACTCAGTGGTACATTATTAGTTGAACTTATTTGATGCAATCTTAGGAAATGTTGAGTTAATTTTATGTTTGCAATGTCTCTGCTCATGAGAAACATTCGAAAGATGAAGGATGAGGACTTTTTCGTCATGATTTCTGTAGCTACAGTTTATGCCACAATTATTTCACAACTTATATAGTTATTTAAAATTTGATAAAACTTACATGGATCAAAAGCAAAAAATCATTTTAACTTTCAAAATATGTAAAATTTCTTAGTTAAGTGTTCAAATTATTAGATTTAATTTTTAACCTAGGCAATAAAAGAAAAAATTCACTCATTTTCCATGTGGTATACTGAAATATTAATAAATTTGTTGTGATCTCTATCACAGTTGGTCCTAGAAATTTTCAGTGGGAACATTTTTTACCTGAATCAAAACTATCCAAAATCTGTTGCATTATATCAGTTAGGCAGACCATGTGAAGCTTAAAAAAAAAACTTAAAAATTTTTCCAGCTTTTGAAATCTAATATTAAGACTTGCTGTAGACAGATAGGAAGGGTGACGGTTGTTTCAAAAGGGTCGAACTGATTATGTATAGTAAATGAAAAGTGGTAAAAGCGATAGGACATTTGTAGTCTAGAGTCTGTCATCTTTTGTTAATGTCAGACCCCTTTTTACAATGTAGACAAAATCTTAGGAAATTAGTTAATTAAGCCTATGGTTGAGGATCATTTAGAAAAAACCTTTTTCACTTATTTATGATAATGTATTCATAATGAGATGATTGTTTTTACAAATACTGAACAAATCTGAATAAACCTAAGTGAATCAAGAGAGAAATCATTTACCTGTCAAAACATGATAACTAATAACTTGTAATAAGTGTAAAGAGATATACTTTTTAATTTTCATGTGATTATAAACGTCTTAAGTCAATGTGAAATTATCCAGTCATGTACCATGGTACATGTCCAAATATGTAAAATTATTATGTTATGATAGTTCAGTATCAAGAACATAATTATAATGTACACAGTCCGTAAAATAAGTAACTACTGCTAGGTAGACAGTATGAAATAAAACTTAGTGGCCACATTTTCCAATGAATAAAAACATGCCATTTTTAAAAAATAATTTTACCAGACAAATGTCAAAATAGGTGTTAATTTAGAAGCCATTTCTTATTTGGGTTGCTGATAATGCTAACATAGAGATGGTTTTATGAATGGCTTTCAAACTTACAAATGCCTTTTGGGAAATTTCACTGCATAGAACTGACTTGAATTGCCGCAGGATAATAGGAAAACCATTGTTTATAAAGTTTTTCTTTTGCATGAAAGTAAAATAATAATATAAGGTTAGTATAATTACTTCAATGTCATGTTTATATTATGTCAATATTTAAATGTCAATACAATATCTGTATGAACATCTACCCTTCAAATTTTTTCTTTAAGTCTATGTAATCATACTTAAAACCGACAAAGAGAAATAAGTAGTATTAAGTATTATGCAGAACTGATAAAGTGCACCTTTTTTATATACATGTATCAGTTTGATTATCTTTAACTTTTCAGGAGAGCAAAATATAGCACAATTTTAAGCAGTATGATTAATTTTGCCAATTTTTTTAAGGTTCAAAAAGTAGTGCCTATATTTTACATTCTTATGTTCAAGGCCATGCTTTGATATTTTATAGATGAAATAAAATGAAATATTGAATGTAGCAAGAAGATTAAGTATACAAGTAACTTCTACCTTGGTACATTTTGGACGGGAGACATGAATAGCATATATGAATATTAATAGAAAAATGAATAAGATTACCTAGTTTTCATCTTAGTTTCTCAGTAGTTCTATCTATTTACAGTTTTGAATGTGTTTGATTGATTCAACAGCAATTTTCCCATGAATATGAAATAATAGCATTTTATTTTCTTTCTTTTTTTTTCTCTCTTTGAAGGTTTGTTTCACTTACAAAGATAAAGTTTATTAATATTTTGATATGTGTTATAACAGTGCTTCTAACAAACAATCCCATTATTCAAACATCTAAATACTACATGATATTTACAAATCTGCAGGAAACACCAGTGACTTTACTAACTGAATGATACATCAACTATATGCAAATATGCCATGTCACAAGGCACTATGTAGATCTAAATGCAAATATGCCATGTCACAAGGCACTAGGTAGATCTAAGTGCAAATATGCCATGTCACAAGGCACTAGGTAGATCTAAATGTTTTTACAAACGTAATGATTGTCCTTTATTCTGCTTATACATTATTATATATTCACTAAATACATTAAAATCATAATGTAAAGTAAAGCCCTGTATTTCAGTATACTTTATCTTTGCAAGTGATACTGGATCCTAAAAATCCAATAAAACAGAAACCTTAGTATGAATAATTTGTTACATATTCTATAAAGGATTTTTTTTCATCTGTAATTGTGTATTACTGAATTGATATTAGAGAAGAATTGATTTACAGCATTTTATTCATGCTAGTGTTTGCCAAATACAATTAGATTCATTGAAGCATAGAAAAAAATGTTAATTTCTTTTCAGTGTTGACAAAATACCTAAGGCAGAAATACAAGTTATCTTGTTAGGGTGTGTGGTCTTGTGGTATATTGAAATGCACAAGATCTGCTGACCAGGGTCTGAGGTCTGTCATCAATTCTTGCTGCTAGAATTACGCTACTAATACATTGTAGTAGTTTTGGAAAGACATAGACCACTGTCTGCATATATTTGTTAGTTGTTACTATACAGTAATACACTGAACATGGAAAAGAATATTTACTGTCTTTCAAACTGAGTCACTCTGTATATCCCTCAAGACTTTTGATAACAGGTTTCAGTCATATTGGCATCTGGTACCAAAGATGTACAAACTTAGATAGAAATATAATCTTTTTCAATATTAAATGATACATGAGTTACTGCATGAATTTGATATTGTATAAGTATTTACACCACCCTGTTGTATTGTCTGTACATGAAAAGACTTTTGAACATTTTATGGTTGAGTGGGTTTAGAATTTCTCTCAGTAGTTAATATTTAAGCTTTTTGATCCATTGAGTTATTTAGAACATACTAGGTTTTAAATAGTCACTGTAAAATGAGGTGATATTTTGACCTACATTTACACCTGACCTTTGGCATTGTTTTGAGATATGAAAGATGACCTTGATAAGTTATGGTATGTTTTAAAGTAGTTTGAAGTTTGGTCTAGTAGATAAGCAGAGAGTGATACTTAAGATACAGCGAATTCGTTCAATGATAGTAAAGTGATGCACATACAGTAGATATATAAATTTTTGTACAAAAATACATAGCAAACATCAGAGTGTCATCTTGGTAGGAAGTAATATAATTTTGGGCTTAGAGTAGGTAAACCAGAATGACATAGAAAAATTTCAAAATACAAATATACAGAAATTTGTGATAAGAAAGTACTGATTCTTTTATCAAAACTTTTGAAAGAAAAATGCATATCAGGGTTTCCACTGGCCAATTATTTTTTTTCCGCCACTGGGAAGGGTCCAGGGGGGAGGTCCCCTCCGGTCGTCGAAAATTTTTCAATTTCTCATTTTTAAATACCCAATTTACAAGGCATCTTCAACCTCAACTGTTATGAATATTTTATGGCATTTAAAAAAGGACAAATGTAATACATACATGTGATAATGTCAGTAACTTAGAACTGGATTTTCAGCTGGATTTTTAGCTTGACAACTGGAATTTTTTATCCAGTTGTTTTCGCAAAAAGAAAGACAAGAAGAACAGCAAAGAAAACCAATGATGAACAAAACTACCCCAATTAACACAGACACTATGCTCATGTGCGGCTCCAAATCTCACTTACGTCAGTTTTCAAACGACAATGCAGTTTACACTTAAAAGAGAAAAAATCTTGACAAAATAAGAGAATTACTTGAAAGGAATGGATGCTCATTGCTCAATTGTCTGTAAGGCAGCAATAATTATTATTGTGATACATGAATAATAAGAAGTGAATGTTCTAAGAGCTATAGAATAAAGAAGCAGAGAGCACTTTTTCACACTCACCCCTCAAAATTATTATTGCATACATAATGATAATATATCAAATCAGATGTATTGAAAGATGACTATGGCAAAGACAGCCATTTTCCTAACCAAAAAATAGCTATGAAAATTAAAAAAAAGGGGAGTAACTCTAAAAATATACCATGAGGAGAGTAATGGTTTTTCCAGAATATACTTCCTCTATTACAAGTTTAATTTTCATCTATTGAATGCCCTCTTGAGATGGCCTGGAAAAAAAATAGCATTGAAAATTAACTAAGGATGCTAGCTCTATAGATGTTGTACATTGCTGTTTTTTGTATAACAACCTATCTACAATCAAAGTTTAGTTTCATTTCTAATATATGTCACATACAAAAGTGTGACAGAAGAATGGTGGAAGCAGTGCTTAATGTCTAAACTAATTCATTATTGATTTATGTAGATGTGCAAGGTTGAACATTGAGTTGCAAGGGTTGGTGAAGATAAAAAATACTGGTACTTGCACTTTTTCTCAAAAGTGTTTCGGTCTCTCAAATGTGATTAATAAACATTTTAGTCACCCCTTATCCTGGTAAATTTCTTTGAAAAGACTTATCCCCTCTGCAGTTTGGAAAAACTCTTCTGTCATTGAAAGGGGTACTGTATAAAACTTTACTGACTGGAGATTGAACATCCAGCAAGACTATGATCAGACTACAGGCAGGTACAGGCTGATCATGGTCAGCTTTGATTGTAATTTATATATAATTTGTCACCAGTAGGGTCAAGGTTCATCTGTGATGACTTGCAATCTTGCTATTTTAAATCTAATTATAATAAAATGTTTGAACTATTATTTAATGGATTGATACAAGAGGAAAAAACTTGCATTCATATCTTGATAAGAGGATGATTTTATCATGCAGGGAAAATTTGATCATTGTGTTACTTCATTCATGTGCAGCATGTGCAGCTGGGTGATAGAGAATTCTAGAAATGGTGGACTCTTGTTGTTTGACCTTATACCGTACAGGCTGATGCAGTAAAATTTTGCATGGTTATGTAGTAGCTACATTATGAATGTTAGTTCCAAGTTGTATTGAAAACGTTTTAGCCATGGCAGTAATTTTGTTGCTTAAATTATTTTTATTTTTACAATTTTAAGTAATTAAGTTTTAAACAAGGAAATTGAAGAAATCTCTTTCTTATACTGTTCTAGAAACAGCCTCTAGCTACAAAATATCTGACATAATGAGTAAAATGCTGAGTAAGTTTCTGTGGAAACACACTTTATGAATTAACTATCTCACCAGACTTATAATACTGGTGTTAGAATATAAGGAACCCTACCAACATAATTCCACAGCTGTTGCATAATTTCAGGTCAAGTATCACATTGTATGTGAAAATACTACAGTTACTTTTCAGAAGCAGTTTTTTGTGTGAATTACAATGTTTTTGATATAGCTTGAGTACATGTGCAAAGTCCTTCAGAATCAAAGTAGTGTACTGTTTCGTGAAAGAAGGCATTGCTTTAGTAACTTGCAGTTCTTTAGAAGATAAATCTCAAAAAACTGTGATCTTTGCTCTTTGTCAACTTAAGACACATTTTTGTTAACTGCTTTTGCACATACAGAGCAAAATGATTTTAATCAAGTTTGAAAACCTGCATGGAAGCCCCCATATCATAGAGTTATAGTCCTTAAAATACAGGTACTAGATGGGGCCAGACAGACTCAGCCATTTTCCAGTTCATAATTTTATATCCTTTCATAGTTCGAGAAACATTTAATTTAGTGGCTGAATTGACTGCACACTTCTCAGCACTGTGCCAAAGTGTCAAATGTTAAATGCAACAGCACAAAATATCTAAAGGTGCTAATAGTGGTGTAGTTTTTACGGCATCTTTTCACCTCTTTTTTAGCAAGAAGACAAAAAAGTCACTGAAACAAAAACACACTGATACACAGCTTTTCATGTTACATATTTGTGTGCTGTTTGTATTAGTAAGCTTAATACATGTTTTTTTGTCAGTGTTATTATACCCCCAAAACGGTCGGGCTGTACCTTGTCCGGAGCATAACTTAAAAACTACTGGTTGGAATTCAGTGCAACTTCATACAATGGTCAAGCACAATGAGAGAAAGATCAGTGTCCAAGAATCATAACTCCATCTTCACTATTTGCAGAGTTATTGCCCTTTATTGGTTTTCCTTGTCCTGAACATAACTTGAAAACTACTGGATGGAATTCAGTGCAACTTCATACAATGGTCAAGCATAATGAGAGGAAGTGTCCAAGAATCATAACTCCATCTTCACTATTTGCACAGTTATTGTCCTTTATTGGTTTTCCTTTGTATGGAGCATAACTTGAAAACTACTTGTTGGAATTCAATGCAACTTCATACAATGGTCAAGCACAATTAGGGGAAGTGCAGTGTCCAAGAATCGTAACTCCATCTTCACTATTTGCAGAGTTATTGCCCTTTATTGGTTTTCTTTATTCGGAGCATAGCTTGCTTGAAAACTACCAGTTGGAATTCAGTGCAACTTCATACAATGGTCAAGCACAATGAGAGGAAGTGCAGTGTCCAAGAATCATAGCTCCATCTTCACTATTTGCAGAGTTATTGCCCTTTGTTGGTTTTCCTTGTCCAGAGCATAACTTGAAAACTACTGGTTGGAATTCAATGCAACTTCATACAATGATCAAGCATATCGAGAGAAAGTGCAATGTCCAATAGACATAACTCCATCCTCACAATTTGCAGAGTTATTGTCTTTTGTTTGTTTTCCTTGTCTGGAACATAACTTGAAAACTACTGGTTGGAATTCAATGCAAGTTCATACAATGGTTAAGCACAATGAGAGGAAGTGCAGTGTTAAAAAATCATAACTCCATCTTCACTGTTTGCACAGTTATTGCCCTTTGTTGGTTTTCCTTGTCTGGAGAATAACTTGAAAACTATTGGTTGGAATTCAATGCAACTTCATACAGTGATCAAGCACAATGACAGGAAGTGCATTGTATAAGAGCTATAACTCTATTTTAAGTATTTGCACAGTTACTGCCCTTTTTTGTTTTCCTTGTCCAGAGCATAACTTGAAAACCACTGGTTGGAATTCTGTGCAACTTCATACAATGGTCAAGCACAGCAATGACAGGAAATGCACTGTACAAGAACCACAACTATCTTTGATTGCCCACAACCATAACTCTTTTTCAATTTGTTTACAAAGTATTCTGTTACTAATTACTTCCTCAATTTCGAAACGGTTTTGTGGGGGTATTAATCACATTTCATGATAGCTCTAGTTTCATCTCTCTTACTAGCACCAGAAGAAAAAAGTTGCTGATGGATGTATTTTATTCATCTTGGTGTTTTTTTTCATCTTTTCCCTACCACCAAGAAAGACACTGATCGGCCTGTTTTCCACTTTCACCTTTTTTTTGATCTCTCAGTATTTCTTCTTGTGCAAGTTGTGCCATATGTGACAAAAAATTGAATCTGACTCTAAAACTGCATCAGGAAAAAATATGAAAGAGGTTTTAAACCAGAAGTTTACAAAAGAGGTGAAGGTTAAATGTGATCAGTTACTAAATATTGCAAATAATGCCACATTTATCAATTAACACAACAAAAACAATGGTGCTTGTAATGATACATAATAGGCATTGATGGTGGTATTTTGTGAGAGTTTGGCATTCTGTTTCAATAAAGTGTTGTTAGTTGTTACTTCTGAAAGCCTGTTTTGTCAAGAAAAACATGCTGATGAGTATATGACAGTTATATTCATGTTGAGAGATTGGGTGTCAAGTATTTGAAACCAAACAATATTTGACAGTTGTGACCTTTGAAGAAATATGGTTTCAAATATTTATATTTTAACTGATCAGATTTGGTCTGTCATCAGTACAACGTCAAAATTTTAGCCTGTGAACAGTCATTAGGCCACATTTTTTATCAAAAATTCATAAAACTTCATAAAAACTAGGTCACCAGCCCGAGTCAAAGAAAAAAATTATGAATAAGCAAGGGGCCACATTTTTTTACCCAGTCTTTAAGAAACTTGCTCAGAATAATTTGCTCTGATGATCTCTCTGACAAATTAAAACTGATGATATTGAGTAAAAAAAAAACTGGGTGATCAGCAGGTCAGTGGAAATCCAGAAAATTATTTTGATTCCCAATCTTCATGAACATATTTCACATGTTTGTTTTGATGATCCCTCAAATGAGTTTGAAACTGGATCATATTGGGTCAGAAAACTAGTTAACTAGCCTGAACCAAAAGAATACTGTGAATGCTGTTGAACTCAAATATTTTACCTAATCGTAATGAAACTAACTCAGAATGTTTGTACAGATTATTATCTGAAGATTTCAGAAATATATGTTCATGTTCATCCCAACCCCCAAGTGCTGTCAAAAAATTGTGAACTCTGTAGAGGTAGCATATTTGGTCCATGAATATTGCTCAGAATGTTGTACTAATGATCTATCATCAGATTGAAACTGGGTCATGTAGGGGAAAGAACTAGTTGTACGGACAAAATCAAATACTTATTAACACATAAGAGACCATTCATATGAGCAAACCATAAATAGTTAATGTTGATCTTGTTTTGTAGTTTAAGACAATATTTGTTCCTTATTTTTGTATAAATTATGCACCTACCAAATTAATAAATTTTATAATGGCAATAGTAGCATAATACGTCATCGCACCCCTATTTTATGCTCTCTCGCGGATGAACAACCCGTCGCTTGAAAGGTAAAATGGTCTTTTTCAATAAGAAATCTGTAGTTACAAAAAGTCATGTTGCGCACCGAAGATTGGCTGGTGTGCTTTGTATTTACGTAAAGAATTTTTATCATGTAAAATTCTATTTTAGGCCTGAAAACGGGTGAAAGTTTTTTTTCTGAATGCATGCTGAATGGTCCGTGAGAGAGCATAAAACAGGTGTGTGATGACGTAGTATCCTACCATTGTAATGGTATGTTCAGGTTATTTCCAGATTTTACAGGATTTTTTTGTGCCCCAACCACATAGTGTAGGGGCATATAGATTTGCGCATGTCCATCCATCCGTACGTACATCCTGTTTCTCTTGTGAGCAACTCCTTCTACACTCATGGATGGATTACAACCAAACTCGCACACATGATAGACCACTATAGGTTGTTGTGCAAGAAATAAAGATTTTTTTTCTCGGATCAGTTTTCAGTGGTTTATTGTTTGTTGGTTTTTGACATGCCATATATATACTATATAATTATATGGCATGTCAAAAACTGACAAAGAGCAATTTACTATGTTATAGTAAATCTTGTGTGCGCAACTCCTTCTACACCCATGGGAGGATTAAAACTAAACTCACACACATGATAGACTATGATGCGTAGTTGTGCAAAAAGTAAAGAAATTTTTTCTTGGATCAGTTTTCACTGGATTATTGCCCTTTGTTGTTTTTTCATACATGCTATATATAGAAATCTTGTGTGTCAACTCCTCCTACACCCATGGGTGGATTGAAACCAAACTCGCACACTTAATAGACCAAGATGCGTAGTTGTGCAAGAAGTAAAGAAAATTTTTTCTTACATCAGTTTTTACTGGATTATTGCCCTTTGTTAGTTTTTCATACATGCCATATATAGAAAATCTTGTGTGCTCAACTTCTCCTACATCCATGGGTGGATTGAAACCAAACTCTCACACACTAATAGACCACAATGCATAGTTGTGCAAGAAGTAAAGAAATTTTTTTCTCTGATCAGTTTTTGCTGAATTTTGCCCTTTGGTAGTTTTTCATACATGCCATATATAGTAGATCTTTTGTGTGCAACTTCTCCTACACCCATTGGTGGATTTAAACCAAAGTCGCACACATAATAGACCACGATGTATAGTGGTGCAAGAAGTAAAGATTTTTTTTTCTCTGATCAGTTTTCACTAGATTATTGCCCTTAGTTGGTTTTTCATACATGCCATAGATAGTAAATCTTGTGTGCACAACTGATGTACCGTAATATGATTTGCTGCATGATTATATTTTTAGCTGCATCATGTTTGATTTGTTGAGTGTTTTTATTTATAGATCAAGCAACTAATTTGATTGGCTGCACATTTTATTTTTAGCCTGTATGTGGCATTTGATTGGCTGCTTGTTTTTACTTTTAGCTTCAGCATCAGCTCATAGTGATGAAGAACCAATCACAATAGGCAAGTTATGATTGCAGTGACTATGTAACATTGTAGAATATGCTACACATAATGTCTATGTTTCCCACATTACCAAAATTAAACATTTAACATATGGCTTAATGTTTAGCAGCTCCAGTGATTATTTTCACCCATAAGGGTATTGCTGTGGTATTTAAACGTTTTGAACATTCTATAAATAAAACATGCCATGGAAAAAAAGATCAACTTATATGAGAGGCTTCAAGCTGTTTTAGTATGTATGGTATGTTCCAACAGTTAATTATATGGATTAGCTCCATGAAAAAAAACCTCTTTTTTTAAGTCTTACCAGCTTAATACTCGTCTTTCATACTTTAATGTTTTTTGGCTGTATTTAATTTAAATTATCTTACTATTACAATAGGTATTTCTTAAACTACAGGTGTCTTTTTGCATTTGTTTTTCATTGATAATTTAATGTCAGTAAGCTAAAGGTTTGAGAAGCAATTGTACAGGTATTGTTTAATTTAATGAATTTCTGTCTAGCCTGATGAATAATTGAAAATTTTCATGCAGAGAAGAGTTCAGTTATAAACAGTTATGGATACCATGTTCTTTCCTAATGAGCTGTCATTGTCAATATGAATTGTCTGTGGAAATGTGGGAAATATGGACATTAATTGTAACTCTAGTCATCAGTTACATATATTCAGACTGTTTTGACTGTATATTTTCTCTCATGTTTTATGCTCTTGATTCTACATTGTGTATTTCTGCATTTCATTCTACATTGTGTGTTCTGTATTTCACTAAGTTAGAATCAGTGAATAATTGAAATAAGTAAAGATACAATCTTGATTGGTCTGTTGGAAACAGTTTCTTTAAAATGGTAAAATATAGAAGGTGGGTTTTGCTTGAGCTTAGTAAACTATTTCTACTTTTTGGAATGATTTTTACATAACTACTTGAACAGTACATTGTACCTTTGTTTTTTTGTTCTACTCAAAGTTTACAGTTTTAGGTTTCTTGAGCTTTCTTACCTCATTTGTGCCTAATGGATCATGCCATCCTTGTCAGTTGGATGTGTCCATTTTCAGTTGAAGGGGTTTCTGATATAAATTTTAAATTTTCAGGAAAGTCCTTTAATATATGCAAACAGTGAAAGCCCTGATCAGACATCACATTCTTTGGCATCTGATCTGGTTTCTGCACTGTTTGCCTATGTCTACTTCTGTACACGCTAGGCATTAATGGGTTCACTCTAGCAACTGCGTCAACTTTTGTAACCTGCCTTGGTGATGGTAAGCTTTACAATAGTTCATACCAGGTTTTTTAGCTGATTTTATCCCTATGTCATGTTTCGAGTTTTCTTATTTTGCTGTCATGTTGTATCATGTTAGCCTACTGTAGCAACTATTTAGCCTGCTTGAGAATACTTTGTGTATTTCAGCTTCGTATTATCTAACATTTGGGAATTAGCATTAACCCTTAGCCAGCTAAATATCTTAAATTGACTTGTCCATCTTTCAATTTGGACAGATCCATGAACTATTTACAAGGTTACTTATTGAAAATATACCAACTGAATGGCGAAAGTGCAGACCATGATACTGCACGATTG